>CM046657.1:222003190-222603190 GCA_025594165.1 Tamias sibiricus | reverse complement strand
GCCTCAGAACAAATACCTGAGGCTAGCACTGTCAAGACATCATGATACCTGTTTCCCACAGTTCTGGAGGTTGGGAAGTCCAGAGTCACAGTGCCAGCAAGTTCCCCGTCTGGTGAGGCAAGGCCCTGGTCTCTGCTCCCAAGACAGCACCTTGTTGCCCATCCTTGGACAGGAGAAAGGTGTGTCCCCAAAAAGCCAAAGAGACTGGAGAGCAGAGGCCCCGGGGGCTCTTGCAGCCCAGCGGTAGGGTATGGCCACACCCGAGGGGCATGAGGCAGCCACCGTGCAGGCCCATCCCCTAACACTGTCACACTGGAGACGGAGGCTGAAGGAATGAGAGGGACATGCCCTGGCCACAGCAGAGACTACAACAAGCAGCCTCCAGTCAGAGTCGGGACGTCAACACCTTCCTCCCAACAATGAAGGGCATGACCAGGCAGAAACCCAGCAAGGTAGAGAAGACCCCGTAAAACCTTCCGCAACAGGAACTGATGAGAGCAATGTCCACCAAACAGGTCCAGATAAACCACACCCCTGGGCCTGAAGCAACTGAACAAAATTAAAGGCTGAAATCATACTAAGTGTGCTCTCTGACCACAATGGAATAAACTGGAAATGGATCACAGGCACAGAGGTACACACCCATCATCTCGGCAACTTGGATGTTGAAGACCAGCCTTGGCAACTTAGTGAGACCCCGCTTGCCTGTAATCCCAGCACTTGGGAGGCTGAGGCAGGAGGCCAGCCTCAGCAAGGGCGAGGCACTTAGCAACTCAGAGAGACCCTGTATCTAATAAAATACTAAAAAGGGCTGGGGATGTGGCCCAGTGGTCGAGTGCCCCTGAGTTCAATCCCCGGTACAAAAAAAAAAAAAAAGGACTGGGGATGTAGCTCCCTCAGGGAGGAAGGAAAGATGGGGGGAAGGGAGGGAAGGAGGTAAGAAGGAAGGGAGGGAGGGAGGGAGGGAAGAGGGAGGGGAGGGAGGGAGGAGAAAGGGGGGAAGGAAGGGAGGGAGGAGAAAAGAGGGAGGGAGGAGGGAGAGAGAGGAAGGAGGAAGGAAGGAAAGAGGGAGGAAGGAGGGAGAAAGAGGGAGTGAGGGAGGAAAGAGGGAGGAGGGAGGGAGGGGGGGAAAGAAGGAAAGGAGGAGAAAAGAGGGAGGGAGGAGGGAGAGAGGGAGGAAAGAGGGAAGAGGAAGGAAAGAGGGAGGAAGAAGGAAGGGAGGGAGGGAGGGAGAAAAGGAGGGAGTGAGGGAGGAAAGAGGGAGGAGGGAGTGAGGGAGGAAAGAGGGAGGAGGGAGGAGGAAGGAGACGGGGGAAGGAGGGAGTGAGGGAGGAAGAGAGGGGGAGAAAGGAGGGAGAGAGGAAGGAGGAAGGAAGGGAGGGAGGAAAGAGGAAGGAAGAGAGGAAGGAGGAAGGAAGGGAGGGAGGAAAGAGGAAGGAAGAGAGGAAGGAGGGAGAGAGGAAGGAGGAAGGAGAGGGAGGAAAGAGGAAGGAAGAGAGGAAGGAGGGAAGAGAGGAAGGAGGAAGGAAGAGAGGGAGGAAAGAGGAAGGAAGAGAGGAAGGAGGGAGAGAGGAAGGAGGAAGGAAGGGAGGGAGGAGGGAGAAAGGAAGAGAGGAAGGAGGAAGGAAGGGAGGGAGGAAAGAGGAAGGAGGAGAGGAAGGAGGAAGGAAGGGAGGGAGGGGAAAAGAGGAAGGAAGAGAGGAAGGAGGAAGGAAGGGAGGGAGGAGGGAGAAAGGAAGAGAGGAAGGAGGAAGGAAGGGAGGGAGGAAAGAGGAAGGAAGAGAGGAAGGAGGAAGGAAGGGAGGGAGGAAAAGAGGAAGGAAGAGAGGAAGGAGGAAGGAAGGGAGGGAGGAGGGAGAAAGGAAGGAGGAAGGACCTGACGTCCTGCCCATCTGGGGCTGATGTCACCCGACACACACACACTACTCCCAGAGCAAGGTTCTGAGACAACAGGTGTGGGCAGGGCAAAGCCAGAGTCCCATGGGGACTCCCACCCTCAAGTGCACTGATGGCCTCAGTGGAAGGCAGGGTTCATGTGCCACTGAAGACCCCACACTGAGGGCTGTGCTAAGCCCCCCACTTGTTCCAGGGATGGACAACCAAGGCAGCCCGACGGCACGCCTGCTCCCACGGATAGCTTTCAGAACACGGCGGCCCACTGACCCTGCCTGGTCACCCAGGAGTCTGGCGCACGCGCACAAGATCAGTGTCATTCTCATGCCAGAGGCAGCAGCCGCTCTGCAGCCTGGGGCAAGGAGCAATTTGGACTTGGAAGTCTTGTCAGGTCAGACATGATTTTATCAGGCTACGCTGCAGCGGTTCCTCTGATAGTTCAGATAAAATAACTGAGAAGCTTCTGCAGAGGGCTCACTGCCCCAGGTGGCATAAGGAATATTTGTGATCCACGGGAGGAGAGTTGACCCCAACCCTCCTGGACAACTTTGAGGGGTGGAGGCTTCTGTGCAGAAGGTGGGAACAGCAAGAAAACCAGAAGCAGGGCCTGAAGAGGTGGCTGAACTGCTGCAATCTTAGGGCAAAACTAACCCGAGAGGACAAGCAGAGAAGGCGGGAGGAGAGCTGCTCCTGGTGAAGCCCTGAGTTGCTCCCGAGAGGCTGCGCGAGAGGGCGGGGCTGCTCCAGCTCTGCACCAGCCCCCGGGAGCCCTGAGCAGGCCTGGCAGGGGTCGGCAGCTGCAGCCTCACTGCGTCTTCAGGACCCCCGGCAGCCACACCTCCACCAGCAGGGAGCAGCCCGACCACTTTGAGCACTGATTTTTAAGTCAGGTGTGTCCGTCCTAGTAACGTGATGTCGCTGCTCCGTGGACTAGAGGGCAGTGTGAACACAGATTTCACAGGCAGCGGAAAGCCACACAATCCACCTGACTGCTCTCCAGCATGCCACGTCACCTCGTGGCCCAGGCCCCACCTGCGACAGCCCTTAGGCAGGGCTGTACTGGACGCACTCCTGCTCACACGCTCCCAGGACAGGAGGCGCAGGAGCGGGCACGGTCTGGGAAGGGTGTCTGTGGGAGCCCAGGTCGCCAGCCTCCGGGAACCTCAGGGGCTCGGTCTCCACGGCCTGCAGGTGCCTCTGCCCCAGTGCCCCCTGGGCTCTCCCGGGAAGAAGGGAGCACTGACGTCCTGCCCCTCTGGCCGGCGCCTCCCCACACACTACTCCTGGAGCAAGGGCCTGAGCGCGCAGGCACGGGCAGGGCGAAGCCAGGGTCCCTCAGGGACTGCATCTCAGACCGGAGGGTCCACTGCACCTGGGGTTCTCCACCCGTCTGGTCAGCAGCCCAGCACCTGCACTGAGCCAGACTGGGGGTCCTGGGCAGCTGAGGGCACCCGCCTCGGCCCTTCTCTCAGGCCGCAGCAGGGAGAAGTGGAGCAGCAGCCCAGAGCCACCACACAGGAGGCCGGGAGAGAAGGTGCTGGGAACCGCAGCACTGGGCCAGGCCTCACTGGGCCAGCAACATCTGGACAGGGACCTGGAGGGCGAGGCCTGCGTCCCCCCCTGGCTCTGGGTCCATCCCTGACCTGTCAGTCTACGGCCACTGTGAGAACTGGCCACCAGCGAGCCAGGAAGAGAGGAGCCAGCCCTGCCTGTGAACCTGCATCCCAGAACCCAGGGACAGGGCAGCTGTTTAAGACACCAGGTCTCTGGGACTTTGTCAAGACAGCTGGCAGACCCCCACAGTCCTTCCAGGGAAAGAGCCCAGCAGGCCAGCAGGTGGGGAAGGGTGGGTGGGAGAAGACGCAGCCCTGGCTGGGTGAAGACTGCAGGCCGGGCGTGGCCCCAGGACAGCAGAGGACCCGAGCCCCACTCCCTCCCAGCCGGCCTCTGTGCTCTGGGGGAACCAAGAGTCTGTGATGACGCGACAGGGCTTGGAACAAGCTCCTGGCCTGGAGAAAGCAGGCTCACACTGGGTGGCCACGGGAGACGGGTCGTGGCTGGTGACGGGATGCCTGAGAGTGCCACATGACCCTGGGAATGCGTGTCTGGAGACACATGCCCATCGGCAACTGGAGGAAACGTGAGCGCTGCAAAGGGGTGAGGGGGCAGGACAGCAGAGCCCGGCCCTGCCCACCCCGTGGCCCTCTGGTCTCAGCCTAGGAAGACTGGGAGCCAGGGAGCTCCTGATCCAGGGAGCCGGCTGCAGTGGGCACCTCCTGCCTGCCCACTTCTCAGTCCAGGGGCCAGCTCCAGCTAGTACAGGAGAAGCACTGGCAACAGCTGTCACCTCGGTGGCAATCACAGCTTGGCCTCCAGTGTGAAGAGGGGCGGGGCACTGAGCAGGACTGTGGCTGCAGGGAGACCACCACCCTGTGCCCACAAGGCTCCAACCCTTACCAGGCATGAACCTGCACTCCCATTACCTCTGTGGGGCATGGGCACAGGATGCAGACCACCTGCCCCGAGCCACCATGTCATCCAGTCCGACCGTGGGCCCTACAGTGCTGCAGCCCCAAGGAGTAGAGCAGCCAGGGCTGATCCTCGGGAGCTGGCCACAGACCAGCCCAGGATGACCAGCCCAGGAGTGGGCACCTCTGTTGAAGCTGGGTGTGGTGGCCACGCCATAATTCCAGAAACTGGCTGAGGCTGAGGCTGAGGCAGGAGGATCACAAGTTCAAGGCCAGCCTCAGCAACTTAGCAAGACCCTAGCTCTAAAAAAAAAGGGGGGGGCTGGAGATGTGGTTCAGTTGTAAAGCACCCCTGGGTTCAATCCATGACACCAGAAAAAAAGGAGTGGGGCAGCTCTCCAGAGCCAGCCAGGTGTGGGTCCCCAGACCAACCAGGCATTGGACCCACGGGAGTGCAGGCGCCAGGGACTTCCAGGAGAGAGGGAAACGTGGCCTTTGCATGCAGGCTCTCCTCTCAAATGCTGACGTCCATCTGGTGCCCAAATCAAACTCTGGCCACAGGACCACGTCCCTGTTGCCCCCCAGCCACTGATCCCAAGTGGTAAGGGGTCCAGGGGCCTTGAAAGTCCAAACGCACTGGCTGACCACAGGGCCAGGATCCTCCCTGCTAGAGCCCCTTCCCCACTCACTGGCAGGCACTGGACAGATCAGCACCGGAGGGAGAGAAGCAGAGTCCTGGGCCCGGGACCACTGTCTGCTCGCCTCTCATCCCTCAAACTGGGTGGGCCTCCAGCTAACGCGAGACGGAGCCCAGAGGCCTCTCAGCAGCACCTGAGGCCACTAGGGCTGGCCAGCAGACTTCCTGTCCCCACTATGCGCTCCAGGTCTGGCCACTGAGCGCCAGCTCAGAGATCAGCAGCTCCAGAAGCGACACCCTGTGGGACCTCTGAGGGGAGGGGTGTGCATCTGCACCCCACACCTGGTGCCCAGCCTGTGGTCACTGGCAAGGGCTGGATGTGCAGAGGACCTGAGATACCGCAGACCTCCACTGTGAGCATCAAGACGGCCCGCAGCAGGACCTGGCCCAGCAAGGCAGGCACACCTGAGGCCCAGCATGAATCACAGACAGACGGCCTGGCCCCCCCTCCACTGGCTCCACAGGTAACAGGTGCAGAGGCCCAGCCTCCCTCAGGAGCACAGTGCTGGGCAGGTGTGGAGGGTCCCCTGTGTAGAGCACAGTCCCCTGGGTCTAGACACTGGCCTGAAGCCCTGCTCAGCCGGCCAGCCCCACTCTGTCCCCATCCAGGCAGCTTCTGGGCCTGGGTTCTTCAGAGGGCTTGCCCTGCCCCTGGACACACACAGCCCGTGATACCCAGGAAATGGCCCTGCAGGCCAGAGCCCAGGCTGCCTCGAGTCTGGGAGGTCTGAACACCCTCTTTCTCCAGAATCAGCCAGCGGCTCAAGCCCCTGCATGCACAGCAGGGCCTGGCCCTGCCCCCCCAATCAGGAAGTCGTCAGGAATCCTGAGACGGAGGGAGGAGAGACAAGCCACGCAGGGGAAAGAGCCGGGTCCTCTATAAATACCAGTGCAGGGGCGTGTGCCAAAGAGGGAGGCTGGGATGCCACCCACCAGGGCAGTGCCTCTCAGGTCTTACGTAACCAGCACAGGCTCCAGGCCAGCCTAGGGACGGGAGGCTGGTGAGAGGCCACGGACAGCAGGGAGGCACCTGTGGCTCAGAAGGCCCTGGACCTCAGCAGCTGCCCCGTGCAGTACTCAGAGGGAGCCCGGGCAAGGGCCTGCTGCACGCAGAGGGTCTCAGCACGTGCAGGGTCTGGAGAACTCTCTGGGATACCACAGTACCGGGGGGACTGCAGAGACCCCTGGCCAGGCCCAATCTGAGACACCAGTGAGCCCCGTGGAAGCTGCCTGAGAAGACCCAGCTCCAGAGAGTGGGCACATGGAGGCCCTGCGCTACTGAGGGGACATCCGTCAGAACTCGCAGCCCGCCCCCATGGGCTCCTGGCACACTGTGAGGTTCAGCGAGGGCTTGCCACGAGGATCTCAAGCTTCCGGGGCAAGGGAGACCACCAAGGCACCCAACCGGGGTGGCACCAGAGGCCCCAGCTGGGTCACAGCCAAGGTCAGGAGCTTAGGAAGTGCCCATCACAAAGCTTGCTCTGGTCACTGGGGGACAATCACTGGGGTCAGTCCTCCTTCACACCCAGTCACCGTTCCCTGGCTTGAAACATGGCTGCCACTTTCCTTCCCACACAGCGCGGCACCCAGAGAGGGACGGGAGCCCACTTACACGTCCTGGAAAGAAATCCCAGTTCAAATTAAAGTAAGACGAGAAGCTGTGGTTGGACCGTCCCCTGGGGAGCCCCTGCCTGAGCCAGGACAAACTTCTCTGCTGTGCCTGCAGGTGGTGAAGGGAAGCACACCTGGCCACAACAGGGCCGGACACCTGGGCTCTGCCGTCCTGGGCCTCAACAGGGCCGGACGCCTGGGCTCTGCCGTCCTGGGCCTCAACAGGGCCGGACGCCTGGGCTCTGCCGTCCTGGGCCTCAACAGGGCCGGACGCCTGGGCTCTGCCGTCCTCGCCACAACAGCCTGGGCTCTGCCGTCCTGGGCCTCACAGCCTGGGCTCTGCCGTCCTGGGCCTGGGCTCTGCCGTCAGGGCCACAACAGGACCGGACCCTGGGCTCTGCCGTCCTGGGCCTCGCCACAACAGGGCCGGACGCCTGGGCTCTGCCGTCCTGGGCCACAACAGGGCCGGACGCCTGGGCTCTGCCGTCCTGGGCCACAACAGGGCAGGGCCGGACGCCGGACGCCTGGGCTCTGCCGTCCTGGGCCACAACAGGGCCGGACGCCTGGGCTCTGCCGTCCTGGGCCACAACAGGGCCGGACGCCTGGGCTCTGCCGTCCTCGCCACAACAGGGCCGGACGCCTGGGCTCTGCCGTCCTGGGCCACAACAGGGCCGGACGCCTGGGCTCTGCCGTCCTGGGCCTCAACAGGGCCGGACGCCTGGGCTCTGCCGTCCTGGGCCTCAACAGGGCCGGACGCCTGGGCTCTGCCGTCCTGGGCCTCAACAGGGCCGGACGCCTGGGCTCTGTCGTCCTGGGCCTCAACAGGGCTGGACGCCTGGGCTCTGCCGTCCTGGAGCACCACCTGTTGCCCACGACAGGGGCTTCCTGAGGCGCCCGGAGGGCAGAGGCTGTGAAGCAGAGACAGCCAGGAGCTGGCAGGGCAGGGGCAGGGGGCAGGGGCCGCTGCTGGGCTTGGATGGGAAGGGGGCCTGGGGAAGCGAGGCTCCACTCTCTCAGCCTGGGCCTCCAGCCTGGGCCTCCACTCGCAGTTCATCCCATGCACTCCACAGCCAGGGCCCAGCATGGAGCCGCCCTGGACCCTCACAGAAGCACAGCACCCTGTGGCCTCGCTGCATGCTCCCAGTGGTTCACAGTGACCCTCCACTCCTCCCCATCCTCAGCCCTTCCTGCTGCTTCTCGGGCCCTCCCCCACCCCACTACCAGGGAGGTGCAGCCTGTGAGGGCAGAGACCACCTGTGTCCCCAGTAACCTGAACGGGGTGGGAGGTGGGAGGTGCCTCAGCCAACTCCTTCCAAGTGACCAGAGGGTGAGAAAGGAGCAGCCGGGGGGAGTTTGCCGCTCACCTACTCCCCAACTCGTGGCCTCCCTCCACGCCTTCCCTGTCTCTCTCTCTCTCTCTCTTTTTTTTTTTTTTTGTACCAGGTATTGAACCCAGGGGCACTTAACTACATCCCCAGACCTTTTTTATATTTTACTTGGAGACAAGGTCTTGCCAAGTTGCGTAGGGCCTTGCTAAGTTGCTGAGGCTGGCTTTGAAACTTTGATCCTCCTGCCTCAGCCTCCCAAGCCACTGGAGTACAGGTATGGCCACTGTGCCCAGTTACCTTTTTGTTTTGTTTCCTACCACCTCCTTCCTCTCTTCAACCTCACACCCGGGCTGAGTCCTTGCTTCCAAACCCAACATGAACAGAGACCAGCACAGTCCTGAGGACTCCCTCCCCTTGCCCGCCCCTGCCAACCCGAGCACACATGCAGCCCCAGATGCCCAGTCCAAATAACAGGCCTGTGCTGTGCAGAGCCTGGACCCCACCTCCACTCATCGGCCCCTTGGTCTCCATCAGCCATGGGCCTGTCCCTCCTGGGCCCACCCAGCGGCACTCACCCAGCCCTCCCTCAGCCAGGCCTCCCTCAGAGGCTGCCCTGCCCCACCTCTCTGAGCCTTTCGCTGCTGCAGCCCCGCCCTACAGTGCCCTTCTCCCGGCGTCCCCATCCCCACGCGTGCCAGCTACAGCACCGCACTGCACCCTCCCTCCGACCCGCCTCCGGGCACCTTGTGTCCAGGTGTCCAGTCTCCACCAGCTCCCTGCCAGCCGGGCCACTGGGCAGTGGCACACAGCCCCCGCCCACCTCGCTGGGGATCTCCCTCTGCCTCTCCCGCGTTCCCGGTGCACCGCAGCCTCAGCCTCCGCCCAGAGAGCTGGGTGGCTTGTCCCTGCTGCCCTCCAGTCCTGCCGAGTCACCTCAGAGGGAGGGCTCCCTGCGGCCCTACACAAAGCCCCACTTTCTCATGGCACTTGTGGCACTCGTCTCCTTCACGTCCCACCCAGCAAGCACAGGGGCAGGGGCACGACGTACGAGAAAGGGGCCCACAGGCAGGGCTGCAGCCTGGTCACTGCCTCGGCTCCCGCGCTGAGTGGTTAAGGCAGGAGCAGCTCCACTAGCAGAGACGCCACAGCGGGCCAGAAGGACAGCAGAGGGACAGAAGAGAGACAGTGCTCCCTCCCGCCTGTGTGAGGAGCGCCGTGGGGCTCAGGCTCGAACTCTGCCCACGGCCCTCCTGGGCCCCTCCTCAGCCCCGCCCAGCAGCACAGGGCATTCCTGGAAGAGCCCGCGAGGCCAGGGAGCCCGATCCCCAGGCAAAGGCTCCCTTGGGCCCCAGTGGGCAGCAGGACAGACCAGGAGCCAGAGCCCTCTGATAGCAAGGAGGGACCATGTCTGGCAGCCAGCCGCTGGTCCCACCCACCCAAGGGACAGCAGCCGGTGGTCACCCGTGGGTTGACCAGTTGGGAACAGGGCTCAGGCCTGAGGTTCCCCCATGGCACGGCCCACCAAGCTCAGTGCCCGGAAGCTGCCAACATATCTCACAAGGCCCAGGGCCCCACAGAGGCACCCCTGGGATCTGCAAGAGACCCTGCAGCCCAGGAGGTGGGACCCAGCCCAGACCCCACCTATCTCCCCAGCCCTAAGCACCAGAACAGGTAATAAGTTGGAAGAGGTGAGCAGGAGGTTGGTGGGCGCCCAGCCTCGGGGACAGGCACCTGAGCCACAGCAGGCCTGCATCTCCTCGGGCACCTCCCAGTCCCCCACACCAGCCTCAGAGGCAGAGGGACCCCAGCAGCCAGGCACCTCCTGGGGCTTCACCAGGCAACAGGCCTCTCCACTCCCAGCCTCCAGCCCTCTGAGCACTAATTAAACAAATGTTAATTAAAACAACAGAGTGACAAGAAAGGCCTCCCTCCCCCAGCCTGTGCCACCACTGCCCATGGGACCTCCAATCAGGAGGTCTAGGGACAGGGCTCTTCCCCAGACCCTCACCACGCAGACACAGCACAGCGGCTTCCCACGTGGCTCTGAGCCTGCACGTGAGCCCCAGGGACACAGATCCCTCCCACCTGGGGTTCCCCACCACCCAGCGCCACCTCAGGGGATGACAGTAGAAAGAGAAAGAGCCTGAAAACCAGGCCCAGCCCTCTGCAGACAGAGAGGGAGGTCCTAGAAGTCTGGAGGAGTGGGAGGCTGAGGGAGGGCAGGAGCGGGGAGGAGGGGAGGGAAAGCCAGGCAGAGGTCTGGGGGGCAGGGAGAAACAGAACAGCCAGGAACAGGGGATGGTCAGGACTGCAGGGCCGAGCCCCTCTCACTGGGGCTCCCGTGAAGGCGAGCCGCCCTGTCCGCCCCGATGCCCAGCACTGGACGTGCCCCCAACCTTGGGGCCTGGCCTGGAATCCAGGACTGGCTGGAAGACACAGGCCCTGGGTGTGTGCTGGGCCTCAGCGCCCAGCGGGCCCCAGGCGGCCCACCCCCAACAAAAGCTCTTCAGCCTTAACATCCATGATTCAGCTGATGCTCACGGTACCCCAGGGGCCCAAGCCAGGCTCAGGGGACGCTCTGAAAAACAAGATGCCCTTGTCCTCAGAGGCTCCCTTCTAGAGCAAGAGAGAGGTAAGCACCGTGGTGACTCCTGGGCACCCCAAGGAGCGGCCCCTGAGCCTGGGAGCACCAGTTCTCCAAGGGCGACTCTCTGACACCTGCCGTGATGTCCCCGGTGGGTCCGCAGGTCTCCACAGAGGGATCTGTGGGGAGCACCCTGCCAGAGCGTGGAAGTGCCCACTGGGAAGGCACAGAAGCAGCCTCGACACCGACACCCTGGGCACACACCTGAGGCCCCAGGACCAGGGTGCTCAGGAGCCCACCAGCCGCTGCCAGCTCCCTGTCTCCCGTGGGGGCCGCAGCCCAGACTCAGGGCTGCCCGCCCTCCTCTGTCACCAGCCCCACCCTCCTGCGCCTCCCCACAAGTCCAGGCCATGGAGACAGTCAGTGGGTGGGGGACCTGCCTCTGCCACCCACCTCTCCTTGGAAAGGGTGCCCTCACCTACAGTGGGGCCTCCCCCTGCTCCCCATGGACCCCAAAGTCCCAGGAAGAAGAGCCTCTGGGACTTGGGCCACACCAACAAGCTCTGGAGCAGAGGTCCCGCGGCCCTCCCTCCCTCCGCCATCACCCTGTGCCCCAGCCCTCCGCCTGCAGCCAGAGAAACAGGAGAGGGCCCTAGGGGCCAGACGGAGGAAACCGCTGAGGCCAGGGGGTTCAGGGGCGTGGGGCAAGCAGCCCCCTGGGCTCCGGGGCTGCTGGGGGATGGCCCCTGGCCATCATGAGGACGAGATGAGGAGGGAACTGGGTGGAGACCCCGGCTGTGGCCTCACAGGAGGGCAGCCGAGAGCTTGGAGGGTCCAGGTGGAGACCCCGGCTGTGGCCTCACAGGAGGGCAGCCGGAAGCTTGGAGGGTCCAGGTGGAGACCCTGGCTGTGGCCTCACAGGAGGGCAGCTGGAAGCTTGGAGGGTCCAGGTGGAGACCCTGGCTGTGGCCTCACAGGAGGGCAGCCGGAAGCTTGGAGGGTCCAGGTGGAGACCCTGGCTGTGGCCTCATAGGAGGGCAGCCGAGAGCTTGGAGTGTCCAGGTGGAGACCCCGGCTGTGGCCTCATAGGAGGGCAGCCGGAAGCCTGGAGGGTCCAGGTGGAGACCCCGGCTGTGGCCTCATAGGAGGGCAGCCGGAAGCTTGGAGGGTCCAGGTGGCTCTAGGGCAGAAAGCAGCCAAGTGCCCCCCCCAGATCACGGGTGGCAGAGCCCTCGCCACCCTGGGACCCTCTCCCCAGAAGACCCAGACGACAGGAAGTAGGCACCCTCCTGGCCACACTGGCCGTGGAACTCAGCAGCCGCCTCACCCGTGGACTCTGCAAACAAGCCTCTCCTGAGCTAAGAGCACACGAACAGCTCCCGGCAACTGCCAGGGCCTCCTGGCCCCACACCTTGGGCAGGGCATGGACACCCACTCAGGGCAAGCAGGCCACCTACCCCGTGAGGACCACCACGAAGTCCATGACGTTCCAGCCATTCCGCAGGTAGGAGCCCTTGTGGAAAGCAAAGCCGAGCGCGATGATCTTGATCCCCGCCTCCAAGCAAAAGATGCCGATGAAATAGGGCTCCGTGTCATCCTAAGAGAAGCACAGGGCGCCGGTCACCTCTGCCCACCCTGCAGTGGCTGGGGCAGCAGGCCCTGTCTGAGGGCCACACTCCTGTCCCAAGTCTGACCCTCCTGTCCTGCCTGGCATTTCCACCACTAGCCTGTGTGTGCTCCTCTGCACGTGCCCCTAAACGAACACACCACTGCTGATGGGCAGCGTCCAGCCTCTCAGCTTCTGCTACAGCTCAGAGCACCCAGGGTCTGCCCTGCTTGAGCCGGTGGGGAGGGCGATGAAGACAGTGGGCCGCTCTGCAGGGGAAGTGGGTCTCCACCAACCGTGGAAACCCTTTGGATGCCCTCCACTGTTACCTCTGTCCTGAGGAGATCCAGTAGCTGGGCAGGGATCACAGCTGAACCCAGCAGCCACCTCAGTTGGCCACTGGGCACAGTTGTCTGAATAAAGCTCAGCCTCAGAACTCAGTCCAGGGCCACTGCACTTCCTGTACACACCTGGGTAAAGAGCACGTGCAGATCCAGCAGCAGCAAACAGAAACAGAAGCAGAACCTGCAGCCCCGAGACCACTCGGGAGTGGCATCTGTGAGGACCCCCAGGACAGTGCCTGGGTCAGGGCCAGGGGCCTGAAACTGAGACACACAGCCAGACTCCAGGGAGCCTCTCCAAGGCAAGTTTTCCATGGGCAGATTTTGAGGAAAGGAACCAGTTGTGACCAAAAGGAAAGAAGATGAGAGGTTCTAGAAAGATCCCTGTCCTCCACCCCAGGCTGCATTTCGGTCAACAGGTTCTGAGCATCATGCTGGGGCAGGCCCTTTTGGGGCTGAGCAAGTAGCGTGGAGCTCGGGGAGAAGGGTGCCATGCGAGAAACGCAGCATGGCAGGCCAGGGGGCAGGTGCGGCACATGCCTGGGGATGGTGACGAAGAGCCCTGGGACCTGGACCTGGGCAGCTGGGCCTGGGGAGCTGGGCCTGGGGAGCTGGGCCTGGGGAGCTGGACCTGGGGAGCTGGGCCTGGGGAGCTGGACCTGGGGAGCTGGGCCTGGGGAGCTGGGCCTGGGGAGCTGAGCCTGAGGAGCTGGACTTGGGGAGCTGGACCTGGGGAGCTGGGCCTGGGGAGCTGGACCTGGGGAGCTGGACCTGGGGAGCTGGGCCTGGGGAGCTGGACCTGGGGAGCTGGGCCTGGGGAGCTGGGCCTGGGGAGCTGGACTTGGGGAGCTGGACCTGGGCAGCTGGGCCTGGGGAGCTGGACCTAGGGAGTTGGGCCTGGGGAGCTGGGCCTGGGGAGCTGGGCCTGGGGAGTTGGGCCTGGGCAGCTGGACTTGGGGAGCTGGACCTGGGCAGCTGGGCCTGGGGAGCTGGGCCTGGGGAGCTGGACCTGGGGAGCTGGGCCTGGGGAGCTGGGCCTGGGGAGCTGGACCTGGGGAGCTGGGCCTGGGGAGCTGGGCCTGGGGAGCTGGACCTGGGGAGCTGGGCCTGGGGAGCTGGGCCTGGGGAGCTGGACCTGGGGAGCTGGACCTGGGGAGCTGGGGGGAGCCTGGGGAGCTGGGCCTGGGGAGCTGGACCTGGGGAGCTGGGCCTGGGGAGCTGGACCTGGGGAGCTGGGCCTGGGGAGCTGGGCCTGGGGAGCTGGGCCTGGGGAGTTGGGCCTGGGGAGCTGGACTTGGGGAGCTGGGCCTGGGGAGCTGGGTCTGGGGAGTTGGGCCTGGGGAGCTGGACCTGGGGAGCTGGGCCTGGGGAGCTGGGCCTGGGGAGCTGGACCTGGGGAGCTGGGCCTGGGGAGCTGGGCCTGGGGAGCTGGACCTGGGGAGCTGGGCCTGGGGAGCTGGACCTGGGGAGCTGGGCCTGGGGAGCTGGGCCTGGGGAGCTGGGCCTGGGGAGCTGGACCTGGGGAGCTGGGCCTGGGGAGCTGGACCTGGGGAGCTGGACCTGGGGAGCTGGGCCTGGGGAGTTGGGCCTGGGGAGCTGGGCCTGGGGAGCTGGGCCTGGGGAGCTGGACTTGGGGAGCTGGACCTGGGGAACCGGCTGAGGAGCCGGACCTAGGAGCTGGACTTGGGGAGCTGGACCAGGGAGCTGGAGGTAGAGGGTCAGCAGAACTCACGTCTGCACTCAGCAGCAGCTTGAAGCAGACAAAGGGAAGCTAAGGAGCTCGCCATTCTCCTGACAGTGGAAGCCACAGGAAGAACTTCCCTCCAGAAAGCTGCTCTGTCCCACATGGCAGGGGTCAGAGCGGCAGGGCTGGACACTGGCTGCAAGAAGCTGCCATACTAGTAAGGTGGGACTGCCAGCCCCCAAGCCTGCACCTTTCTCCCAGAAGCCTGGCCCCT
The DNA here is from genome assembly GCA_025594165.1 of Tamias sibiricus. Taxonomy (NCBI): domain Eukaryota; kingdom Metazoa; phylum Chordata; class Mammalia; order Rodentia; family Sciuridae; genus Tamias; species Tamias sibiricus. The sequence goes on along the minus strand of CM046657.1, from coordinate 222,588,704 downwards.
GAGGTCTCTCCCCAGGGCACCTTCAGGCACGACCCAAGCTTGCAGCAGGAGCCTGTGGAAGCTGCCGGCACACAAGGGGCCACCGTGGCCCAATGTTCCTGCCCTGCAACTCTGATGCTGACTCATGACAGGGACAAGGCCCCTGGAGGGGTGCGCACACTTTTTGTGCCCTCAAGGCGTCTGCTGTGGTTTAGTTTAAAGCATCCTCTTTCCCAAGAAGAAGAGCCACTGATCATCTGCCCAAATGGAACAGCTAGGCCCAGAAGGACACATCTTCACAGAAGGCTTATGGACAGAAAAGAGAAGTGCAGGCCAGACTCCAAGGCCACTGGGAAGGAGACACTACCCCAGAGTCCCTCCTCTCAGCTCCTTCCAGCCTGGCCCTGGACCACCACCCAGGTATGCAGGCAGCCATGGGTGTGGGTGGTGCTGGACTTCAAGGGGCTTCAAGGGGCTCCAGCCAAAGGCAGATCAGAAAGCTGATGGATGGGTGGGAAGCAGAGCCCCCAGGAAGGCCCCAGCAGAGCCTGGCTAGCAAACCACTGAGAAGCCCACCCTAGCCATGCAACCCCACCTGCTGCCCAGGCAGCAGTCCAGCCTCCAGACCAAACACTCCACAGTCTCGCTCTGTCTGTCCTCAGAGCCCTTGAGGGCTGGACCTGCGTGCAGGACTGGGGTCAGCAAAGAGCTCCTCAGGTCTCCAGCTGGGGCACATTCTGTTGATTCTCCCCAAAGACAGCACCACCCCCAGAAGTCCACCCCACCACCTGCCACCACAAGGCAAAACTGCTGCACCTGTGGGGCAGAAGTTCACGTGGCTGGATGCCAGGCTGGTCCATAAGAGGACCCTGAGCCTGGCCACTCCACCGACCTCCCTGCACCAACCCCAGTCTGACCCCTGGCAGCTTCCACAGGCTCCTGCTGCAAGCTCAGGCCTGCCTAAAGGTGGTGGCCCTGCTTACCAGACTTCATAGAAACAGGACCATGCCTGTGCCTTGGCCTCCAGCTTCCCCTCCCTTTCACCCGCTTCTCTGTCCTGTGAAGCACAGCTCACCACCAGCAGGAGCTGGAGGTCCAGAGGAGGCAAGAGACCCCATCAGCCCATGCCCAGGTATCCCCAGGGACCACGATGGCCTCACAGCATGGCTGATCTGTGCCCCTACCACCACCCAACCCACACGGCCTTCTGTTGTCCTCTAGGAAGCTCCTCAGCTCCTGTTGTCCACCCAATCATCCCCCCTTCCACACCACAGGGCCAGCACTGGCTAGGTGGACAACCAGAACTCAGTAGGGCAACAGGCCCCACACAAAGCACCTACCAGGCCATATCTCACATCTTCACTGAGTAGAAGTCAGGAAGTGGCAGCCAGGGTGGTGGTAAGACAGAGCAGAGGCTGTCCCCTAGGGGACCTCATGCCCAAGGCCCCTCTCCGGGCCCCTCCACTTGCCTTCCCTCTCTGCACTGAGGCATAGCAGTCTCTCAGCCCATGCCCAGCCAACACTGAGCCCAGACAAAGGGGCCAGGGCAGCAGAGAAGAACTAGGGTAACTGTGCCCTCACCCGTGAAGTGATGCTCACTCTGACCCAGCCCTCTGACCCAGCCTTCCAGAGCCCACCAGGCTGGCCTCAACACCTGCCCCATGCTGGCCTCAACACCAGCACGCTGCAGAGGTCCTGTCCTGGCTCCTGGTTCTCACAAGTTCTGTGGCTCAGCACAGACACCACAGGGGTCGGAGGGCTCTTGGCAGGAAGCTAGGGGTAAAAACTATTCAGAACATTTGGGAAGAAGGGCTTCCCCAGGAGGGGCACAGCTGTGGGAACAGGGTTCTAAACAGGCCATAGAAGATAACCCTGAAGGAAGGCCACAACTGCCAGATTCAGGGTTGCACCAAAGGAGCCTCATCAGGCCTGCAGGGAAGGTGGGCAGCTGACCATCCTCCCCAGGGAACCCCTACAACCTGACACTCCCCTCTCCATCACAAACGCCTCCCCTCGCCTGGTTTAGAACTTAGGTTCTCAGCTGGGAGCCCAGAGGGGCTGCCTGGATGGCCCATCCTGGGGTGGCTCGAGGAACAGGGCTGATCAGCTGCCCCTAGCGCGGCTGAGCTGGGCACCCCAGCTTCCTGACCCTACAAGGAGGTGTCAGCTGCCCAGGTTCTATCCTGTCCACTACCTGAAGAGGGGGTGGGTGCTGCCCCAGCTCAGGCACAGATGTAAAGGAAGTAAATCAGACAAGTTGCCACCACCCCACCATCTGGTCCCAGACCCCAGCCAGCACTCACCAGGCGCTCCGACATGGGCGTCTTGTCCCCTTCAGGGAGGTGCTGCTCCAGGGCCAGCACGATGCAGTTGGCGATGATGGTGGCCAGGATCATGTACTCAAAGGGAGTGTGTGCGTTAAGGACTGGCCAGGAGGTGCCACAGCAGCAGAGGCCGGCGGCCGCGCAGTGCAGCAGCCTTGGCCAGACATCTCCCGAGGGCTGAGGATGGCGGGTCCTGAGCCCACCCCTCCCACGGACGAGGGTTGGTCTTCCTCGCTGCCCCCAACCCAGGGGGCCGCCGAAAGGCGGGGCCTCTGCAGTCGCGGCCGCCTGCCCCTCCGCACGTCCGAGCAGCGATCAGCACCGCGGACAGCGCCTCCGCCCCGGCTCCGCCCGGCCGGCTCCCGAGGCTGGGGGCTGTGCGGCCCCAGAGCGGCAGTACTGGACCCAGCGCAGGCGCACACTCCCACCTAAAGACACGCAGCCACAAGTACCTACACAGGCACGTGAACATACATGTACCGAGCATCTCGAACGCACGCACGCGCAGCGCGGGGCTCGTGCTGTGCCCGCACACACACACGCGCAGGCACCTGCAGCTAGCACGCGCACGGGCCCGCATCCACACGGTGCTCACACCTACACAGACACGGATTCGCCCTCGGGTGCCCTCCATGCTGGCCGCGAGCTCTGCACCCCGACCAGGCTCCCCAGGACCAAGTGAACGAAGGGTTGAGCCTTAGGGCAGAGGGGCTCCGCCCAGCACCGCTGGGGCAGGCAGGCCGCCGCCTTCGCGACCACAGACACACACACATGCACACACAGACGCGCGCGCACGGCCACACGCACACGCGCGCAGAGACGAGCCCCGGAGGCCCCGCCCCGCCCCCTCCTCGCCGGGCCGCGGCGTCTTCCCTGCGCCTCTCCCGGGTCGCACCCTCCTCCTGGCCCGGGGAAAAATGGCCACTGGGCGCCGCCGCGACCGGCCCCAGTCCCAGCCCTCGGCCCAGGCCGCCCCTCCCAGACCTGGCATGCGCGGCCCACAGACGCCGAGCCCGGTCCCTGCCCTCGCGACCTCGGCAGTCGGCCCCTGCCCCGCCCGGCCCGGTCGCTGGCAGGATATGGCCACTCGGTGATGCGCTTGGCGTATTTGCGGACGACGTTGTCCTCGCTGAAGACGAAGAGCGAGCGATTGACAGTGAAGCAGTTCTGCTTGACCGGGATGGGATTGTACAGCGCCATGGTCCGTGCGCGCTGCGCGATGGACTGCTTGTAGAGGACCCGTTGGCCCGGCTGCAGCCCTCCGGGACCCGGGCCACCCGCCCCGCCGGCCCCGCCGCCCCGCGCCCTCTCCCCGCTGCCGGCGCCCCCATAGCGGCCGCCCAGCTCGTCCCCGAAGCGGACCATGGCTCCGGGGCGCCGCGCACATCCCCAGCCCGGTGGCCCCGGCAGGGAGGACGCGGGGCGCACCAAGCGCTCAGAGCAGAACAGTTGCCAAGCTGCCGGGACAAAACCGGACCTCGCCCGGCCCGGCCACCGCCGCACCCGACTCCGCGGCTCCGCGCCACGCCCTATAAGGGGCCAGTCACGCGGCGGTGCCTGGCCAATCCGAGACGGCCCCGCCCCCGGGCCCGACGGCCCCGCCCCCGCCTGGTCGCCCCCGCCCAGTCCCCACCGTGCGCCCCTGCCCGGCCCTAGAGGCTGCGCCTAGGCTGAAGCTCCGGGTGTGCCTGGGTTCCGGTTGGCGAGGAGTGTGTGCGTCCTCCTTGCGCTCCGCTCCGCGCACGGGCTGGGAGCCACCAGCAGCGAACCCGGTGCGCTGGAGTCTTCGACAGCCGCACTTGGCGCCGAGCCATTCTGTCCCCAGAGTTCATTCTATCTGCGTGAACGCCAGGCTCTTCGCACTCCACCCAAACGGACCCGCATTCCCCAGAGACGTCAGCAGTGTTGAGAAGCGCCAGTCCGAAGAGAGAAGACAGGCCCCAGGTCCCCCACTAGGTCCGCAACTCACTGCTCACTGGAGGCCACACGGTCAGCTTCCCTGGACCTCTCTGCAGACCACCCGCCGCTTCCCAGAAGGCCTGGTCTCCCGGGGGCAGTTCTTGCCGTCCTTCTAGTTCTCTGACATTCTTGCCCCAAGTTTTCACGAGACAGCCCTGTCTCGGCCTGTCTGGGCCCCCAGCCCCTGTGTATACACCAGACACTGAGTCGTTTGCTAGATCTCGATTCTGAGATTCTGCCATTGATTCAGTAAGAATGGAATAATGGTGCCGACGCACCACTTGGTCCCTCCGTCCATGCTCCCCATCTCTCAAGCCTTTCGTAAGCATCCATTTGCCAGGCACTGATTCCTCCTTCGTGGAGGTGACATTTTCATACCAAGCATAGCAAATATTTACATTGCACCTACTTGGTGCTAGGCACGGTGATCACACACAATTGCTCCAGACCCCACAGCATGCTGGTGAGAAGTTTTCCCAAGTCGTTCTTGGTGGGTGGTAGAGGAATCCAGACAGGGGTCCTCTAAACTCTGCCTGGACAAACATCCTGAAAACAAGCTTTCTGCCCCAGGGTGGGGAAGACTCCTTCCAGGAAAGGAGGGCTCCTGGAGCACACCTGAATGCTGCGGAGGTGAGGCACGCAAAGCCAGGCCAGGCAGAGGACAGTGGAGGTCCATGAAGACCACCTGTCGGCATCCGGCTTGAATTCCTGAGGAGCCTCTGGCTGCTGCCGGGAGCATGGACTGCAGCAGAGCCAATGGCTCTGTAGAGGTGGAGGAAACCTGTGTCCCCAGCCCTGTCCCTGTCCCCTCATCATCCGGGCAGTGAGAGGCAGGCAACCCAACTCCAGCTAGGAGCAGCTTGTACAGTACGGTCTTGACCTGATAAAATGTCAGTTTCAGGAACAGTCTTTCCAGCTCCCTCTCTACCCGCATCAACACAGGCACCACACTCTGTCTTCTTGCTTGTCGCCCCTGGCCCAAAGAGCTGCCTCAGCAAGAAGCATCACACCTCTGCATCACCATCTCAAACAGGAAAGGCAGGTGTAAAAATAATACCCACTTTAAACAATGCATTTATGCCATCCTTTCATAATGAAGGAAAGGCGTTTTCATAAGGCTTCGACTTCATTAAGCAGACAGGACAGCTGTCATCCCCTGAGTGGGCATGAGGCTGCCCAAGTCAGGGCTGACTCTCTGGGAAGTAGGAGGGATGGCCCGTTGCAGAGCAGAGAGGCCAGCTGGGGGTCTTGGCTGCTGCCAACAAAGTGGTGGTGTGGTTTGGATACCAGGCCATGGCTGTGACCCTTGACTGTACGCCAGGGCCCACCGAATTGTGAACGTGGAGGTCAAATGTGGAGCGGGGATTGGGGAGTTTGTGCAGTGGGGAGGTACCTGCAGAGGAGGAGATAGCTGGTGCAGTGCGGAAGCAGACAGTGCGTGCAGGCACCTGGTGCGGTGAGGAAGTGAACTCAGGTGCGTGGACAGCGGATCTGGTAAGCTCTTCTGCAAAGGGTAGCAGAGACTGAAGCAGCAGCTAGGGAGAGTCGTGGCATGACCGAGCTGGTGGGTCTGTAGATGCTCCTGTGTGCTGATGCCCATGCTCGGCAGAGAAGCTGCTGATGCAGGGGCACGTCCTGTGGTCTGTATGGAGGGCGCGGGCGCGGGACAGGTCCTTCTCTCTGGCCGACCTGATAAAATGTCAGTTTCAGGAACAGTCGCTGGCTGAGGTACAGCTGGGGGAGGAGTGGTCCTGAGCATGCAGAGAAGGGACTGAGGTGGGACACACGAAGGGGCTGGCAGGGAGCTGAGGGCCAGGGCTGCATATGGAGGCTCACACACAGGTGTCCAGGGGACGAACTGACCAGAGGAGCCTATACACATGGACGGTCCTCTTCTTCCTCCTGGACCTCTGGCTTGCCGGTTGATCCACCTACTCTTGACCTCAGTGTCCCCTGCTCCCCACTCCTTGGGCCCTCATCCTACTCACCTGGCAAAATGCAGACCACAAACCTCCCAGCTCCAGCTGCTGCTGGTCACACAGGGCAGACTGGCACATCCATCCACATCCCCCAAGAAGACTCTGGGTCCCCGAGTCAGTGCTGCCCTTATGCTACATGATGGTGGCTTGTGACCACAGCCACTGTCCTCCACAGTCTCTCACCATCACACCAAAAGCCACCCTCTCTGTAGTTGCTCCTGAGATGTCCCCACGATGTTCCCCTTCTAGGCCCCACCTCTGGCACTGGTGTTGGGTCCTCTTATGGAGAGTGGACAGGGAGATCTACAAGTTTTTCTTTCTTACGTAATTAATGTCTACTTTAAAGCTAATGCAGGGTGCTAATGGCACTGTAGAGGAGGCAGAGGAACCTTGTGCCCTGTCCTTGTCCCCTCATTGTCCAGACACTATGCAGCACACACTCACTCTGTGGAGCTATCACTGTGCTCCACTCTTAACCCTGTGCAGCACACGTGTGTGGCTTTACGTGCTTCTGAGCTCTGCACCACACAGTGCTGCAGGGGCTGCCACGCATCGCGCCATTGAGTGGCGTGAACCCGAGTGCCACCATGGCTGCGGCGGCGAGTGTCTCCTTCACCAGGATGGAGATACATGATGCTCCTGCTCCCTGCTGTTTCCGAGTTCTCCTGTGGACTGCAACCAGTTCTCCAGGTATGAGGCAGGAGCTGCAGGTGTGACTCAGCGCCTTGCTGGCCATCGGTGGCACCTCTACCCCCGAGCCTCAGATGCTGCTAGCACAGGTGTGGGCACAGGTAGTGCCAGGGCATGGGCAGATCTGCCCGCATCCTTCCCAACATACTGGTACTGCCAGCCTGGTAGGCATGTCGAGTGCCCCACTTGGTTTAATGTGCATCTCATGGTGACTAATGAAGCAGAGAAGCTTCTCATGCTCATACTCATGGGGGGTGATTTCCCCCCGCGAGGCCGCCTCACCTCACACGTGAGCTGGCCTCGTCCTCTCTTCTGCTGGGTGTTGAGCGCATGCTCTCCTCCACTTCCTTAAGTCCCTGTGGTCTTGCTTTTCCTCCTAAGCCACTTGAAACTAGTTCTTCTGCCGGGCACAGGCAGGCAGGCCGCGGCTTCCTTTCAGAACGCTCAAACTCTCCCTGCAGGGTGGTGGGCGGCCCTGGCGTCTGGGCCCCGCCCTGCACAGGCAAGGCGCTCCCTGCCGCTGGCTGCCAAGTTGGGGGAGTGCTGTGGAAGAGGCCTGCCCATCCTGTCCTTTGGAGCCACCTGGTGCCCCCACCCGCCCCCATTCACCACTTCAGAACCCCCCATTCAGGCCGCACACACGGGGCTGCTGACAGCTGGTCCACAGAGAGCTGGGGGCAAACAGATGTCCTTGATGCCAGGCTTCCAATACACGAGCAATACATGTGCCCATTGATCAGGGCCACTTTTAGCTTTTATTAAAAGTTAGTTTTTTCTAAGCTGGGCACGGTGGCGCAAACCTGTAATCCCAGCACTTGGGAGGCTGAGGCAGGAGGATCACGAGTTCAAAGCCAGCCTCAGCAATGGCGAGGCACTTAGCAACTCAGTGAAACCCTGTCTCTAATAAAATACAAAAAAGGGCTGGGGATGTGGCCCAGTGCTCGAGTGCCCTTGAGTTCAATCTGTTAGATGGATGAGGCTTAAAGGTCGCCAAAAGTTAGTCCTGTTCCACAGTAAAGGGTCAAAAGTTCACTCCACAGGCAGAGGGCTAAAGGGTTGCTCTGCTCTCTGGGCAGAAGGTTTTCATCATCCTCAGGCAGGAGCCAATAAGCTTCAAGGCTGCCCTTAGGAGCCAATAGGCTTTCAGGTCATCAAAAGTTCACCCTGAGCCAGGCGCGGTGGCGCACACCTGTAATCCCAGCACTTTGGGAGGCTGAGGCAGGAGGATCGCGAGTTCAAAGCCAGCCTCAGCAATGGCGAGGCACTTAGCAACTCAGTGAGACCCTGTCTCTAAATAAAATACAAAAAAGGGCTGGGGATGTGACCCAGCGGTCGAGTGCCCCTGAGTTCAATCCCTGGTACCAAAAAAAAAAAAAAAGTTCACCCTGTTCCACAGGCAGAGGGTCAAAAGTTCGCTCTGCTCTCTGGGCAGGATGTTTCATCATCCCCGGGCAGGAGCCAATAGGCTTGAAGCCTGCCCTCACACCACTAGCAGGAGCCAATAGGCTTAAAGTTTGCTCTGGTCCCACCCCACACCAGTAAGCTCTATATAAACTCCCGTCCATTTGAAGTTGGAGAGCTAGACAGAGGAGCCAAGAGCCAGCCAGCTAGTCAGACACCGAAGAGAGCAACACGACAAAGAGCCAGTGAGACACACGACAGAGAGCCAGTGAGATGAAGAGCTGAGACGAAGAGCCGACAAGAAGAGAGAGAGGCGACGAAGGAGACGGAGAAGCAGCCACTGCACACTTACCCACCATCTCCAGCCCGACAGCAGCTGCCCTAGCTGATAGCTCCAGAGACCGTAGCTGGCACAACCAGACTCCCATCTTCCGTTCCTGAGCTTGCACACTTGTTGAGTTTGCACACTTCCTGAGCTTGCACTCTTCCCTCTCCCTGACTCCCCTCTCCCCATTCCTTTTCTACCCTTAACCAGCCATAAAGGCTGGTGAATAAATCCCTTGGCTGCACGGCTGGCCCCAGTGTGATTTTCGCCCTTCACAATCCCCAGTACAAGAAAAAAAATTTTTTCTTATTTTGGTACCGGGATTGAACTCAGGACTTGGCCACTGGGCCACATCCCCAGCCCTGTTTTGTATTTTATTAGATACAGGGTCTCACTGAGTTGCTAAGTGCCTCGCCATTGCTGAGGCTGGCTTTGAACTCATGATCCTCCTGCCTCAGCCTGCGCCCTGGCAGCCCTGGTGATTCTAGCCAGGAGCCGCTGCTTCAAGCTCTGCCCCTTGGGTCAGTGCTCAGTCCATCTTTCTGGAAGGTTCTTGGCCTGCAGTTGTTCACCACAACTTCTTATATACGCTGTTCATGGGACTGTGTCCACTTTAAAATTATTATTTCACTTACCTCCCCCAGAGGTTCGCCATTTTATGAGACTGTCCAAGAACCAGTGTCTGCCTTTGATTGCCTCTGAGGTGTTTTCCTCTCCTCTGCCACCTGCCCCCCAGGCCCCTGCTACCTGCTCTCCACACCTCCTCTCATCTGTTTATTTTTATTACTTTTCAGCCTTTCTTTGTGTTTTTTAAATAGTTTTTTAATGGATTTAAAAATTTTCATTTATTTATTTATATGTGGTGCTGAGGATCGAACCCAGGGCCTCACACATGCCAGAAAAGTGTTCTGCCACTGAGCCACGACCCCAGCCCCTTTCTCCATGTCTTTTAAAGAAGCCCACATAGGACATTTTCATAACTGGGACACAAGCCTGGCAGCCCATGGCAGGAAGCTGCATCTGGGTGGAGACCACACCTCTTGGGCCATTCCTGGGGGTGTCCTGACCTTCCCGAACCGCCCAGGGGTCAGGGCAGCCGTCACCCAACTTCTTCTGCGTCTTCTCTGCTGGAGTTGCCTGCATGACCGTCTGCTGTCTCCCCAGGCTCCCCTGCTCCTGCCCCGCGTCACCCGGGGCTCTGTGCCATCTGGTTGCCCCACCACGTGAGATCAAGCCCTGCGTGTCAACTCCCACCTGGAAGACCTGGACCAGTACAAGTGGCACCAGGGCAGATTTCAGAACCAGTCACCACCTGGAGGTAGGGAAGGTGCTGTGCTGGCCTCCACAGGTGGGGTTAGGGATGGGCGAGGGTCAGCCTCACACAGGTGAGGCTTCAGGACAATGACCAGAGAGCACCCCAGAGACACTGGCCTCTGAAAACAATAGGGACTGGGGGACCAGGCTGCCAGGAGGGAGCTGGCTGAGACCCGTCCGGACACAGTGCAGAACAGGAGAGGGTCACAGGCAGCCCGACTCTAGGTGACCCCAGAGGGCCTCCTAGCAGCCCTGTGCGCAGGAGCGGAGGCAGCCAGTCCTGCGTAGGGGATCCCTGGGTGTAGAGGCAACCAACCCTGCTGGAAGGGCGGACCATGCTGGCGGTCCTCCCCTAGAGTGGAGTACACCTTGCTCTCCAGGAGAAAGGCGCAGGGGGGCCGAGTGGGCACTGGCTGGGCGCCCAGGTGGGAAGCAGCCAGGGGCTGGGCCCAAGGGCTGGCAGAGGTGCAGGGCAGCATGGATGAGCTCTGGGTACCTCAGGACACAACACCTGACACCTTGGCAAGAGCCCGGGCCTGGGACAGACCTGGCAGGGCTCTGAAAGCCTTGGGAAGGCGAAGCCCGCTCTCCTTGGAGCCGAAGCAGCACGTTGCTCTGGCAGCTGGGAGAGCAGGGGCAGGTGAGGACTGTGCTGGGGCCCGTCTCCACACAGGTAGGGGAGGCCATCCACAGCCCCAGGAGCTGAGCCAACCAAGCGTGAGGCCCACAGCCTCAACCAGGGCATCCCAGAGGCTGGGCCACAGGGAGCCATGGAGATGGCTGGCGGGGCATGTGTCCACAGGGCAGGACACAGCTGCAGACAGGTGACACTGAGCACGGAAGTGAGGCACAGGGAGGGCCTGAGGGTGATGGCCTTAGTCCGCAGACATGGAGCCCACTGATGGCAGAGGTGTGTGTGGGCCAGGGAGCGCCAGGCTGAGCAGGCTGGCAGCGCCAGCCTGGACTGCTCTGCGAGCAAGGGACCAAGGTGCCACCGGCACACTTGCCAGTAGGGCAGATGTGGACCGTGAGGCCACGCGGCTGTGCAGCCCCTCCTGGAGCAGGGCTTTGAACACTGCGAAACCAGGTGGGAATCAATCAAAACCAGAACCAAAAAACGTGTTCCAAGCAGAGACCTGCGCGCAAACTGTTCAGGAGCCCCTGTGTGCCCGGCCCAGATGCCACCAGCCTGGCCCTCAGCACCTGCTTCTCCACCAAGGTGCCCACACGCCCTCACCAGGACTACCTGTCTCCCTCCCTGCAGGGCCCTCTGTGAGGACTGGCTGGTCTGTGCTGCTCACTGCTCTCCCGGGCACCTGTGGCGAGGCGGGGACCAAGGCGCTGCGGGCATGTGGAGGGTGCCGCTGGCCAGGCTGCCTTCCTCCTGTCCGGCCCGATCCAAGTCCAGAGCTCTGCTCCTCCCTTTGCTCTGTCCGCCTTCACCTCGACCCCGTTCCCTCCCGCCTCGGCACCCAGAGCAGTCTCCCCAAGAGACCGCTGTCACCTCAGACCAAGCTCCAGACAGGCTGGAGCTCTGCAGAGGCAGGACCTTGGTGCCCTCGGGGGCTCCCACAGCCCCACCTGAGAGCCACAGCCAGCCAGCCAGGCGGTGCTGTGGGGGCCTCCTGTGCCTCACAGCACACTTACAACGTCCCCACTAGTCGACACCCTCAGTGATGCCCAAACCGTCTCCTGTGAGAACCCTGCTCAGTCCTGTGAGCCTCCAGCCCCTCTGCTCAACTCGGGCCTGGGGCGACTGGCTTCTGTGCCTTCTTCCCCAGGGGAAGAGCGAGGCCAGTACAGACAGACAGGATCCCAGCAGTGAAGGATCCCAGCAGTGAAGGGACCGGGAGGGACGACCTTGACCCAGACACAGGATGCAGGGACACATGGTTGGAGTCCAGCAATACACCAGAAGAAAGGGCCTGTGCTGCCACATGCGTGGAGGGAGCCGACCAGGAGCCTCCGGCACCCAGGCCCAGCCCGCAGGGTAGACAGCGGAGCCTGAGGAAGAGACTGCTCCGCTGGACACAGAACTAGTTTAACTTCTTGTAAAGGAAGAACAAAAAAGCAAGCTCTCAAAGCTACTTGTTAAAGAGCATCACAACAAAGTAAACAAACACATCTGAAATGCTGGCCTAGGACAGATGGGCTCTCCTGTTCACAGAGCACGGGGGAGAGCTCTGAGACTAGAGACAGGGAGGGTATGGACACCGAGGCCTCATCCAGGTGGAGCCACAGCGCTGGGCCCACCTGGGGTCGGGTGGCGGCCGCTCAGACTGCAGGACCATCACCTGGGCTCCTCGACTCAGGAAATCTCCCAAGAAGACTCTGAGAATTGAAGGGCCTGGCTTTGCGGAACCACGGGCACTGGGCGGAGGGCATGTGACTTCTGGGCACTGTCCCCTCCTGACCTGCTTGTGTGACGCTGCAGTGAGAGTCCGCAGAACCAAGGGGCAGAGCTTCAGCCCCCTCCTCTCTAAGCTGTAGCGAGTAGGCCTCTCCTTTAAATTTCTTATTTTTTATTTTTGGAGTTTTTATAGTTTATAATCCTTTTGTGAAAAACTCACGGCATCACCACAGAGCAAGGCCCATGGAATCATGGTCCTGCTGGCTGCAGTGCCTGGCCGCCTGCTTGCCCCTGGTCCCTGCATCCTCTTGGTCTCTGTCTTTCCTGCACAGACCATGGCACATCATGTTTGGGTTTTTCTTTGCATAATCCAGGAACCGCACATCATGTTGAAGCCAGATGTCCTGCCACCTCCAAAATGGGTTCTGAGTTTAAAACAAAGGTGATGTGTGAGTGGTCTTGCACATTTTGGATGATTTTACCCGAGTTTCTGACTTAGGTGCTGTTGAGTTCCCAGGGTGATGGGCATCAGTGACCGTTTGTTCCCTCTGAAATTGTCAGCTGCTCATGAACTTCCTGGCCTGAATGCTACTCTGTGGTTGGTGACAGTGACCGAGCCTTAGGAAGCCAGGGAGGAGAAGACCTTTTCTAATTAGAATGGGCCATGAAGGCACAGGATGCAGCTTTGGCGGCATAACCCAATGGGACAGCACTACAGAAACGGGGTGTGCCCATCAGGGCAAGAGCCAAGATCTGTGGGGAAGGAAAGCGTGCCCAACAGACAGTACCAGAATTGGCATTCGGCAAATTTGAAATAAAACAAAATTATAATCTTTCATTTTGCTTCTGAACACCGTGCAGTAACTGGTAGTAGATACTAGATAAAATGCTGCCTTAAGCCATAAAATAAGGCAAAAGTTCATGGAGCTGCTTTTAGACATTGGACAACAGGAAGTTCAAGACATCAACCCCGGGAAGAAAGACAGACCAATCGTGCTTCGACCCCTCACCTGCCTGTCTCTCTAACTGGAGACAATTTTCCAGCCAGTCTTAGGAGGAGGAGATAAAGCAGAGCCCAATCTTCCTGTTGAGATTACAAGACCAGTAAGAGTCCAGGGAAGCATAGCTGGTTGGAATTTGAAGGGTCAAGCACCCAAGAGAAGGAATTCCAAAAATCTGCACCGGAGTCTTCGCGGGAGCCCTGGTCGGGCTGAACATGAAGCAGGAAGCCCCCAACTCAATATTCCCCCAAAGAAGACAGCAGAACCCAGACACTTCACAACAGTCTCCCTACTGTCCAACACCCAAACGAAAATTACCAGACATGCAAAGAAGTAGGAAACCTGATACAAGTGGAGAGAAATCAGAAACAAAATGAGACATGGCAGATGACAGAATTAAATACAAACAGTAAGAAGTGCTATTATAAACACGTTCAGAGAGCTACAGGAAAACAAGAACATATGAGATAACAGTGAATCTCAAAGAAGAGTTGAAGCTATAAAGGAGAACCAAATGGAATGTCTAAAGCTGAAAATTATTTCTAAAATGAAAAATTCTCTGGTTGAGCTTAATAGATGTGGCGTGCAGACGCCCACTGACTTCTCTTCAGAAGCGAGGCTGCGGGAAGGCAATGGAACTGCGCCTCTCAGTGCAGTGAGCGGGAAGCAAGCTCCCACCCAAGTAGCCTTGGAAATGAAGGCGGGACGAAGGCACTGAACAAAACAGGAGGGCTGGGAAGTCCCAGCACACTCCCAGCCACGGTCTCAGCGAAACCACAGCAGTTTCTGAAATGCAAGAGGCAACAGAACCAGTGCTTACAGACAAATGAAGAGGGAAAGAACTAAAGTCAGGATATCTGATCCCAATGCCAAAAAACCAGACCATAAACCAACGAGATGAAAGCAGGAAAACAAGGGAGAAAAATCAACAAACCCAAAAGCTGATTTGCATCAATTCTGAGTCTCCACAGTCTCATCCAAAGAAAGAAGCAAAGACAACACCCCTAATTCATGACAGGAGGCCAATAGGACCCTGATGCCCAGACCAATGGGACATTATAAGAAACTAGCTACAGCTGGCACAGTGCCAGGCAGTGGCCAGGCCTGTGATCCCAGCAGGTTAGAAGGCTAAAACCAGAGGATCCCAAGTTTGAGGCCAGCCTCGATAACATAGTGAGACCCTGTCTCAAAATAAAAAACTAAAAAGTGCTGGGGATGTAGCTCAGTGGTAGAATATCCCTAGGTTCAATCCTCAGTACCCCCACATCCCCCAAAGAAGAAATTACAGACCAATCTCTCTAATGAACACAGATACAAAAATCTTCAATACAGTATTAGCAAATTTCATTCAACAATGTATTAAAAATGTGCAGCATGACATGACCCAGCTGCAGAGCCTCAGTGGGCCCTTCAGGAGCAGGTGGCTCCTTCCAGTCACTGCCTCTGAAGACCCTCCAGGGCCCAAGGTGCAGAGATGGAGGGTAGTGACTTTGCCAATCCTGCCCTGTAGGGGCCTAGGCCAATGCGTGTCTTAGCTTTTAGGGAAATTATTTTTTGGCAGGGGGGTACAAGGGATTGAACCCAGGGGCCTTAACCACTGAGCCACATCCCCAGCCCTTTTTGGTATTTTTTATTTAGAGACGAGGTCTCACTGAGTTGCCTAGTGCCTTGCTAAGTTGCTGAGGCAGGCTTTGAACTCACAATTCTCCTGCCTCAGCCTCCTGAGATGCTGGGATTACAGGTGTGTGCCACTGTACTTAGCAGCTTTTAGGGAAAAATTTTAAAAGCAAAACTACATAAACAGTTTAACAGAAGGCCACTTGCAGTTGTGCAGTAGCTCTGTGAATACATTCTATGGTGTTGACCAGGACGAGTCATGGAATGATGCTCAGACCCATCCCTGCTGTGAAGTGAGGCGGGAGGGCACTTTCAGGTTTGTCTGATAAGAGGACTGTGTCTGGAGCACACTGAGAACTCCAGTAAATCAGGAAGGGGACAACCCAGTTTAAAAATGTGCAAAGGACTCGAATAGATGTTTCTCCAAAGAAACAGAAACAGCCAATAAGTGCATAAAACATAGTCATCAGGAGCCGGGCGTGGTGTCGCACACCTGTAATCCCAGCACTTGGGAGGCTGAGGCAGGAGGATCACAAGTTCAAAGCCAGCCTCAGCAAAGGCGAGGCGCTTAGCAACTCAGTGAGACCCTGTCTCTTAAATAAAATACAAAAAAGGGCTGGGGATGTGGCCCAGTGGTCGAGTGCCCCTGAGTTCAATCCCCAGTACCAAAACAAACAAACAAACAAACAAAAAAAAACCCTAAAACAACAACAAAAAAACATAGTCATCAGGGAATGCAAATGCAAATGAAAGCCACCATGAGACAGCACCTCATAGCCAGCAGATTGGTTGTATCAACAGATGAATGAGCCGGGCCAACAACTCCGGAGGCCAAGGCAGCGGGTGGCAGGTTCCAGGCCAGTACAGGCAACTTAGCGAGACCCTGCCTCAAAATAAAAAACTAAAAGGGCTGTGGTGTGGTTTGGTGGTACAGCACCCCTGGGTTCAATCCTCAGCACCAGAAAGGATGTAAGAGATGAACAGCAGGAGGTGGTGGTGCAGATGAGAACCACGCAGGAGCACATCTGGAGGACCTTCAGAGGCTGAACAGCCGCCACGTGGCCTGGCAGCTCCTCCTCTAGGTGTGGACGTCCAGGAGTGGAAGCGCACAGCCAGCCCCACACCAAAGCCAGTTCGCAGCAGCACGACTCACCACCGTGCCCAAGGACCGGCAGGCAGATGACAGAGCATCGTGTCCCAGAGGAGACTGGCACGCTGCAGAGCAGCCAAGCCTCCCGGCAGCTGGCAGAGACCCCAGAGCACACAGGCGCCGGAGCAGGTGCGACCTCGGGAGGCAGAGCAGGGTGGTCTGGCCGGGAGCACTGGGGAGACACGATGGCGCTGGACTCAGGTTCTCTGGGGAGAAAGGCCACGTTCTAAACGGACTGTGGCCTCACGGAGCCCAGCCTGCAAGAGGGTGTGGGCAAGCCTTGGGAGTGTGAGCTACAGGGAGGGGCACGACAACGTCACAGAGGCTTTGAGGGGGTCACTCACAGGAAAGTAGACCACATGGTGGACAGAAGATGAACACTGCGAACTCCAGAGCAGTCTCTAGCAGAAAACACAAGTCAGGAGGCTGAGGCCCTGAGCGACTCAGCAAGACCCTATCTCTAAATAAAATACAAAGCTGGCCCTGCAGGAGCTCAGCCCCGTCTTCCACGTGCAGCGGTCCTCAGCCTCGCCTCGGTCTCTCTGAAGACCTGCTCAGCTCTGCTGGGCCCCTCCGCCCAGGCGTGCCTGTTCCTGAGGAGCAGGGCCTCTGCTGGGAGCAGCAGCCAGCGCGTGGGCAGCCTTGGGCAGCCGTGGCTCAGCAGGTCCACCCGAGGTGCTGACCCCAGACAGGACGTGCAGAGAAGGACCTGCACAGGACCGTGGCGGCTGCTGTGTCCACGGCGGGGAGACTGGGCACAGGGCAGGGAGGGGTGAGCAGGCCCCTGCTCCAGCACAGGATCCTCCTCCAGGTGGGAAGGCCACAGAGCAGAGGAGCCAGAGGCAGAAGCCCAGGCACACTCACCATCACGTTCCGGAGCAGGAGCACCCCTGTGGCCAAGCACCAGCACGGCCGGGGCCTCCTGGGGACAGGGACCAGCCGGGAGGGGGCAGGGCAGAGGTGGGAACGGACTCTACCGGGATGAGCAGAAGGGTGCCTGTCAGACCCCTGGAGCCAGACGCGCGAGGTGGGCGCTTCCCTGCGGATCGTGCCTTCGCACACACGTGAGGTTTAGTTTCCCATCCAGAGCCCCACCCACTGTGGTGCAGGGAAGACCCCCAACCCCAACAAGCAAGCGGGGGCCTTCCCACCTGCCCACTTTTCTCTCATGGACCCCAGCCTGGCCCAGGACAGACCCTGGTGGCTTTAGGAACCCAAGAATCACCTCCATGGGTTGAGATTTAACCCCAGGTTTTATTTATTTGTTCTATTAATTTCCTTACATTTTGCAGTTCTGAGGATCAAACCTAGGGCCCAACACAAACTAGGTGAGCATTCTACACTGAGCTATGCCCTCGGCCCTAACCCTGGGCTTGAGATTTCAATTTATCCAAAGAGGAGAAAAGGGAAGAAGGGAGATGAGGCAGACCCTCCCACCACAGTGGTCACCCGGCTCCATTCCTGGGGCTAGAGCAGTCCAGGTCCAGTGAGACGCAGCAGCCCACATCAGACTCACGAAGCGAGCGCCTGTTTCAAATGGTCAGAACTGGCCATAATGAAGCCTATGGAGGGGTCCTGGTCCTTGGTCCCACCAGCCTTGCCCCCTTCATTGCTGACCTTCCCGATGCCCCAGAGATCCCCAGCCGACTTGGGTCTGATTCAGCAGCAGCCGCTGTGCCTCCAGCACCTGACCCACAACAGGCAGGTGATGCAGACGCGACCACGTGGTCATCTGGCCCACTGCTGCTGTCCCAGTTCACCTCCCCTCCCAGGCCTGGTGGGGCCATCGGTGCCTCCTTCTGCCACCTCCAGGCTGAGGTGACCTGCCAGCCCCACAGCACAAACCCACCCCACGCTTGGGGGGTCATGGTCCAAGTGCTCCTGGAGGAAACCGCCCTCTTCCCTGGCCCAAGTGCCCGATGTGGAGAGGTCACAGCCTGCAGGAAGGCACCCTGCTCAGGCTGCTTGCAACGTGCAGGAGGGCCGTCCTCCCTCTAGAAAGCGCCTAATGAACGAGCTCTGTGTTGGAAACCAGAGCTTCTGATCTATGTTTCCTAGAGCTTACAAGCTCTCCCGTGGCGAGCGAGCCAGCCCTGCAGGAGCACAGCAGGAGGCCCAGCGCCAGCCCCACTGCGCTAGCCAGACCCACGCAGGGACGCGGGGCTCGCCTCTGCCTCACAGCGGCCTCCAGCCCGACTCCTGGCCCCAGCGCCTGGCGCTGGACACACGCACACACAGGCACACCAGGCACTGGGCAAGGGCACTTGCCACAGGTTCCCCTGTGGTCTGCACGGACGTGGGGCAGCAGGCAGGGCAGGGGTGGGGCTCTGCAGAGACCATCGTAGTGTCACAGTGAAACTCCACTTAAAGTACTTCTTTTTTATTGATTTCATTGAAAACAGAACAAGAAATGGTCTGAGCCAAAAGACTGCTCTTAAAACTGTCAAAAACATTTTAACAGAAAAAATAAACATGACTGCAATATGAATGTTTTAGAAGAGTCACACAAAAAAACCCACGGTTGCTGCACTAGTTACAGTATTTAGAAAGGTATATGCCAAAAAAAGTACATGACCTGCCAGGCCGCCACACAAAAGGCGACGGCGACTTTATCCAACTACAAGACTAATGTTTTAAAAAAGTTTTTTCCTGCATTTTATTCTAAAATCACTTTGTTCTCTTTTTACAGTTGATAGTTTATTTTCAGGTGGTGAGTAGAAACCACACCAGGTTCAGCACCGTTGTCTGTGTTGTGTTTATTCTTTGTCTGTCCTTGGGTTTGATAAGGGTAGGAAGCAAATCAGCTGACTCGACGTCATCGCACGTGGCTTCAGATCAAGAGAGGGGGCAGCCTCAAGGGCCTGGCTGGGCGGGTGCAGGTTCACCTGCACCGACTGCTTCCTCGCAAAGAAGCGCCAGTCAAGAGTCTTGATACATAGGACTAGATACAGGGTTCCTTTAAAAAGCAGACCCACACTTTCTGCCTGACTTCGCTCAGGGTGTGACAGGAGACAGGGCTCTCCCTGCGGCACCTGGGAGCGGGCACCAGCCACACAGGGAGAGGGTGGGAAGGTCTAACAGAGCAGCTGTGGGTGATGGTGGTTTTGGCAGGCGCCACACAGGAGTCTGGGCTGGACCGGAGAACAAACCAACCCAGCGGTGGAGTGAGGACCTCAGAGACCAGAAGAAGAAACGAGGACCGTAGCAAAGACAAACCACCCTCGGAAACTCACAAGGTCAGGCCACATGGAGCCCCAGCGTCCTGCAAGGCGCACGTCAAGGTGTGCTCCAGCCTGAGCAGCAGGCCGCGCTGCCCGGCCTCAGGTCTGGAGCACTGCTGGGAGGGGTCTGCACCCCTGGTCCCCCTGCAGCACCTCCTCCTCTCCTAACTGCAGTCCATCAGAATCGGATCCCAGCCTCCCGCTGGCCCTGCTGTGTCTCATAGGGGGTCAGCGGCAGCCGCGGAGCTGGTGTCGGGCAGGCCGTTCTCCTGGGCCTCCTGGGAGGCACTGGCCTGCCGCTGGGCCAGGGCTGCACTCGAGTGCCGGCACTTGGGGGAGCCACAGCGGCAGCTGAAGAGCTTGCCCTTGATGTCCCAGAAGCGTTCCCCGTAGTCGAACCTGGGAGAGCAGAACTCAGCACCTCTACAGCCAGACACAGGTGGTCGGGTGGGCTGCCCGCCCCAGACTGTCCCATCCAGGTCCCGATGGCCAGGGAGTGCCCAAGCATGGCAGCACATGCGTGACCAGGAAGCAGTGCCCACCCCGCCCAGGCCGACCCCGCCCAGGCCGGCCCCACACCTGGAGGCCCACGTACCCCAGCTGCTCGCCAGCCTGGATCGGGCGGGTGCTGAAGAAGGCGATCCTGGGAAACCGCAGGTCCTGGTGGGACACAAAGACGCGCACGGGCACGAGGTTGGGCTCGCAGTGGTGGTTTATGAACCGGCTGACGTTCCCGTAGAAGCGTGCGTCGATGCAGTACGCCTCTCCATCCTAGGGCGAGAAAGCAGGACAGTCGTGGGGGCTGCAGCCCAGCAGTGGCGCCCAGGCGTGTCCCCGCCCCGGCACACTTGGGGGACCTTCTCCTGAGGCCTGTGGCAGCACCGCAGAGGCGAGGCTGGGCAGGGCAGGGCAGGGCAGGGCCTCTGCACAGACCTGTGCCAGGACGGCCTACAACACTGAACCCCGTGACACACACAGAGAGGGGGCCTCTTGCTGACTTGGGGACACAGAGAGCACTAGGGCTCCAGGCAGCCACAGCCTCGTCCGGCATCACAGCAGGATGGAGCGGGTGGACTGCACTGACCCAGGAGCCCTTAAGAGGCAGAGTTTTCCACCTGGAGACCCACACTGAGAAGCTGCTGCTGCCTAGACAACACAGGAGACCCAGGTCGACAGCAGCGAGGGCCTGGGCACTGTCCTAAAGGACTGAATGGAGATGCCCAGGCTGGGAGACCCCAGGTGCTTCCAGGAGGGCCTGTGCCCAGCCTTACTGTGTCCCCAGCCTGCACCACCAGACACATCAGCCCGAGAAGCTGAGCTTGCGGCATGGACACCACACAGCAGAGGACAGGCAGCCAGAATGGAGTGGTGGAGGAGACATCTGCACAGACCTGAGTCCTGCAGGGGGGAGGGCTGGTGCCAGAGGTTGCTCCTGGCCACCTGGCCACACCTGTATAATCATCAACAGCAGGACCGACGACGACGACACGTACAGAGTTAAGAGAGGCCCAAACCCAACCACAGGGAGGCACGGGGCAGGAGACTGCTCTCCACTGTGTAACGCTGGGAGGAGTGAAGCCTGGACTCCAGGAGAGTCACAGAGTCATCGACACGGACTAGTTCCCTCCACCCACACCCAAGAACAGAGGCCCTCAGAGGCCATGGTGGGAACAAACTCCACAGCAGCCACCAAAATAAAAGACACAGCAACCCATGACCTGGGCCTGCCCCAAGAGGCTCAGGCATCCACAGCATGGGACACCAGGAGGAGGACACTCTCAGAAGACAGCCTGATGTGCTCTACCCCAAGGGAACCAGACCCTGCCCTGGGGTGAATGTCCTTGTGCAGAGGTGACAGCTGCCTGCAATCAGGAGAACCAGGACGCTCCCAGTGCGAGATGACTCAGGAAGCAGGAGGTCTCGGAAGAGAAGCAAATGATAAAAAGAATCAGATGGGGATTCTAATCAAAATCCACCACTGTTAACTTGCCAATGAGAGGATCAACAGCCTCAGGGACCCTCTGGTGACAGTGAATGGCAAACCAAGTGTCCATGCACAATCAGTCACCACGAAGCCGTCTGCAAAGCCAGAAAAAGCCAACCTCGATCCCAATGTCCTGCGTGAAAAGACTGAGGGAGAGCTGCCTGTCCCGTCCGGCAGCATGCTGACCTGTGGTGCGGGTCAACAAACAGAGGCGGGGACAGACACACACTGCACCACCACCTGTGTGAGCAAAGGCAGTAGAGGAGGACCGTGCCTGCACTGTCACATTTCTACAAATGGTTACTGGTGGCAGAGGACAGCTGCTGTGGTCCGAACACCTCTGTGCTCTTCACACTGCGCAGGAACATGTCGGGAGGTGCCCAGGTCCTGAGGCAGCCCTGGGGGGACCGCGCCTGAGGAAGGGGGCTCTGCACAGGGACACAGCGAGCGGAGGTGCTGATGAGGCACCAGGTGGTGGCCCTCACCAGACGCCAAGTGCTGCACCAGAGCCCCTGTGGCCTGTGAGCCCCCAGACTCAGGCAGCAGGCACAGGAATACCAAGGACATGGACGGAAACAATTTACTAGTCTGATTTTAAAGTATGAAATCTTGAAATGACATAATTGCCCACCAGACTGGTGACAACCACCGAGAAGCCAAGCACAGTACTCCATGTGTCCTGAGCGGAGCACACCCGAAGGCCCCACCACAGAGGCAGCGAGCACGTCCAGCGGTCACCCGTGCTGACTGCCGCTGGACACCAGTGAGGACCTGAAGCCAGAATTCCCAGCAAACAAGATTTTCCCTGTAAGAGACACAAGGATGAAATCAAACCAGCTGGGTGACAGCCCTGTGTCACGATGGACTCGAAACGTCAGTGCAGTGAGAACCAGCGAGCCCTGGTCCTTCACCGCTGGCCTCTGGAGAGGCCTAGCAGTGCACCCCAGCAGCAGTGAGAGCAGGGTCTGAGAGTCGCTCTCCAGAAAGGGCGAGGACGCCCTGGGCTAGGGCTGGCTCCAGGTGCGGGTGGGCTGGAAGGAGCAGCCTGGTGATGCCAGACAGCAAGAGCACAGGAGACCACAGCCCACGACCCGTGGTGCCCATGTTCAAGAATGGCCGTGACTGGCCAGAGCACAGTGAGCAGAGAAAATCCATGGTCCACAGGGCCACTCGACACAGAGGAAATAAAAAGACCAAACTTGCTTTGCAACCCGTAGTTTTTATGCCACCTCCTCACCCTGGCACAGGCAGCTCAGTGGCCAGCGTGAGGCTTCCTGCCCACTCCCACTAGGGTGACTCGGAAGCTAAGGTTTCTGCTTTTTATATTAGAAAGCATGTCATTTAACAACTGTGTAAGGGGTGACAGATGCCCCGTGAAACACAACTCAGGATCGCCTTTGTACAGAGACGTCAGGTGAAGGGGGAAGGTGAGGACCATTCCCATCCACAGCACAGGAATCAGATGCCACAAACTTCCTTCCAGGACCCGCTGAAGTGAGGGAGATGTGGAAGGGCAGAGGCGGCCAGGGCAGGATGGCGAGTGAGGTCGTCGGGGCAGGCCAGGCCAAAGGAGCATGGAGAGGGTCTTCCAATGAGGCCAGCTTCCTGCTTGGCGTAAGTGCTTGTGGACACAAGCAGGGGACCCAAGAGAGACTAAAGCAGATGTGTGCACACAGGGAGCACCAATGAATAGCAAGGGGAGCAGGGACAAGGGAGGAGATGAGGAAAGGAGGAAATTCCAGAGACCATAAAAAGAATAGGCTTAAACTCCCCCATCAGACTCCTAGCTTGGGGGTCCCTTCTCTTTGGAGAAGCCTGTCACTGTTGCTTTTGGAATAAACCTGCTGCTTGCTTGCCATCTCATTGTCTCGTTCCTCAATTCTTTGCTGAGCAGAAACAAGGAACCCAGCACCCTGTGGTAACAGAAGGACACAGTGCCTCCAACCAACTGCCACAAGCTCCGGCCCATCCTCCTGGTGGGCAGGAGGCACTGGGGCAGGGACCAAGGGGGCTGGCACACATCTGCGAGGCCTGGCAGGGCACAGCACAGTCGAGGACTGCCCCTCCTTGCTGTGGAGAAGCTGCCTCTGCACGAATGCCTGGCTGTGCTCTCCACTGACCACACTGTGGGGACTCACGCCCACCCACTGGAAGCACAGGGTGCCCATCTGCACACCCGTCACCAGCCACCACAGGGGAAGGTGCTTCCTGCAGGGCAGAGCTCAGGCGGGGCTCCTGGCTGCTGCTCTCCTCTGGTGCTTCTGTACAGAGCTGCAGGCCCAGAGACGACACACAGAGCTTCAGAACAGCCCTCCTCCCACCCCAGGAACTGCCCCACTCTGCAACAAGCAAGCACCCCGGGGCTTCAGTGGCCTCCACGGTGGCCCATAAGCACACTTCACATTTCAAAAGAGCCTCAAGTGAGGCTCCACTGGCTCAGAACCCCAGAGACAGCCCTGAGGACAGCAGCCTGGTGTGCACAGCCCTTGAGGCACACAGTGGCCACCCACCAGCATGCAGCTCAGAGACCTGGAGAGATGGGGGCGCAGGATGCAGATCTCCCAGGGACCAAGGGCCACTCTTGATCCTCAGGTCCTGTCCTTGGAGCGAGCAGCCCTTCCAGACCTGCCTAGCCCAGTCAGCTGGTGTCCCTCTCACAATAGAGACCGTGAGGGCCACGCCCTTCTTCACACATTCCTACTGCAGAGGCTTCTGTCACCAGTCTCAAGGAGGTCTTCAACAGGGTCCTCGGACACTGGTGCAGCTCTTCCCAAGTTTATCTGGTCAAGAAACCCTTCAGCTAGGCCTGCGGCACACAAGCCACAGAAGGCAGGTTACGGCCCACACCCCGAGGGCCCTGTGAACAGGGGAAAGCTGGAGCAAAGGCCCAAAGTGGGTGAGAAGGGGCACTTGGGATCCGGCACACTCTGGCCCTGAGACGGTGGGGCTCAGGGGGACACAGTGGGGTCTGCTCCTAGTGGAGCAGGGGCCTAGGAGGCACTGGTGTACTCAGGGGTCAGAAGATGCAAAGAGGCCTCACAACCCAAGGAGATAAGCAGTCTAACCCAAACAGGCCCCGTGCTTAAAATTACTTCACAAAAGAAAGTCTAAGAACACTAATAAGCACGTGAAAATGTGTTCAATACCGTCAACCACCCAGGAAATGCAAATTAAAATGACAATGCCTTGGAACTCTCCTCTGTTGCTGGTGGGAACACAAGTAGAATAACCACCTTGGGAAACTTGACAGTTTCTTTTAAGATTAAATGTACTTTTACCATATGACCTGGTGACTCCACTCCCAGGTGTTTACCAAGAGAAACGAAAACTCACACCCTGGATGGCTTCAAGCCACAGCAGGTAGCTCCCAGCAGAGAGCTGGAAACAACAGGGTCACGTGCAGGAACAAGCTGCCGAGTCACAGAAGCAGGCAGCCACCATGGTGTGGCTGGCATGACACAGCCAGACAGAGACCCTCACTGGACATCCTAACGCAGGCACAGCTCACCTTCAGGGAAGGCGGGCAGGGTGAGCAGTGTGGGGACTCAGGCAGTGGACGTCTCCTCTTGGCTGTGACTGTACCAGCACGTGCACTTAGCACAGCTGAGACTGACTTAAAGGTGACCCAAAGGGAAAGCAAAAATCTATTTGATTAAAAGAAGCTCCACAGAAGACAACATCAGACCACAGAAGCCCGCGCTGCTTCAGAGAAGACTGAGTCAATCGACGGGGCGCGCCGTGATCGTCAATCAGCAAACGTGGTAAAGACCTCGCTGGACGCCAGCGTACTTCCCCAGCTCAGCACAACCCCCAGTGAATCCCTACGGGAGTTTCAAGCTGATTTCAAAACCATGAAGAGCAAGGCCCTTGTCAAGGGCTCCAGTACATGTGAAAATCAGTGCCTGAGACTTAGGTGGGCGAGCCTAGGCACTGGGGACACTTGAGCTGTGGTAACAGTCACCACAGCAGGGAGGGTGGTCTCCCAACCAGGGCGTGAGAGGCAGGTGTCCAGGCGGAAAATAAAACCTGAGCTGACCAAGTCCATGG
The DNA here is from genome assembly GCA_025594165.1 of Tamias sibiricus. Taxonomy (NCBI): domain Eukaryota; kingdom Metazoa; phylum Chordata; class Mammalia; order Rodentia; family Sciuridae; genus Tamias; species Tamias sibiricus. Next base: position 222,563,363 of record CM046657.1, on the reverse strand, counting down.
GGCATGGACCCAAACGTGAGGGCTCAGGTGTGACTTCTGGAACTCACTTGGGTTCACACTCTTAACTAGGGCATTACAAAAGCCAACCAGGCACACAGGAGAAGACTGGTAAGTCAGACCCCAATAGGAACAAGAACCGAGCTCACTGAGGGCACGGCTAGGAGGCAAGAAAGCCGCACAGGAAGGAGGCCTGTGGCACCCAGAAGGGACACGGCGTTCACCAGGACAGGTACCACCCACCAGCAGGAGCAGCACTGGCCACAGTTCCCAGGAGAGGCCCCTACAGCCACAGCACCCGCGGCACCAGACACCCGCCAGGAGCACACCAGCTCCCCTCGCTCGGGCCCCACGTCCCTGCGCACACAGACATCCGAGAGCCACGACCCCAGCACCCAGCCTCTCTGGGGGAGTGCATGCTGTTCCATGGTGCTGGACCTCCCAGAAGAGGGCGGTGGGCACCACAACCCAGGGCCGAGGGTGGCTGTGGAGGCCCTCGTCTGCAGGGACCGTGCTGATTCTGTGGTCTCCGTGTCTCTGGAGTGGTCACGAGGGACACACCTGCTGACATTCTGGCCCGAGCCTTCCGTCCACAGGTGCAGTTAGTTCCCTTCTGTCCCTCCGCCTGTCAAGCACACAGCCCCTCCACCTCGGTGGGCTGGCGGCTGCTGGGCCTCAACCTGAGAGAACCAGCTGGGGCTCCAGAGGTGCAGTGGCATGCGAGGAGAGTGGCCTGCGGCATGAGCTGGGCTCACCGTCAGGGGTCCACTCCCTGTCCAGGGCTCAGCAGGTCTGTCTCTAGGGACAGCAGTGCAGAACCAGAGCTCACACCCACATTTCAGGGCGGCAGCCAACTCCTCAGGCCCAGCCCCTCACGGCACGTCACCTTGTTGTCTAGGTCGAAGAGGTAAGAGTCTTCTTCCCGAACGTCGGCTTCCGAGTCTGAGATCAGCTCCCCGACATACCTGCAGTGAAGAAAGGGACAGTGTGCCCATGGCCATGTGAACAAGCTTCCGTGGGCATTCCTGAGCCAGAGCATGACTACAGGCAAAGAATGTGGGCAGTGACCAGGGGCAGACAGCGAGCTGCTGCGTGGAGGGCAAGTGTGACCAGGGCCTCTGCCGCCCGCACCCCACTGCCGTGCAACTGGATGCGCCTGCACTGAGAGCTTTTCCTGGAGTGCGGACATCAGGGCATTAGTTCCAGAAATGACTCTTGCAGCCAGCAGACCTGAGTGACCCCAGACCCACTTACTCGCAGACAAAGGTGCCCAATGGGATGTCCTGCAGGGACCGCACACCCCAGCCCATGTCCTGTGTCCGATAGAGCTGCAGCCTTGCCCTGGAAAACAGGGAGAGGGGGAGGTGGACATGGGCTCTGGGCTCAGCCAAACCCAGCTTGTGTTGTGTTCTGCAGTGAATGGCAGGAGTAGACCAAGAGGAAAGCCCTGGTTTTTTATCTGAGAACCACACAGTTCTGCAGGTGGCCGGTAGTAGCTCATGCCCAGGAAGCTGGGAGCACAGACCAGGCCTGATGCCAAGGCGTGGAGTACAGCGGCCCTGGCTGTGTGGCAGCTTCCTTACTGTGGCTGCCCGGTCACCAAAGGCGCTCATGCACGAGAGCCCTACTGCTGGGGCACAGGGTGCTGCAGTGTTGGCTGCCCAGGCAGTGGGCATCATAAGGAGCCAAGCAAGCTCCTCAGAGCCCTGGGCACTGGAGCAGACCATGCTTGAGGGGTCTCCCCCAGTTTTGAGGACCCTCAGAGCCACGCACATCCTGCTGGCCCATTCAAGGGTCCAGGGGAGACGGCAGGACTGTGCTTGTCCCTGGAGGACAGAGAAGAGCAAGTCAGCCCCCAGCACAGCCATGGTTACTGATGTCAGGCCCAACCCCAGGCAGGCCTCGTGGGACGGAGAGCTTGAGTGACTCGGGAAGAAGCCTGCAGAGTAGCTGCCATCAGACGCCAACACTGGCTGCCAGAAACACAGTGGCCGAGCACAGAAGGCGGCAGGGGTGCTCTGTTAGGACGAAGCCCGCCCCACTGGAGAAGGGCATGGGAACTCGAGCCGTGCCTCTGCCTTCAGTGCCGCATCCACCACCACCCTTCTCTCCAGCCGAGTCTGAGTGGTGGTGCCTGGCTGGCCGTCACCGGCCATGCCCTTTCTGGAGCACAAGGCATTGCTCCACCCGCGCAGGCACGCTCTTGTCTAGGGGGGCTGGGCACCCACATGCCTCCCACCTGAGACCATTCTGCACAACGCGATTGCGGCAGTTCCTCCAGCAGGAGCAGGCGTGGTTGCACTCGAAGATCAAGGGAGGCTCAGCCATGTTGAACTCTGGCAGAAGTCGGCCGTCCTATGGACAGACAGCAGCCACGAGGGCTCAGCAGAGTCAGTCACTTTTCTTTCCAAAAGGACAGACACCAATGCATTTTTTAAAAAAAATATTTATTTATTTGCTTTCGTTGTACACAATGCAATGCATTTATGTTTACGTGGTGCTGAGGATCGAACCCGGGCCACACACGTGCTAGGCGAGCGCTCTCTACCACTGAGCCACAACCCCAGCCCCAACACCAATGCATTTTTTATAGAGTGCCCAGTGTGGCCTCATATGGACACAAAACCCGCGATTTCTGGTCAAACTCTGGAACACCTGCTGGGGAACACGGAGTAGAGCTCCACACTTAGGTTTTGGAGTAGAGCCCCACCAGGAGCCGGGCAGCCATGGAGGCTTCCGGGAGCTCCCCTGGTCCCTGTTCATCCACTGTCCTCCCCATCCTCCTCTGCTTTGTCTTCCCAGTCAGTCCAAGGCTGCAGCATGGGGGTCCCCACTTCCTTCAGGTGGTTGGCACCTCCTGAACACTCCTGTACTCTTGACCTTGCTACCCTGAAAGTCCCTGCATCTGGGGACCCCACCACCTGCTCCCTTTCTACACCCCAAGCCAGACAAGGATTGTGTACATGCCTGAGGCTTCGGGGTACTCTGAACAGCTGCAGCTACCCTTGGAACACTTGCTCCTGCCCTGCCCAGTCCTGCCCTGCAGGAACCACACTCCAGGACAAGACCGAGCGGCACCTGCCAGCCTTCTCCTGGTGACCTCCTCTTGTTCAGAAAACACATTTCACACTCCACAATCTCCTCCTCCTCTGAAGATCCCTTGGGAAAGACTCTGTTGCTGTCCCCACCCTCCGCCTGCTGCTTCTTTGCCCAACACTCTGGCCTGTCCCACCAGTGACCCCCGGACTCCCAAACCAAGCCTTCCACTATGCTCCAGAAGTTCCTGAACTGCACCCTGGGCCTGGGAACCCTTCTCTCCTTAGCTCTTCCCTCAGGGCCTCTCACTGGGCTTTTCCTGCCAGCACCTGCCAGTCACTTCCAGGCCCGTGGCTGCCCTGGCCACGCTGCCTAGTGATGCTCCCTCCCTCCAGCCCAGCCCCAGGCCTTCACCGTCCCTCTGTCTCTCACACCACTCACACTGGCAAGGACAAGGCAGGGCTCACCAGACACCGCAACAAAGGTTTGCTCCTGTGGCTGAGCCAGGCCAACTCCAGTCCCAGGACCTTGGGAACTGCTGAGGGAAACCCTCCTCCCAGCCTGTGGCCTCCTCCTGCCTGTGCACACCAGCTCACATCTGGCTCCTACTCCCCAATTCACTAGGACAGTCTTGGAACAGGAAGTGAGATGTTTTTGTGCCCTCCCTCCAGACGACATACCCAGCAAGCAAACCTGCTGCAAGGGAACAGTCCTCACCTTATCGTACCAGCAGCGCATGCTGAGCTGGCCACACATGCAGGTGCTGGAGGAGCAGTCGTCTATGCACACGCAGTACTGGGGACAAGAGTAGCAGGGCACCATCAGACACAGGCAGAATCGGCCCCTGCTCTCCCTCCCAGCACAGTCACGGCCACATGTGTTGCAAGTTGTTAAAATTACCCTTTCTCTGACATGGGCTTTCTCAGGAGAGCCAGAGAGGACACTTGGGACACTAAGAAAGTCACTGAGTGCTTGCAGGAGAGGAAGGGGAGGTCAGTGAGGCACAGCCCTGGAAGGAGTTAAAAGTACCCCACTGCACTCAAGGCCAGACACCACAGGAAGACATGGCCTACAGCCTCTCATCTGAGGCCGAGAGCCAACATCCCAGGAGGGTGGTGGGGCAACCCACCAACAAAGCCACAAGGACAGCCTTTGAGAATGTCTGATGTTAGCCATAACAGGAAAAGACAGCAAGTCACAACTACTTGTTGGCCTGCATGACCCCAGAGGCACTTGCTGGACTGCACCCTGCAGCAGGGGCTGGGAGTCCAGGGTACCTCCGAGGCTCTGCACGCGGCTCCTCTCCTCCCTGACCTGAGGACAGGCAGCACCAGCACCCTGAGCAACCACTGGCCAGGGAATGCTTGGCCCTGCTCTGGACCAGCAGAGCCTAATAGGTGGGCTCTGCGGCGTCCAGTGTGGGACTCAGGATCCTTTTTCTGGCAGAATCTTCTTCTGCCTTCCACCTCCTTTGTGGGAGGCAACTGCCACAAAAATACCGCCATGCCACCAAAGCCCTCTGCTGAAAGTGGAAAGAAAACCCAGAGCCCATGCTCCCGAGGCCCCCCACTCCTGGTCTGGGCCAGTGTCCCTCCCACCAACCTGCAGGTGAGTGATGTTCCTGTCGATGCTCATGGGGGAGGTCACGCAGTTCTGGGAGACGTACTTGTAGTTAGTGGGGCAGGGCTCGCTGTCCACAGCATTGACGCAGGGGATGGGGATGCGCTCGTAGCCTCGAGCAATGTCTCTGCCGGGGAAAGGGGCCATTAGGAGGTCTGCCCAGCAGGGCCTGCACCCAACGGTCACGAGTGCCCACAGAACTGCGGGCTCTGGGGCCTCCTCACCTGCTCACCGTCTTCTCGACAGGGGTGGGCCTGTCAGGGGCCGAGTCCCGCAGAGCCTTGCTGGTCTGCAGCGCGCTCCACACCTGCGAGTCGAGGCTCGCGCACTGTAGGGGTGTCTCTCCTTCCTTGTTTTTTAAGGTGACATCTGAATCCCGAGAAAGAAAGAGGCTAAAAGGAAAAATGTAAGCCAACAAAACATCCAAATCTTAATTTACAAGAGACAAAGATAAGACTTATCAAACGAGTCTACTGGTCAGGAACAGAGCGCTGTCCACCGTGCCATGCCCTCCACACGCGCGGCCTTGGGCACAGGGCCTCGCTCTGCCCCACACCCAGTGGTCGCACTGTTTTCTCCACAGGAAGGTTGTACAAGAACTAGGATGGCCAATGATTTTTCTCTCAGATTTACCGGCACGGATCAGGGGAGAGATGACGGGGAGAAGACTATTTTCTGGCCCTGAGCAGGGTGAGCACTCAGCATGTGCCCCACTGATGGAGCCGCAGCCTCTCCTCGGGCGCGGCCCTCCAGGTGAGGCAGCAGTCACGCGTTCCCTCCTTCCCCAGAAGCAAAGACTCCACCCAGGCCCCCACCAGAACCCTGGTGTGAAGGCCTCATGGGAAGCAGGCTGTTTAAAGAGGGCCCTGGGCAGCCGGCATCAGCTCCACCCACGGCTTCAGCCTCGTCTGCGTCTGCGTGGACACTGCTCCTGGGGTGGGGCACCCACTGTCCCCACACTGCTTCCTGGTAGGAGTGTTAGGTCTAAGATTCGGCGCAAGGTTCAAACTAAGAATTTGGGATTCTACAGGACAATACTCCCTAAGCCAGAAATAAGCCACAGCTGATCTCAGATGGGGACTGGGAAATAAACTTCTTTGCTTGTGAGACACCAAGGACACTTGTCCACCACCAGGAGCAGAGGGCTGTGCTTGTGCCAGGCCTGCTGTAGACATGACCACTGAACAGTCCTCAGGGCCCAGGACAGCACCACACTCACACGACACAGTCGTAGCGATTCTCCCTGGCGGCAATGTGCAGGGGTGAGTCTCCGTGGATGTTCACGGCATGCAGGTCACACTTGGCAGCCAGCAGTATCTCAGCTATGTCCACACAGCCTGAGAATGCAGCCCAGTGCAGGCAGATATTTTCCTCCTGGACAGAGACACAAGCGAGAGCCTCGTGAACACGGCTCCTGGCCAGGCGCAAGGTGCTGAGACCAGGTGATGGCAACCGCTCTGCTCTCGGGCCTGAGAGGAGATGACAGAGGCACTGCAGGCCACTCCCAGTTCAGACCACCTGGAGAAGGGCCTCGAAGTTCAGAGAGCGATTCCTACCTGAACTCCACAGCACCCTTTCTTCCTATTTTAAAAGTCAAAATTGTAGTATAGTGCATGCCTGTAATACCAGCGGCTTGTGAGACTGAGACAGGAGGATCGCAAGTTCAATGACAGCCTCAGCAAAGGTGAGGCACATGGAACTCAGTGAGACCCTGTCTCTAAATAAAATACAAAATAGGGCTTGGGATGTGGATCAGTGGTCGAGTGCCCCTGAGTTCAATCCGTGGTACCCTTACCCCCCAAAAAAACCCTCAAAACAGCCCATAGACCTAAACAGGGCTGCTGCCAAAACACGGGGTAAGATCTTCAGGGTCTTAGTATCTTCAACTGCAAAATGATTTCATAAACAAAATACCCAAAGTAGAATCTACATACATACACAAAGATAAACTGGGCTCTATAACAATTCTAAAACTTCCAAAGACAGATCTATAAAGCATATCTGATAAAGGCTTTGTTTACAGAATATTTTTTTAAAAATTCTTGAGACTCAAGAACAAGAAAATTATCCACCCAACAACAACAATAACAACAACAAAAAACAAGCTAAAGATCTGAACAGACCCTTCACCATGAAAATATACAGATGGCAACTAAGTCCACGAAAAGATGATTATCTGTATTATGATCATCTGTATTAGTCAATACAGAAATGAAATTAAATGGAGATCAAAGCCACCATGAAGCACCACCACATAGTTACTTTAAGGCTAACTAAAGGGACTGAGGCACTAAGTGCTGGGGAGAACAGTTATAGCCAGAATCCTCACATGCCAGAGAGGCACAGCCACTTTGAAAAACAGCACACCTACAGGTGGACCCAGCCCTGTGTTTCCAGGTATTCGCTAAATAAAGGCACATGTGTTCACCACAGCCCTGTGACAGTCAAATGTCAGAGACCATGGCATGTCCACCAAGAAAGGGCAGCAAACAGATGCATACGGAGCATACTTTAGGCAGCAAGGAGCCACCCCAGGGGGCATGAGGGTAAGCCTCAGAATAGACGCACCAACCACAGATGGCACAGCCTAAAAGGCCCAGCAGAGCCTGACAGAATACCAGCAAGGGCCACACACACACAATCAAAGGGGGCCAAGCGGAGACTGATGGGCCTGGGTGCAGCTGGAGGACTCCAGAGTGAGCAATGCGAGCACTGGGCATCTTCACTGTGCTGAAGGCCTCCAGAACCTATCCAACTTTAAGTTACAGAGTCAGCCGGGCATGGTGGCAGCACCTGTAATTCCAGACACCAGGGATGGTGAGGCAGAAGGATCACAAATCTGAGGCCAGCAAGGCAGCGCAGCAAAACCTTATCTCAAAAGTTTAAAATGAGCTGGACGTGGTGGCGCACGCCTGTAATCCCAGCACTTGGGAGGCTGAGGCAGGAGGATCGCGAGTTCAAAGCCAGCCTCAGCAATGGCAAGGCACTTAGCAACTCAGTGAGACCCTGTCTCTAATAAAATATAAAAATGGGGCTGGGGATGTGGCCCAGTGGTCGAGTGCCCCTGAGTTCAATCCCCGGTACCCCCCCGCCCAAAAAAAATTAAAGGGGCATGGGGGTGGAGGGGTGCTGGAATGTAGAGTTCAGTGGTTGGCACTCAGTGGTGGGTACAGTGCAAATCACAGTCTAGCTGCTAAACATAGGGCCCCGGTATAAACACACAAGCTAGAGAGCTAACCAACCCTCTACTTCATGGAAAAAGCCACCAGCACCCCAAATCCAGACCCAGTGAACCCTGGATGGTTCTAGTGCTGCCCCAGCACACAGGCCAACCCCTTGACTGGGGACCGTGCCTTAGCAGTGGTACGGCTCAGCCCTGAGTGCCCCAAAGCCTTGTGCTACAGGCCTCTTGTTGGCCACAAGGGGAAGATTTTGTTCCACCGCATATGTCCCCATGTGCTCCACCCGCCCCCACCAATGGGCTAACTGACCATGGCCTGACCCTTCAGCACCATGCCCATGGCAAAGAGGCAGTGCAGGAGGAGACCACAACTCTGCTGGCCCTAGATCATCCTGCTCCCTCCTCTTCTCGTCCAAACCCCTTGCCTGTCCTCCTGTGATGGGTGAGCAGGGCCGGCTCAGATACAGCAAGGCGGAAGTGCCATGCAGGCTGCAGGCCAGGCCACAGAAGCCCCCAGCAGAGTGGCAGAACACTACACCCCCAGGAGAGGGCTGAGCACCTGAACAGGACCCTTATTTCCAGATGGGAAGAGAAACTCCTCGCATTCAGGGCTCAAGATGCAACCAGTGCAGAGACTGCAAGTCCCCTGTGCTGCTCAGGTCCTAGCACTTGAGCCAGGCCACTGAGGGTGAGTGTGGCCAGCAGCCTGAGCTTACTTGGGCTGGACTTCCCACTGCAGCTGGTGGGTTCCAGCAAGTGGTGGAGGCTCTTCTTCTTTTACCCCACCTGCCATCATGCCCATCTCAAGCCTGCCCCTCCTCCATGCCCTCTTCTAAGGTCCCTGCAGACCTCCTGGAAAACTCTCTTCTTCTTCTTTTTTTTTTTTTTTTAAATATTTATTTATTTACTTTAGTTGTACACAATGCAATGCATTTATGTTTGCGTGGTGCTGAGGATCGAACCCGGGCCACGCACGTGCGAGGCGAGCGCTCTGTCGCTGAGCCACAACCCCAGCCCCTGGAAAACTCTCTTCTAAGAAATCAGTCAGGCACTTGCGGTCAGGCTGAAAGGTTCCCCAGGACAGGGGAGTCCATTTACCTGACTCCAGACCCTAATTTTTGGAGAAAATAAACTAGTGCCACAAAACTAACCATCAATGCAGTATCTCAAACCACTGTCTATTCACTTTTCTTTCTTTCTCTTCCAAAGAAGCAACTACAAGCAGAGCCAGCAGTTACCCAGGCCTTGGCACAAGGTCCAGCCCCAAGAGATGTTTCCTTGGGTTTCTCCTTGGGGCCAGTTGGGGACAGGAGCCGAAAGCCAGGAGGATGGGGCAGAGAGGTGCACCACCAGCCACACATCCTCTCAATCTACAGGTCTGGCCCAGGGGCTGTGTCTGTCTGGACCTGCGCCTCTATTCACATCTGGCATAAAGCAGCTGCTGGATCAATGAGCTGCTAATGCCAGAAGCCAGAGCTGCCACCAGGAGCCAGGCTCAGCTTCACACACAAAAGACCCTTTGGAATGAAGAAGCCATCCCAGTGGCCCGACCCCCACCCAAAGGAGGCTGAGTCCTTAGGGGTTCTTTGTTAGCCACGAGAGACTCACGTTGTCCCGGATGTTGATGTCGGAGCCCTTGGATAGCAGCAGCTTCACGAGTTCCACGTGCTTGTACTCAGTGGCCCAGATCATAGGTGTCCAGCCGCCATCATCCTGAGTGCAGGAAAGGAGACAGAGCTGCCACAGCTGCCAAAGACACGTCCATGTGGTGCACACATCTCACCCAGGGACGGAAGGGACCCCAGCTGGCAGTGCGATGCTCAGAGCCTGCTCTGGAGGCCTCAGTGTGCAGGAGGAGCCAGAACTGGCCCTGGGCCCTCCCACAGGCATGGCTCCCCATAGCCCTGAAGAGGTGGAGCTGTTGGCCGCCCACCCCAGCCCAAGCACAAGAGTGGGCATAACCTGTCCAGGCAGCATGAGAAGAGACTAAAAATGACGAGTCCAGCGAGACCCAGGGCGCACCACCCACAGGAAGACTGGCGGAAGCGTGAGCAGCAAGGCCTTCCCTCGGTCCTCTTGACCTCCGGGATGACTTCAGGCAGGAGAGAGGCCAACAGATGGACACCAGGGCATAAAGGTCTCGGGATCAACTCAGACTGTGTGAGCTGACTTCCTAGCGCACCCACCTACTATTCCTGGGTTGCTTCATTCAAATCAGAAAAGGAGCTTTCCAGGGCCTGAGCACTGTGCTGCCAGCCCTGAAGAGAAGAGCCAAGGCTCCGGCACACTCTCCACAACTGCCAACTACTGGAACTGCCAGGCCCTTGGCACCCGGCAGTGCCCACACAGGCCACTTTAGGGGTGACCAGCCCTGGTGGAGGGGCTAAGGAGGGCACACAGCAGCCCAACCTCATAAACAAGGGCATGTGTCGGGTTGGGCAACAATAAAACCCAGCAGACGGGTGACACTATAGACAGAGCAGAGAGGGAACCAGTCAAGACGCCACAGGAGTCAGGTCTGCACCACAGGGTGGGGAGGTGGGGCCTGAACTGAGAGGCCAGGACTCAGCCTCCTGAGGGAGACAGAGCTGGAAAGCCACAAGCTCACCGCAGGCAATGCTGAGCAGCCTGGAAGCCAGCCCTTTTAAGGGCACTCTCTGGCTTGATGGACACCGGCTGATGGACATCCACTGTGTGCCCAGGAATGACCACAGGTCACTACAAGGCACGATGGCATCCTGTGGCTCTGACAACGGGAGCTGGCTCAGTAAACAGTGAGACCACGGCCAGTGCGAGGGGCAAGCCAGGCTGAGGGAAGCCGGGAGCCATGGGGGAGGTGGGTGCCATTCCAGGCAGGGGCTGCTGGGAGCCTCACTCCAGCAGTGAGATCTAGAGCAGGCCACAGGGGGAGACACAAGGGCGTTCAGGGCTTGGGGGTTTTGTGAGGGCACCACTGTGGACAGATGCTGTCCATCAATGGGGTGGTGCGTCACAGGACAGGGATGTGGCTCTACCTGGCAGTTGACGTCCATCTGTCCATTGGAAAGCAGGTACTGAACCACATCGTAGTGCCCCTTCTTGGCAGCCAAGTGCAAACACGTGGAGCCCTCTGCATCCTGCAACACAAATGCCACTCAGTTCAAAGACACCACTCTCCTGCCTTGGCCCTCCATGCAGGGCCAGGGACTCCTGCTCCCGCACAAAGGAGGTGCCCTCCTGCCCCAGGTCACAGCCAAGCTCCAAGCCCCCTGCCCTTAATAGCTGGCACTTCAGGTGGCAGCAGCCTCCACCACACACACTAATAGGCACAGCACCACGAGACCCGCACATTCCTACCCACCCTGGACTGGATGGCCAAGGGACACCCCCAGGGTTCTAGTCAGGACCAGCTTGCAGCGCAAGTCCTGCTTGGAACAGTTCTAATATGACCCTGGGACCTGCTCCACCCACAGTGGTGTACTCTGGGCCCTCTGAGAGCTAAATTTGCACGGCACATCAATAACAGCAACTCAACGACGCACTGGAGTTTAAAACGACACAGTGGGAAAGCAGCCCTGCAACCTTCCTGGCCCGTGCTCCTGGCTGCTAGGCACACCTCGTCAGCTTTCAGCTGTGTACTTAAGGACACTATGCAGACCACACTAGTCAGGACAGACCCAGAAGTCCCCCGATGAGCCAGAGGGGCTCTCCAGCTTGCAAGTGTTGACAGCTGGGCAGGAGGCCACTGGAGTGTGCCCACCCACCCAGAGTGAACCCTTGTGCAGGGACCACGGGACCAGGGGACCACACACAGTCCTGTCCCACTTGCACAGGCCTGTATCCGCACTCCCCACCCCATCTCTGCACTGACCTTGTCTCTGTGTTACTTTTCTCTGCTTTTCTACCTCAGAGCCAAGACCCTGGCTTTTAGCACCTATCATCAAACATACTGATATTGATCAGGATGCCACCTATCTTAAGAGCAGCCCCCACACCTGACTCCCATGTCATTAGTGCTCAGGACAGACACTGAAAGAGGGCTACGAATTGTTAGGGACAGGGGCACAAGTGGCAGGGACACTGCTGCCCTGGCAGATGAACATACAAGCTGAGAGAGGAAGCTCAGGGCGCACAATACCTGCCCCAGGCAGGTAGCGGGCAGAGACCCAGGAGGAGTGAGAAGGAGGACTCACAGGGCAGAGGGCAGAAACCGAGGGTCTCTGAGCCAAGTGAAACCACATGGGAATGACGTGGTGGTGGCAAAGAGAGGCCCTCAGGCAGGGAAAGGATGTCAGCCTCTTAATTCAGAGCAGCTTGCTGTGACATCTCCAAGCTGAAACAGACGCTCACGCCAAGCCCGTCCAAGGGAACACCCCACAGTGCCATCCCATCTTCATCCTCTTGAATGCTTTACTCTTCTGATGCATCTCTGGATACTTGAATGATGCGTGTGTTCACACAAGTTCTCAAGTGGCGTCCGGCATGCTGTAGGTCCTTCTCCAACTCCTGTTCAGCTCAAGGTAATGTTTCTGAGGCTCATCTTTGTAGGTCACATGCCATGCTCATTCACCACTTTTAGCTGCCATAAAACTATTTCCAGTTTCTTCATTCCTAGCCAAGGAACCACTGTCTGACCTGTGAATACTGCACAGTGTGCGTGCTCAAAAGTGAGGGTGGCCACAGGGGACTGCTGGGCCTCAACCTTCCCAGAGAGACACCTCCAAGCCCCTGCCATGAGTGCGCGGATCTCTGCCCCCTGGCCAGGTGCTCTGGATGCCTTAGGTTTCATGCAATGATCATTAAGGGGCGTCTCAGGCAGGTTTTAAAAGGCTAGGCACTCTTCGCATGCTCAGTGTTCATATTTTTTTAAAAATATTTATTTCTTTACTTTAGTTGTACACGATGCAATGCATTTATGTTTACGTGGTGCTGAGGATCGAACCCGGGCCACACACGTGCGAGGTGAGCGCTCTGCCGCTGAGCCACAACCCCAACTCCATATATATATTTTTTATTTAATATTTATTTATTTCCTTTAGTGGTACACAATGAGTTTACTTTTACATGGTGCTGAGGATCGAACCCGGGCCGCACACGTGGGAGGTGAGCGCTCTACCGCTGAGCCACAACCCCAGCCCCTCAGTGTTCATATTTTTAAATATGAAATTTGCATGAATTTTTGTTTGCTCTTTTTTAAAAATATTTTTACTTATGTATATGTGGTGCTGTGAATCAAACCCAGTGCCTCACATATGCTAGGCAAGTGCTCTACCACTGAGCTACAACCCCAGGCTGTTATTTGTTCTTTTTAGATACACACAACAGTAGTCTATTTTGGCATATGTACACAAACATGAAGTGTGTCTTATTCTGATTAGGATCCCATTCTTGTGGATGCACATGATGTGGAGATTCACTTTGGTGCATTCATGTATGTACATAGGAAAGTCATGCTGGGTTCATTCCACTGTCTTTCCTTGTCCCTCCTCTCCCCCTCCCTTTATTCCCCTTTGTCTAATCCACTGAACTTCTCTATTCTTCCCTTCCCTGCTTGTTGTGTTAGCATCTGCATATCAGAGAGAACATTCAACTTTTGTTTTTTTTTGGGATTGGCAGATCCATCCATTTACCAGCAAATGTCACAGTAACTGTTTTATGGCTGAGTAATATTCCACTGCATGTATGTACCACATTTTCTTCACCCATTTATCAGTGTTTATTTACTATTTCCCGTTTTGTGGGTGGCCTGCCTGTGGTCTTTGCACATTTTTCTTTTGGGTTATTTTCTTTCATCTTATTCATTGGAGTTCTTTACAATGGAATCACAGTCTTCCCTACTACTTTTTTTTTTTTTTTTAACTTTATTTTGTCTATTTTTTATGTGGTGATGAGGATTGAACCCAGTGCCACACATGTGCGAGCCAAGTGCTCCACCACTGAGCCACAACCCCAGCCCCTCGCCCCTCTATTACTTTTTGTAAAAAAATATTTATTTGTTTTAGTTGTACAAAATGCCTTTATTTTTACATGGTGCTGAGGATTGAACCCGGGTCGCGCACGCGCTAGGCGAGCACTAAACTGCTGGGCCACAACCCCAGCCCCCCTTCTATTACTTTTAAGAGTCCCGCACCTTCGTCTTTTACATGGGATCCTCATGCAGTCTGCCCTGTGTGTGTCCCATTGTCACTCCCTCCACATCTGACTTCACATTACAGTGTAGGACTACAGGACACATGGGCTCTTCCTCTTCTGTCCAGTCAGATCTCTACTTTTACATGGAGAGCTCAGTGGGCATCCGTGATCATGGACATGGCAGGTTCTAATCTACATGTTGCTATTTTATTTCTATTTACCCCACCTGTCACCATTCCACATTCCCTGGGTTTTAATTGCTTAAATTATTTTTCAGTACTCCATTTTACTTCCTCTACTATTTACTTCCCCATAAAGCTATGCTTCTTTTCTTAATACTTTCCCCTCTGTCAGTCTTCTTAAATAAACAGAGTCTCTCCGGAGTACAGTGACTTCACAGGATCGTGACCCACCTCCCCATGCTTCTGCTGTTGCACTCCTCTCCTTGGGAATTACATAAGCTCCGCCTTGGTTACCACAGAACCATGGTTACCACTGAGCCCCAACCCCAGCCTCACTAAGGGTCTCGCTAAGTGCCGAGGGCCTCGAACTTGAGACCTCCTACTGCAGCCTCCCAAGTCACCTGGATTGCAGGTGTGGACACCATGCCAGTCTTTAATTATTGCTTTAAACTGTCTCTTCTCTGAGAAACTTAAAGAAGAGCCTTCCACACCTGTTTCCTTCTGCTTTCTGCTTTCCTTCTGGCCACAGTACCCTTTGCAGCTGACCCTGTGGGTGGGCCCTACCTGCTCTGCTTGCCTGCATGGGCTTCACCTCATTCCCCCTTCCCCTGGGCAAGTGCTCTGAGCTGACCTCCTCTTCTCAGGTTGTTTTCTTTCAACACAATGAAAACATCCTTCCACCTGGGCCCCATCATTTCAGGCAAGAAGCCAGCAGTATTTCACAGTGGTGTTCCCTACCTGTGATGTGCAGTTTCTCTCTGGCACTTGTAGGATTTTCTTTATTTTGGCTCCAACAGTTTGAGCACGAACACTTAGATGTTCTTTGCATTTATTTACCTTGCTTGGGATTTGCTGAGTTTCTTATATCCATGAAGTACCATTTTTCTCCAATGTGGGCAATCTGTGCCTGCCATTCTTCCACATACTGTTTTCTACTAGGTTTCTCCTTCCTGTCGCACAGTGGCCTACTCTCTCTCCTGCATACTGACTGCTGCTGTGGACCATCTCCCTTTCTTCTGCTGCACTTGAGCTTTGGAGAGGTTCATAGGTGCTGCTAACTTCAGAAACCTGCCTGGTGGCAGTGCCTCCAATGGCCACCTGCAGGCTCCAGGTGTTCCAGGACAGGCCTGAGCACCTACCTCCCGGGTCCTCATTTAGGGTGTCTGTTTGGGCGCCAGTTCCCCAAGAGGAGCGTGGGAGCTGACTCTTGGCACAAGATGGGGAAGATGTGGAGTGTGCCTGTCACCAGCACAGAAAGCATTTCCTCAAGAACACCAAAGCCATCCAGCATCTCAGAAAACATTAAAAAAAAAAAAAAAAAAAAACCCCACACCCCCCAAGGACTAAATACAAATTAAAAAAAAAAAAAAATTATGACACTGAAAAAATGTTGACTTTAACAAAAGCAAATTAAAATAGTTTAAAAAAACATGTTTGCATATCAAACTGTTAACACACACACACACACACACACACACACAAAGATAATAAAGAGCATAGATAAGGTACGTTTGGACATCCCTGAAACAATTTAGAAAGATGTATAAAAAACATTTAAAATATTTATGTATTTTGAAACAGTAATTCCACACCCAGAAATATATGCTTAAAAAAAAAAAAAAAAACTCATGCAAATGTTTAGTATGAAAATGCTTACTAAAGCATTGCTTTTAATGAAAGCTGAAATACAATAATTATTAATACACTAATTTGACTTAAAATGATACAATACCAGAGCAGCCATTTGAAGTGATATTACAAAATAATAACTAATGACAACAAAATAGTAAAAACTTAATTTGATTTGAAACAGGAGTTGATAAATTAGTATAGAGCATACAGTTACGTTTTTGTTGGAAAAAAATGAGTATTAATGTGAAAGACTAAGTTTTGTATATGTGTTTTGTGGTACTGAGGACTGGACCCAGGGTGCTCTGCTACTAGCTACGTTCCCAGCCCTTTTTATTCTGAGACTGAGTTTCACTGAATCGTAGAGGCTGGCCTGGAACTTGTGATCCTCTTGCCTCGGCACCTGGAGTCACTGGAAACATGGGCATGGCCACCACACCCGACTCTAAATTTTTCACACTTGTTTCTGTGGCATTGGGGATGGAACCGTCTCCTCATGTGAAGCACCTGCTTGACCACTGAGCAACACCCCTGCCCCTGTTCCTTTACATTTTTTGTTGTGGTAATATATAACATAAAATTTGCTGTTTTAACCATTTTTAAGTTTACAATTCACTGGTGTTAATTATATTTGTGACGTCATCATAATTTCAAAACTTCTCCATTACCCCAAACAAATACTGCACGCCTGTTAAACACCACGTCCCGGGCCCTCAGCTGGCAACCCTACCTTGTCCTGCACCTGCCTGTTCTAGGGCCCTCAGCCAGCAGAAGCACATGGCACCTGCCTCCTGGGTCTGGCTCCTTCCACTCTGTGTCCCGAGGTCCACCATGCTGACATACCACTGTACAGGTGGACCGTGTGCTGATCCTTTACTTGCTGCTGGACACTTGGCACTGTTTTTCTTCAGCTGCGGGGAACAGCACTGGCCATTAGATCTTCAATGTACACCTCTGTTTCTTTGGCATGCTCCTAGGGGTGGAACTCTGAACCACCCAGTAAAGTAATTCTAGGTTTGGCTTTCACAGAGGCTGCTGCCTCACACACAAGGGCTTGGGCTTCATCTCCCTCACCAACATTCCCTTTCCAGCTTTCAGAGGATGGCCCTCCTGGTCTTGATTTGCAGCTCCTTAATGACTAATGATGTCAACTATCTCTTTCTTCATCTCCTAAGTGGCCATTTGTGTAGCTTTTTTCAAAACCTGTACCCAATTTTGAATTGCATCATTTGGGTTTTGTTGAGTTCTAAGAGTTCAAATATTATGAATAGAAACCCTATATCTGATATAAGATTTGCCAACAATTCTCCATCCTGTAAACTGTCTTTTTACTCTTTTTTTTTTTTTTTTTTTTTTTTTTTTGGTGGTACTGGGGATTGGGGATTGAACTCAGGGGCACTCGACCACTGGGTCACATCCCCAGACCTTTTTTGTATTTTATTTAGAGACAGGGTCTCACTGAGTTGCTAAGTGCCTCGCCATTGCTGAGGCTGGCTTTGAACTCGTGATCCTCCTGCCTCAGCCTCCCAAAGTGCTGGGATTACAGGCGTGCGCCACCGCGCCCGGCTCTTTTTTACTCTCTTGATAGTGTCCTTTGATGAGCAGATTTTTAAGTTTAATGAAGTTTTTCTAATTTTTCTTTATTGTCTGTACTTTTGGTATCATAGCCAAGAAATCACAGCCAAATCCAGAGTCATGAAACTTTGTTTTCCAAGAGTTTTACAGTTTTAGCTCTTTAGTTCTTTGATCCATCTTGTATTTACTCTCATATGTGGTGTTAACACATTCTTCTGTGTGTGGGTACCAAGTTTTCCTTGCACCATTGTTGGAAGTTGTCCTCTGCCCATTAAATGATTGTCGTATCCCAATAAAAGTTAACTGGCTACACATATAAGGGTTTCTTTCTGGGCCTTTTCTATTCCTTGGGTGGGTCTATATTGCTGTCTTTTTTTCTTTCTTTCTTTTTTAATTTGCTTTAGTTGTACACAATGCGTTTATTTTTACATGGTGCTGACGATTGGACCCGGGCCCGTGCACGTGCTAGGTGAGAGCACTCTACCGCTGAGCCACAACCCCAGCCCTATATTGCTGTCTTTATGCCAATACCATGCTCTTTTCATAGCTTTACAGTAAGTTTTGAAATTGGGAAGGATTAAGTCTCCCAACTTTACTATTCTTTCTCAAAATTGTTTGGCTTTTCCAAGTCCTTGAGACTCTCTCTACATGAACTTCAGGATGGGTTTTTATTCTGTATCCATAAAAAGATTGTTGGGGACTGGGGCTGTGGCTCAGTGGTAGAGCACTTGCCTAGAATGTATGAGGCACTGGGTTCAATCTCCAACACCATATTAAAAAACTAATACATGAAATAAAGGTATTTATCTACAACTTTAAAAAAAAGCTGCTGGGATTTTGGTAATGATTGCATGGAATCCAGAGAATACATCAGGCAGTACTTCATTTTAACTGTATTAAGCCTCCTGGTCTGTAAGCATGTGAGGTGTCTCCCTTCACTTGTGGCTTCTCGGACCTCTTTCAGCCGTGGTTTGCTGTCTTCGATGTACAGGCTGTTTGCCTTGTTGACATTTTTCCTCTTTTTAATCTTACTGTAAATGGAACCATTTTCTTCATTTCATTTTTGAATATAAAACTGAGTACATAAAAATGGAATTCATTTTTGCGTGTTGATTTCATATCATACTGCTTTGCTGAACTAGTTTGTCAGCTCTAACAATATTTTTGTGGATTCTTTAGGTTTTCTACAGATAAAGAACAGAGACAAGCGTGCTTCTTCCTTTCCAACATGGAAGCCTTCTATTTCTCCTCCTAACTGCCCTGGGTAGAAGACAGAGAGAAGGACACTGCGCGCAGGCGTAGGTGGCTGGAAGCTTCTGCACAGGGGGCCTGGTGCTCACCCGGGATGGCCACTAATACACCAGGTCACCTTGGAAGGTGAAGACACCTCTGGATGACTGGGTAAATGTGTGAAGACTATCAGCCCTGACAGTATTCCAGTGAGGAACTGTCCCTATTCACGTTTCTGAGAAACACCTATGTAGGGAGTAGGAACATGAACATGATGGGGGTACCTTTGGATCCACTTGTGCCCCAGCCTTGATGAGGTACTTCACTGCATCCAAATGGTTGTTTTCTGCAGCTTCCATCAATGGGGTCCTCTGGTCTTCTGAGCAGGTGTCAATATTGGCGCCCGCCTAGTAAAACAAGGACAGTTCAGGTGTGTGGAGAGAAGCTACTTCAGCCCTGCCCACAAGCACAGACACCTCCACATCTAGGAGACTGAGCAGCTGAAACCTCTACTGACCACATCTGAGTCTTCCAAACTGCATTCAAGACAGCCATTCTATTTCTATGGAGCCTCCAGTTCAAACAGAGTGTTTTTTGCTAGATCTCATTTCTAAATTAACCTGATAGAAAATACTCAAAGCACAGCAGTGTGACAACATCTATAGAAGTGAGAAAGATGGCATGAAACTTTAAAGCAGGCAAAGCAAGTGCAAAGAGGCCTGGGGAAGGGGCATGCAGAGGGCACCCCAGCTTGTTGGGTCTGCTGCCTACTTCTCCAGCTGTCTCAACAGTTTCCAAACTAAACAGAACCCAAACGAATTTCCATGATATGAATTTTGGAGCAATTTAATTTTTCTAAAAAGTAAGAAACTTGAAAGACTAGTAAAATGGCAGGTACGCATAGGTAAAGCCCCCAACTCAACACTGGCTGTGTGCCAAGAGCAAATAAGCTGCTGGCTTATTTGCTTATTTCCCACAGGGGAACCATCCAACTTCTTAGACCAACAGCTAATATTTAGCTTATAAAATAAATATTCACAATGAAATAAAGTGACAATAGTATTACTTTTGCTATTAGTAATTAAAACACAAAAGTAGAACCATCAAGCAAGGAAGTTTCACACAAGCCAGGAGCAGTTAAAGGCTGTGTGCTGCACTAGGGGTTCTAGAAGGCACTGCGGTTTTCTCCAGAGTCGGACTTCACGAGGTAGAACTACAGGCCCCACCCACGGCAGGGAACAGAAGTCACACCAACCAGAGCACTGACACAGAAGGGGGCGGGGGCGGGGGGGCGCGCGGACGGGGACGGGACACGGACCACACATGAACACAACAGGGTTGATTTCAGACAAAAGTTCAAAGCCACAGTCACACTGCCAAATCTGAAGGCAAAGGAGGCCAGAATTCCACAGCAGCTGACTTTAACAGTAAGTAACTTTCAAACACAAGAGGACAGGGCAGCAAGTAGAGGCCATGCAGTGGGAGTGAGGCTGAGGAGGGTTGGGGCTGCACTTGGGGACCACGCTCTACCTGCACACACACACACAGCCCTGCTCCTTCTAGACTCTCAGGAGGTCACTCTGACCTTGGCACCTGGTACTGCCAGCTCTGCAGACAAGCAGAGGCCCCTCACAGGCACACAGCAACCCAGGACCCCCAGAGAAGACACCAATTATCGAGTATCATCCAAAGAACATTTGAGAACATCGAGACTCAGGGGAAAGACAGGAAAGAGTCAGAACCCAGACTTACCAGGTGACTGACGGGATCTGCAAACAGACGCAACAACACAAAGAATGTGCATTCTAGTCATGGGCCCTGCCACTCGTTCAGCAGGGGACACAGGAACCATCCTGAAACTGGCAGGACCACCATGCACTCCCAAACCCTCACCTTCTGCCTCACAGCCAGCCTGGCACATTGAGCAGGTACCACGTGAGCCCCATCTTGAAACAACACTCGGGACAGAAAGTCCTGACAGGCGGAGACAACAGTGTTGAGCACACAGAGGCGAACCTGCCTGCAAGCTAGGAAATGATCCCATCTGTGAGGAGAAGCCCAGAGGCTCACAAGGCTGGCGGACAGGGCAGCTCAGATACAAGGTACTACTGAGACTGACCCGCAGAGCCTGTCAGCCCAAGAGCCAGACCACAGGTATCCACAGCCCTGGAGCAGGACCAGGGCTGAGTCCGGGCCAGCAACAGAGAAGCACTGTCTGTGAGCTGGAGTGCTCTCCATGGCTGAGCATGGAGTACAGCAGAGCTAAGGACCATTTGCTCTGGTGCTTCCAGTCCAGACAGCACATGTAGCAGGTCAACAGGCACAGTGGGGCACAAACAAAACCAGGGCTCCAGCGAGGCCTCTCAGTGAAAACTAGGACAAACATCACACATGCTCTGAACAGGCCCCTGTACAGGTGTAGGGCACACAGCTCAAAACCAAGTACCAATGGGAGGTCTACAGGTCAGCCCAGCTGGGACAGGCCCAGAGGGGGAATAGGAAGACCTGACACCAGTGCCAGTCTTTACTGGGGGCTTCTGGCCAGAGGCTGCAGGAGGCTTATGATGCAAGACACCCACAGACACTGAAACCCAACGGAGCAGTGCCCTGGGATTCAGGGAAAACTAGACACAAACTCACTCTGTCCCTTTTCCTAGGAAATCCCAGTTAACCTGCTTGGGACTGGAGGAAAAGACAAAATTCACACACAAAAGGATCTTCCAAGGTAGCAACAGTAAACTCGGTAGCCTGGGATGAGACCAAGGTTGACTGAGAACTGGATGAGTTGTGCCAGGCTGGCCAGACTTCCAGGTATGAACAGATGTCCATGAAAAGAGTATAAAGAGTTCCTGCGGATAGCTGGGTGCAGTGGCCCACGCTTGTAATCCCAGCAACTTGGGAGGCTGAGGCAGGAGAATCATAAGTTCGAGGTTAAACTTAGCAACTTGGTTAGAACCTGTCCCAAAAAATAAAGAGATCTAGGCGCGGTGGTGCACGCCTGTAATTACAGTGGCTCGGAAGGCTGAGGCAAGAGGATCCTGAGTTCAAAGCCAGCTTCAGCAAAAGTGAGGTGCTAAGCAACTCAGTGACACCCTGTCTCTAAATAAAACACAAAATAGGGCTAGGGATGTGGCTCAGTGGTCCAGTGCCCCTGAGTTCAATCCCCAGTATAAATAAATAAATAAATAAGTAAATAAGTAAATAAGTAAATAAATAAGTAAAACTATAAAGGGCTGGGGATGTAGCTCAGTGATAGAGCACCCCTGGGTTTAATCCCCAGTAACCCCCCCCCCAAAAAAAAAAACAACCTATATGCAAAGGGTTCCCAAATATCTAATATTTCATTCCGCAATAGCTTCAGCCTCACAGGGCTGGGTAATAGCTTCACACCCTCCATTGACACAGAACAGAGAGCTCACATGACACCCACAAGGACAACACTGTGCAAACCACAGACAAGGTAAAAAGAAGAGTGATGCTGGTGCCACCGACTCGACACCGGATCCCACCTGCATTGCCTGCTTTCTGCACATCCTCACTTGGCTCTTGTTTTGTGATTCTGGGACTAAAAGAAGCTAGACACAAAAGAATCGGTACTGTCCATCTTCATGAACACAGAGCTGAGAGTGGACAGCAGTGAGTGGAGCCACCTGGGGAAGGTGCAGGAGCTGAGGCAGACGGGACCTCACAGGGAGGGCTGGCAGTGCTGAGTCCTCTGTGCAGCCATGGGGAAGCAGGGTGCTCACATTCACGGACTTCTCCAAACGTGTGTGTGGCACACTCTCACGTATACATGCACACTAATCTCCACTGGGTTTCTGGTCGTGGGAATTGAATCCAGGGCCATGAGCATGCTTAACACTGTTTTACTGCTGAGCCACACCTGAGACCTTGATTTATTTTAGTATTTATTTATTTTTTAGCTATAGGTGGGCACAGTATTTTAATTTTATTTTTATGTGGTACTAAGTATTGAACCCAGTGCCTCACACATGCTAGGCAAGCGCTCTACCTCTAGCCACGACTCCAGCCCCACTAATTTTTTTAAAAAGACAAGCCAAGGGAAAAGCAATGCCCTTTGAAAGAGTGATCATCTGATTCTCAGGAATGGAGTCAGGATAGTGGGGTCACCTCAGATGAGCTAAGAGGAAATGACTGGCAAGTGGGACTTCCAGGTCCAGAGGAACACTCTCCAGAGCAGGCGCACCCCCAGTGGTGGAGAGGGAACCTACCTGCCAAGTGACCACTGGGCCTTGGCCCCTGCTGTGCCCGTGTACTGGGGTGACGTGCCTGCTCTACCCCACCCACCCTCAGCAGCATCCCTGGCTCTGCTGGCATCTGCTCTCCTGCCCCAGGAAGCACCAACTCCTCTGTCTCTTCTGCACTGTTCTATCTCTTCCCACATCACCCTACTCCTGCGCAGCTCGACACTCACCAATGCTTCCTGTGGGGACCCTGCCACACCCTGGCTGGCCAGAACTCAAAGCCTGCCCAGTCACTTCAGGGTGCTCTGTAGGCAGTGCAGGACTTCATTGTAACTCTGAGTAATGCCTTCAGAGGAACAGGGTGGAATAAGAGGCTATAAAAAAAGATGACCAGAGAACAAGGTTCTTGTGATTTCAGTAAGAGCACGGAGGAAGAATCCCTCAGGGCTGGAAGCTAAGTTAAGAACAACCTCAGCAAGGAATCAGTCCAGAAGCCTCATCCCCAAGTGCAGGAGTCCTAGCTGGAGAGACGAGACAGACAGGAGGGCGCTTCTCAAAGTCACACAGGAAAACAGGACAAATGGCGTGGACCCCTGCACAGGGCGTGCCAGCACCACATGGGACTGAGAAGAGCCCCAACTATATAATGAGGTGAGACTTAGGGCAAGTTGGGCTAAATGACAGTCCCCAAACTTTCCACAAGCCAAGGACAGTCACATACAAAGGGTCAGAAGGCAGGTAGCATCAGACTCAGTGGGGCATCTGCAACATCTCTGAGAGAGGACATCGCAATACCCACAGAGTGGACAGGGCAGACCTAAGCCTATGCAGAGGGTTGGGGGGCCAGCAGAGTCCACCCAACCATACAAACATAAGAGAACAATGATCTACAGACAAAACATGCCCTATGGACTAAACGGCTCAGCTCAAAGAGAATTTCTGAGCCTGAAGACAGGTCTTCTGTAATAAGTCAGTCAATCCAAAATATCAGAATGAAAAAATACATAAATACACATAAAAGAACAAAAAAGCCCACTAGACTCTTGGGACACTGCTAAGAGAGCCAACATGGGCAGTTATGGGTGTTCCAGAAGCAGAGGGGAAGAGAAGAGGCACAGAACAGCTAGTTGACAAAATAGCTGCAGAGAACCTGCAAGCTTGGGAAGCTGTGGATCTCCATCAGGAAGCCCAGGGACACTGACCAATCTGGAAAACAGAAGAGCGGCACGGCCCATACCAGAGACTCCCCCTTGGCCAGCAGCAGACACTGAGCAGAGCCTTGCAGGCCAGGACAAAGTGGGATACTGAGGAAAAAAACAGTTGAGAATGCCACACCTCAGAAACGAGAGAGAAAACAAACCCAGCACCAGCCCAGCCCTGGGAGAGACAGTTAGGGAGCCCTACTCCCTGCAGCAAGAGAAAGACAACTGTCATCCTGGAAACCTGGGGAGTACGGTCAACAGGAGAGGAGACACCCAGAGAAAGGAGACTCACCCATCAGTACTCAAAATCACTGAGCCACCAGGACACACAGGGAGGCTTGAAGGAAGGGATCAGGATATGCAGAACCACCAGAAAGCAACAAATTGAGGGTCCTTGGTACCAACAGCCTTGAATGCAGACACAGGAAATCCCCAGTGAAAAAAGATTCGAACTGTCAAATGATTTTGGCAGCAAGACCCAGCAAGACACTTAAAATACATTTAAGTATATGTATATATTTTTTGTTCTCTTGTGCTGCTGACAAGAGACTGACTTCTCCGGGGAAGACACCCTGGCTGACAGCGCAGTGGGGGAAGACTGGCACAGAAACCAGAAGCCAGCACAACTCGGCCTGCTCCCATCAGGTCAAGCAGATGTGAAGCCAAGAGCCACACAAAAGACCACGCACAGGGGCCACTTCAACAAGAAGAGATACCAGGGGCTGCGTTGTGGCTCAGCAGTAGAGCGCTCACCTAGCACATGCGGAGCGCTGGGTTAGATCCTCAGAACCAAATAAAAATAAAACAAAGGTCTTGTGTCCAACTAAAATAAAATATTTTAAAAAATAAAGAAGAAATACCAATCACAAGGACATATGCACTAAAGCACCCAGCTATCTAAAGCAAGTATATTAGAGCTAAAGGAGAGGAGGACTCCAGTGAGTAACAGCTGGAACGCCACCTACTTTCCTCAACGCACGGATCACCTAGACAAAAATCTCAACCATCCAAGGGAAGTGGGACCTAGCTGCAGGAAGCAGGCCACTGCAGTGTGCCAGAAAGGGTTGTCTCTCTGCTTCCCGGCTATCATGAGCTGAGGCACTCTCTCGCCTGCCACGATGCTCTCCTCACCTCAGGCCCAGAACAATGGAGGCAGCACACTGTGGACTGAAGCCTCTGAAACCGTGAGCCAAAATAAATCTTTCCTCTTCCAAGCTGTCTGTGGAAGGTGCTTCAATCGCAGCAATAAAAAGCTGACTATCTCAGGGACTATTATGACAACTATATGCCAATGAGAGCTGAGTGCATACAATCTACCAACATTGAACCACGGGAACGTAAATCATGTCAACAGACCATTAAGTGACAATTCAATCAGCAGCAAAGTTTCCCACAATGGAAAGTCCTGCACTGGGTGATCTCAATGCTGAATTTCACCACAACTTCAATGACGAACACTAGTTCAGAGCCAGCCTCAGCAACTTAGCAAGGTCCTAAGCAACTCAGTGAGACCCTGTCTCTAAATAAAATACAAAAAGGGCTGGGGAAGCGGCTCAGTGGTTAAGCACCCCTGGGTTCAATCCCTGGTACGAAAAGAAGAGAAGAGAAGAGAAGAGAAGAGAAGAGAAGAGAAGAGAAGAGAAGAGAAGAGAAGAGAAGAGAAGAGAAAAAAATGAAAGCAGGGAACCCTTTCAAACTCATTCTATGAAAGCCAGCATTTTTCTGATAACAAAAAACCAGAGAGCCAGGCGTGGTGGTGCACACCTGTAATCCCAGCACTTGGGAGGCTGAGGTAGGAGGATTACAAGTTCAAAGCCAGCCTCAGCAATTGCAAGGCACTTAGCAATTCAGTGAGACCCTGTCTCTAATAAAATACAAAAAAGGGCTGGTGATGTGGCCCAGTGGTCGAATGCCCCCGAGTTCAATCCCGGTACCAAAAAAAGAAAAAGAAAAAAACAACAACCAGAGAAGGACACAATGAAAAAAAAGTCTTCAGAACAATTTACCACATGTAGGTACATTAAAATTCCCTGACAAAATGGTAACAAACTGAATCCAATAGTATATCAAAAATATCTTTAACCACGGGTGGGGGAGGGTGGGTGGGGTCATCGCAGAAATGCAAGGACAATTCAACATGCACAAATAAAATAGAGTAATTCCTCACAGCAACTCCTCAAAGGACAAATATGATCACCTCGACAGATGCAGAAAAGCCATTAGTGAGATAATATTATTCAACAATGAGGCAGAGGGAACACCTGTGACACAACAAAGCCCAAGCCACAGGGCAGACCCTCAGGGAGTCCCTCCAAGACCCAAGACCCAGGACAAGGCAAGGATGCTAGCTTTGCAACTTATACAGTATACTACTAGAAGTCCTAACCAAAGCAGGAGGACAAAGAAAGAAACACAGGGCAGCCAACAGGAAGGAGGAAGGCAAATTACCCACTTGCAGATATTGTGATTTTATTTATAAATAAAATTAAAATTTATCTATTTATAAATAAAATAAATAAATAAAACCTAAAGGCTCCACCACCAAAAAAACTGTTAAAACTGATGCCTGAAATCAGCAAAGTTGCAGGGTACACCAACATTGAAATCTCGGCAGGTTTTTCATACACTACCCACAAAATTTCAGTAAAAGATAATTATGATTGTGTGTGTGTGTGTGTGTGTACATTTAACCAAAGAGGTGAAGGACCTCTACAGTGAAATTCACAGAACAATAATGAAAGAAGCTGAGGAAGACACCAAAGAACAGGAAGACCTCCCAAGTGTATGAAGTGAAAGAATATGGTTAGATATCAGACTACAGGGGATCCATAGATTCAGTGTGATTTCTATCAAAATACCACTGACATTCTTCATGGAAATGAGAAAAAAACAATCTTAAATTTTATATGGAAAAACAAAAAACTCTTAATACCAAAGCAATCCTGAGCAAAAAGAATAAAGCTGGAGGCCCCACAATACTAGCCTTAAAAACACACTACAAAGCCGGGCACGGTGGTGCACGCCTGTAATCCCAGCACTTTGGGAGGCTGAGGCAGGAGGATCGCGAGTTCAAAGCCAGCCTCAGCAATGGCGAGGCACTTAGCAACTCAGTGAGACCCTGTCTCTAAATAAAATTTTAAAAAAAGGGCTGGGGATGTGACCCAGTGGACGAGTGCCCCTGAGTTCAATCCCAGGTACCACAAAACAAAACAAAACACTACAAAGCCATAATAACCAAAATAGCAGCCTACTGGCATAAAAACAAGGCACACCGACCAGTGCAACAGAATAGAGCACCAGCAATAAATACACAATTCATAGCCAATGGTTTTTTGACCAAAAAATACCAAGAACACATAATGGACAGAAGAACACACAATGGACAGAAGAAACAACCAGAAGAAAACAGGAGAAATGCTCTAGGACATTGGTAGGGGCAAAGATTTTTTGGATGACTCAAAAGCACAGGCAACAAATGCAAAACCTGACAAGTGGGAATACATCAAACCAAAAAACTTCTGTGCACCAAGGAAACAATCAACAGATATGAGAGGCAACCTACAGAACGAAAGACAATACCTACCAACTACTCAATCACAACAACGGGTTAAATTCTATAATGTATAACAAACTCAAGCAATTAAAAAAAAATCAATTTTAAAATGGACAAAAGATCTGCATAGACATTTCCCAAAAGCAGATGTATAAACAGGCCAGGCATGGTGGCATGATCCTGTAATCCCAGCAGTTTGGGAGACAAGGCAGGAGAATTACAAGTTCAAAGCCAGCCTCAACAACTTATCGAGACCCTAAGCAACTTGATGGCTTACGACTGGGGATGTGGATATGTCCCTGGGTTCAATCCCTGGTACCAAAAAAAAAAAAAAAAAAAAAGATATGCAGCCAAATCAAATCCACAGTGAGATATCATCTCACCTCAGTAGAAAGGCTATTTTCCAAAGGACAAATAACACATGTTAGTGAGAATGTGGACAGGGGGCTCTATACACTGCTGGTAGGAACATAAATTAGCTCAGCCACTAGGGAAGTAGTATGGAGGCTTCTCAAAAAAAAAAAAAAAAAAAAATCAGACATAGAACCATCCTCTGATCCAGCATCCACTCCTGAGCACATATGCTAAGGAAAGGAAATCGGTAAGTCGAAGAGAAATCTGCCCTCATGTGCTGACAGCAGCAAGGTTCAACAGCACCAAGATATGCTATCAACAGAGGCGTTCTTCCACAGATGAACGGGTAAAGAAAATGTGAGATGAACACAGTGGAATATTATTCAGCAATGAAGAATGAAGTCCTGCCATCTCTGGCAACATGGATAAGCATGGAGGACATTATGTGTGGCACAATAAGTCAGAGGCAGAAAGAACAATACTGCACGTTCTCATTTAAAAGTGGAAGCAAAGAACAGATGACTGGTTCCCAGAGGCTGGGAAGGTTGGGTGGGGGGCTAGAGAGGATAGCCAATGGGTAGAGGGAGCAGCTGGCAGGAGGCATGACTTCTACTCTTCTACAGCAGAAGAGGGTAACTATGATTGGCACAATTAACTGAATATTTAAAAACAGCTAGTATAGAGGGTTTTGAATGTTTTCCAAAGAAACAACCAACATTTGATGTGATGGATAGACACATCAAATGCCCGGATCTGTTACGCATTATATACATGTTTTGAAACATCACCTTGTACCCAATAAATGTGTGCAATTACTACATGTCGATTACAAATTTTAAATATATATATATATTTTAAAACTATCTCTTACATAATTAAAGCAAGTTCTATAGATGGAGAAGTAACCTGGCAGTGGGGGTGAGGGAAGGTCTGGGCTGAAATGAACCCTTATCTTTGGCAATGGGCCAATAAATATCAAAACCTAAACTAAAATTAAACGAGTCGACACAGGGCCACACAGTGTGTGGGACTGTAAGCATGGAGACTGATGCCAGCAGTAACTGCTGGAGCAGGGCCAGCAGCCCCAAGGCCACGAGGGACAGGAAGCTGCTTTCCTGTGGTGGCCTGGCAGCACTGCCAGGCAGGAACCTGGAGTCACTTCACTCCAGCAAACATGAAGGACATCAGGGGAGAGGTCTGGGCGAGCCGCGCCTCCAAACCTGAACCAGCATGTGGCAGATGTCCACGTGCCCAGCTTCTGCTGCAGCATGCAGTGGGCAGCGCTTGTTCTGGTGCTCCATTTTGAAGTTGGGGTCGATTCCATCAACTGTGAACAAACACGGTGTTGCTGGTTACGTTTGCTGCTGCCACTGATTGTGCCTCCAGGTGACCCTGATGGCTGTGACACCCAGAGATGGCAACTCCCAGACCAACAGGCAGTGCCGAGCCAGCTGGAGCCAGTGCACCGCTCTGTCTGGTCTGGGCCAGGCCCTGTCTGCTCAGAAGACTGACAACACACAACCCAGCAGGCAGGCCTGTCCATCACAGGCAGGTAAGGACACCAGCCCCTCCCTTGCGCCTCCTAGCTTGGGGCTTGGCTCTGTTCTTGTGTGTTCTTGGGCTGCGCATCCCCAGGCCCGTGAGGAACAAAGGCAAAACTGGCTCTGAGGTCCTGTGACCAACAACTTGGACATCTGTCAGACGCTCAGCAAAGAGGCCAGTCATACAGAAGTGAAGTGACTTAGACTGTGTGAAGTCGGGAGAGAAGAGAGTGAGCAGCCATTTCTGTCCAAGTTAAATAAACTTTTTTTTTTCCCCTCAAAGCAAACAGTTTAACTCCTCTCATGATTTGCTATGAGGAAAAAGACCTCTTTTTTTTTTTTAATATACTTTTTAGACGTTGATAGACTTTATTTTGTCCATTTATTTATATGCGGTGCTGAGAATTGAACCCAGTGTCTCACACATGCTAGGCAAGCCTGCTACCACTGAGCCACGACCGCAGCTCCAAGGCAAAAGCCTTTTTAATCACCTATTTCAGCCCAGAGTAGATGAACTTCTGAGCCATCAGGCCTGGAACCACAGGCTCAGGGCTCAGGCTGCACGGGTGCACCAGCACCACCCATCCACAGGTGGACGGACGTGGCTCCCTCTGTGGCACTCACAGCAGGCCCCAGCGCCAGTATCGCTTTTTAGACATCTACATTTCTTTTTTTTTTTTTTTTTTTTTGTGGTACCAGGGATTGAACTCAGGGGCACTTGACCACTGGGCCACATCCCCAGCCCTTTTTTTTTGTGTTTTTATTAGAGACAGGGTCTCACTGAGTTGCTAAGTGCCTCGCCATTGCTGAGGCTGGCTTTGAACTCGCGATCCTCCTGCCTCAGCCTCCCAAAGTGCTGGGATTACAGGCGTGCGCCACCGCGCCCGGCTTAGACATCTACATTTCTAATTGATTTAATAGTCACCTAATTCCTCTTCAAAAGTTAGAAACTCAGACTATCCCAGTGCAATGAGTAGATGGGTGTGAACATCAGAAGCAGGGTGGCACCACAGGGCACTCATGGTCACGTACCAGAAGCTCATGAACAGAGCAAGGGTTAAGATCAGGCTCATAAAACAAAGAGGTAACCAACAGGACTGTGCTCCGCTCCTTCGGGTGACCATGCAGGCAACTCACCCAGCATGAGGAGCACCTTCTGCAGCTCGCCCTGCCTGGCGGAGAAGTACAGCTGCTTCGGGTGGAAGCGAAGCTTCTTGGGTCTGTAGGAAAGTAGAGGACATGGTCAGCGCAGCCCATGTTGCACCCGCAAGCCTGGAAGCCAAAGGCCCTTGGGCAACAGCTACCTGCCAGTTCTTCAAGGGCACACACTGAAGCCACCAGTCTTGAGGCGTCTCACGGTCAAACAGAACAACCAACCTCATCTTGGTTATAGCATGAAAAGGCTCACACCAGGAGCTTTTGCAGCCGTGGCAACAGAGTCAGGGGTCAGGGGCAAGCCACTGCTCTGCAGCAGGTGGAGGGAGGCCCTGAAGAGCCACCAACACACTCAGCACAGCAACAGTGAGGCCATGTCTATAGCCTAGTCCCTGTCTGCAGTGGATGACGAGAGCCGCCAGAGAGCTGCACAAGCCAACTTCCAGCAGTAAAGAAGAGCCTGGGGCTGCCAGAGCTACAGACGCAAGTTTTGTGCTGTGAAAACTTAAATCAATAACTAAGTTGATAAACGTCGATCAATACCTGGGGAGACGGGGGTAGGCGGGGGTCAAGAACAGTCAGGGCATGGTTGGTGCAATAGGGACTGTGAGCCACAGGTGAACACAACAGTTGCTGTAAAAGCAGGCTCAGAGACCAGACAGAGAGGAAGCTAGAGGGAGGACCACGCAGGCAAGAAAGAAGCACACCAGGCCTTTGTCAACACCAGGATTTTTCTATTCACAGAAGAGTGAACATACTGCTCTTCCTCCTGGAGGAGGGTGAGGTTGTCCCACAGAAGGAGGACCTGGGTGTTCAATGGGCCAGAAGTGCCTGCGGGTATCTGGGTATATGGGGTGTGCGGCTGTCAGGAAAGCCTGCACGGATCAGGGTGGGTTCCGGGAGGGTGCTTTTGTGCCAGTGGTCCGTGGAGTGGGAATAGGTCTGTAGGGCTTCAAAGACTGTCCTCACTCAGGACTTCAAGGGCCTCCCCTCCCACTCTCAGCATGAAGAAGAGGAAAATGCAATTGCAATGGTTCCCCAAACAGTATAAAATAAACAAAGGACTTGTTCTGATCAATGCTGTCACTCAAACAGCTGGAAAGCACTAGTGACCCCCAGGGCACAACACAGTAATCACCTCTGAAACCAGCTCTTACTTTTCCGAGTCCAGAGCAATCAGAGCGCTTTCCAAGGTTTCCTTCCCGGGTCCCTGGGAAAGGCCTGAGGTTGGCCTTACCAGTCCCACTGGCCCGGTGGGATCGAAGCCCTCAGGCACCTGGGGAGCTGCACTCTGCGGCTTGTCGTCCTCAGAGAGAGGGGCTCCAGCAGCGCTTCAGGGGGAGGAAATCATTGAAATGTTGGTTTTGGCAGCTGAAAACCTCTCTTCTTGTGAAAACCAATAAAAACATAGAACATCACCTGCTTTGACCTGTCCCACAAGCTACTTCTCCACAAAGACAAGGGCCAGACCACCTGCTACCTGCTTTGTCCCGGGTGTGACAGCCCTGAATCTAGAACCCTGCTCAAGTGAGGGGCGAGGCTCCTGAGTCACACCTATCCCACCTGCCACCCTTCCCAGTAGATAGACACCCACTAAACCGACGTTTTTCTCATCTTTAGTTTGGAGGTGTCCAAAATTTGTGTCCTTCAAAAGACCTTCAATTAAGTTCTAGTTTTCTTTGTACCAGCATGAAACTTATTAAGCTCTGCTTTCCCTTTTTTTCTGGGCAGCCTGGGGGTTTTGTTGCTATTCTGGAAGGGTCTCGGCATCACCTCCCTTAAGACCAGGCTGTGGCTGGAGGGAGAACTAGCAGCTGCAACTGCCCTTTTCTCTTGCTGACAACATCAACTCTGAACACTTTCAGCCACTTCCACCGGGCTCCTTCAGGAAGGTGATTCTATGTATCTCTGTGAATACTTCTAACAGTTTCAGACTCTTCTCCTATCTCCAGGGAGGGCTTCTACCCTGCCGCCAAGAGTGTAGCAGAGCTGGGCACGGTGGCACACGCCTATAATCCCAGCAACTCAGGAGGCTGAGGCAGGAGGATCGCAAGTTCAAAGCCAGCCTCAGCAACCCAGTGAGATCCTGTCTCAAAATTTTAAACAAAAAGGGGAGACGGAGGGCTGGGGATATACCTTAGTTGGTACAGTGCTTGCCTCACATGCACAAGGCCCTCGGTTCTAATCCTCAGCACCACAAAAAAAGGGGGCTGGGGAGGCAGGGAGGCCTGGGCATGTAGCTCAACAGTTAAGCGTCCCTGGATTCAATCCCCAGTACTAAAAAAAGAGAAAAAAGAGAGTGTAGCAGGAAGACCCTGAAGCAGCTGATGGATGCTTCAGGCTTATCAAACAGTCATTGCAGGGACTGTGCTAGTGACAGAACATACAAAGCCACACCCATCAGGTAATGTGAAAACAGGCAACTGAATCTACAAAAAGAAAATAAGAGACCCATGTATAAATGGCAATAAATTAATGTTAGCTATTTCTTTCTTTCTTTTTTAATGCTTTTTTAGTTGTAGATGGACACAATATCTTTATTTATTTATTTATTTTTATTTGGTGTTTAGGATGAAACCCAGTGCCTCACCCGTACAAGGCAAGCACTCTACCACTGAGCCACAACCCCAGCCCAACGTTAGCTATTTCCTAAATGTCAGAAATCACAATGAGCATCAAGGTTGGCTGAGACTAAGCTGGGTGGGGTGCCTGTAATCCCAGCATCTCAGGAGGCTAAGACAGGAGGATGGCAAGTTCCAGGCCAGTATAGGCAACTTAGTGAGACCCTGTCTTAAATAAAAAATTAGTGAAGGGCTGGGGACATGGCTCAGTGACAGACACCCCTAAGTTCAATACCCAGTACCATTTAAAAAAAAAAAAAAAAAAAAAATTGAAAAGTAGGCCAAGATTTCTGAATAGAGCAAGAGAAACTAGCAACAACTAGTGGGATCCAACAGGGGCTTGGCCTGGGGAGTCCAGTCAGAGCCATGTGGTCAAGTACCTGCCCGTGGTCGTGTCCGCTCTGCCCTCAGTGATCAGGCTCTTTTCCTGCCCAGGGACCAGGGTCACTGTTGATGTCGTGTCTGCTTTCGCTATGGTCACCTCTTTGGCCTTGGAGGTGTCCTCCCCACAGTGGGGACAGTAGCTGGCATTGTTGACTCGAGAGGCACAGTCCTTGTGGAAGCGATGAGAGATGCTGCTCTCGGGCTGACATTCCATGAAATTACCCTAGAGACAGGAAGACAAAAGTCACTCTTTGAAAAAAACTGAAGCTAACACTCAAAAAAAAAAAAAAAAAAAAAAAAAAAAAAAAACCAGCTCTACTGAGCCAGGCAGGTCGAGCAAGCAGGTGAACCAGGTAGGGGCTTAGTCCTGGCCCCCGTCACCACTGCTGAGAAGCAAGAACAGTGTATCTGCTCAGAGCACCCACATCTGCCTGCAGCTTCCACAGAGGGCAGAAGCTATAAAGGTAACCTTGGTGCCCCTAGCTGCCCAATAACCATCGTTGTTCAGATGCTTTAGCCAAGCAAGAGACTTCACAAGAGAATATGGTCCAGGAGGATCTCAGAGGGCCCATGTTCTGCAGAGCAGACGGAACAAGAGACTTGGGTCACAGGGTGAAGAAGACACTGCTGGCATTTCAGTGAGTACTGTGTAAACAAGCACCATGAGAATGGCTACTCTTGTCAAAAAGCTAGACAAGAAGATGTAGAGAAGCAGCTCTCCTCAACAAAAAGGGTGTTGGAAGATAGGGGAGGGCACAAGGTGTGGAATCCAAGATAAGACGTGGAGTGGAAGCTCCTGGCCCAGTTCACAAAGGAGCAGCAGATATCTGTAGAAGCCTAAGGCTAGAGGTAAAGGCAAGTGCAGGCACCCACCAGGGTTCCATGGGGAACAGACCTGTTCTAGGGGCCTTGGGCACTGGTGAGGAGATGTCTGAAGGAGTCAATGAAGACAAGATCCTAGCCACAACACACAAGGGTGCAGTAGAGGGAGGACATGTATCTCCCCTCTACTCAGAAGTTCAGTGTGCAGGGAGCAGAGGATGCCCCACAGGCAGGAGGGGGCACAACTAAGGCTCCTGAAACACTGAAGACCTACTCGGGGTGGGCCCCAAACTTGGGACAAGTCACTGGGATGAGTTTCTACAGAGGACATGAAAGGCCCGCCAGGTGGGCTGGGCTCTTACCGCTGTGCAGAAGTAGCCGCAGCCGGGACAGCACTGGTGCTTCACCATGCGGCCCCGATGGTCCTCACACAGCACCAAGAGTGGCGCCTTGTTGGACGGACGCATCAGCTCGTACTTGACTACGCTGTTTGTGCACCGGCCCAACTGCAATCAGACAAGACCAAGGGTTAGTGAAAGAGTTATGAAAGGACAGTGCCCCTACCTGCCAGGCCCTGGCCAGTGCCTGGCACAGAGGAGATATTCAGCAAGTGCGAGCTGACTGAAGAAGCTATGGGTGGTGCAAGGCAGGTCTCGACTGGGAACACATGCAGCACCTGCTGCACACCTGCCAGCACTGGGGACCTAAGGAAGGAAGCCTCATCTTCTGCACCGCCCGTGGAAGGCAGCAGCCAAGGGACCACGCTGAGGGGACCAGCGGCTTCACTCAATCAGAAATCAGGACATCATCAGGGTGAGAGGACAGCGGGATGGCACAGATCATTACAGTGAGCTGTAGGAAACAGCAGGGCCACCTCCTGAATAGACCAGGCCAGTAGGAGAGCCAGCACAATAGGGTCACAGCAGAGGTGTGAGAGACAGCAGGAAGCAATGTACTCTCTGGTCTGCCTAAGGGGTGTGGGCCCTGGAGGTCTGAGAGGCCTAGACTCAGGGACAGTTCTTGGAGGAAAGCAGAGGAAGCTCTGAGGCGAGGACACCTGAAAGGCCGCGTGCTGCCAGGCACCACACAGTGGGTGGCTATTTGCCACACAGACAAAGGGTGCACAGGGTGCTGCTGGTTACCATGTAAAGCTCTTTGAGAGCCAGTAAGAAAGTAAAAATAGCCCAGCAAAGGAAACAGTGGCAACTCACAAACTACTACAAGTGCTCCCAAAACAAATGAGACAATGTTCAAACATCCTGGTGATCAAAGAAATGCCACATAACAGCCTCCAGCATTCTTTCACTCTGCCAGAGTCATGCGGTCTTTCAACAGGGTGTACAGATACAGGTCAGTGGCCATGGGTTCCACAGAAAGGACACAGCCCTGAGTATCTGGCAAGCAATTTAGAAATATGAATTTCAAAACTTAGAAATGCTTTGTCTTAAGACACTAACTGAAGACATAATTAAGAGTACGATAGCCAGGCGTGGTGGTGGCGCACACCTGTAATCCCAGCACTTGGGAGGCTGAGGCAGGAGGATCGTGAGTTCAAAGCCAGCCTCAGCAATGGTGAGGCACTTAGCAACTCCGTGAGACCCTGGCTAAAAAATAAAATACAAAATAAGGCTGGGGATGTGGCCCAGTGGTCGAGTGCCCCCGAGTTCAATCCCCATACCAAAAAAAAATAAAATAAAATAAAAAGAAGAAAGAAAGAAAGAGAGAGAGAGGGACTTCAAAGGATCGACAGTGAAACCCAATCAGGGATGGAAAACAGAGGTACAAAAGAAAAAGTTGGTGAATAGGGTTGGGAAAGCACATCAGCACTCAAAAGCAGCCCCAGAAGGCTCCCCAGGAACAGGTGGCAGAGCAGCACAGCTTCAAAAGCTGTCACACTGATCCATCAAGACACACAAGCTGGACACAGGCACCTGCTGGTCCTCCATCCTCTGCAGAGTTGCCTCTCCTTTGCTTCCTCTCCTGCTATTCACCTGTTGAAGAACCTGGGCAGAACTTGGACAGCTACTCCACCAGGCTCCCTTCCTCAGGGTCCTCCATCCTCTAAGCCCCTGAAGCCTGGCAGTGAGGTCTAGGCCAGATCCAGGCTGCCATGGCCACCTCCAGGCCAAGATGAATGCCCCTGAGTCTGCCTTGGACTCCACTGGCTTACGGCGACTTGCCTAGCAGCATAGCCAGGTATGTCCAGAGGTAAACCTTTCTCCTGTACCACTTGCCCAAGCAAACGCAACCAGGTGCAGCAAGGGCAGGACAGCCCTGAACTAATGCACCTAGCACCTAGGCTCCTCGCAGAGATCGCACCATGCAGCACAGGGCTCGCCCCTGGTGAACTGAGGTAAGATGAAGATTGAGGTCAACGGCCAAAACCTGGACAAGGAGGCACAGACATGGTGCTGAGGGGAGTTGCATGCAAGAGGCACTGTCACAAACACCCTCGATACAGAGACAGCATCCACTCTGGGGTTGGAACAAGAGGGCAAATTGTCCACTACATGAGACAGAACATTCTGAGAATCCAAAGCTTCAAAACGTTCTCTCCCAAGTACTCTCTCTTGAGAAGGGACTCAAGGAAATGCCACTAAGACAAGAGGGAGCCAGACACAGCAGAAGAGGGATGAGATACATCTGAAGAGACCCACAAAGACATCACCCCAACAGTTAGAGATGAGTTTACAGCAAATAGATGGAAAGCATGGTATTCTTAACTCTGAAGGGAGAAGTATTTTAAGTGGTTCCACAAAGGAAATGGCATTAGGCACCCAACCTGCTCTGCCGTGAACACTTCAGCATCCCAGGTGCTGCTAACCCAGATCACAGACAGCCCAGACTGTGGCAGGCACCAGGAGAGGACCACAGAGCACAGCAGAAGGGGGACCAAGGCAGCACCACAGGGGAATGCAATGAACAAGAGGAGAAAGCAGGTCTTACAGCAGGGGGAAAACACCAGGAGAAACCAAGAGGCCAAAGGTCGTCTGGGGGCATGCCTTAAATGCACTGCCATTCTGAGACAGACACCAGAATCACCCTGTTTCCCCCACCCCCACCCCCACCTACCATGCAAAGGGCAATGGCCATCTCTGTGGTCAAAAGGCAGTGGTCATTCTGGGGGAAGTGTAAGGAGGTTCAGGACACAGGCATTTCTTTGTCCTAAAAGTCGAGGAGGCAAAGATGCTTCTAGCCAGGGTGCTGACAGCTCTCCCTGGTGTCATTCTCCTAGGACAGGCAGTGCACCAACCCCCCAGAGAGCCTGGGCCACCCAAAGAACCAAAAGTGGGGCTGCCCTCCAGGAAGGGGCTGTCCATGAGTCCCAGCTTTCCAGCAGAAAACACAGGAAGGAGGAAGTGACGCAGGTCACAACTCACCCATGTCTCAGTTGGGTTGCCAAAGGCCAACATGGCTGCAAAGGGACAGAGCCCAGGGGCCACAGCTCTGGAAACCAGCACTCAGTGGTGCTCACAGGTGTGGGGCCAGGCACAGGCCAGGAGATGACTCCTTGGCTTGGGGTCCATGTGGGCCCTTCTCCCCTTGGAACAGGATGGGTGCAAACCCAAAGGCCAGCACACGAGACCCCACAGTGACTGCAGGAAGGGCTGTGACACCTAAAACCCTCTGCAGCTGAGGAGTGCAGCAGTAGTTCTGCCCAGGGCCTGATACTGAGGAGGCAGGGAGGATCCCCAGCAGGCCGAGCTTCCCTGCACCAGGACAAAGGACAAGCCCAGGTGCTAGGATGCTGAGGCTGGCTCCAGGATGACCAGCTACCTACCACCTCCAGTCGCAATCAACATCAACTGGGGAGGGGCAGAGGCAGAGAAAGAAGCCCAACACCATGGAGGCAGAGGCACACAGGGAAGACCGGAAGCTCAAGGTAAAACAGGCACCACAGGACCATCTGCCAGCACAGCTCCCAACTCAGCAAGGTGACTCTGAACTAATGACCCTCTATTGGGGCAACTTTGCACCCCCAAACTCCAGCAACATTTGGCAAACTGTGGGGACACTTGTGGTTATAGCTAGGGAAAATAACTAGAACCTGGTGGGTGGAGACCAGAGATGCTGTTAAACATCCAACATCCAACAGGAAACACCTCCCCACAACAAAGAATTATTTGGCCCAAAAGATCAACAATGCTAAGGTTTGAACCCACTGTCAAGAGAAGAAACAATCATCAGAGAAAGATCCAGGTGACCCAAATGCTGGACTACAGCCTAGGAATCAAAGAGAAGCCAATGTAAATGAAATAAACACATAATAACAAAGGTAAAAAAGTACACTCAGCAAGGAAGAAAGAAGTCAATACAGTCAATTGAGTATCCCCAATCTGAAAATCCTCAACCCAAAATGCTCCAAAACACAAACTTTTTGAGCACCAATAACTCTTTTAAACTTCCACCATGTACAAATTATGCTTCCATAAACTTGACTGAAAAATAGCCAAGAAGAAGGAGTTATCCAAAAGGGACAGCTTCTGGCCAATGCCGAGATAGACTTAGCACCAAAGAAGACCAACACCTTTCGCAGAAGACAACTTTGGTCTCGGTACCTCCCGGGATCCACACCGAACAGGAGCAACTGGCCAGCAAACTAAAACCCACAGCATGTGAACACCACCAGATCATCAGCAGGAGGTCAGCTCCCACCCCCATCACAAGATAGAATCATGCGGCATCTGGAGTGGCGGTGTCTCTTGGACAGGGGCAGGGGGTTTGCACATAATGCCCTGGAGGCCTCAAGAAACCGTCAGTAACCAGTTCTGAGGGTCCTCTAGCACAGACCACTAAAACAGGCTAATGGAAACAGATCTGACCCAGACGGGACCACAACAGCAAGAGCAAAGCAGAAAGGCCTTACCCAGCAGCTCTCCTAATCCTGGTTTCAGGGTCCTCTCAGGGCAAAGATCCTAAAAGTGGGTCATAGTGACTGGTATTTAGTGTATGAGAAATTTAACTAGGGAAAAATTTAAAGCATCTATTTAAAAATAGAGGGGTACATGCCTGTAATCCCAAATATTTGGGAGACTGATACAGGAGGATCACAAACAAGGCTTCGAGTCTAACCTGGGCAACTTAGCGTGACCTCATTTCAAGATAAAAACTAAAAAGGGCTGGGAATGTAGGTCAGTGGTAGGTTGCCCCAGGTTCAATCTCTAGTACCACTAAAATAAATAAATAAAAAGCAATAAACTTACCACATTAATATAAAGAACATGTTTTAATGCAAAACTGTTTCCTGAAGCACTGTTTAATAATCTATTTTGAAGGGCCAGGGACCAAACTCAGGGCCTTGCACATGCTAAGCAGATGCTTTACCACACAACACCCTGCCCTCCAAAATATCACAAATTTTAATGAATATCATTGTCTTCTATTACTTGCAAAACTCTTTAATGTCTAGTTTAATAAAAGATGGGGGATTTTCATATCTGCTTCTGCAGTCCAGAGAAGATAATTGTGCATATTCTTTCCACAAGTGCTGGTTTCCTAAGGCTCTATTGCAACAAGAATCTCTCCATGACCCACGAGCACCCATTGATGTGCTCACACTTGGAACCAATCTTTTACCTTGCATGACTGTATGACACTGGAAGTTGCTGGGAATGCAGCTCAGTGGTAGAACACCCCTGGGTTTGAGGCCAATATGGGGGACGGGGGATGGGACACACACAAGACAAGACACATAGCCTCTTCGTGTCATCAGGGAAACAGCTCTGACCTCACAGACCCTGCCCCACTAACAGGAAGACGATCCAATGGGTCAACATGGGGCTATATGAGCTTCAATAATAACACAAAGAATCACACCCACCAAACATGACTAGATTCACGAGTTCATAATGATGTTGCAAAACGAAGAACTGGTCAACCTTAGAAGCTGATAGATAACAATTCAGTACCTCAGGGACTGGCAAAGGAAGGGCCTATCTTGCCTCTGGAAGGTGCTGCTGGGTAAAGAGGCGGCAGAGACATTCCAGCCAATAAATGCAAGATAACCCACAGGCTCAGGAGAGCACCATTTTGAAACCTCCAACACATCAAAAACACAGGCATCAGGCATCAACAGCTGCTAACACCAGAGAAAGGGAGACAAGCAACTATGTGGTGCCTGGTCTTGGGCCAACTCCCCACGGTCATGCAAAGGGATTGAGCTGAATCTGATCCCATCCACTTATCAAGCTGCAGTTTTGCCAAGAAATACAGAGGGACCTACTGAACTATGTGTGACCTGAGTGTGGAATTCATAGGTCTAGAAGGCAGGAGCCTAGAGGGTCTGACAGCCTGGGTGGGTGGGGGGAAGAGTCAAGTTCTATTTCTTGACCTTGACCTTGATTTTTTTTCTTTTAAATATTTATTTATTTGCTTTAGTTGTACACAATGCGTTTATTTTTACATGATGCTGAGGATCGAACCCGGGCCACACACATGCTAGGCGAGCACTCTACCACTGAGCCACAACCCCAGCCCCTTGACCTTGATTTTGATGGTGCTTCCAGAACTCACCTGAGATGAACTGGCTAAGCCTGACATTTGCTTTGTGGTTTTCTAGATCTATGTTTAATTTTTCATCTAACACAAAAAAGACCATGAGTCCCTAAGATGCTAACAGGAGAAGGGGAGGGGTGGCAAATCAAGCCCACTGCACACCATCAGAGGCTGTCTGAACCCTGTGCCTTACTCTGAGAAAAGAGACATAGCCATGCATTCTGCCCATCTAGTATGAAACTTGCAGGGACACCAACTAGCCTAGCAGACAAAGGAAAGGTGGTCT
The DNA here is from genome assembly GCA_025594165.1 of Tamias sibiricus. Lineage (NCBI taxonomy): Eukaryota > Metazoa > Chordata > Mammalia > Rodentia > Sciuridae > Tamias > Tamias sibiricus. The sequence continues at coordinate 222,522,184 of CM046657.1, read as the reverse complement.
GTACTAAAGACCTCCAATAGCACGACAACGGAGGAAAATCCGCCATTCTGCTGGTGGAAGCAGAAGCAAGCGAGGGCCTGGGCAGAGCCACACTCTCCACCTTCTCACTGTAGAAAGCTCCTCTTACGACGCAGTTAAGGCCTCTGAAGAGTTCCAGTACGACAAAGACGACAAAGACGTGGCAAGTGGCACCTGTGAGGAGCAGCTGGCTGAGAGCTGCAGTCGCCACAGCCTGGGAGAAGCCAGCGAGCGCTGGTCTCCTCCTCTGGCGAGACACAGACTAAGAACTTGGAGGCAGACACTAATCCACAGGAAGGCCAGCTCTGGCATCAGGGCATGTTTATGAGATGCTCCCTAAACCCAGGGGTTTTCATGTGGTTCCATGGCCAGAAGCATCAGTAGAAATAACACCTTTTTAGAAAAGCAAAACTGTAGCCCAGCCAGATCCCTGCACCAGGAACTCTAACTATGTGCAGAGGAGCCAGGAAAGGGCCATTGGGTGAGTCTCCAACAGCTCAGTCCACGCTGGCCCCTCACAACATGGGGCAACACTTGATGGCCTTGGAACAGGCCCACTCCTGCCCTTTCCCTGGAGCCAGGGACCTGGACAGGGTGCTGCCTGGCCTCTCTAACCTCATCCGTGAGCACAAGGAGATCACAGGACCTACACGTGGAATGGTTCAGGCAGCATCCTGCATAGAGACCCAGTATGAGTTGCTTTGCTGTCAACACTTCACTTGTTTCTAAAACTTACAGCTAAAGACTCAAAACTACAGCCAAGGAGAGCAGCTCCAAAGAGGAGGGCTGGAAGACAGGAAGGACCAAGGCACAATATGTGACCTCGTCCTTCCCCTAGAGGGCACAGGCCTGGGCTGGGGGACCTCTCCTGGCCTCATAACAAGCTCTCTGCTCAGCTCTTCCCCACAGCTACCCACAGCTGAGTGCTCCACAAGCTGAAAGAAATCTTGCCAAACAGCTGTGGAAAAATTCTCAGAAAAGGCACTCCCTCTCTGCACTGCCTGTTCTTCCTCTTCTCTTCTGGACGGAGCAAGGGAGAAAGCGGCAGTGAAACCCTCTCAGTGTCTGAGTCACAGATGGCAGGTAGGAAGTAACCCAAGCTCACAAAAACTGTTTGGCTTGACCTGTCTTGCCAGGAGCCACCCTCTTGGGAGCAGGCTCTGCTGCTGTGACTCTCCTGCCTCCACCTGCTCACTTCTGAGATCACAGCACAGCAGGAAAAACCCCCGCAAAGGCCCAGAAGAAGCCACTGTTACTCAGTGTGCATACCAACCCCCTTTTTAACAAACTCTGGGCCTGTATGCTCCTGTACTAACTCCCAGGATCTACTCGAGAGGTTTCATACAGAGCTTCCTTGAGTCCGTGGTCCCAATGCCACTGACTGGGGAGCTACAAATCTGGAACTTCATGGGAGAACTGTGCTTTCTGGGGCATGACAGACCCGCATTGCTTTGTAGTGAAAATAAACTTGCTTACTTCGTGGTCCACACTTTCGGTAGCCATGCACTGGTTGTTGGCCAGGGTGGTGATCTCGCGGCTCTTGGGGGTTTCCATCCGGCAGCTGCTGCAGAGAGGCACTTCCTGGAGGCCGTCTGTCTCCAGCACGTCCGGACCGCTGGCCAGCCCTAAGTCACACAGACACGCATCAGCTGGTGCAGCCCTGACCTCCCAGGGGCCGTCCAGAGAGCAGCTCATCTTCCAGGACCTCACACACAGGAGCAGAAGCAACATGGCTCGCAGCAGTGCTCTCAGCGGGAAGCGCACGAGGTCCCTTGACACCCACCCCCCCCCAGAACAACACGAGGAGCCACCTGTGCCTCTCCCACTGACTGCCACCTGCCAGGTCCCAAGAAAAACATGTCAATCCACATTCTCGGGCCCATGCCAATGGTCAACAGGACAGGCTGCGCCTTCATCAGCCACTCCCAAATCTTTTGGTTTCCACACAAAGAAACATCCATTACATGTTGAGACCTTGTATTCCTCACTTGGTTTTAAAAATACCACCACACACACACACACACACAAATAAATAAATAAATAAATAAATAAATAAATAAATAAATAAATAAATAAATTTTGGAAGGCTTCAATAATGATTCATTTATGATCTAGAATATTATTCACCTACCACCACAGTCCAAAGAGCCCATTTGTTAGGCTGAAGAAGGAAAGAGTTGGGGAAAATGAGGAAATAAACTAAATGACAACCAGGGCAGAGAAGGCTGCTAATGGCAACAGCATTTATCACTGACAAAGAAGAGGCTGATGTGGAGTGGGCCCTACCTCCCCTGGCCATGAGCAGGGAAGTCTAGGAAGCAGAACCTGGCCCCTGTATAAGAGATGGGGCGGAGGGTGGCAACTGCCAGGAAGACCCTCAAGTCTGGCTAGCAACTGCAGGACCCACTGCTTCCAATGGGAGCTCGCCACCCTGCCCGTCCTGTCTTGTGAGACAGTTAAAGCTGAAATTAGAAGGCAGATCAATGTATAAAACAATATTCCCTCGGGCTGGGGTTGTGGCTCAGCAGTAGAGAGCTTGCCTAGCACGTGTGCGGCCTGGGTTCGATCCTCAGCACCATGTACAAATAAAGGCATTGTGTACAACTAAAATAAATAAATAAATATTTTTTAAAAACCAATATTCCCTCTATTAAAAATAATTAACTCTTGTATTCATATCTAAAAATAACTGTCAAAGTAAATGAAAATGAAGACCTGGCCCAAGGAATCCCTGAGGGGATGGAGCCACCTGGGCCTTGACAGCGTGCAGACATAATGAAACTGGGCTGTGTCTTCTGAACTTCTGTACTACAGAAAAATGAAGCTCCAGCTCCACCGGTCAGAAGCAGCCAGCCAAGGGCTGCAACAAGGGGCTTGCCAGAAGGACAGAGCAAATAACTCAACCTGGCATCCCCTCCCTGCTCAGAGCTGCCAGCTCCACTGTTCAAACAAGCTCTTCAGAGTGTGTTCTTGCCTCAGTTTCCCTCCAGCAGTACCATTTTGAGTGGCGGATGTACCTGCCCCTCACTGTTCATCTCTGGTCCTTGCTAGTAATCTGATTTAGCGCCAGCCAGGAGGGTAGAGGCCCCTACATGGGGTCCATAAATGAGAAACAGCCTAAACCACAGGTCTCTGAGAAGAAAGGAGCTCAGGACACACCACCTCCTGATGCCTGATTCCCAGCCCAGCCTCTGGGTCACCCATAGCCCAAAAGATCAGGAAATGTGAGACAAGGCTCAAGTTGGACTCACTGTACATTTGAAACCATAAGGGCCTCTGAGATGACCCTGACGTTTTAAAAATGAGGAAACAGACAAAAGTGCACAAAGAAGTATCTGGATAACAGTCCTCTGGCCATGCTATGCTCATGTGACTGAGGCGGCTGAGGTGAGGTGGAGGAGCCCAGGTCATGTCTGATGTGTTCTTGGCTTGGGGTGCACTCCAGTCCCCAGCAGTAAGGATTACAGGGCCTTCAAGAGAAAGCGGATGTGGCTCCCAACCCTCCCACTGAGCTCCACCCTGGTTACCTGCTGAGGTCATAAGCCACCCAACTCACCTCAGCACTCCTGAGAGCAAAGAGGATGAGAAAGGAAGCCAATGACTATGGAGATTTCTGACCTCAGTACAAAGGCTCTCTCCTGAATGGCCTCCTGCTCCCACTGGCCAGCTCCTGAGGCCTCAAGCCCTGGCTCTGCCATCACTCGCACAGGTGTCCGGACTCCACACTAGAGCATGAGAACTGTGAGCAACACTGCTTGTCTCTTCAAGGTGCTGCTCTCTGGACCAAAAGTGTGACTCAACAGGCCAGCTACAGACCCAGCAACTTCAGGGAAGTGACTGTGCGAGGCCCACTTAATAAACACCACAGAATCTGAAGAAGCCTCGACAATCAGCCTCTTCCTTCCCACTGACTGGCTCTCAGCACCAGGTCCTGTGTCTCTACCACTCCTGGTCCTTTTCCTGCTTCCCACTGTCAGCCCTTACTTTACCAGAGACAGACAGACGCATTTTCAAATGGAGGGCCCTCTGTGCTGCTGTGTCTGCTCTCGGGCACCCAGCAGAAGGCAGGTTTCCTGCACAGCACAGGATCTGATGTGATAGAGCACTATCTTCTACTTAAGCTAAAGCCCTAACCTCCCTAGTCCACTAAATCCAAGCCCAGAAAATTTAAATGCACAGTCATTCTCTATCTGGAATGGAGGCATGGCATTCCCAAGAGCTTTGTGAAACTCCAGAGGGGTTTCTGCTCCTCTAGGTACAAAAAGAGGGGGGAAAATTTCTCTGTCAGAAAAGTCTAAGAATTATGTCTTATACTAAAGATGTGATCTCCTAAATCATGCAGGTGAATCACAACTGCCTAACCACTCAAAACCCCGAACAGCTAGTTACCTGTCATTTAACAAAGGGCTCATTAAGTCCCTCTAAGCTAACACTACATTGCGAACTCCGTGCAGGGTGTACAGAAATGGATTCACATCCTTCTCCATAATGGGCTTCTCTAAAACCATCAGACAACTGCTTTTCATCAATAGGTTTCTAGTGGATTGCAAAGAGGGAAGCGACAGAGGTGACAGCCACCCTGTGGCTTCTGGCACAAGGACTCCCAACGGAATCTTGTGGTGAGCCTGGGACCAAAGGCACAGGAAGAGCCCTGAACAGGTGTTTTATTCTGTTGCAGAGCACCCCCTGAGGACATTAGCTCAGTGCCAGCCAGAGAGCAGGCTTCAGTCATTGGCTTCAAAGATCATCACAGCACATTATTCAAAGTCATGTCGCCCATGTGTCCTGAGACACGGCCACAGTGGAAGGGCATCTTTTCTTTAGGGGTTCTGCACAAAAATGTGTCTGGCCCAGGTAGAGAACACTGCTAGACTCCCCACAACCTGATCTTGCATGAGGCATCAGCTACTTTGTTCTAAGGGGGCTCCTGTGCTTTCTGCCTCTTCACTTTTGTGCTGTGAGTGACCCGGCAAACAAATTCTGAACAGGTCAGAATCTGCCAGTCACCTTTAAGTGATGCATTTAATGACATCATCTATTAATATCCAGCAGAGGGCATCAGGCTAATCCAGAGAATAAGACCCATAAACGAAGAGCAAGATGGTGCGGTCATGGCTGCACCAACATTCACCTTCCGCTTGGGAGGACAGAATCCCTTTGACACGGAGATCCAGTGAGTCCAGAGAAACTTCCATATACCCCGAGCTGTCTCCCGGAGCTGTCTGCTCGGAGCTTCCTGGAGATGGCTTACATGCCTCGGAACCTACACACAGAAGGCACACACCATGAGAACGTGCAACAGCCACCCACTGACAGCACCCGGGCGATGGGCCAGTCCCCAGGACAGGGCCGACCCCGATAGACCCATCCAACCCTAACCACAATGCCAAGCCTGGGCTACTCCAGTCACACTACTGCTTTCTCCTCTGCTTGCCGTTTTTCTAATCCCCAGGTCCACCTGAATGGTGGGAGGGAACTGCATCAAGAAAACAAAGGCACTCACATACTAACCATCTTCTTCTGTGACTACACCAGGTAGACAAAACCTGTTAAATGATTAGGAAAACGAATACAAGTGTGATATACATTCTGTAAATTACTTTAAAATAAGACAGAAAAATATAACTTGCACAGGTGAAAGATCAGCTGATGAAACTACCTGAAGCAATAGCCCTATGTGCAGAGTGACAGGGGTCTGCACCAGCTAGAGGCTCTGGCTTGATCGCTGTCCTGGCTGACACACAGAAGTTCCCAGGGAAAGGTTAGTGACAGCACCACCAGGCCCAAGGTCTGTGAAGCGAAGCCCTCACTAGAGGCAAGAAAATCAAGGCATGCCAAGGAAGACCACTGCAGAGATGGGCTGGCGCCACTGGTTTTGCAACATGTGTGGGAGAGGTACAAAGACCTCCACGGCCCCTCACCCTTGAGGACACAGGATGGCGGCAGCAGTATGCCAGCCTGTCCCAGCTTCCCAGGAGGCCCCAGAGGGACATGCAAAGCTGAATACTTGGCACTGTACAGACGTTTCACTGGGAAGCCTAAGAAAAGTGTGTGTTTACAATGGCTATCTAACAGCAGCAACAGGTGTAGGACTGCGCTTCACACCAGCTTCTAACCTCATCAAGTGGAAATAAATGAACCACTCACACAGAGAGTCTTTTCATTCACACTGCATGCTGCAGCTAGACCTTAGACAGAAAAGTAAACTACTCTGAGGAATCTCCAATTTGAAGAACATGAATAGTCTTCATTTAATTTTAAACACTTCACATAAAGATATGATAACCAAACTCCTATGCGAGTAAATATCAGGCATGCATTCCACCTGTCACAGCCAAGATGACAAAAAATGAGACCTCTACCCTCAAGAACAACCTTTCATCTCGGAGCTACAAATATTAGGTCAGCCAACAGTAAAAAAAAAAAAAACCACATCAGTATTCTGATGATCCCAAGTGAAGAAAGAAGGAAACATGAAAGAAGGAGCAGATGAGCTCCGAGCGAGGTATAGCACCATAAAACCCCCATCTCCACGGCCCTCCCCACCTTGGAGCTGCCTCAGGGACATCTGGGCAGTGAGCCTTCTGCATGTCAGGGGAAGCTACAAGCATAGCTGAATGAGGGGAAAGAGCCAAGTGCTGCAACCCTGAGGGGTGGCACCAAGAGAAACACCGAAGGAAGTGGGACAGACTGGAAAGCCCAGAGCAGCTCCCACTCACTCAGTGTTCACCAGTGTTCCCAGGAAACCCAAGGGAGCAGGCTGTGCCCGCTCCAAGGGACTCGCCCTCCACAGAAGAGCTGTGCCCGGCCTCCTGGGACTGCCCTTCACACAGCACTAGTTTGCCAAGAGCTGCTCCATTTCGAGTCTTAAGTGTGGAACTGGAATGGCTCCACCCTGTTCCAGTCAACAGCCGCCATCTACATGCCCAGCACCACCCTAAAGAAACGCCAGGCCCATGGGCTCATCCAACACACCAGACCAAACACAGCAACCCCCTCACCCAAGACCCATAGAAAGAGGTGCACCCCGAGACTAGGCACAGTGGCACGCACCAACCCATCATCAGCCACCCAGTGAATGCACCGTGAGATGAACAGGTGGGAAATGTCCAGCTCCCTGTCCCTGTCCCCCGGCTCAAGCTCCATCTCCCTGCTCTGAAAGTCTCTGCCTTCAGAACCGTGGCCTAGAGCTGGCTCTGGGAGTGATAGCTCTGCGCCCTGAACAAGCTCTTCAGCCTGCTCCTCACCTGAGCCCCTGTGGTGGCTCTGTGCCTTTGTACCTGCCCTCTGCCTTCACTCAGTGACGCCTCCAGAAACCCTGTGGCCACCATGACCTCGCTCAGCCTTTCTGCAACCTAGAAATCCCGCCATGTGTAAGTGCAAGGTGTGACAGGAGTGTCACAGATGGGAGCGGTTAAGGTTAGAATAAAAGGACCCGCGACTGCCCAGCTCACGAGCACTCAGAGACGTGCCGCTGGTGAAAGTGGGGCAGCTCATGCGTTCACTGTCACTCAGGAAGTCCTGCCTCGGGGGACAGACACGGACGCTTGCGCTCGACAAAAGAAAAGTCATCTGGACCCATGGTGCAGATCAGCCAGCCGTCCATCTGTGGGAGGGAGCGGGGCTCTTCATGTCACCATGTTCAAACAGTGCCTCAAAATGCACCAGAACTATCTGTGAGCACTTCAACTGCATAACTTCATGAGAAAATACAGGATAAGACCCTGGTGAACTGAGTTAGTCAAAGATCTTTTTGTCCCCTTCTTTTTTTCTTTCCTTAGTACTGGGGATTGAACCCAAGGATGTAGCTTTACCATCAAGCTACATCCCCAACCCTTTTATAGGTCAAAGATTTCTCAAAGCACAAAAAGCATAAATAAGAAAAGAACTCATAAATTAGACTTCAACAAAAAATTTTAACTGTTGCTCTGACCCTAAACATACCATTAGGAAAATGAAAAAGTGAGCCACAGACAAGGTACCAATGTACACAAAACACCCATCTGATGAGACTTCTATCTAGAATACTTAAAGACCTCTTACAACTCAGTGAGAAGACAAACACCTGGTTTTGAAAGAGAACAAAAGATACAAACATACTTCACAAAAGGAAACACACAAAGGCTAAGAGGTGCGACCTCATTATTCATCAGTAAAAGCCAACAACTGTCAAGAGACACCCCAAACACCTCCTGGAACCACTGAAATTAAACAGACCAATCCTAACAAGTGCTGGCAAACACAAAGAGGAGCGGAACCCCCAGTGCTTTTGTGGGGATGTAAAGCAGGACCTGTGCTTTAAAAAGCAGCTGAGCAAACAGCACAACCCAACCACACCACTGCTAGAGACCCATCCAAGAGGCACTGTCCATAGCAGCTTCCCTGAGAGCCCAAACTGCAAGAGCCGAGTGTGCCACAGAGCAGTGGTGAGCCACAGCATGCACACAGTAGGGCGCTTCTTGGAAATGACAGGAACAGACCACTGACATGTGCAGCAGTAGCACTCTCAAACAACTGTGCTTAAAGAAGCCATGAGGAAAAAGCCCACACGGAGCAACTCCATCCACACAGAATTCTACCAAGTGCTAACGCATCAGCCACAACAGGGCAGATCGGGGTGCACAGGAACAGGGAAAAGGCCCGGGGAAGGTCAGGTTCTTGATAGCAGCAGGGCGTATGAGGGGCCTGGGGTGGAGAGAACCCAGGTGATGTGGCGGTGATGAGGGCTCCACGGCTGTACACACATTAACTCATCAAACTATGGTTTTGCTATGTATGTTTTATGGTATGCCAGTCCACACAAATGAAGCTGTTTTTAAAAAAAGAAGAACATTGACCTTGGCAATGACCCTACAGCCTCTTCCAGTCATTCACTCGACAATCACCGCCACAACAGAGGTGCTGCCACAAGGCCTGAAGCTGCCACGCAGACGAGGCACAGGCCACAAAGTGGCTACATAATCACAGACCTCCCTCCTTCAAGCAGTGTGGGAAATGTCCACAGGCTAGAGGTTGCTAGTCACCTGGTAAAGGTGCCGAGTGAACGATCCACCTCAGCTCAGCATTCAGCAATGAAGCCAGGATCGACTAGGCTTGCCCAGAGAACACCAAGTGAGGGACAAAAGTCATTTCAAACACTTGTCAGCAGTGGACCCTCCTTTCAAATGAAATCCTATGCAGAGCCCCAGCCCCAGGCCTGAGACTTGGCCCGGAGATGGCCACACGGGTACCGGGGCCACGGGGCCTGCGCTTACCAAGCGCACCACATGGCTTCTTTCTACTTCTCCTCCTTCTTTTCCGAGCTGGCTTGATCCAGGGGCTCTCAGTCTTTCCTCTCCTCTTGAGAAATTTCTTCTTGATGCTGGATTCAGAACTCTGGAGAACCAAAGGGCAGGAACGTCAGAAGCAAAGCAGGGGAAGCTCTCAAGAGCAAACAGGACTAGGAGTTGTCTGCCTGTAAGATAAAATACTTGCTATGTCTTGATTCTTCTTTTAGCAGATTCACTTCACTTCTAGACACTCTTCTGGGTCACATTCTAAAGATACCCACGCTGTTCCCTAAACATCTCTCCAAGCTCAGTCCTTTTAGAGGCAAAAAAGCCAAGAAACCTAAAATGGAACTTGTAACTCAATTATTGAGTTTCACACAAAGGAAAGGAATAGATTGGAAACTCCTACCCAGGAACTAAGTAAATAAGCTCAGTAGGAGAATCCACTTTCTACCCACGTGTCCCATTCGTCCTGCTCATGAGAAAAGGAACAAACAATGCTCAGAGTGCCTGGACTCCAAGTCACAAGCCAGTTAATGACACAGTGAGATGCCTGAGCATCTGTTCCTAAGATCTGGATGCAGGAAGGGCACCAACCTCCTGGAAATACAACTGGCACACAGCACACACTCCTAGCCCTGACTGGCACAGGAGAGGGACAGGACACAATGACAGTATAAGGTCTTACCACCCTCCTTCCCACGGACACAGGCAGACACTTGAGGACGTTGCGCTCAACACATGGGAAGATACCCAGAGCACAGCATGCCAGCCATTCAGACAGACTGACACATGTCCTGCCACGGCCTTATGCAGGAGCCCTGGGGTCAGGTGCCTGGGGACTGTGCTGGGGACCATCTTGAATGCACACAGCTGTGCTGTCCAGTGTCCCTCCCTTCTAACAGCCCTTGCTCCACCTTGTAATCCAGCATAGCTGGATTTACACTCAAAGGCTGCCACTACCCTGCTTCTGCTCCTTCCACCACCACCCGAGAGTCACATGTCCACGCCAGACCCAACGGGCCATGTGTGCTGTGTGCTTCGTCTTCTTCACTGGGTGGCAGGCTGGTGCCATGGGCACATCTTCCCCCTTCAGAGCTGCTCGTAGGTCATGTGCCCCAAGCCCCCAGGCTTTTTTTCACAGCAGAGCCCTCCTTCAGGAGCTCGCGGGCGGCTGGCCTCCTGTGCACAGCGCTCATACACAGGGTTTCCTGAGGCTCCATCCTAGGGCCTCAGCACATTTCCCCATTTCTAAGCTCCTCCACTCCCTGAACCCTCAGGGCCTGCTTCCGTCCCTTGGCTACCTGCTGGGTACAACAGAGCCCCATTCCCTCCTGTCCCTCACTGTGTTGCAACCAACCCATATGAGTCCTGTCATGCTCTGTCAAAATGCCTCAAGCCCAGTACTTCCTTCACCCTCACAGCAGCCACTGCAGCAGGATCCCACTCCATCTGCCACACCACTTGCATGGGACAACCAGCACATGGGACCACACACCCTTCCCTCAGCCTGGGTCAGCACTGACACTGCACAGGCAGGACAGCATGCACCAGGCCTGGCCTACTGCTACACCATAAGTGGCCACATGACCCCTCAGGCTCTGCCTGGCACTGTGTCATGACTGTGTGGGTCTCATCACCTGCTCTTCTAAGAGCAGGACTTCCGCCTGCCTGTGCCAGGCCCCAGCACCAGAACAGGCTGACTCTCATCACACAACAGGACAACTACGCTGTCTCCTGCGCCTCCTCCACTGCACACAGAGGCAGGCCATGTGCTGGATTACCAGGTCAGACTCGTCTCCGCCGTCCTCGTCCTCCCCAGTATCAGCCGACTCCTGCTCCTCCTCTGACTCGCCATCCATCTGAGCAGCCATAGAGCCGAGGGGAAAAACAAACCAAAAACAAAACCAATTAGTTCCTTTAATGGCAGACAAATGGATTGGAAACAGACTTTAGAAAACACATCAGCAGTGCATGCTGGAGGCACACGCAGGAAAGACCCAATCGTCTGTCCACTGTCCAAGTGGGCTGCCTCTCTGGCTTTGGCCAGGAGGTATCCAGCCTGAGTTTCCACTCCTGCTCTTTGGCAGTGTCTCCGCATCATGATGGGAAGGTAACACTCTGTGTGCACTGGAAACTCAAAGCGTGGCAGGTGTCCATAAAAAGGGACAAGACACACAAAGTGAAAGCATTCTCAAGAGGCCACAATATAATACACAACCAGATTTACATTGACGACCCTCATCCAATCCCCAGAGCAACGACTACCGTGCTGCCCCACTCCTTCCAGCAAGTGTGCTGCCACGTGTGGCCTGCAGCTTCACATCAGAACAGAGATACCTTGTTTTCCTGCTGAGCTTATTTCTGCTTTCTACACTGGCCACGCATTAGTATGTCTGTTGCAAAAGGCACTAAAACATGTGGGCATCCATCCAGCTCTTGCCCACCCACTTCCCAAGGTGGCTGTGGCCTCCTGCATGCTAACTGCATACTCTGTGGCCTGGTGATTTCACTGTATCCTGCCCTATAAATCAGCAAGCACCTGTGTGATTCCACACTGAAGCTGTGTTCCAGACAGAGAGGCCAATGTCTTCCAGGACAAACACGCAGACAGGAGAGGTATGGAACCTCTGCATCACCTCCCCCACTATGACTGTCCACCAATGATGCCCACAGAGGAGCCACCCATCTTTCAACAGACTCTCACCAATGCTTAGATCTCACTTCCCCACCCACAACAGGACCTGAGTCTTTTCTGTAACTTCTTAGTACTGCATCTTGTATGCCCCATACTCAGCCCATTTTCAGACTTGGACCTGGCTTTCTTATTGTAGAATTTACTTTTTATGAAATACATTATCAATATTTTTCATACCAAGATTTTTCCATCTTGCATTTCTAAACCTTTCAAAATTCCTCCCACTGATTCCAAAAAGTCCAAAAAGGCTTCTAAACCACACGATCAGGTTAGTCACAGCAACAACCTACCTTCTCAGTACCAATTTGTTTTAGTCAGTTTTCTTGCTGCTGTGACCAGAAGACCCAACCAGAACAATTAGGATAAAAAGATTATTTGGGGGCTCACAGTTTCAGGTCTCAGTCTACAGATGGCTGACTGCATTCTTGGGGCCTGACATCAGGCAGAACATCATGGCAGAAATGTGTATCAAAGGAAAGCAGCTGCGGACATGATACCAGGAAGCAGAGAGACAGCAATCACAGCTCATATTTTAGGTGTTGATATTGTGGTTTGCCTCACCTGGTCTTGGTCGTTAAGGATCCACACTGACATATCTGCCTCAAGCATGAACAGAGGAGACTGACCCACTGCTGGTCATTGCTCACTACTATTTGGATGTGTGTACCATTTTACTTAGAAAAGTTTAAGTGCCTCTAGGCATTTGCCAGTTTTGCTAATGACGCTGACATCACATTCTCTAAGTGCTTGTGACAGCCACAAGGAAATGGCTAAGTTTACATCCTGCTCACATGAAGTTCAGCTCAGCAGCTATGGTGGTTTTCAGCTGATCTTCCTGGATTTTCAGACAGATGACCACATTCCCATAAACTCGTCTCCCTTGTCCTTTTAAATACTGATGTTTCTTTCTGGCTCTTCCCTGCAGCATCAGCCAGAACAGCCAATGTTGTTGCGCCCACGTCAAGAGATAGAAGCAGCTATCCCACCCTTGTTTCACAACTGACAACAGAAATGCTTTGACTTTCCACTACTAAATATGACCTTTTTGTAGTGTTCTGACAAGTTTAGTCAGCTTTTTTTAATTATGAATTTTATTTTAATTCACTGGTCAGGACTAGCCCTTGCCCAACCGCCAGCCAGCACCTGCCAGCCCTCCACCCAGGGGGACACAACTCTGGGTGCCTGGCCCAATTATAGGTTCGGCCTAAGAGGCAAAGGTCCAGCTCTCCCCAACCAGCACCCAGAATGGTGGCTATACCCGACTGTCACAGTCCTTGTGATTAGTGTCCAATCCAAGAGAAGTGACAAGGTCACCAACTTTTCAGGGACAAGGCAAGCCACACAGAAAGGAGATGCAGTACTGACTATACATATGAGGGCTCACTGCCAGGCCAAAGAACTCCTACAAAATGACTTTTTTAAAGGACAAACAACCCAGTGGATGAATGGCTGAGACTTGAACAGGCATTTCAAAAGGCATCCAAACTGCAAGTAGACATACAAAAAAGGACTCAATCTTCTTGGAAATCAGGAAAGTGAAATTAAAATTATACTGCATTAGCACTTCATGCTCACCACTCAGAGACAGCTGGCAGCACTGCCAGCTGGTGCAGCCACCCTACAGGGAAACCTGCACGCAGGGTCCATAGGTGTAACGAAGCACAGACTCCACTCCCAGTATATACCAGGGGTCACCCATGCATGGGGGTTCTGCTGGCACTGCCTATGGAATAGCCCTCCCTGGAAACAACCCAAACTCTATGGTCTTGGGACCCCCCCATACTCTGAAAAAAATGACTGAGAACTATCGAGAGCTTTTGTTAACAGGGGTTATATCTACTAACCTTTACTGCAGTAGAAATTTAGGCTGACAATGTTCAAACCACAAGGACACAGGTAATTAGCTGCCCAAGCAAAGACAGCAACATGGCCACTCCCCTGAAGGAGATGGAGGAACAGACATCTCAGCGATTTTGAGGTAACAGTTTTGATCCTGTAGATCTCCTTACAGGGCCTCAGAGACCCCACAGTCCAACTGGAAGACCACTGTTGTATGATGACAAAAATTAACAAACAACAACCCAAAACACAATAATATTGAATAAAATAAGTCATATTTTAAAAATGTAAGCACGCATACTGTATGATTTTATTTATAAAGAACAAAACCATCCCAGCACTTGGGAGGCTGAGACAGGAGGATCACGAGTTCAAAGCCAGCCTCAGCAATGGTGAGGCACTTAGCAACTCAGTGAGACTCTGTCTCTTAATAAAATACAAAAAAGGGCTGGGGATGTGGCCCAGTCATCAAGTGCCCCTGAGTTCAATCCCCAGTACCAAAAAATAAAAATAAAAAAACCCACAATCCTACAGTGGTAGCACACAGGTGAGGGATCCCTTCTAGAGGGTCAGGGAGGCTGTGGAAGTTGTGGTGAGAGCCAAGGATTTGACCTAGGTGAGGTCACACAGGTATTTCCCACTTCAGTAATGACAGAGCAGCACAGCTGTCCTATGTGCAGATGCAGAGTAATCTTCCAAATTCCAAGAGAGAAAGCCGAACTTGATAAAACGCTACCTACCTATTAGCTATTATCCATCCTAAGACAAAGCATTGCCATGTTGCCCAGGCTCAAGTGATCTTCCTGCCTCAGCCTGCAGATTTGCTGGCACCTGGCTTAAAATGCTTTTCAAACACATACACATCTGACCTGCAAACTCAGTCACTCCTGCTAACAGAAGCCTAACCTTCCGTGGTCATTACCATTTCAGCGCACAGCTGCGCCTGACTCAGGTTTCATTCAGCACGCCTGTGTTTAGGGTCCTGTGCAAAGGTAGCCTACAGCTCGGCTTCAGAATGAGCTAAAGAGCTTCATTCTGCCTTTGTCCTCTGGAAGGGTTAACACAATAAAACTTCTACTGCTTACGTCTGTGGAGATTTACTCCTGCCATCTTGTTTTGTTTTCCACTGACCATATTTTCTTCTTGGTTCAAGTTTTTGTTACTTGGTTCTTTTGTTCAAGCTTGAAAGTTTTTAATATTTAATTTCATATCAATACCTAAGTTACTCAGGGTTACTCAGGATCTAGATCCCCTCTGGAAGAGAAATACCTCAACCAAAGATGGAATCCAGAAATATCCAAACTCACATGCCATCTGGTGTAGGATTCAGCTGGCATTTTAAATCAGGAGAAGAAAATGTCAAGCAATAAATGGAGTGAAAACTCTGGCCCAGCTATTCTGATGGAAGCCCTGGGCCCCTTATCTCATGTTTTATTCTAAAAGCTCTATTAAGATATAATTTATATGCCATAAACTTCACCTGCATTTAGTATATCTATCCCACATTTTATCACAATAAAATTCTGAATCAAATATTTGTATAGAACGAATTAAATCAAATAAGTATTAGAAGATAGCTTATAACATTTTTAAAAAACCAACAGTGAAAAAGATAAGTTTATTACAATAGTGAGAACACAGAACCTGGAAGTCCTAAAGAAACAGACTAGTGCTTGTGAGCTCTGACATCTGACAAAGCTGAAGAGAAGCACCTGGGGACACCAAGGCAACAGACCACTCCAAACTTGCTCAGGCTCCTAGGACTGCACCTTTAAGAGATGAGCACCCCAGCAGAGAAGTGGACAAAGCATACCTAGCAGGTGGTTTCTAGAACAAACCAATAGCTACCAAATGTGTGAGAAGCTGCTCACTTACAACCTTAACAGTGTAACACTGAAATTACAATGATGCAGATTTGCTGGGGAAGATGAGATAAACCATGCCTCTCAGGTTACTGCAGCTAGAAGTATATTCAACCAAAGCGTTGCCTAAAGCAGGAAAACGATCAAATCCATAGGGAAGGTTGGGTTCAATCCCTGATACCAGAAGGCAGCAGGTGCGGGGGAAAGACAGTCAGTCAAATCCACAGCATTGAGTGGGAGTGCACACTGCAATGGGCCCCTATGCAGAGGGGAGCAAGTGCGGGTCAGGGCCACAGAGCATACCAGGGCTACCGCACAACAGGATTATGATACTATTTTTTCCCTTCCTTATGCTTCTCTATAGAGAAAAAAAAAATCAAGAATTTTAAAATAATTTTTTTTTTTTTTTTTTTTTTGTACAAGGGATTGAACTCAGGGGCACTCGACCCCTGGGTCACATCCCCAGCCCTTTTTTGTATTTTATTAGAGACAGGGTCTCACTGAGTTGCTAAGTGCCTCGCCATGGCTGAGGCTGGCTTTGAACTCGCGATCCTCCTGCCTCAGCCTCCCAAAGTGCTGGGATTACAGGCATGCGCCACCGCGCCCGGCTAAAATAAATAATTTTTAAAATCACTTTACATCTCTAATATTAACATTTTCCACCAAATTTACTTTTGAATAATTAACTTGAGAGCTGGAAGTAACATTTTAAATTTGCCCTAAAACCTGTCTAAAAACAAAAAGGAATAATAATAATTCATAAAAATGAGTTTAAATTGAAGTAAAAATAAGAAAAGACACCAGTGCAGTGATGCATGCCTATAATCCCAGCAGCTTGAGAGGCTGAGGACCTAAGCAACTCAGGGAGACCCTGTCTCTAAAAAAATAAATAAATAAAAAGGGCTGAGGATGTGGCACAGTGGTTAAGCACCCCTGGGTTCAATTCCTGGAACCTAAATAAATTAATAAAGAAGAAGAAAAGACATGCCCCAAATTCTGACAGATGAAAGTGCTTGGTACTGACAGAGCACAAAGCTAAGCAACAAAATGATACCTCTAAAATAAAGTCACTGATCAGTATCACCTGCAAGTGCTGTGCCTAATGCTGGCCTTAGAATAATTCACTAGACAGAGACTTCATCTTAAATGAAGATGGCTAAAGGTTCTGCAAAGAAGTCTGATGCACTTGAACAATAAACCACTAATGTTTATGCCGTCTGGTTCTCAGCCTCCCAACGCCGCTCCTAGTAAGTGTGTCACTTCTAACTTATCCCTCTCAGAACTCAAAGAACACAAATTTATGCTTAACCCTCAAACCTTGCTCACAAATTCTCTAAGAACTTGCCAGGATGGCATCAGCAGCAAACCCAGACAGTTCCCCGGAGCACCCCAAGATGGTTGTTACTTGGACCACCCATAGAAGGTTCCTAGGAGCACCTGCAGACAGTTCCCAGAAGCATTTCAGACTGCTCCCAGGAGTACCCACAGACCAGCCCCAGGAGCACTCATCAGTGGTACTATGCCTAACAGGGGGAGCAATGTGGCTGAGACAAGGCTCTCCAGTGATCATCCTCAAAGGACTTGGAATAAATGGTCTAAAAAGAAAGCATGCCTCGCATCCTTGAGGAGCAGAACTGTGTACCATTCCACAGGCCACTCAGGAAGCCCTGGACACACACTCTGCAAGGAGGGCAGAGGTTTCAACCTGCACAAGCATGACAGCCGCACCACGAGAGTGTACAGGACGGAATGAGGCCAGACATGAAAAGGCATCAATCATAATCACCTGCTGAGCACAGTGGCACACGTACATGATTCCAGCAACATAGGAGACTGAGACAGAAGCATCACAATTTTGGGGTCAGTCTCAGGGACTTAGTGAGACCCTGTCCACCATGCCCCCCCAAAATGATTATAAGTAGACACTGAGGGCACACAGGAGGTCACTGGTTACTGCTTCAGATTATTAATATTCTTTTTATCCCCTACCTGCCCCAAACACCAGTACTGGGGACTGAATCCAGGGGTGTTCTACCACTGAGCTACATCCCCAGGCTTTGTTTTTTTATTTTGAGATAGGATCTTACTAAGTTGCCCGGGCTTGCCTAGAACTTGTGATTCTTCTGCTTCAGCCTCCTGAGGTGCTGGGATTATAGGCGTGCACCAGTACTCCCAGCTTCCAGCTGGATTATTAATATTCTTATTCTTGCCAACTTGGAGCTTAAGAAGGAACTCGTGAGGCTTTGTGTCAATGATGCTGTACAGGAAGAAAAACATTCCTAAGATGAAAATAAATAAATAATTCCAGGGAAATACAATACAAAACTCAAAGCCAACAGTAAATAGGAGCCAGGATCAAGAGTTCAAAGCCAGCCTCAGCAACAACAATGAACTAAGCAATTCAGTGAAACCCTGTCTCTAAATAAAATACAAAATAGGGCTAGGGATGTGGCTCAGTGGCTGAATGCCCCTGAGTTCAATCCCTGGTACCAAAAAAAAAAGGTTTTTATAAATAAAAAGCATACAGGAAATTTCATGAGGGCCCACAGCATCCCAAATGCTGACTCTTGGGACCTCTGGCCAGCTCTCTGGGATTCCCTTCTTCTGCAACACCACCCAAGAGAGCACAGTCCTACCTTTGGGGCCCGGTCAGTCTCGGACATGTTCTCTTTAGAAGTCCTGCTATCCTCTGGGGGAAATGCAGCGGCCTGCTCAGCCCCATGGTCCTCGTCCTCCTCGAGCTCGTCAGAGTCATCCTCTTCTGAGTCCATCTCCAAGCTCTCCCCATTCACATGAAGGCTGCTGTCGCCCAAGGCCTTTTCACCCTGGAACACACAGGTGTACAGTGCTCAAGGATGACCGCAGCAGTCACCAACAGACCTGCCAGCTCTCACAGGAGCCTCAGTAGTCATGGGAGATGGAGGACTTGCTGGGCCAGCATGGACACAGCAGTAGGGCCCACTCATGGTGCACCTCAGGTGACAGGAGATGGAGAACCCACTGGGCCAGGGACATAGGAGTGGCACCTACCCATTGTATACCTCAGGTGATGGGAGACGAAGAGCCTGCTGGGCCAAAGACCCAAAAGTGGTGCCGACCTACTGTGTGACGAAAAACCTGCTGGGCCAGGGATGCAAAAGTGGTGTCCACTGCCTGGAGCCTGGCTGGTGGGAGACTGGGTGAGGGCAGGGAGGTAGATGGGTCTTTGATGACCCACCTAGACACAGAGGCTATCCCCTACAGCACAGGGATCAAGGCAAGGTCATGCAAATTACTGACAACCAAGGAGGCCCTGGACAGAGATGCAAATTCAAGCACTTGTGGTGCACAGCACACACATCCCTCTTACCTTGGAGCCCACAGTGGAATGAGTTAGACTCTTAAACATCTCAATCACCGTCCTCTGCTTTAAGACTTTGGTCTTTTTCTTAGGAACCAGGCTATAGGTTCCCATCCTTCGTTTTTTCTTCCGAGATACTGCAGCTGCTAAAACAAAAGGCAAGCAAGCTAAAAAAAAAAAAAAGTCAAAAGGGGACAAAAAAGGAAAAGAAATACCATTCAAATGTTTTTAGAGGTAAGACACAGTTTATAAAATCTGATTACCACAATCAGCAGCAAATCCCATGGCACCAGGCACACTTCTTATGGGCTGACACAGGGTGACTTGTCCCTACTTATTATAAACTGCAGGGAAAGGTGAAGCACTTCTCAAATCAGGTCTCCTTCAGAATGAAACCCTGAGCAGACACTGCCATCCCATCTTGCAGGCAGGACACCATAGCCAACAGAAGCAGGATCCTAAGACGCTCCCACAGGTCTGCCCCTGGGTCCTGCCCCTCCATCAAATGCCCACCAGGAAAGGTGTGTGCAGCAGGAAGAGCATAGGACTGAGAAGGAAGAGCCCCAATCTCATGACCCATCACTGGGCCAGGCCACGCCAGTTTTCCTAGAATGCTAAGACCTTGCCCACAATGAGAAGCAGGTACCATCCCTAAAGTTCTGGACCTCACTGGGACCCACCCCCAACAACCCCAGAACAGAGGGAAAGAAGGGCCCTAGAGCAATGTCACCACTAACAGACAACTCTGGGGCCTAGGCAGTGGTTTTCAAGCAAGAGGTAACAGCAAGAAAATGCAGTGAGGGCTCAGGGACCCCAGAAACCCTTCTGAACACAGCTCCAGGCCAAAGTGTTTTATATGAGATTCTCCGTAATATACTATATGTGTTTGTGTGTTTTAATTCCAGGGTTTTACGAAAAAAATCTGAAAAACAGAACCTCTAAAAAACTGGAAAGAATTTCATAATGTTTCAGTTCCATAATGCAGAAGATGGAAGAACACACACAAGCCTGGACCACGACAGTGAGCAGGTTGCATGAAAGCGTCTACAGCAGAGGATCCACAGTCCAGTAGCCCCAGGGCCACAGGGACTGGAGGTCACATGAGTTCTCTAACATGTTCCTGGGTAGGGTATTGTCTCTGAGAGCATAACTGCTCATGAGAATCATAGTTCCGTCCGTCTACATGCTGGAAGTGGCGACAGGGCAAAGTCCCGCTCTCCTCAAATGCAGGAGTCCCTGCTGCCCTAGTACACTCAGTTCAATATCATCATAAACCACACATGGGCTATGCGGGTAGCGAGGAGGAGCCTAGTTTAATTTATGGTACACAGCACACACATCCCTCTCACCTTGGAGCCCACAGTGAAATGAGTTAGTACTTAATTAATTTAAGTTAGATAACATCTAACTCTCATAGCTTCAAAAAATATACAGTCAACCATCAATATCCATGGATCCCACAACCACAAATCCAGACAGACTGCATATATCAGAGGGCTGATCAGTAGCTCAGTGGTAGAGCATTTGCTGAACACATGCAAGGCTCTGGGTTTCACCCCCAGCACCCTGAGGGTAGGGAAATAATTGCATGATTGTGTGTGCGTGCGTGCGTGTGTGTGTGTGTGCGTAAAAATTGTGTTATAATGAAGATGTATAAACTTTTCTCTCGTCACGATTCACTAAATGACAGCAAAACAAATACAGACAGCATTCTCGCTGCATCAGGCACTAAAAGTCACCTAGAGATTACACACAGTGTACGTAAGGATGTGCAGAGGTCACACGTAAAAACTGTGCCACCTTATTCCAGGTCCTTGAATAAGATGGACTGTGGGAGGCAGCATTCCAGGAACCAATCCCTCCTGAATATCAACAGCCAACTCTATGTACTTCCTCAATAGGTTTTTTCCTTAATGGACTGCAGTAGTCCATAGTGACCAACGTGATAGACCAGGCTGTATCACTGTTTCAGTCAGGCTGGCTCTTCATATGGTCTGTGACAGCTGACGAGCTACAAGAGTGAACGCCAGGACAGAGACCTTACCACCTCAAAAGCCCAAGATGTTTACCAACCATCTGTCCTTAAGAAGAATTTGCTGACTCCCAAGCCGACTTCAGAGTAAAGAAAAGGGAGAAAAAGTGCCTGGGAATCATGTCAGGAAGTTGCTGCAAGCAGCCTAAGAGGACATTCGACGGCCTTCCTCACAGGGTTGACATGCTGGTGAAGAACAGAACTCACGGCCCCAGAGTAGCACAGAAATGTCTGCGAAGAACCTCTAGAAATGAAGGATCTACTGAGCACCCCAACATTCACAAAAAGGAAGCTGAAGTACAACGAGGGGGCAACCTTGTTACAGCAGGGGCTTCAAAGTGTCCAGCTTGGGAGTTCAGGCCCAGAGAGCCAGAAAGTTCAGGTCCAAGAAAGAAGCCCTGGGAAGTCTGGCACTTAGGATCTGAAGGGACTCGAGGGACCCTTGCGAAGACATCTGAAGTCCAGACCTCGTTGGACAGGACCAGAACACCAGGAGCATCAGGGCAAGAACCCAGGAAAAAAAACTCACGGAACTGAGGACTTCTCAGGATGCTCTGGGAAGTGCATCCACACATAGGTCAGCAAGGAAACACCGGCGAAGTGGGGAAGGATGGGGAGGCCGCCCCGCTGCTGCATCACAAGGCTGGGCAGCTGGGGTACAGCCAGCATGCTTCAGGAAAGAGACAGGCTTGAGGAGAGGGAACAAACACATAGAGAAGAGGCTCCCCCAAACCTCTACAGCTGCTTCTGCAGCCCGAAAGTGATTTTTTTCCTTTAGGTCTCAGGGAAAGGGCCTGGCTGGCCAGATCCACGACCCATACCCTGCCAGGCAGAGGAGCCACCTTCCTCCTTCCTACCTGTCCAATGGGCCCCCATGGTGAATCCAGGCCTTTCTGGGCTCTACCTGCCTCCAGAGAGTCAAGCACCCCACACTCACTCCTCTCTGGGAGTGTCCAGAAGTGAAGGACCATATAGTGCAGTGGAAATGCTGGACGAGAAATAATCCCTAATTTCTGTTTAGGGTGGAGACTCAAGATGATTGGAATAAGTTCTCCCACCCACTCCCACTTTTGTTGTGTGTCGTAACATTGACTATCTCACCATCTCTAAGTGCACAAGCTGGTGGCACTAAGCTCGCTCATACTGCTGCACAGCCTTCACCACCATCCACTCTTTACAGCATGTCCCCATACAACACTTATCTCCCTTCCCCTCCCCAACCACCAGCACCCTCATTCTACTTTCTGTGATTTCAGCTACTCCAGGGAAGGGATGTCAGGGGAGTGGAGTCACACAGTACTTGTGCTCTGGTGCCTGACGGCCTCAGCTCATCCACCCTGCAGTACACTGCAGAGCACCCTTCCTTTGTGAGGCTGAACACTGCTCCACCCTGCAGATGGGCCACACTCTGCTGCTCCCTTCGCCCACCAAAGGGCGCTCTGGCTGCTTCCACCTTTTGGCTCTGGTGATAATGCTATGAACACACTGAAGACCCTGTCTTCAGTTCCTCTGGATACATCCAGAGTGGAACTGCTGGGTCATGTGGTGATTCTACATTTAGTTTTCCCACAGCGGCTGTGGGGCTTTTCACTCCCAGCAACAGTGCACACTCTCTCCAGCACACACGCTCTCCAACACTTGCTCCTCTGGCGTCTTGCTTGGATGGGAGCCGTCCTGGTGGGTGGAGGTGGCATCTCATGGTAGTCTTGGTTTTCATTTCCCTCATGAGTAGTCACGTTGAGCATCTCTTTCTGCCTATTGGCCGTCTGCATATCTCCTTGAAGGGACGTCTTCTCAAGTCCTTTGCCCATTTTTGAGTCAGGCTGTTTGCTCTTTTGTCGCCACAGAGTTGCAGGACTTCTTTATATGATCTGGAGAGTAGTCCTTGTCGCACATGAGGTTCCAGATGTTTCATCCTGTTTTGTGGAATGGCCTTTTACTGTTAGGAGTAAAAGGAATCAATCAACATACAGGCAGTTGCCTTCTGACATGTGGAACTTTTAAAATTCTCAACAAGTGCAACCTGTCTAGTTCTTAAGCTGCTTGTGCTTTTGGCATCACATCCAAGAGGTCACTGCCAGATCGAAGCTGTCCCTGTTGTTTCCTTCTGAGAGTTCACTGTAGTTTCAGGTCTCGCCTTCAGGCCCTGCTGTCCTGGGATAGTCTTTGTATGTGGGTGAGACAGGGCCCTCCTTCATGCTTCTGCCTGTGGATTTCCAGTTTCCTCAGGACTGTTCCTTTGGAAGCTGTCCTTTCCCCATGGAATGGTCTTGACAACCTTGCCAAAAATTAATGATGTGATGGCTTTATTTCTGAGTTATCTATTCTACTCCATTGGCCCACATCTGCCTGTATTCCAATACCACACTGTCTTGATTACAGTATATTAATAATAAGTGTTGAATCTCTATATTCTTAAATCTACTGAGACTTATCTATGGCCTAATCATGGTCCATCCTGGAAGAAATTCCATGTGCACTAGTGAGGCCTGTTTATGCTGCTACTGTGGGAAGAGGGCTGCACATATGTCTGCACATCCAGTGAGTTCATGGCGTCGGCTTCTGTGTGGCCGCATGATCCATTACTGATAGTAAGTACTGAAGTCTACAACTACCACTGTAGAAGTGTCTATTTTCCTCTCCAATTCTGTTTCATACTTTTGGATGGTTTATCATCGGGTA
The DNA here is from genome assembly GCA_025594165.1 of Tamias sibiricus. Taxonomy (NCBI): domain Eukaryota; kingdom Metazoa; phylum Chordata; class Mammalia; order Rodentia; family Sciuridae; genus Tamias; species Tamias sibiricus. The sequence continues at coordinate 222,498,444 of CM046657.1, read as the reverse complement.
CACAGATGTTTTTAAATTATTATACTCTTTTTATTTTTTAATCTTGCTAAGTTGCCCAGGCTGGCCTAGAACTAGAAATCCTCCTGCCTCAGTCTCCCAACTCACTGGAATTACAGGTATAACCATGGCACCTGGCTATAATTATTATACTCTAACTATATTAAAGCTTTTACTAACATATGGCATCCTTCTTTGTTTCTTGAAAGCTTTTGATTTAAAAATCCTTTTCATCTGGTATTAGTATATTCACACTTACTGTCTTTTGGTTCCTGTTTGCATAGAACATTTTTTCCCATCCTTTCACTTTCAATATACTTGTGTCTTTGTATCTAACGTGCTTTTCCTGTAGAGAACATATAATAATAGGATCATGTAGTTTTATGCATTCTGCCAATCTGTCTTATGATTAGAGTGTTTAATCTGTTTGCAATTAAAGTAACTACTGCTAAGGATGCACTTAGTGTCTTCATTTGCATTTAGTTGACTTTTTTTACACTGAAATGTTTAAATCTCCATTTTCTTTCTTTCTTTTTTTCTTTTTTTAATAGTTGGACACAATACCTTCGTTTTATTTATTTTTACATGATGCTGAGGATCAAACCCAGGGCCGTGCACACGCTAGGTGAGCACTCTACTGCTGAGCCACAACCCCAGCCCCTAAATATCCATTTTCTTTTGTATATATCTATAACTATTTTCTTTGTCACTAATGTGGGGATTACATTTGATATTCTAGAATTCTTACACTCTATTTTGAATTTATACCAGCTTAACTTCAATAACATAATGAAAACTCTGCTTTTATACAGCTCTTAGTCCTGCCCCTTTTGGTGGTTTTCACAAAAATTACATCTTTATACACTGAGGATACCAAAACAAAAAAAAAAAAAAAACTAATTCTTTTAAATGCATTAGTCTCTTAAACTACATACAAAAAATGGGGAATGACAAGTAAAAGTTATAATAAGGCGAGGAACGGTTTTTTATAATGCACTGATCTCTTAAGTCTTACAGAAGGCACAAAATGGAATAACAAGCCATTGTTACAATAACACTTGGTTTTATGATTGCTCATATGTTTGCCTTTATTGAGATCTTTAGTCCTCTATACAACTAAGTTACTGTGTAGTATCTTTTCATTTCAACCTGTGGGACTCCTCTAAGCATTTCTTACAGGGTAGTCTACCGTGGTAAACTCTCTCAACTTGGGTTTATCTGGGCCTATCTTAATCTTTCCAGCCTCTTGAAAGACACTCTTTTCTGGATATAGGTTTCTTGGTTGACAGTTCTAGGTTTTTTTCTTTTATTTTGCCCTTGGAATACATCGGCCTATGGCCTCTGGCATCCAAAGATTCTGATGAGAAATCTGTGCATGCTACCAAGGACCTTGTGTGTGAGGAATCACATTCCTCCTGCTGCTCTCAAGACCCTTTCTTTCAACAGTTAGATTATGGGTACCAGTGTGGGACTTGAGTTCATCTTACCAGAGGTTTGCTGATCTCCTTGGGTGCCTATATTCATGCCTTTCACCTGCAGAAGTTCTTCAAAGGTTTCCCTACCATGTCTTCTACTTGTGGAGCTCCCACAAAGTGCACACTGCCCAACTGATGGTGCCTTACATAACCCTGAGGCTCTATTATAGTCTTTTTTTTTTTTCTTTCTGATCCACAGACTTTATAATTTCCATTGTCTTATATTCAAGTGTGCTTTTTTCTGCCTGCTCAGATCTGCCGTTGAATCCTTCTATATTTTTCATTTCAGTTATTGTACTTTTCAGAAACAGAATTAATATCTGGTTCCTCTTTAAAGGTTTTCACCTTATTAATATTTCCATCATACTTATCATCTTTTTAAAACTTTCTCCATGTTTCCCTCCAGTTCTTTGATCATGTGTAGGAGAGCTGCTTCTAACTCTTTTATCTGGAAGACGTGCGGTCAGGTTTTCTCAGGAGAAGTTTCTGTTGTGTTTTTTTTCTTCTTCCTTTGAGTGGGCCACAATGCCTTCCATTTTTCTGCACGTCTTGTGTTTCAATTGGAAACAGACGTCTAATATAGTAGTGGCAACTCTGGAAGGCAAGTTCTCGCCCCTTCTCAAAGTTTGCTGTTCTTTTTTGCTACTATTGACTGTTTTGGTTTTTTTTTTTTAATAGTTGTGGGCTATCTCTGTGCCAAGGACTGGTCTACTGGGTAAATCCAAGGTTTTGTCACTTCTTTTCTAAGTAACCACCTTTCCCTGGGCACACGCTGTCTTTACAATTTTCCCATATACTGTTTCTTTTGAATATTTCTTTAATATTCAGGTCCCAAAAGGCAAAAAAGAGAAAAATGAAAGGGACAGCAAACTTGGGAAAGAGGGTTGTGAAGAGGAAGGAAGTGTGACACATGGGCACAGCCTCTTGGTCTGCTCCTGTGTCAGAACACAGGCTGCTGCTCTCTGGAGGACAGAATCCTTTTTGCCCACTCTGGCTCCCACAGGCTGAGTGCAGGCTGCTCCAGGAACACATGGTCTATGCTACAAGATAAAACTGACTTTGGTTAGTGCTCCACCCCGCACTCCTGCACCGCAGACTTAACCTGCAAACCTTCCACAAACTTGAGTTCCAAAACAGTTACAGCAGCCAGGTATGGTGGCGCACACCTATAATCCCATCAACCTGGGAGGCTGAGGCAGGAGGATCGAGAGTTCAAAGCCAGCCTCAACAATGGTGAGGCACTTAGCAACTCAGTGAGACCCTGTCTCTAATAAAATACAAAAAAGGGTTGGGGATGTGGCCCAGTGGTCGAGTGACCCTGGGTTTAATCCCGGGTACCAAAAAATAAATAAATAAAAATAAATTTACAAAAGGGCCGGAATGTGGCTCAGTGGTTGAGAGCGCCTGGGTTCAATCCCCAGTACAAAAATAAAACAAAATCAGAAGGGGAAAACACACACACACACACACACACACACACACACACACACACACACACACACATACAACCACCTACAGCAGACAGACTATACCAGGGCAGCTATGGTCCAGAGGAAAGTTGGTCCTGCTTTATCCTGCTCTACCATCTTCCCAAAACCCTCTGAAATAGGTTTTTAATCATACAACTCTGCAGTTGAAAAGCAAACAGAAAGAAATGCTGAGAGAGATGCTAATCTGCTTTTGTCAAAAGAACTAATATCCACCTAAGGCCAAATTATGGATGCCCAAGAGCTGGACAGCTTGGTCCCCACCACACAGGGTTGTGGTACACTGAAGGTGGTTCAACACTATGATGAGCACAGGGTCATCATGTCTGACAATGAAGAATGGAGAGGTGAGGTGCAGGTCCTGTGGACCCCAAACCACCCAAGCCAGGCACAGCTGCCTGTAGAGCTTAGCCGTGACTCCAGCCGTAGAGTGCACTTCAACCAACAGGAACCTGCACATCCACCCTGTCTGTGGTGATCTCACTGTTCAGCAAGAGGGAAAAGAACACAGCCTTCTCTGATCGCCACCACAGCAATACCAAGACTAGTGAAAAGAGGTAATGTGAAATCTTAAGGCTGACGGAGACAACTCCACGTGCCCAACACTAAATGACAGAGAAGGCTTGTGGTCTGAAGGTGGAACCGTGCAGAGCTGTGCTTTTCCTGCCCTACACAGACACTGCTGCAAAAGGCCTACACCCGTTCCCACCATATCAGCAGCGGCCTCCACGTCCCCTCTATTCAGGACACCTGGCAGGGACAATGATACTCACCAGAAGACTGTGGTGCTGCCCTCCAGGCTGGCCTTCTGCTCTCAGCAATGCTAGAGGTGCACAGAGGCTGCAGCAAGACGGGACCCAAACAGGACTCACTCCTCTCTGAGAACTCTTTCTGGCCTGGGAGATGAGGCCCTGAGGGACACAGAAGGTAGCTGGGGATGGGGCTCACCTATCACCTGGGGAGCAGGGCAGTCGACCAGCTGTCAGAACACACTGTACCTACAGTTTGAGGCGATTTCACATGCTCGGCCCAAAACTAATATGATAATTAACCAAAGCCAAATTGAAAGATATGGAAGATAAACTAGGAAAACTAATGAATACACTGGGCATTTCATTTTAGAAAGATGGTGAAATAATAAGTTTAAATTTAAAAAAAAGGATTAGCACGTCAACAGCAATACTGATTGACGTGACATCCCTTGCCAGTCCACAACTACAGGAGAGAAGCAGATGCCACAGAGCTTTGTGAATATCAGGTGAGCTGCCCGAAACAAGCAGCAATGAAGGCATGGGGCCATGAAGCTGAGTGGAGGGGGCCAAGACCGATTCTGCTTCCTAACCACCACATTCCCACAGGAAGACCCAGGTCTCCCTGTGGAGGCAGCCGCTCCAGCCTGGGAAGGAAGAGAACCAGATGCACCTGGGCCATGCCTGCCAGCCAGAAGGTCTTCAAAGAGTGATGGGCCACGTCCAAAGACCGGTAATCTGGCTGAAGCAACCCACTGACAAAACCTGAGACGACTTGAGCAGAAAAACAAGGACAGCAATGTACTATAGCCCAAAGATCCAAATGAGAGTTCATGAGTTGCTACAGTTTGGATCTTGAATGTCCTCCAAGAACCATGTGTTAAAGGCTTAGAACCCAGAGTGGTGCTACCAAGAGGTGGTAGGGCCTTTACAAGGTGGGACCTACTGGGGGTGTCAGTGCAGCAAGTGTGTCCTCAAAGGGGAGCAAGGGACCAGTCCCTTCTTTCTCCCTCTCTCACTTCCTGCCACGAGGTGAGGGGTTCTGTTCTACCACATGTTCCCACAGTGTGCTACCCCAAGCTAAAAGCAATGGGGCCAACCAATCACAAACCAAAACCTTTGAAACTTTTCTCTTCACAAGTTGATAAAATCCCAGTTATTTGTTATACCAACAGAAACCTGATACACAAGTCAAAACTTAAATATAGATGGGGGGAAAATGGGGGGCTTGGGGCTGCAGCTCAGCAGCAGAGCACTTGCCTCGCATGTATGAGGCACTGGGTTCCATCCTTAGCACCACATAACAAGAAACAAATAAAGGCATTCTGTCCATCTACAACTACAAAAAAATAATAATAATAAAAATAGATGGGTGGGAAGTGAAGATCTTCCTTTCAGTATAAATGCAACTGAGAGGCAGTGATGGAGACAGAAAACCACCATGTGGCCCCCACCCCACAGCACTTCCTGGTAGGCTGATAAGGAACAGGGCACCTACAGAATCTCAGACTCTCCCTGAAGATACATGCTAGGGATAACCTTTATAATGGGGCAACTTGCAAGACCCTGCCATGCCCTAGCAAGACAAAAGGACACCAAAACACAATTCCTAATGACATAAGTCAGTCACCTATGGTGTCCCAAGACTCAGACCAGATCCTGAGGCACAATGAGAAGCAACCTCAGGGAGGTTCTATGGAGAACCTGGCCTGTATTCTCAAGATGCCACAAAGATGGCCAGGAATGCTTCAAACTAAAAGGAAACTAACAAGAGCCCACAGAGACAGGTAACTGCGGGATCCAGGATCAGATGTGTTTTTCTTTGGTTATAAGGGACATTACTAAGAAATCAGTAAAGTTAGCAATGTGCTAAGATTGGGTAACTGTCACAGTCCTGGTGTTGATTATTACACTGTAGGAAGCTAGGAAACGTCCTTATTTCTAGAGACACAATGCATTATTTTTAGGAAAAGCACTTAACTATTTAGAGATAAAAGGGCACAAGTCTGTATTTGTAGCACAGTTCATGTTTCATGAAAAGATTATGTACTGGTAAGAGGGACACAACTGTGCCTTTTGGTAAAGGGAGTGCTGGGCACAAGGGAATTATTTGGACAATGTATGCAACCTTGATGGTAGTCTGAAATTACTTTAATTAGTATTTTGAAAGTCATATCCTGGGGTGGGGTTGTGGCTCAGTGGTACAGCTCTTGCCTATCACGCATGAGCACTGCATTCAATACTCAGTACCACATTAGATAAATAAATAAATATGACAAAGGTATTGTGCCTACTTGCAACTTTGAGAAAGAAACAAAAAACAGTCATAACCTGTGGCTGGGTGAGATTCCCCAGGTAAAGCCCTCAGGTCAATAATCTCGGCACCAACTTTCAAAAAGGCTGGCTGGCAGGCCCTTTTCAAATTCAAAATCATGGCTGGCCTGTGCCACAGGGCACCCTACACACATGTAGTGGCAGCTCTCTATAAGCCACATGCTGCCCCACCTCCCACAAAAGGACCCCAACAATAATCAAATGTCCACTCAACCAACAAGTAGAGGCATGAGCACTGGGGGGTGATAAAAAGTGCCCAGGGGCAAGTGACTTGGCTGGTGACAGAGCCAGAGCCAAAAGACATGTCTCCACGCCTTGGCCCACACACCTAGTGCTTCCAACAGCATCCAACTCAGGACCAGGAGAGCTCTGAACCCCAGAGTCCTCCACTCAGACTACGTCAGATTTTGATACAATATTCACCTCAGATCAGAAGCAAGTAGACAACCAAGGCAGGTGGTGGCAAGAAAGACTTCAGGACAGGCACAGTCTATCCACTGTACAGGCCAATGCCCACTGACACCAGCCACACTGCACTTGGAAGACAGAAGCTCAAGACATACATTCAGAAAAAAACACAGCTGCTGAACCCCTTTACCTGTCTGTGACTTTGTGGTGGCCATGTAGCACTGGCTCTGAGGTAGTGACGGGTGAAGGGATTGGAAGGGGGGTAAAAGCTGCTGTCGTCCACAGTCAGAAACGTTTCTGTTGATCTCCTCTTTTGGTTCCTTATGGTCTCTAGCTTCTCGAACATCCCTGGGGTCCTTGTTGGCTGCATGCTTCAAAACAAAGACAATTAATAACTATGACAACAAGCCAAATGATGGTTGATGAAATAACATGCACCCAAAAATCACAGCTCTTTTCCCCAGTAATTCCCCTCAACTGAAAGATGAGCCACTATGGGGGAACAGAAGGTCTAAAAACCCATGCAACCTGGACATCATCAAAGAAGCACCTGGAGTTAGGACACGTGTGCCTAGGCACTGGCTGGATGACGAAGCTCAGGCTACAAGCCACTACCCAAACTAAGAACAGTATTTCCAGGTCTAATGGTAAGAAGGAACACGAGGAAGGAGGGGCAGAGGAAGAGGGAGAAAGAAGCATCAGCAGTGACTATGCGTGGCTGCAGAACCTCAAATATCATCTATCTGCTATTTGCAGAAAAAGTCTGCCAGCCCCTGATTTAGGCAATCAGTATGACTAAGCTAAAAACAGCCAAAATGGGAGCACCGAAACCTCTCTGGGAGTGCTTCCACAGCTGTCACAATTAGACCTGCAAGATCTCCAAACAACATAGATTCCACAACAGCTAGTTGTTGAATCTGTCTTTAGCCTTAGCCTTCCAAGGCACCAGCAGCATGCAGGCAGCTACACTGACACCATAACCATCTCAGTATTGATCAACAGCCTGCCTTTACTCCACACAGCCTAGACTTCACTGAACCTCCCTCCACCTGTCTGCTTCCACATATTAACAGACAACCTTGAGAGAGTTTGACCTCAAAACACTTCAAACTGACTAAATCTTATTGCGCACACAGTAGTTTCCATAAATAATGAGTGAAACAGGCAGGCTTCCTCTGATACACAATCCTGAGGAAACTGGAAATCCACAGGCAGAAGCATGAAGGAGGGCCCTGTCTCACCCACATACAAAGACTATCCCAGGACAGCAGGGCCTGAAGGCGAGACCTGAAACTACAGTGAACTCTCAGAAGGAAACAACAGGGACAGCTTCGATCTGGCAGTGACCTCTTGGATGTGATGCCAAAAGCACAAGCAGCTTAAGAACTAGACAGGTTGCACTTGTTGAGAATTTTAAAAGTTCCACATGTCAGAAGGCAACTGCCTGTATGTTGATTGATTCCTTTTACTCCTAACAGTAAAAGGCCATTCCACAAAACAGGATGAAACATCTGGAACCTCATGTGCGACAAGGACTACTCTCCAGATCATATAAAGAAGTCCTGCAACTCTGTGGCGACAAAAGAGCAAACAGCCTGACTCAAAAATGGGCAAAGGACTTGAGAAGACGTCCCTTCAAGGAGATATGCAGACGGCCAATAGGCAGAAAGAGATGCTCAACGTGACTACTCATGAGGGAAATGAAAACCAAGACTACCATGAGATGCCACCTCCACCCACCAGGACGGCTCCCATCCAAGCAAGACGCCAGAGGAGCAAGTGTTGGAGAGCGTGTGTGCTGGAGAGAGTGTGCACTGTTGCTGGGAGTGAAAAGCCCCACAGCCGCTGTGGGAAAACTAAATGTAGAATCACCACATGACCCAGCAGTTCCACTCTGGATGTATCCAGAGGAACTGAAGACAGGGTCTTCAGTGTGTTCATAGCATTATCACCAGAGCCAAAAGGTGGAAGCAGCCAGAGCGCCCTTTGGTGGGCGAAGGGAGCAGCAGAGTGTGGCCCATCTGCAGGGTGGAGCAGTGTTCAGCCTCACAAAGGAAGGGTGCTCTGCAGTGTACTGCAGGGTGGATGAGCTGAGGCCGTCAGGCACCAGAGCACAAGTACTGTGTGACTCCACTCCCCTGACATCCCTTCCCTGGAGTAGCTGAAATCACAGAAAGTAGAATGAGGGTGCTGGTGGTTGGGGAGGGGAAGGGAGATAAGTGTTGTATGGGGACATGCTGTAAAGAGTGGATGGTGGTGAAGGCTGCGCAGAAGTATGAGCGAGCTTAGTGCCACCAGCTTGTGCACTTAGAGATGGTCAATGTTGTGTGTTTTCACCCCCTCCCATAAAAGACAAAGCATCCGCATCTCTTGTCAATGAGCCAGGAGAAGTGGCCCAAGTCAGAAAGTACTATAATTGAAAGCACTTGATGAGTGCTGCACTCCACACTGATGGGTTTAGGTGAGGACATGCTTCTGAGGTCACAAGTGAATCAGGCAGGCAGGCAGGTAGGTAGGCAAAGAGGGGAGTTCCAGATGAAACAGCAAGCAGCACATCTGACCACTGAGAGATGAGTGCTGTGCAAGGCAGGGGTGCTGTGTGTTCTCTGCCCTCTCACCCAGGCTCTACAGCTCTACCTCAACCCTCTCTCACCATGTCTCATATGCACTTTGCTTTGTGTTTCACACGTGTTGCTATCTTGTACTCTTAGTCTCTCTCATGCACCCTGCTGTTGGCAAGGCACCCCAAAAGCTTCTCAGAGACATCCCATCTTTCCTCAGCCCAGAAGGAAGCTGCCTGATGCCTCACTTAATGTCCAGAACACACAGGTCACAATACTTGATCTCACTGACTATCCAGCTAGGAACCTGCTATAGCCTGAATATGTCCCCCAAAGGCCCTAAGTTGGAAACTTAATCCCCAAAGGTTACTAGGATGGGATGAGGCCACAAGGGGGGCCCCTGTGGTGAAGGAAGACCTGAGCTGGCAGGCTTGCTCTGCCTCACTATGTTATGGTGCTGTAAGAAGCCCTTACCAGATGCTAGAACCACGCTCTCAGACTTCCCAGCCTCTAGACCCAAGAGCTGAACAAACTCATTATAAACCACCCCGTGTGTGGTATCCTGTGACGGAACAGAAAGTCCACCCAGACAGAAACCTACACTGGACTCGGGTTCTGAGAACCACAGCTCTATACATCTTGCTGTTGCTTCCCCTGGTAGAGACCAACCCAGTTCACCATCCCGAGTGCTGCATTGCCCATGACAGTGCCTGTTCAATTGCAGATGGCACCTCCACCCTGGGAGGGCCCTTCCTTTCCCCAGGGATTAACTCTCCCTTCCCTCCTCCAAAGCACAGCTCAAACTTGGCAGTTCCTTCTGCAGCCTCCACCATTTAACCCACCCTCTGAGCAGTGTTGTCTGAGCCCTTCTCAGATGCACCAGGCAGTAACCATTAGGGCTCAGAACCCAGCTCCTGCTCCTGCTGTCACCTACACACTGCCACACAGCCTGCACAGCACTCAGCAGTAAAATACCTCAACTCGGCACTCACAGAACAGTGCGATCCTAACTTACAAATAAAATAAGACCTCAAGAGGAGACAGACACATGAGGCAAATTCTCACTTAGGTACAAGACCTATTCTTCAGAGATAACTTTCAAAAATCTAAAAGAAAAAATTGAGAACTCCTGAGCCTGGTGGGAATCAGATCTTGCTGGCAGTGGCAGTCTCACAAGGCAGAACCATGAGAGAAGAGGCGACCTGCTGCACCAGGAGGCAGAGCACATGGGCTGTGTCCTTGCAAGGCCGGGAACTCCCTGTACTCTCTGCCTCAGCTCTGCCACCAGGCTTTCCCCTACTGGCCTGTTACTATTCCAGTTTCTGCCCCAGCCGGTGAATTCTCACAGCTGGATATTTCACTGCAACTGCAACTCAACACTAATTTGCACCATTACTAAGAACTTCCCCTGGTACAGTGGCAGAATGGATGGGGCCACCTCCCACCCTGCACCTAAAGCCCAATGGTAGGCGTGTGCGGAAGGAGTGAAGTATGGAAGCACAGACCCAGAGGAGAAAGTTAAGGGCATGTCACAGCGATGCCTCCTAGGATGTGCACAGTTCAGTTAAAAGAGAAATCCCCAAGATCTAGACTAGGCAAAGAGTTCTTAGACATCAGAATGACATCGTGATGTATGACATCAGAAGCACACTCCAGGAAAGCAAACTAATAAACTGGACTTCATTTAAATGAAAAGCTTTTGCTCTGAGAAAGATCCTTCAAGAGGAAGAAGATAAGCTTCACGTGGGGAAACAAACCTGCAAGCCACACCTTAGACAAGGACTCATACCCAGGGAAAAAATCTCAAAGCCAACCAAACAATAGTGTGTGTATATATATATATATATATATATATATATATATATATATAAAAAGTGGGGGGAGATGGTGCAAGAGACATTTCAACAGCAATGACAGAGCTGGCAAGTGAGCACTGAGGAGATGTCCCACATCACAGGCATGAGGATGTTTGAGTGAAACCAAGACAACATGCTGCCACACCCCACCAAATGGTCAAAACAGTAGCCATGCAGCATCAAGTGCTGGCAAGGACGTAAGAAACAGGATGGCTCCTATGAGGTAGGGATGCAAACTGCAGCCACTAGGAAACGGGGATGGCTTATAAGTTCTTTATAAAACTGAACATCCAAGGGGCTGGGGGTGCAGCTCTGTGGTAGGGCACTTGCCTAGCATGTGAAGGCCTTGGGTTCAATACCTAGCACCAAAAAGAGAAAACCAAAAATGAACATCCAATCAACATGCAACCCAGCAATTCTACTCCTGGATATTGAACCAAGAAAGATGAAAATGCATATGCAAATAAAAACATGTACATAAATGCTCAGAGCTGCTTTAATAGCACCAAACTGGAAATGTCCAAGTCCTTCAACAGTGAGTGGCTAGTCTGCAGCTACCACACCATGGACAGCTGGGCAGCCTAAAGAGGAGCAGGCTCTTGACATGACCTGGATGATCTCAGGAAAATTATGCTCAGTGCAAAGAGCCCCTCAAAAGTTATACACTGTACATACACAGAACAACACCTGAAATAACAGAATTACAGAAATAGAGAATGAACTAAAGAGTGCCAGGGATCAGGGACCTTGACTGTGATGACTGTGCCCCTCTGCACACACCATGTGCACACACACATGCACATCAAAGTTATGGTGAAACTGAGTTAGATCTATGGATCACACCAGTGTCAGTACCCCCAGTTATGACACTGCATTCCAACATGTTTAAGATGTTACCACTGAGGAAAACTGGGCAAAGGGTGTATGGCACATCTCCGTACTATTTTTGTAGCTTCCTGTGAATCTAAAACTATTTTTTAAATTTTCTCAAGTTCTGACAATGTACAGAAGAAAACAGTGAAAGGCTGGAGCTAAGCCAGGCCAGCCAATGGGAACTGGGGAGCCCCTGGGCCAGGACAACTGGTGAGTGTTGCATGCTGCTAATGAAGGACAGAACCTGGTGGCTACAGAACCCAGCTACAGGTGTGTGGTTGGCAGTGCAGCTCCACACTGTCCCATGGCCACCCCACAACCACAGACCCGTGCAGTACTCAGTTGGGCTGGTCCAGAGCCACAGAAGCCAAGGCAAGCATGGGGAGGTGGGCGGGGGGACTGTCTAGCACTGGAGAAGATCACCAAGAGCAAGAGCTGCCACCCAACAGAGGTCCTTCGAGGAATTAGAATTCATGACACAGACTATGGGAAAACTAAAATCGATATGTTCTGAAGGATAAGATGAAATTTGAGACATAAGAAATTTTTCGATTAAAGATTAGTCAGAAATATTGGGTATGAAAAAAATGCCAAAATAAAGCACATAGAGCTGGGCACGGTGACGCATGTCTGTAATCCCAGTGGCTCAGAAGGCTGAGGTTGAGGCACTAAGCAACTCAATGAGACCCTGTCTCTAAAAAAAAAAAAAAAAAAAAAATTACGAAAAAGGGCTGGGCTGTGGCTCAGTGGTTAAGTGCCCCTGAGTTCATTCCCCAGTACCAAAAAAAAAAAAAAAAAAAACCACACCACACAGATGTATAGAATGAACAGAAGAATGTAAAGGGCTAAAGAACAATGCTAGAAGCAGAAAGCAGGCAGGGCGCTGTCCAAGGAGAAAAAAGACCCAACCTCCACCTAAAAGGAGTTCTATGGAAGGAGATGGAAAGAAAATCATACATGCGTTTTCCTGGTGTTGATGACACAATTCCTCAGACTGGCAGGGCCCTCAAGAGAAGGTCCCAGATGTGGAGTCCTAAGGGCTGCAGAAGAAACAGCAGATGGTCTACACATGAAGGACAAGACAGTTTCAGAATGCCACCAGCAATGCCAAACACCAAAAGTTCTGAGGGAATGTGATCATAAACCCAAAATCCATTCCCAGCCAAATTAACATCAAAGAGCAAAACAACAGCACTATAGACATTTGCAAGAAATTTATCAGGCACACACCATGTGAGAGATGGTGGTAAGCAAAAAGGCCAGCACAGTGGGGGGTCAAACTTTGGTAAGTAAGTACTGCCTGTGTTCAAACATTCAAGATGTAAGACTTGTCTCTCTCAAGGCAAGCATGACCCAGGCACACCTCAACGCAGCCCTCTATGTCCACACTTCTGGTCACACCATGGTCCTGAGCAACTTCGCTTCCTCTCACTTCTCCGACAGTGGGTTCTGAGTCCTCCTGAGCTGGAACAAAAGCCTCCAGACCCACAGCAGAAGGGAAAATAGTCTCCTTGAAAGTGCTTGGCACATCTTCACATGAGGCCAAGAGAACCCTCTAGGGAGAGCAAAGCCCCAAAAGAAGGCAGAGACAGTGCCATCTGGCCTTGCTGTTCACACACAGAGGCATCAGCAAAACCCCTAATTGATCACAAACCTAGAGGTGACCGCCCTACCAGATTACCACTGCTTCACGCAGTGAGCCTAAAGTTAGTGACAGATGACCACTGCCATCTACTGACTTTTCTCTTGAATGAACAGAAGTCCACTTGCCTTCAATAACACGGGAGAAGACAGACAGAAGGGAAACAGCAAGAGAAGACACAAAATTACCAGGCCCAGGACGGACTTCGGCATGGTCTTGCGTGCCCTGTGAACCTTGACATCAGCTCCAGGGGCCGTGGGCTTCCTGTCCTCTGTGTCTGCACTTCCTTCCCCAGGCATGGCTGGTGCTGCGGCTGGTGTCTGCGGAAATGCACCTAGAGTCCTGCCTTTGCCAGCCCCTCCAGGAAGGGTTTTTGCAGCATGGCCAGGAAGCGAGGAGGCCAGAGTGTTGGGAGTCCTCAAGGGCTGCCCCTGCAGGGCTGATTTATTTAAGAAGTACCCATTACTGCCAATGACAGAAGTCTGCATGAAGTCGTCGGCTGTGACGTGGTTCTGCTTCCCCACTTCTGGTTCTCTTTCTGAAACCCCATTTTCCGCTATTCGTGCTGCTCTATTGGTACCTTCCTGTGGGCTGGCTCTTGTGCTCTCCTGAGTATGTCTGGCTGCATTTGGGTGACTGGTGTCACCATTGTCACAAGACCCATTGGTTTCACCATCTGCAGCCATGGAGGCCTCTCCCGCCTGCTTCTCTGCAGAACCTTCATCAGCAGCCATAGGTATGTCTGTGAACAGAGGAGAAAGGAGCATCACTGACTGCTGGGACCCCACCCTCCCACAATACCACCACTATGTTACAATGCTTCTGACTGGCTGACATAAAACTAGCCACTGAAATCCTTTCATTTCACCTACAAACTAACACTTAAATTCAAACGGATTTAACATGAGATTGCTTCCTGAGCAGGATCATCAGGTAAGTGTGAGGAATCACCACTGCAAAAAAACCTGAGTATCGGGGCTAGGGTTGTGGCTCAGCAGTAGAGCACTCGCCTAGCACATGCGAGGCACTGGGTTTGATCCTCAGCACCACATAAAAATAAATAAATAAAATAAAGATATTGTGTCCATCTACAACTAAAAGAAAAAAAAAAAAGAAAACCTGAGTATTGTCTGGAGACATCAATGAGGGTCCAGACGCAGCTGTACGCAAACAAGCAAAAAAACAGGACCAAGAGAGGCTGGCTTTCAGCACGCCCGCCCCGTCTGTACATCCTGCTTGAGGCGGGGAGTCTCTGACAGGTTCTAGCAGTCACAAGCAGGAAACTTAGAAACAAGAAATGCACTCACACCAGAAGACTGACGAGTACTATGAGTTGAGGCAGAAAACTCATAATGACATCCCTGGAAGCAGGAAAAACCTGGGCCAAGGTCTAGACTCCACCTAGGCCGCCTTGCTCTTGGCTGGACTCTTCCTCACACCTATCATCTAACACGCTGCATTCTCTACTGCTCAACGTGTTGGTCATCTTCCTTGTACACCTAAATTCTATGAGAGCAAAAGCTCAGGTGGAGAAAACAATACATGGCCTTTGCATATTGGAATGGGATGACAAATTCACAAAGTTACCAAGTCCCCTCGAATCAAATTTATAAATGTGCGACATTCTAATAAGAATTCTAGTCAGTACATTGAGGAATTCTATGACCTGACCTGAAATGCATCAGGAAGAACAGACCCCGCACAAGCTGAGTCCACCATGAAGAGGAGAATAAGGAGAGCCACACACGCTCCTGCCACAGAGGACGAGCACACAGCCCGTGCGGATTCCCCAGCAAAGACAGCGCAGAGCATGGCCCACAGCCCGGGCAGCCGAGGCTGGGCGCTAAGACCTGGGTGCCTAGCCTCAAGACTGGAATCCCCACCTGCAGGTCCCAGCAACCCTGTGTGGCCCTTTTGCTTGTGAAGTGTGGACACACTGTCCTTGACACTCTGAGGACTTCCAAGTTCAGAGAGGAAAATGCAGAAAAACAGAATAGCCTATAGGCAGGGAAAATTCATAAAACATCAAAAGCATGAATAATGAAAAGAAAAAGATCTGACGGCATAGGAATTTCAGATTTTTGTTCTACAAAGAACGTAAGTAGGCAAGGTTAAGCAATGGGTAATGATACGCTTGTAATGTCTAAAACTAACAAGGGGTTAATATCTAGATGTTAAGTAACTGATTTAATCCAGGAAGAAGAGGCAGAAACCCTAACAGGAAGCGGGGAAATAAACAGGAAATACACTGAAAAGGAAATTTGGGGGCCGGGGATATATATAGTTAAATTGGTAGAGTGCTTGCCCCACATGCACAAGGCCCTGGGTCCAATCCCCAGCACCACCACCACCCCCAAAAAAGGGGGGGGTTTAAAAAAAATGCTCGCCGGGTGTGGTGGTGCACGCCTGTAATCCCAGCACTTTGGGAGGCTGAGGCAGGAGGATCGCGAGTTCAAAGCCAGCCTCAGCAATGGCGAGGCACTTAGCAACTCAGTGAGACCCTGTCTCTAAATAAAAAATACAAAAAAGGGCTGGGGATGTGACCCAGTGGTCGAGTGCCCCTGAGTTCAATCCCCAGTACCAAAAAAAAAAAAAAAAAAAAAAATGCTCATATGCATGTAAATGTCTTAACGCACAAACTCAAAAGCAGAGATGGTCCAAGTGGATAAGAAGCTGCATAGTGAACAATATCCCTACAAAACACATTAAATAAAATAGGAAGCTCAGATTAAAGAAATGGGATGGGAAAGGCGTACAAAAGTGAATTTGTAAAAGGTTGAAGTATCAAAATAGGTTACAGAGCAAGGAAGTATAACAAGGAACACAATACTATTCCATGGGGACAACAAAAGAACTTCAAAGTGCAAGAACTGAACACTGCTAAGACTGCTAGGGGAAAACACATTCCACAGCTGAGGTCCTAGATTTCCACAGCCAGAGTCTCCTCAGCAAGGCTCAGAAGGCTAACCTGCCAGTCAGCAGCAGGCCCCGCTAGCATATGCACACTCATCCAGAGGGTGGGGGACGAGCCTCAACTAACTTCAAGTGACTGAAGTGAGATGAAGTGTGCTCTGATTACAAAGGAATAAAATTAAAAATCAGTAACAACAACAAACTCTGATAAAATCCCCAACTCTTTGAAAACTAGAAACTAAAACACACTTTCAATGAGACAAAGAATAAACCAAAAGGGAAATTACAAAGTATCTTGAATTGACAGAAAATGCAAACATAGCTCTCGGGATGCTGCTCAAGAA
Source organism: Tamias sibiricus (assembly GCA_025594165.1). Lineage (NCBI taxonomy): Eukaryota > Metazoa > Chordata > Mammalia > Rodentia > Sciuridae > Tamias > Tamias sibiricus. The sequence goes on along the minus strand of CM046657.1, from coordinate 222,481,805 downwards.
GCTCACCAGGAAACAGGTCATGAGCCCTGTGTGGAAGGAAGAGGAAAGACTTAGCACAGAGCTCATGGAACCAGGGAAAGGGGAGACCAAATTCAAGTGAGCAGAGGAAAAAAACAGCACAGACTGCAGCTCGAACTGCTGAGACAGAAAGCAGATAACAGAGGGAGTAAACACAACCAAGAGCTGGTTTTTGTTGTCAAGATAAATAAGACTAATAAAACTTATTCTCTAAGGTCAGTATTACCCTGATACCAAAACTAGACAGAGGCGTAACATAAAAAAACCACAGGTCAATATTCTTAATGGACATACATGCAAACATTCTAAACAAAAGTACAGTGAAACAAAACCAAAAACACATTTTAAAAGGTAATATGGGGGCTGGGGCTATGGCTCAGCAGTAGAGCGATTGGCTCACATGTGTGAGGCCCTGGGTTCGATCCTCAGCACCACATAAATAAAATGAAGGTTCTGTGTCCACCTACAACTAAAACAAAAAAGATAATATGTCCAGTGAAGAAGAGTTTATTCCTGAAGGCAGGGTTAGTTTAACAATCAAACAAACAAACAATGTAATCACCGCACAAACTAAAACAGACTAATAAAAATCACCTCATGAAGATTCAGAAAAACACCATCATTTCTGATAAAAATTAAGCAAAGCAGAAATAGAAGGAAGCTCCCTCAAGCTGACCACAGGCTTCAATAAACCCACAGCCAGCCTCTTAGGCAAGGCTGTCTGTGCTCACAGTTCCAACTCAACATCACCCTAAAGGTTCTGGAGAGTACAACCAGACGAGTCAGAAGCAAGTCATGCAGGTCAGAAAGCAGCAGCTGCAGGACTTGGGTGACAGGATCCCACATGTAGAACATTGCAAGGGCTTGTGAAAAGGCCACCAGCACCGAGGACTGAGCTTAGGAAGCCCACAGAACATAAGACTGTAGAAATGACCTCAGCCTAAACCTCACACCTTAAAAATATTAACTCCAAATGAAATGTAAATTTACATCAGAAAACAAGACTTTTTTTTTTTGGGGGGGGGAGAATCAAGGGACCCAGGGCTAGCAAAGAGTCAGCCTTGACATAGAAACACAATCCAAAAAAGGAAAAAAACCAACAAATCAGACTTCACCAAAATTCGAAGCCCATGAAAGGAATAGGCTTTTTTTCCTCTACAGGCTGGGAGGAAATACTCACTAGCCACATACCTAGCAAAGGACTAGTACCTGGAACACATAAAAAACCCTCAAAACTAAATTAACAAATCTAATCCACAACAAAAAGTCAGTAAAGGTGCAGAGAACTGGGGCCCTCACACTGATGCTGGGAACGCCAAAGCCAGGAAGACAGATAAATGTGCACTGACCCACAAGAGCACCTCCCTCCTGAGCTGGAGCCTCAGAGAAGGCATGTCAGGAAGCGTCTGCAGCAGTTTCACCATAACAGACAACAGAAGAGCCCAGATGTCCTCCAGTGAGTAAATGGTTGAAGGAACTGTGGGAATCCACACACGGAACATGACTAAGGAACACAGAACAAACAACAAACCATCGATACCCAACAAAACTTAAATGCACCACAGGGGATTATGCTGAATGAAAAAAGTTGACCCCAAAAGGTTACCAAGCATATGAAACCACTTATACAGCATTTTGAAATGATAAAACTAGAAATGGAGAACAGATTAGTGGATGACAGCAGAAAGCAACAGAATGGGAGGTGTACAGTTACCAAAGGCGAGGAGGAGAAGCCTGTGGTGGGAATGCTCTATACCTCACTGTGTATATACTTGACAAACACAGAAGCAAATACACAAAGTAGAACACGAAACACTGGAAAATCTAAGGCAGGTACAGTGATCCCAGAGATTCAGGAGACAGAGGCAGGAGGATCACAAGCTCAAGGTCAGCCTCAGCTACTTAGTAAGACCCTGCTTAAAAATCAAAAATGAATAAAAAGGCCTGAAGATGTAGCTCAGTGGGAGAGTGTTCCTGGATTCAATGGAGGAAAGAAGGGGCACGGGGGAAGAGGAGGTATGAAAAACACTGGGAAATCTGAGTAGGTCTGGTGCATTGTACCGATATAAAAAACCTGGTTGTGACACTATGTACAGTTTTGCAAGATTCTGTCATTAATCAAAACAAAATGAAGGATTCATGGGATCTCTCTGATTGTTTCTCACATGTAAATCTGTGATTATCTCAAAATAAAGTTCAACAGCAAAAGATAAATTGCAAGTCTGTATACCTATTATGAAAAATTGGTAAGTAAAATTTTAAACAGCATTTAAGAACATATGAAGTAATTAGAGATACAAAACCTGTATGCTGAGACATACAATGTGAAGCTATCAAAAACTAATAAAAATGGGCTGGGGGGGCTGGGATTGTGGCTCACTGGTGGAGCGCTCGCCTAGCATGTGGGTGACCCAGGTTCGATCCTCAGCACCACGTACAAATAACATGCTTTAAAAAAAAAAAAAAAAAAAAGGGCTGGGGAATCTATATAGCTCCTTGGTAGAGTGCTTGCCTTGCATGCACAAGGCCCTGCATTGGATCCCCAGCACCACCACAAAAAAAACTAAATAAATGGAAAAATATTCCTTGTTCATGAGTCAAAAGACTCCATATTGACATATTGAGTCTTACATGTGTCAAATGAGAGATGTCTGACCAGGTGGAAAGGAGAATTCTCTGTAATCACACTGGCATTTGGCAAAGACCTCAAGTCAAGAGCAACAAACCAATCCCTGTATTTAAAGTTACTATATTTCAAGCTAAAAAGAACTAGTAACAAACAATCAAGAGGCCAAACTTTGCAAGTTAATAAATCGAGTACCTTGGAAAAGCCTAACAATCCTTCTTTTAATACAGATATCCAGACTCAACATATCCAATCCACCAACATACCAAAGTATCTACCATCCCATCAGAACTACTAGACATGCAAGAAAACATAGAAATCCAAGTACAGGTGACAAGCTTAAATGGAAACACACAGAGAAGAACAAGGTACAAATACCTTCTACATCCACCCCTACAATGCACCTCTAGAAATGAAAGATGGCCAGTATGAAAGGAGACTATCAAGCAATAAGACTACCAGCAGATCAGACAGAGGAAAGAGCACTCAGACACATTGTTAGAATCTATGCAAAATGATGGGGCTGGGGCTATTGCTCAGCGATAGAGCACTCATCTCGCATGTGTGAGGCCCTGGGTTCGATCCTCAGCACCACATAAATAAAATAAAGGTATTGTGTCCACCTACAACTTAAAATAAATAAATAAATAAGAGGGGCTGGGGCTGGGGCTCAGCGGCAGAGCGCTCGCCTCGCACGTGTGCAGCCCGGGTTCGATCCTCAGCACCACGTAAACATAAATGCATTGCATTGTGTACAACTAAAGTAAATAAATAAATATTTTTAAAAATAAATAAATAAATAAGAAAGAATCTATGCAAAATGAAGCACTGAAAGGTAAGAGTGAGTGGGCAGAACCTGACTGACAGGTGGAATGACATGAAAAAGACACGCATGTACTTGGACAGGCAAAATGAAGAGAGAAGCAAAATCATATTTGAAGAAGAAATAGCCAAAAAAACACTTTAGTCAAGCACCAGGCGTGGTGGGGTACGCCTGTAATCCCACTGTCTTGGGAGGCTGAGGGAAGACATAGCAAGTTCAAAGTCAGCCTCAGCAAAAGTGAGGCACTAAGTAACTCAGTGAGACCTTGTCTCTAAATAACATACAAAATAGGGCTGGGGATTTGGCTAAGTGTGAGTGCCCCTGGGTTCAATCACCATACCAAGGGAGGGGGAAAAAAACACTTCAGTCAAGTATTTCTAGACTTGGCGAAAACTACAAAAATCAATGACCCCAGAAAATTAACAAACTTCTAGCAACATGAACGAAAACATACCAAACCAATGTACAACATAACTCAATTGCCAAAAGTCAGAGTAAAGAAAAAATCTGAAAAGAGCCAGAGAAGAAAAGACAAATTACATACTGAGATAAAGATAAACAGTTAACAGACTTCTGGTTGTAAGCAAAGCAGTGGATTAATCCACTGATATGGATTAACTGTGTGCTAACTACAAGCAGACAGGGTATGGCTAGAGAAAGCTGGTCACTGGGGTGTGCCCTTACGGGTTTACATTTTTGTCCATGGTGAACACAGCTCTCTCTGCTTCCAGGCCATTGTGTCCTGAGCTGCCTTCCTCTAATACGTCCTTCTGCCACTATGTTCTGCCTCACCTCAGGCCCACAGCTATGTTGCTGGTCAACCATGGATGGAACCTCTGAAACCCTGAACCAAAATAAACTTTTCCTCCTTTATATTGTTCTTGTCAGGTACTTTGGCCACAGTGACTAAAAGCTGACTAGTAAACCTAGAATTCCATACCCCATACAACATCCTTCAACACAACAGTCAGACAGACAAACTCTGAGAAGATTAATCACCAACACAAAAGCCACAGCAATGTCGATGACACTTCCTCAGCTGGCTGGGCAATGGCACCACACAGAAAACTACTACCACACAGACAGATGGGATATAAAGGCATGAGAAAAAAACACGCCATGCAATTCTTAGGCAAAGAAAGCTGGAAAGACCTCGGACTTATTAAACTAGACAGATTTCAGACAGAAGAGTACTATCAGGGATGAAGGAAGACATACCTTGGTAATAAAGGGGTAAATTCATCACAAAGATAGAACAATTTTAAATGTGTATGTAGCTAAGATGGACAAGGTCCCAGCTACCAAAACCAACAGAAGAAGAAACAGAAAATCTGAATAAAACTCTAAGAACTCAAGAAATTCTATTAGAAATAAAAACTCCCCATGAAGGAAAGATCAAGACCAGATGGCTCCACTGGTAAATTCTACCGGACATCCAAAGAATAATTATTATTAATTTTTCACAAACTCCTCCAAATATTAAAGAGGGAACCCTCCACAATGTACTGCAAGGCAGCATTACTCTTGGTAAGAACACCAGAGAGACACCTCACAGGACAATACCTTTTTTGTTTTGTGTGGGAATTGAACCCAGAGGCACTTTACCACTGAGCTATATCTCTAGCCCTTTTTAATTTTTTGAGAAGGATCTCCCTAAATTGCTAAGGCTGGCCTTAAACTTGGCATCTCCTGCCTCAGCCTCCCGAGTCACTGGGATGAGGTGTGTGCCACTGCATCCTGCCAGATAAATCTCTCTTATGATACAAACACTAAAACTTTAGCAGAAGACTAGCAAACTGAATTGGGGGAAGGGGATGCTGAGGGGATGGTGAGGTGGGATTATAAAATGTGAACAAGCAGGATTTATCCCAGGAATGCACAGTTGGTTCAATGGCTAAAAAAAATAAAATAAAATAATAAACCAAATATGAAGAGAACAGAATAAAACACAAACATCACATAAGCATGTCAACTCACAGAAAAATCATTTGACAAAAATCAATACTTATTCCTGATGAAAACCCTTAGCACACACAGCATGTGGCCTTTGGGGTCTGGCTTCCTTCACTTCACAAAACACGCCTAAGTTTCATCTGTGTTGTTACATGAACCATGTTATCTGATCACCATTCCACCATGCAGATGTGCCAGTTTGTCCAGAGTGTTATGGTGAGGCCTGCGTATGAATAAAGATGCTGCAACATCCCTGCAACCACTCACTTTTCATTTTCTAGGTGCAGTGCTTCTGTTATTCACACTTTGTTTTTTGTTTTGTTTTGACTTTTCTAGAAGATCTTCTCTCTCTCTCTCTCTCTCTCTCTCTCTCTCTCTCTGTGTGTGTGTGTGTGTGTGTGTGTGGTCCAGGAATGAGAAAGATCAACAGGGAGAGTGTAGGCAGCATAATCCTTTCTCCCATCCCAGTGAACACAGCCCTTACCTTCTCTCAGCAGCTCAGTTTTCATGCAGCTATCCTGCTTAGTCTCACCCTTGGCCGGAACTGCCTGCTAAAAAAAACAACAGCCATCAACCTGAATGCATTAAAGGCAGACCACACAATACACCAGCATGCCTTCTCCAAATAAATCAGTTACAAAACTCACTACCAAACATCCACATGACTGGGGTTTTATTCACCCACTGGATAACACGGTTGTCTCCAGGAGAAGGGATGGCATTCAGAAGACAGCCCAAGGAAACACTCACTTACTCTGTAGTTCTTAAGGCAGCCCTTTAGTAAAAATGTGTTCATGTATCACTTACATAATTAGAAATCTGAAATGCTTTCGTTCTTTTATAGGACTGTTACAATTTATTCCAAAATGCATTCTGTTGCCAACAATAATTCATCTAAGCATTTAAAATGTCCAATAATTTACAAAAAAATACAGAAAAGGGTAAATCAAGAAAATAGCAGGTCTATAATCCTGCCTACTTGGGAGGCTAAGACAGGAGGACTGGAAGTTTGAGGACAGCCTCAGCAACTTATCAAGACCCTGTCTCAAAATTAAAAAACAAAAAGGTTTGGGGGTATAGTTCAGTGGCAGAGCACCCCTGGGGTCAATCCCAGGCACCACAAAAAGGAAAAGCGAACAATAAGACACTGAAGTCACTGAACGTTGAGTGTAAGTGTCTATTATGGGGAGGCATATATGAATGACACAAGGCTTCCTGGCATTGTTTTATTTTTCCTAAAGCAGAACTCTTGCCTTCAAAAAGTCATTCTGGGGGCTGGGTTGTGGCTCAGGGGCAGAGCGCTTGCCTAGCATGTGTGAGGCCCTGGGTTCGATCCTCAGCACCATATATAAATAAAGATTCATTGACAACTAAAAAAAAATATTAAAAAAAAATAGCAGCAGCAGCTTAGTCTTCCCAGAGAAATGAAAGTAAACACACACAGCACTCTTAACCAGGTCTCTCGGGATGGGGCAGTAGCAGCAGGGAGCCAGCAAATGCCTTGTTCACACTGGGGGTGGGAGCAGAGGAGAAAGGCCACCCTATCTTCCCACTGTGAGCTCCAAAAACTTGTGGGCTCCCAGAATCTAAGGGGATAACTCCCCAAAAAACTTCTTATAACTTCCAGAATGTTTTTTCTAAAGACACCAGAAAATGTTCTCAGAATATTTCCACTGAATCTTGAGTTCACTACTAATTCCATTTCATGCCACTTACGCCTCCCAAGAACTCAGCCTTACCCCACCCTGTAACCCGAAGTTCCTAACCCCAAAAACATCCCTTCTTCCTCAATCCTGCTAAACATCTGGCATGCTCAGTGTTTCCCAAATGCTCCCACCAGTAGCCTTCTTGAGAGGAGCTGGTAACTTACTGATACCCCAGGAGGAGGCCAAGAAAATGTTCAAGCAGGGCTCAACTTCCTGCCAATTCCAGGTTGTTCTCTCCCACCTTCCCTGGAGCTCCTTGGGTGGCCCAACTAGTGGTTTTCAAAGTGTAGGCAGAGGACCCCAGGGTCCCTGAAGGAACCTGGTTTCTAGGCACATGCACTCTCTCTCAGTCCTGTTGGTAATGGCTGACTCTGCCCTCCCACCTATAGCTGATGGCACCTGATGCATGTCTGCACTTCTCTCTTCTGTCACTTGGAGTAAAGGTCAGCCATCACTGAGCACCAATCCCAGACCAGGCAAATGCATTTGGATGCTCCACAAGCACCACCTCCACTTGCACATCTGCTCTCCACACAGCACAGATGCTGGAGGAATTCTTGAGAACTAGGATATACAATCAGCATCCTCGGAGCAAAAAAAAAGACCAAGCTGGAGGCCCTGTGTGACCCCTGTGGGGAAAGGCACAGAGTGTAGCAGTGCCAGGGAAAAGCAAGAAAGGCAAGTGATGGAGCGTGTCAGCCTACGACGAAAGCAGGAAGGACAGAGCTTCCTGAAACTGAAATTCAAATGCTCTATGTGGCTGACCCCACATATTATCTAGTGGGCGAGAACATGGTTCTCATCACCCTTGAAAAAGGGCCAGTGGCCTGCAAAATGTTCAAAACCTCTGAGGTGGATGGACACTAAGCCAGGAAAGGCTTACGGATGAGACATGCTGCCCAAACCATAACAAATCCCAGCCCACCCCCACTTCTTTCTCGCACAAGCAGAACCAAGCTGCAGGCAGAGACTTTCAGGGTAGAGCAACAAATCCTTAACAGCAAAAGGACCCCTTGTACTGAGTGGCCTACTCTGTTCTTTGCAAGAAGAGCCTTAACTGACACCTGAATGAGGATGAGGATATGGGCTTTATACCCTTGGAGAACAAGACAGGGCTGTTAATGGGCCCCAATTAAGGGTTTTTATTTTTGTTTCCTATCTGGGTTCCACTACCTTCAAATTGGGCAAGGAACTCAGTCCCAGACTCAGCCCTATGGAAGTCACTACCTGTAGCCTGAAGGCCAGGTATACAAAGTGGGAGCAGTCCTGAATGGAGGTTACAGGAAAGTTTAGACTAAAGGGCTAATCAATAGCAGTGGTACTTTTCCAATACCTGTTTAGCATAGATTTTGATCAATAGTGTTGAGTTTTCCAAGACATGATCACAAATACTGATCAATGCCCCTATCCAGCAGATATATAGACTCGTACACCTAAGTGGCAATCTGTTATCAGGTCCCCTCTCGCCTTCAGAGAATTCCCTCTTTTCTTCTTGCTTAAATAAAGCCTACTCCTTTCACTCCTGCCTTCCATTGTTGTCCATGGATTTCATTCTTTACATTTGTGAGATAAGAACCTGGAAAGAAATTAGTGGTGAGCTGCTGGGGTCTGCTGTGACACTAGAGGGCACAGCCCACCATTAAGAGCTTCAGCAAGGGCTGGGGTTGTAGCTCAGCAGTAGAGCGCTCACCTAGCACATGTGCAGCCCGGGTTCGATCCTCAGCACCACGTATAAATAAAAAACGCGTTGTGTACAACTAAAAAGCAAATAAATAAAAAATATATTTTTTAAAAAAGAGCTTCAACAACATCACTGGACCATAGTGGAGAACAATCTAGCTTTACCAGCTACAACCCTCAGAGCTGATGCCTGTAGGTATCCCTGCTAGAATTAGCTGCTAACACTTAAATGGGCTTTCTCGGCTACAGAGACCTGCAGCTTACAAAGACCCTGACCGCCATCAAAAGCGGAGAATCAAATTTTGTCTCAAACTCCAGTTTCACTGGCAACCTATGCGATGGAGCTCTGACCACTTCAGGGATGCCAAAGCAGTTGGCAGCAAGAGGAAGACCAACTGCTGAGTCTCAGTCCCTGTGTTCATTTTCTCCAAGAGCTGAGCTCCTGGAGAAATTACAGGATAGGGCAAGAAAAGTCTAAGTCCAGTTCAAAGCACCATGTAGTGCCCAAAAAAGAATAAGAGCAAAAGATGACAAGAGTGTCACAAGAAACAGCAATGCCTGAAGGGGTTCCTACTGGCCAAGTATGGACACACTGAACCTCAAAATGGATGATCACAGTAATGGATTACAACCACTTAACGTAATAATGATGACCTGAATCCACACGAACATTAAATAAGTGGATAGACAGTAAGCAAATGAAGGCAAAGCTCTTCTTTCTACTAGAATGCTAATTGTGAATGCAAACAGAACTTGGAACTTAAAAATCACTATTTTACTACTACCATCATATGGATCAGGTTCAATGCATAGATAGATTCTAAAACTATGAGGAGCAAGCTTAATAAGAAACAGGGTATTTACATAATCTCTATGTATTTTTAATTACAAAGGTAAAAAGAGTAATTGCAGAGGAAAAGCCCAGTGGGCATCACCTTAACCACAGGTCAACATGAACTATCATGGGACAAAGAGCATCCATTTGCTAGGCTGTCTGCACAACATCTCTTCTGCAGCTTCCTGAACAGTGCACAATCTCAAGCCAATCACAAGGAGACATCAGCAAACTCCAACTGAGGGCCTTTTAAAAAACAGGAGGCCTGTACTTTCCAAAAATATCCCTTTATGAAAGTCAAAGACTAAAGTACTGGACTGGGGCTGTAGCTCAGAGGTGGAGCACTTGCCTCACACATATGAGACACTGGGTTCAATCCTTAGCACCACATAAAAATAAATAAAATAAAGATATTGTGTCCATCTACAACTAAAATTTTAAAGAAAAAAAGACTGAAGAACTGTCACTAATGAAGAATGAAGACAACATTTTGTGCAGTGCGCCATATGCAACTATCACAAAGGAAATTACTGTTAAGTACTGTACACAGAGTAGATCAAGACTAAATGTCCAGATTTGTCATCACATCATGGTTATAAAAGAGAAATGTTCTTGTGTGTAAATAAAGACAAAGTGGTATGAAGTCTGAATTTGCTTTCAAATGGCTCCAGAGGAAAGAAATGTGTTGTGCAAGTGTACACATGTACCTGTGCATGTGCCTGTCTGCGCACATGTGCATATATATGGGCTCAGATGAAAGATCTCAAGCAATGCACCTAGGTGAAGGGTCCACAAAGGTCACTATACTAACCTCTCAACTTTTCTGCGTATCTGAAGTTTGGCTGGGGATATAGCTTAGTAGAGAGTGTTTGCCTTGTATGCAAAGGCCCCAGGTTCCATCCCTAGCACCATAAAAAGGGAAGGAAGGAAGGAAGGAAGGAAGGAAGGGAGGGAGGGAGGGAGGGAGGGAGGGAGGGAAGAACAAATCAAACCTGGACCTCAGGGGACAGGGGCACTCTTCAGGAAATGGGGCAGGAACAGACTGGCAATCTTGAGCAAGAGGATTCTGGTAATGTAGCCAAGGCCACACAGACCACATGGTGCAGCTCTGGAGTTGGGGGCCTAGACCACAAGCAAGTGTCTCTGCCCACTGCAGGGTCTCCTGTCATCACTTGGCTCCTGCACTTTGGTTTTCAGCTAAGAAATGAGGACTGGGGGGCTGGTTGCCTCGCATGCATGAGGCACTGGGATCAATCCTCAGCACCACACAAAAATAAAATAAAGATATTGTGTCCACCTACGCCTAAAAGAATATTTAAAAAGAGAGAGAGAGAGAGAGAAAGAGAGAAAAGAAATGAGGACTGGAGCCCTTATTCCAAGAGCCACTGTGTTCCCATGCTAGTGCAGTAAGTGCTACCATGGAGAGCAGACCTACATCATGTTGAATACGTGAAAGGCTTCTGTAACCTGCCAACCCACAATGCTACCTGGAGATCTGCCTGGCACCCCGTGCTATGGCCTACGGGCTCTTAGCACTAGCTGTGTAAACACAGTTCCCAGAGAGCATGGTGAAATGGAAACATGGAGGCCGCATACTGACGCGCAGCCATCCCCTCATGTCCGGGGGCAGTCTGCCTCAGGAAGAGGGGAAGTTCCCACCTTGTGCTTTAGGGGACAGGGAAGAGGCACTGCACCCCACATTTCACAGAGGATAAAAGGATCCCAGAGAGCCATGAGGAGAAGAGGGGAGAGGAAAGGCCCTACTGCTCTCCTCAGTTGGTAACAGTGGTGGAGCAAGGCTGGACACAGGCCCCATACCTTTAGGAAACCCCCCAGAGAACCTGGTGTTATGGTTTGGATGTGAGGTAGCCTCTAGTCCCCAAAAAAAGGTCCTTTGTTAATGTAGGAGCATTCAGAGGTGAAATAACTAGATTTTGAAAGCTGTGACTTAATAGATGATTAATCCATTTGATGGACTAATAATTACAACATTAATATAATATTATAATATGTGACTGCAACTAACTATAGGCAGGTGGCACATGACTGAAGGAAGCAGGTCACTGGGGGCATGTTTTGGGTGTTTATATTTTGTCCCTGGTGACTCTCTCTCTCTCTCTCTCTGCTTCCCAGGTGCCATGATCTGAGTAGCTTTCCTTTGCCATGTCCTTCCACCTTGATGTTCTGCCTTATCTTGGGCCAGAAGCGATAGAATCAGCTGACCATGGACTGAAAACTCTGATCCCAAAATAAACTCTTCCTCCTCTAAGTTTTTCTTACCAGATATTTTGGTCACAGAGACAAAAAGCTGACTAGTACACTGGGAGATTGCCTCCCATAACCCAGGAATCCCCCACCATCTACGATTCCCTTCTGTGGCTAGGGATCCTCCTAACAGTCTGGCCCTACTACTTCTATGGCCCTACTGCCCAAGCTCCCCCCCATATCTCAGGAACACCCCCCTCCCACCCCCGGTAGAATGTGGTATCCCCTCACAGCCTTGGGCTCCCCACCCATGGCTCCAGGATGCTCCTACGGCCCTGGAACTCCATTCCTTCAGTCCAGGGACCTCCAGGACTAACGGATACCCTTCCTCAGACCACAGGCCAAGACCCTTCCACAGCTAGTCCATTAGCCGCAGAGCGACAAGAGGTTGAAGAATGAGGGCCATAACAATGGGGCCGACTCTGGGCTTCTTGCTCTGTCCTCCTTTTCCTCAGCATGAGCCACACCTGCTTGACACAGCGCCTGATAGTCACCAGCTTTAATACTGGCAGTCGGAGTCCCTGGACTCCATTCCCACACCAAGACCAAAGCCTACTAACTGGCACCCCAATACGTGCACCTCCTCCTTGGAGAACCAGGCAAATGCCACTGGCCAGACACCCTGGACATACCTCTTCTCCATGAGCATCAGCCCTTGAGTTTTCTAAGTGGCACATGTGGGAATACGAAGCAGAACAGCAGGTGAGAGAAGGGAGCCAACGTGCGCAAGTGTGCACAGGGAGAACATACCTTCCAGCTCTTCTCCAAACACTGGCTTCACTTCTCTCCACCTAAGACCTCCCCGTGGGAGCTGCTTGTTACTGCTGTTGGTTCCTGGTCCATGTGCCCACACTCAAGAACACCCAGTCTCTCTACACAGGCCTGGGGAGCTGCAGTTGAAACACAGAGTCAAAGAAGCCTGGGCAGCAGTGCTTGCCCTGGCTGCCATAACTGAACACGAATCTGTCCTTGTGAAGAACACTGACGCTGTTCGGGAGGCTGGAGCTGGCCTCTAGCCCCATAAAGTGACAGTGGTCAGGGGCAAGAAAATCCCCATGAGGTCAAAGGTCAAGTCTTTTGTGAAAGTTTGTAATGCCACCACCTCATGCCCACAAGGTACCCTGTGCATCTCCCCAGGACAAAAAGTCACCCATAAATGTGTCTTCAGAGACTCTGCTCTGAAATGCAAAGCCCAAGGAAGGTCAGGGTCGAGTTCGGAGACAGGTACACGATGAGCAAGAACAAGGGTTCTTCCAGAAGCTTCAGTTGTAGACACGTTTTTCTTTCAGTCATTAAAAATAAAAACAGGGGGCGCTGGGATTGTGGCTCAGCGGTAGAGCGCCCGCCTAGCACGTGGGCGACCCGGGTTCGATCCTCAGCACCACGTACAAATAAAACGAATTGAATAAAACGCATTGTGTACAACTAAAGCAAATAAATATATATATATATATATATATATAAAAAATAATAATAAAAAAATAAAAACAGGGGGGCTGGGATTGTGGCTCAGTGGTAGAGCACTGGCCTTGCATGTATGAGGCACTGGGTTCGATCCTCAGCACCACATAAAAATAAATAAAATAAAGGTATTATGTCCATCTACAACTAAAAAATTTTTTTTAAATGAATGAATTTTTTTAAAAAATAAAGAGCCGGGTGGTGACTCAGTGGTAAAGCACTCACCTAGCAAGGACCTGGTTCGATCCTCAGCACCACATAAAAATAAATAAGTAAAATAAAGGTATTGTGTCCAACTACAACTACAAACAAACATTTTTTAAAACGTTTAAAAAAATAAAAATAAAAATGACCCTGTATCTGTGCACACAACCATCCTGGGAAAGGGAAGACAAGCAGCAGGCAAGAGGAGCTGGGCAGCAGACCTGGGGGCAGGGAGCTACAGGAAAACATCTGCAGGAAAGTTAAATCTGCTTTGGTGAGACTAACACTAAAAAAAGACAAAACAGGAGCAGACTGTGGCAACTTCCAAGCCCACAAGGAATTCCCACCCAGAGCCTGAGATTTCAAGGGATTCTGGGACTTCTTCTAATCAAAGATCCATTTTTTTAAGTATCACCCACCCCTCTACACACACCCTTTGGTACCAGGAATTGAACCCAAGGGTGCTTAACCACTGAGGCATATCCCCAGCCTTTTTTTATTTTTAGACAGGGCCTTGCTAAATTGCTGGGGCTGGCTTTGAACTTGCAACCCTCCTACATCAGCCACTGGGACTATAAGCATGCACCACCATGCCCAATTCAAAGAACCTTTTAAACACAAAATTCTAAGTAAGATAAAGAGAATAAAAGTAAAGAGTATAGAGAGGGTACCAAGTAGCAACAAGAAAGACTTTTGAAAACCACAGGAATAGAGGTCAGAACAGACAGCCAAGGGTATACCCCAAAACATACCTCTTTTAGGATGTTTATAGTATCAAAACTCTTCTTAAATACAGTTTGGGGGAGCCACAAGGTGGGTGCAGTGGCATACACCTATAATCCCAGCTATTTGGGAGGCTGAGGCAGGAGGAACACAAGTTCAGGCCAGCCCAGGCAACTTAGTGATAACATTGTCTTAAAAACTAAAAATAAGAAGCCGGGCGCAGTGGCGCACGCCTGTAATCCCAGCACTTTGGGAGGCTGAGGCAGGAGGATCGCGAGTTCAAAGCCAGCCTCAGCAATGGCGAGGCACTTAGCAACTCAGTGAGACCCTGTCTCTAATAAAATACAAAATAGGGCTGGGGATGTGACCCAGTGGTCGAGTGCCCGAGTTCAATCCCCGGTACCACCAAAAAAAAAAAAAAAAAAGAGCAAAAAGGGCTGAAGATATAGCTCAGTGGTAAAGCATCCTTAGGTTCAATCCCCAGTACAAAAACAAACAAACCTTCTAAGCACTATCTTAAACTTCCATATTCCTTAAAATTAAACCACTGGAAAATTCTCAGTATCTGCAACTGTAGGCCAAGGCTCTCAAGCTCCTTGCTAAAAGACCCTCACTAGAAAACAAGACCCCAGTCCCTCCCTCTGAGCCCTGGGCCAGCTGAGTACCTCCTTCCTGCTGTGAGCGGGGACAGGGGCTGTCAGGTCACACCTTTGTTTATAGACACACAATAATCTGCCATTCTCAGTGGTAAAACAGAAGAGGATTTGTGGTGCCAGAGTGACCACAGGAACAGCTCCTTCACAGCCTATCCAGATCCTCAGTCAACTTCATGGCTTACATAAAGAGCCGGTTACAGCAGCATATACATAATGAAGGCTGAAATACCACTTACATGTATCCACACACAAAATCCAGGCAATCCACAATCAGAGTGAGTCACAAATGACAACAATAAAGCAGACCCTTGGGAAAGAAAAGCAGAATAATGGAGCTGCTTCTGCATCCTGACATACCAGAGCCGAGGTCTACCGTCCTCCTAGAAACCATGTTCTATTCTTGGTCCATTTTAACATTCTAAGGCACTGAGGTGGCTGGAGAAAAAAGAAGGATATTTTCAGTTCATGAAACCTTTTCCTTCAATGCAAATTGGTATGTTTAGATACACATGGAAAAGTTTTCCAGAAGGTAAAGCAGAAACTGCCCCAGACTACATCAATGGGACTAAGTGCACCCAGCTCCCAAGACAGATGCACCAAGAGCTGTCACAAGACACAGGGAACGTGTGAAAGAGGCACAAGGATAGGAGAAAGACCCCGGTACAAAGCCACCTTCCTTAGGTGATTGCTGGTGTTGTGTGCGTCCATGCCAGTAACCTCACAAAGACTTTCTGGACACACAGGACAGATGCTACCACATGGGGATATACATTTACATAATCTAGACTTTTTTTTTAAAATGGTTAAAATTAAAAACCTACCAGCCCTTTACTTATGTCCCTGCCTCTAAACATAATCACAAAATAAGCATGTAATTATCACGACTTTACACCATCTATACGTTAAAAAAAAAGGCAATCTATAAGTAACACTTCAACTGAATGAATTCCTTCTCATGGTTGAAAGGACAGCATTGTCTTTCATCTATAAGTACCATCTCTCCTTTGCCATTTAACATGAGAGGACTGTGCACCAAACATAATTTGCCATAATACAGTTAAGCTAAATTCCACTGCTACTGGTTTTAGGTACTTTTTTTTTTTAAAGCAATTTTATTTTATTTTTTAATATTTATTTATTTACTTTAGTTGTACACAATGCCATGCATTTATGTTTATGTGGCGCCGAGGATCGAACCCGGGCCGCGCACGTGCGAGGCAAGCGCTCTGCCGCTGAGCCACAACCCCAGCCCGGTTTTTAGGTACTTTTAAAAAAGACATTTTCTATTGTACATACAGTAAAAGGAATAGGAGTTAGAATTTAGTGAAACACCAACTTTCCAGAGAAGATTACCATGCATTCCTGGTAATGCACTGCTGGAAATGCCTACTCCAGTAGAGCTGCCTCATACCTACACAGCCAGTTTGCCTGACAGATGGGCCAAAAGCACACCTGCAGATGATGTTGCCCATACCTAGCCTCCCAGGTGCTTGCCCCCCACCCCATCTACTTCTATCAAACCACTGATTTTGTTTTTTTTTTTTATTTTAAGTCAACAATGTCTGGTGGAAGCCAAGTGCAGTGGCACACACCTGTAATCCCTGCGGCTCAGGAGGCTGAGGCAGGAGGATCGTTGAGTTCAAAGCCAGCCTCAGCAACTTAGTGAGGCCGTAAGAATTCAGGGAGACCCTGTCCCTAAATAAAATATAAAAAGGGTTGTTGAGGGTGTAGCTCAGTGAGTGGTTAAGTGCCCCTGGGTTCAATCCACGTACCAAAAAGAAAAAAAAAAAAAAGTCTAGTGAAGAAAAAGCACAGAATTCAGACCAGGACCATTACAAGACTCCTAAAACTCAAAGACAAGGCTGAGACAGGGAAATCACAAGTTTGAGGACAGCCTTGGAATACAAAATAAAGAGGACTGGGGATGTAGCTCAGTGGTAAAGCACCCCTGGATTTAGTCCCTATTAAAAAAAAAAAATGTATGAGAGTCTGTGTTAAAAGTATTCAAATACAAGCACATGAAAGTACTTAAATTACTTTGCAAATTTAAAAGTAAAAGACAGAAGAAAGAACCAATGGAAGTGCATCAATTCTAAACTGGAGGGACACTGAAGAAAAAACTGCCCCGCTGCCTAAACTCAGGCCCTGCCTGGCCCAAAAAGGGGCTGGAGTGGGCCAGGCTCTGGGTAGGTGGGAACAACCCTGTCAGCAGCATCTGGGCCCCAGAATGGTGCTACCCCAGCCACCCCATGTATGCATAGCTGCTGCGTGGTACTGCTGCACTCCATCCCTCACAAGTGTCCACGCTCCTCTGAAGTCCCCGCCACTGTCCTGGATGAGTGCTGAAGAGGAGAGTCAGACCCATGCATTCACTGAAGACAGCACATTACAGTAGTTGGTGACCTCCCTGGCACAGCCACCAGGAGGCAAAGACTACAAGGCTGTACACTGCCTACAGAAACACATCGAGAAATCACCTCAAAAGTAGTCATTTTGCTTCTTTTCCTAGTCAAAGCCTGAAGTTTCCACAGTGTACCCTGCCTTTGTACAACATGGCCAGACAAGACCAACTGAGTTCGTGTTTTGTCAGCAAACTAATGATATTAAGAAGAGGATGACGACTTGGGCAGGGGATACAGCTCAGTTGGTAGAGTGTTTACCTTACATGCACAAGGCCCTGGGCCCCAGTACCACGAAAAAAGAGAGAAGAAGAAGAAGACTTCTCAGCACCCATTAAGCAGTCTCTGTTTCCACACAGCATCTTCGATGCTACCAAGAGGTTAAAGAGATGCAAAAGGAAAGACCCACCACCAGCCCAACTGGCTCTGTGGCATCCAATGGCTCTCAGAGAAGGCCATGCACTCTGCAAGCAGGAGTCAAGTAAAGACATGAGGCTATGGTTGCTCTCAGCACCAGAGGTACCTGCATGTGGCTCTACCAGGCAGATGCCTTCAAGAGGCACTCCTCTTGTCGCTGACTCAGCAAGCACAACATACGTGACCCAGAGAACGCCTCACCTCAGCCATGAGGGTTAACTACAGAAGGCGTCCTTACAACTGAGGCTACAAGGAAACCCATCAAGTTACCAGAAACTTTAAACTGCTTCCAGTCTCAACACAGTGGCTGAGCAATGGGATAGCCTTGGCATGGTGGGAACACATCCAGGCTGGTCCAGCCCAAAGGTCAGGCAGGAGCTGCCTCAAGACAAATGCAGGCCCCAAGTGCCTACTGTCTAATCCACAGAGACCACCTGTAAAAATACAGCCTGAACCTGGACAGGGTACAGTAGCCATACCTGTGACCCCAGTGACTTGGGAGGCTGAGACAGGAGGATAGCAAGTTCAAGACACACCTGGGCAACTTAGCAAGACCTGTCTCAAAATGAAGAGATGTGGCTCAGTGGCAGAGCTCTTTTTTTTTTTTTCTTCTTTGTATCAGGGATTGAACTCAGGGGCACTCGACCACTGGGCCACATCCCCAGCCCTTTTTTGTATTTTATTAGAGATAGGATCTCACTGAGTTGCTAAGTGCCTCATCATTGCTGAGGGCTGGCTTTGAACTCGCGATCCTCCTGCCTCAGCATCCCAAGTGCTGGTATTACAGGCATGCGCCACTGCGCCCAGCAGTGGCAGAGTGCTTGCCTAGCATGTGTGACACTCCTGGGTTCAATCCCCAGTACTGCAGGAAAAAAAAAAAAAAAAACCACCACGATACAGGTTTGCTAATCCTGCTGTTTTCATGGAATCAATTTAAAGGTCTGTTCTGGGGCCTGGTGTCACTGGCTCAGACCTTCCAGGAAGCAACAAGACTCAAACAAATCTGAAGGCCACAGGCTGTGCTCTCTCTTCTGGAGGTGGGACCTGGGACCTGGCAGGCTGGGCCCTCCCTTCCTGAAAGCCACACCATCTCACAGATCAGCTTCTATCTGGCCAGAAAGAGCCTCCTCCCTAGTCTCCTTCACGTCCATGCAGGGCCAAAGAACTCAGGGTTCTTGTGCATGCACAGAAAGCTAACTCTCAACAGCTGCACACATCTCATGTTTAAGAGTCAGTCCAGAAGGGCTCGAAGCCAGGTTCCTCACCAGAACAGCAGATTACAAAGGCACACAGAACAAACAGAAGGTGTGAATGACTCTCATGTAGGAGGCAGAAAAGAAAGAAGAAAACATTCTTGCATATGGAATGAATACCTTTCCTTCCTACTTTGGCCTAGAAGTATTTCTATCCTGCCAATTATGAGGGGATCAGTTTTCACGTATCAGCTACCTGCACCATGGAGACAGATCCAGATGACAAGACATTAAGGAAGGGAAACCTGGCAAACTCTCTTCAAACTTGTCCATGGCTGAGCCCAATCTATGAAAGGGACTCACTCTGACTATGAAGAGTTGGGAAGAGAGGTGTGCTTCCTCTCTGGGAACTGTAATGGCACCAAAAAAATCAAGAAATGCAAATAGTTCTCAAAGACAGGAGCATCTCCAGCCCAGCAAACTCAGAGATGCAGAGTGCTATCTGCCCATCTCTGATCTCAAGTATTCCACATACCAGCTTCCCCAATTATCAAAGGGGGCGGAGAGAAAAAGAATGAATCCTTTCAACAGCTCTCAGAAATTTTCTTTTCCTTTGTCTTTTTGTTTTTTTCCCTTGGCAGAAAAAGGAGAGTTTGTTCCTAAATTTGGAGAAACAATTAATATCCAAAGTAGCCCCAGAAATTACATTTAGGAGATTTCAAAATACCAGAACAGATTCCCTTTCCATCTGCTACTTAACCCTTAGCTGGGGCTCCCTGCAAAGAAAGAAACCCAGGGTTCTCCATCCTTGCTGCATTTACTGAGGGCTCTTTCAGCCACTAAATTTTTCCAAAGGCAGGCCTGACATACATCCTACTCTACAGGTCCCTGAACAATGTGATGCTGACACTACTCCATTCACAGAAAGGATCTACATTCCCTCACCTTTACCTGGGTGTGCCTCACAACTGCGGGGGGGGGGGGGGGGGGGGGGGGGGGGGGGACATGGTGACATGACTCTGCCTAACACCAAGGTCCCAATGCCATCAGCATGCTACAGGCACAGCTCCGCCACACCAGCTCACTCAACACTGCCCAACCACTACATGTGAGAAGCCTAGACCACATGGGGGACTGCACATGGGTGCTCCAGCCACCAGCCATGCAATAGGTGAGCCTTCAGATGAGCCCAGCCCAATGTCTAAGGCTTCCCATCAAGGTTCCAGGACCAGAACCAGAAAAACTTCACCCCTGTGCCTTGTCTGACCATCACTGTTGTTTCACCATCAGGTCATCAGGTAGGGCACTGTGCAGCACTCCTTCCCCAGCCAATGCCAATGTCCCACCAGAGGTACAGCGGAAGCCATCTGTACTCCCAGCACAGGTCTAGCTCACAGAGCTCCCTAGGCAATCCGAGCTCAATGCTCACTGGCTGCTAAGGCCCCAGCTTAACAGTCCTCATCTGTACCCTCAGGGAATTCAATCTATAGAGTAGATGGAGCAAGCCGAGGATGTGAGGAATTAATCATCACAAATGTCCCAAGCGCTGAGAAAGCACAGGCAGTGGCCTGGGAGTATGTAAGGCAGGTATAGGCTGAAGTGTTTTTCCAACCCAATCCTCTGTTTCCAGTCACCAAAACCTGCTCATGCACAAGAGCCAGCCATGAGAACACGATCCCTCAGTGTGAGTGGTGACTCCTGGCCAGGGATTGTCTGTTCCAATACATAAAGCAGGAGTTAAGGGGTTAAGGTCAAGCAACTTTTATGCTACACAGAGACAGTGGTACATATTTCTTATGACCAATAAATGTGCTAATTTTCTAGTTCATACATCAGTTTGTTTTGAGTTTCAATAGTACAATGACCAATTTGGTTTACTAACAAAATCAAGTTTCTGAAGCTGACAAGCTCACAGCCTGCCTTCCCAGTGGAGTTAATACACAGTGGGACCTCCACCTGGTCAGCCAGACTCCCATGTGGACAGCTCCTACCTCCATGTTAGCATGGCATGTGGGCATGTTGAACTATGGCTGGGCTGCTGGCTGGAACTGGGAAACACTCAGAGCACACAGCTCAGAACACACCCCCTGGAAGCAGACAACCTCCACTGCAGAGATGGGAGCAGGCAAGCCCTGAACTGCCTCTCTCCCTAAATTTAATATAAAGCAAGTTAAGATAAAAATTCATGGACTCCATTAGAAATCACAAGGCCAGCCAGGCGCCGTGGTGCACACCTGTAATCCCAGCACTTTGGGAGGCTGAGGCAGGAGGATTTTGAGTTCAAAGCCAGCCTCAGCAATGGCAAGGCACTTAGCAACTCAGTGAGACCCTGTCTCTAAATAAAATACAAAAAAGGGCTGAGGATGTGGCCCAGTGGTCAAGTGCCCCTGAGTTCAATCCCCAGTACCACAAAAAAAAAAAAGGAAATCACAAGGCCATGACCAACAAGAATACCTGACAAAAGGCTGAGGGTGGCTAAGTGGTAGAGCACCTGTCTAGCATGCACAAAGCCCTGGGTTCCATCACAGCACCATAAAAAATTCAAAAAAGAATGTCTGATAAGCCGGGCGCGGTGGCGCACGCCTGTAATCCCAGCACTTTGGGAGGCTGAGGCAGGAGGATCACGAGTTCAAAGCCAGCCTCAGCAATGGCGAGGCACTTAGCAACTCAGTGAGACCCTGTCTCTAATAAAATACAAAAAAGGTCTGGGGATGTGACCCAGTGGTCGAGTGCCCCTGAGTTCAATCCCTGGTACCACAAAAAAAAAAAAAAAAAAAAGAATGTCTGATAGAAAGAAGACCCAGAACAGGAACAGAGCCTGCACACTACCAGCCCCAGGCCCACCTCGGTGCCCAATGTGAGCCCAGTGACGCAGCACTGCGAGCTCTGCTGGCTCTACCTTAAAAATCTAATTATTACTTCCTCATTTTAAACCAGTTTTCAAAATATGAAACTGTCATGGGGAAGGCAGGAACGCTCAGTGTGCTGTCATTTGTTAGCCCTAAGAGGAGCAACATGCCTCATAAACATCTGTGCCTGAAAGATCAGTGATGGAAATCCAACGTAGGCCATTCTACAAGACCACTTGCCAAGCTCCTCACCAAGTCAGTGGCATAAAAAGATATCGGGGGTCAGGGGTGCTCTAGACACCAGTCTTCAACCTAAGAAAGCAAAAAGTGTTGACTGTGTCAGGATCCTGGTGGGAACAAACCAACAACCAAAAACTCATTTCAAGATAATTAGGGAAAACATTAAAGTAGTTAGATGATACCCCCAGTTATTGTTAATTTCACAGGTGTGAAAACAGCATTGTGTTTGACTTTAAGTCTGTTTTTTTTTTTATTTATTTTTTATTTATTTGCTTTTAGTTGTACACAATGCGTTTTATTCAATGCGTTTTATTTGTACATGGTGCTGAGGATCGAACCCGGGTCGCCCACATGCTAGGCGAGCGCTCCACCGCTGAGCCACAATCCCAGCCCATCCCCGGCCCTTTTTGTATTTTATTTAGAGACAGGGTCTCACTGAGTTGGGTAAGTGCCTCACCATTGCTGAGGCTGGGTTTGACCTCGCGATCCTCCTGCCTCAGCCTCCCAAAGTGCTGGGATTACAGGCGTGCGCCACTGTGCCCAGCTAAGTCTGTATTTTTTAAAGGAAATATACCAAGTATTTAAAAATGAAAATTTCATGACACCTATAAGATACCATGAAGGAGGCTGAGGATATAGCTCAGTTGGTAGAGTGCTTGCCTCACATGCACAAAGCCCTGGGTTCAATCCCCAGCACCACAACAAAAAAAAAAAAAAAAAAAAAAAAAAAAAGATACCAAGAAGGGTAGAAAGAACACAGGGATGGTACATGTAGCACAATACCGTCAACTACCACCTGGTTGTAAGTTATCTACTCTCATGTATCATTAAAATCGAGGCTTTTCATAACAATTTAACTAAAAACTAGACCTAAGACAGAGAATAGTCATGCCGTCTTTGCATCAGGAAGGAGAGCTACACCCACCTCTACCCACACACCTGCCTGTAGGTACCTGGACAGCCTGGGACCTTCCACACTGCACCATGCACTCAGCACTGGAAACCAGACACCAAAGTGACACTGAGTACCAGGGCTCACAAACCAGACTGACCAGATTCAAATGTCAGCTCTGCCACTTACTAGACGTGGACACTTGGTTACTTAATGCACTGTGCTTCAGTTTACCCTTCAGTAAAATGGAAGGTCTTGGGCTGGGGTTATGGCTCAGTGGTAGAGCACTTGCCTAGCATGCATGAGGCACTGGATTCGATCCCCAGCACCACATAATAACAAACAAATAAAATAAAGGTATGTGTCCATCTACAACTAAAAAAAGATATTTTTTTTTTTAAATGGAAGTAACTAACTAAACACAACCCAGAACAAAGGGCTAAGATGAGGCTATAGATTGCTCTGAACTGCAGGTGATACACATGCTCTCAATAGTATCAGTTATTATTACTACACAATATATTAACACATAATAAAATTAAAATATTTCTAATATCTGCCATATGCCAGACAAGAAGCCCCTTCTTGTCAGTCATCCCTCAAACCACACTGTTCAAAACCAAGTCTAGCCTCTAGAGTCTGGCCTCGCTATGCCATATGGGCCTCGTAACATCTCCCCCAAATGAATGAAATAGCTCTGCCACAGATCTCTCTCTCCATCCACTTTTGTCACTATTTTCGGGGGGTGGGGGGAGCGCTGCTTTTTTTTTTCCTTTTCTTTTTTTTTTTTTTCGTTCCGTTTTGAGATGGGGGTCTCACTACACTGTCCAGGATGATCTTGAACTCCTGGGCTCAAGCAATCCTCCTGCCTCAGCCTACAGAATGCTGGGACTTATAGGCACACACCATGGCACCTGGCTATTATTTTTCTTTTCAAAAAGCCCTATAACTAGCTAGGAGCAATGGCACATGCCTGTAATCCCAGCAGCTCAGAAGACTGAGGCAGGAGGATTGTGAGTTCAAAGCCAGCCTCAGCAATGGCGAGGCACTTAGCAACTCAGTAAGACCTGTCTCTAAATAAAAATACAAAAAAGGGCTGGGGATGTGGCCCAGTGGTTGTGTGCCCCTGAGTTCAATCCCCGGTACCAAAAAAAGAAAAGAAACAGACTATAGCTCCAAGTCCTTCCAGCACATAAAAAGTACTTCTAAAGCGTGTGTTTTTCCCCAATGCTGAAGGGTTTCTCTGATTTAAAGATGCTGATTCATTATATGCTTTGGGGCAGGGGAGGGGAGTATTAGATGAAATCTAGGTAGGGCAAAGGGGAAAAGGGGAGGAAGGGGAAGGGAGGGAGCATGGGGGTAGTAGGAAAGATGGTGAAACGCAATGGTCATCATTACCCTAAGTACATGTATGAAGACACAAATGATGTGACTCTGCTTTGTGTACAACCAGAGATATGAAAAATTGTGCTCTATACGTGTAATATGAATTGTAATGCATTCTGTTGTCATATATAACAAATTAAAATTTTAAAAATAAATAAAAAATAAAAGAGTGTTTTCTCAATTTTCAGTTTTAAGAACTCCCTTCCAAGGGAGAAAGAAAAGGTTAATTGGAAAAAAACACATAATGATAGAAGACCACTAGAAATATGGGAAGGTATATACAAATGTCCTTTACAACTCTTGGTAGCACATTCTTTCCCAGACAATATCCTGGCACCTTGAGTAATATCGGCAGATGTTTTTGTGTGATTCTCATTTTATATCATTTCCAAATACTTTCAGACACCAATCAATCTCATTAATTATTTCTGGCTATTGTGTACTTCAATAGAATTAGCAATTTCCTGTGAATTTTTAGTAAACTGGACTCCATTTATATTTCAAGAAAAGAATTTTAAAAGCTCCTGAATTTGTGGAGAAAGGGAACAAAACAACCAGAGCCAGGAAGCACAATACTGTGACCCAAAAGGAGTATACTGAGAGGCTGAGGGCAAGAACAAGCCCATCCCCATTGGCACGATGCAGCGCCACTTCACATCCACCAGGCAGCTACAATCACAAAGACAGCCAATAGTGAGTTCTAGCAAAGGTGTACAGTTGGTGAAGTGTAAAGCGGTGTCACTGCACTGGAAAACATACAGCAGTTCCTCAAAATGGTAAAAACAATCACCGGCCCATCCCTGAGCCTGTCATGGAGCCCCATGCCAGAGCAAACTATGGCCCAGCACCACTGCCTGGCCTCTGGTGCTGGTAGGCTGCTGGGGCTAAAGCAGGATGCACAGAGGGAAAAAGGAATTGCCATGTGATCTAGCAAATGAAAGCAGGTCTGGGAGAGATTCTTGTATAATCATGGTCATATCAGCATTATTCAAAAATAGCCAAGAGGCGGAAGCAACCCAAGTGTCCATCTACAGATGAATGGATAAACAAAATGTATAAATACAATCACACTGAAATATGCTACAACATGGACAACCCTCAAGGACAAAGTGTGGTATTCCACACAATGGAATATTATTCTGCAATAAGAAGGAATGTTGTAAGCTGGGCGCGGTGGCACACACCTGTAATCCCAGCACTTGGGAGGCTGAGGCAGGAGGATCGCAAGTTCAAAACCAGCCTCAGCAATGGCGAGGCACTTAGCAACTCAGTGAGACCCTGTCTCTAATAAAATACAAAAAAAAAAAGAGAGCTGGGGTTGTGGCCCAGTGGTCAAGTGCCCCTGAGTTCAATCCCGGTACAAAAAAAAAGGAATGTTGTACTGAAACATACTACACATACAACAGGGATGGATCTTGAAAACTAGGTGAGAAAAGCCAGATACAAAAAATACAATTATTGCATGATTCTACTTCTCTGAAATATCTAGTTTAGGCAAATTCATAGAGACAGAAAGAAAATTAGTGGTTACTAGGAGTTGGGAGTAGGGAGAAAAGAGAATTTATTGCTTCCTGGGCAGAGTTTCTCCCTAAAGTGGTAAAAATGACAACGATGATGGATATGCCACATAAAGTACACACATCATCATGACAGTATACTTAAAAATTATTAAAAGGGTTAGAGTGATATTAAGAATATTTTATCACATTGGGCTGTGGTTGTGGCTCAGCAGTAGAGCGCTCGTCTAGCACGAGCGCAGACCTGGGTTTGATCCTCAGCACCACATAAAAATAAAATAAATAAAATAAAGGCATTGTGTCCAACTACAACTTAAAAAAAAAAAAAAAGAATATTTTACCACAAAGAAAATAGCAGGGCAGAAGACTACGGTGCACAAACATAAACTTAATTAATACAAGACTATGAAATCAACATAATCAGAAGGAATTCCTTTTAAAGAAAAAATGCAATGTATCCACAACAATAAAATCAGAAAATATTTTTGGGCAGCAAATAAAACAGGATGCAGCATAACAGTGACGACTGCATGACACCACACACACAAATGTTTTTAAAGCTAAGTTATCAACTTCCCAGTGCTGGCTACTGTATTATGGTTCAATAAAAGAATGTCTTTGTAGGAAACATTAATAAGAGTCACAGAGTATTGAGGAGGCCACTTCACCGCAGGGTGGGGGGGATGACTCTTTATACTTGCAACTTCCCTTTTTAAATTTTTTTTTAGTTGTAGATGGACACAATACCTTTATTTATTTATTTTTATGTGGTGCTGAGCACCAAACCCTGTGCCTCACATGTGCTAGGAAAGCACTCTACCAATGAGCTACAAAACCAGCAACTTCTTATTAAGTCTGAAATTATTTTTTAAAAAGTTAGCAGGAAAAAATGAAATATATATACAAAACAGTACCATATTTACAGCTGGGTTCCCAAGCATCTACATGATGCAGACAAAAGATCTGCCAAGATCTGCCAGGATATGGACCAAACCCACCAAAGCAGAAGCTGCAGCTAAGAGAACAGGGCAGCTGGGGTTGTGACTCAGTGGTAGAGCGCGTGCCTAATGTGTGAGGCACTGGGTTCAATTCTCAGCACCACATATAAATAAATAAAAATAAAGGTCCTCAACAACAACAAAAACAGAGAGAGAGAGAGAGAGAACGAACACAGGGGACAGGGACCTTCTGCCTCGAATGGGTTTTGATTTTTAAAGAAAAACTCATATTGCGCATGTATTTTTTTAATTTAATGAAAAGAAAGTGGGAAAAGTTGAAAAGTAAAAACTACCCATCAGCCAAATATTTGGGGATCTGTGATAACCTTCCAAACGTTTTTCTGGGCAAATGACTTCATAAAATCTTTTTCACACACTATCCTGTGGAAGGAGCTGGAGCTGCAGGGTGAGGGCGCACAGCAGGTGGTGTGCAAGCACTACCATAGCACACTCCAGAGGAACACCCCAAGCTCCCATGCGGCACATGGCCCTGAAGAGCGCATCTTTTCTTAACACTCCCTTAGCGAACAGAGCCATCCTTGTCCTTACACAAGTGCCTTGACATATGTCCCTACTGGGTCACAGAACACAAGTTGGCTTGTTTTTTCTTCTCTTTTTAAGGTTTTCCCCCCCAGTGATAGGAACGAAACCCAGAGTTTTGTGCATGCTGGGCAAGCACTTGAACACTGAGCTACACCCCAGCCCAAGATTTTTTTTTTTTTTTTAATATTAAAACATTTTAGAAGAATGACTACAGAGGCTTTGTAAACCTATTAACTAACACCAACCGCAGTTATAAGAGAAAGAAACCTTCACCCTAAGCCCAGCCTCCCACACCCAAGAAACAAAAGCTGCAAGGACCTCATATGTGTTCCCTGTCCCTGACAACACATATTCCAGACAGAGGCAAATGGACTTGAGGGGATGTCCACTGGCCCAAGGAGCTAAGGACAAAGGTGAGTCAGGGACAGACGTGGGCCAAGTATGGCTACCCACCAGCATTCAGTCCTGAATGTCACCTGTTTTTAGAATGAGTGGCCACTGGGCTAACAAAACCACAAGTCAAGTGAGAAAAACTGGCACACGAACCTCCCTAACACCAAGCTACTGCTGCTCCTCTTAGAGCAGCAGCTGAAGGAGATGGCAACACACAGCAGGATGCATCTCTGGTCTCCACTGAGCAGGAGCTGCCACTCTGCCCTGGTGCAGTTCCCCACAGCAGAAAAGCCAGCTGCCACACCCCAGGGCTGCCTCCCGGCCACCTCATAGTGAGGATACTCTATGTCCCAGCTTAGAGCCCATAGTAACAGCTCCACTGATCTGATTTTATAAAACTCTGAAATGAGAACACCATCACCCAGTAAGCTAATTCATGTAAGATCAAACCAATGCAAGAGAAGTACACTTTGGGCTTTCATGCTGTATCTACTTGCAGAGTAAACAAGGAAAATGCAGTGAGAAAACACTGAAAATTCACAGGTAAAGTCAGGAGCACACATAGCTTTTCATTTACAACTGTCATTTTTGTTGGCACCATGACTTTAAACTGCCTCATGCACTGGTGTGAGGTGGCTTACCCAATTAAGACAGCAATGAACCTGGGCACTCCAGCAATGAACCTGGGCACAAGTGAAGTAGGATCGCCCACTGTTACAGCTGCCCAACTGCTCTTCCAGTCACAGAAACCACACCCTTCCCCACTTGATGGCCATGGGGTCTGGGGATTTCAGTGGGGCACTGGGCCTAACACACCAGCCCACTGACCTCAGGATGGTCTGTGCAACTGCCCGCGATGGCTCATGGCTACTAGAGGTCTTGGCAGCCTAAGAAGGTGGCATGCAGCAGAAGCAACACCATGAGAGTCCACCAGCAGACATTCCCTTTTTGTTGAAACTGATTTAAGGTGGCTTCTGTAAACATGATGCAGGGCAGGATCCACCTTTCCCCACGAGGCAGCCCCATCTTGACACCACAGAGCACAGCAAGCATTACCACAGCTCACAGCAGCAGCAAGCCTGGCACTGATGACCCCACAACACGCTGAACTAGCAAGATCCCAAGTAAATATCTAAGCTGGGTATAACACACTACCTCCCAGAAATCACGAATTTTCTATCAAAAACAACAAACTGCTATTTCCTTACAGAATACAAAAGGTTGATAGTATGAGGAAAAAACAAAGTTCACTTGAAGTTTCAACTTTTTAGGGTTTTAAAATATATAATAATTCAGGGCGCGGTGGCGCACGCCTGTAATCCCAGCACTTGGGAGGCTGAAGCAGGAGGATCGCGAGTTCAAAGCCAGCCTCAGCAATGGTGAGGCACTTAGCAACTGAGACCCTGTCTCTAATAAAATACAAAAAAAAAAAAAAAGGGGGGGGCTAGGGGATGAGGCCCAGTGATCGAGTGCCCCTGAGTTCAATCCCCAGTACCATAAATAAATAAATAAATAAATCCCCTGGCTTCAAGCCTCAGGGGGAAAAATTTTTTTTTAAAAATAAAATAAAATATATAATAAATCTCAACTGGGTGTGTAGCTAAGTGGTAGAGCAATTTCCTAGTATGCACGAGGCCAAGGGTTTGACTCCCAGCACTGGAAAATAAAAATATAAATAGCACAAGACAAACCTAGTGACTGCATCCAAGGAGGGCAAGTTCTCCTCACAGCATCCTGCAACAGTGACCCTGATGGTCACCTGTGAGCCTCAGACAAGAGTGGAAACTCCAGAACTGAATAAGCAAAATGTCTGGCCATCTAAACCCCTTGCTGGTCACATGGACCTGCTGAAAGCCAGGGGCAGAAGGTCAAATATCAGAGGAACAAGCAGAATGTGAATGCACAGTCCAGTGACTACGAGGGACAGGGAAACCTAGGTGCAAGACAGTTTGTGAAGGAAGACTACAACAAGAGAGCAGGCAGGAGGAGCTTTCCAGTGACATAACCTATGAAGGTGCCAAGAAATCAACTGAGGACCTATACTATCTGGGAGATGAGGAAAGGCCAAGTTAGAGGGCAACCCTGAATTTCTTTTTTTTTTTTTTTTTTTTTTTTTTTTTTTTTTTTTTTTTTTGTGGTACCGGGGATTGAACTCAGGGGCACTCGACCACTGGGTCACATCCCCAGCCCTTTTTTTGTATTTTATTAGAGACAGGGTCTCACTGAGTTGCTAAGTGCCTCGCCATTGCTGAGGCTGGCTTTGAACTCGCGATCCTCCTGCCTCAGCCTCCCAAAGTGCTGGGATTACAGGCGTGCGCCACCACGCCCGGCTGCAACCCTGAATTTCTGAAGAGAAAAGTCAATTTTTTTTTTAAACTACTATAAATAATGAAGCAAATATTTAGAAGCAAATTTGTATTATTTTTATATCAATAACATATTAAGTTAAATTACATTCCTCAGGAACTATAATTATATATAATATATTACAGGCTGAAAGAATTTGTAGGATATTCAATACAGATATAAAAATAAATAAATTATCAAGCCGAGCAGGGTGGCTCAAGCTCCCAGCAGCTCGGGAGGCTGAGGCAGGAGGATCACAAGTTCAAAGCCAGCCTCAGCAATAAGGAGGCGCTAAGCAACTCAGTGAGACCCTGTCTCTAAATAAAATACAAGACAGGGCTGGGGATGTGGCCCAGTGGTCGAGTGCCCCTGAGTTCAGTCCCCAATACCAAAAAAAAAAACACAACAAAAAAAAATTTATCAAGTTCCTGGTGCGTAAAATCGAACACAAGTCTCAGGATTCCAGCTTGATCCCTGCATCCTGAGGTGCTGGTCACAAATAAGGCAAAAGCAAAAAATGTACATGTTGCTGGCTGAAAAGGCAAAATTCCACAGGCTGGTTCTTGGGACCATGGATCATGCAGTTCTCCCACTGCCTGCAGTTCTCAAGAGTCGCTATAGAACATGCTAGGAGCACAGCACCCTGAGGCAGGGAGATGCTGTCCAGGACAGCCAGTCTCTGGCTCTTGCCCCTCCTAGAGAGGGTACCCCACACCACTTTATTCCAGCAAGTCCCGCTGCCCTGGGGTATAAGTGCAGGTGGGCTGCTCTGTGGGGTCCCTCAGCTGCACTGTAATGTGGGACACTCACAAGGAAGACTCCATCTACCCTGGGCAGCTCTTCTGAGTTTTGGGGGGACTGGCTCACTAGATATCCTAGGATTCTACTGTCCTCTGCTGCTCATCTGCAAATACACATGACCATTGCTTTATAAAGAAAAAAGATTTATTTAACTCAGTTGTGAAGTAACAATGAGGAAGCCCCACTGGTGGCTTCTGGTGAGGGTGGCACATCACTGCAGGAGCACATGTGGGAACAAAATAGTCAATCTTGAACCAAAGCAAGGAGAGGAAGAAGGCAGGGTCCCAGGGCTCCCTTTGAGGGCATGCCCTAATGACCTAAGGACCTATCATAGGCCCCACCTTCCAAGAGTCTCACCCAGGGGACCAAGCCTTTATACATGAACTTTTCTTGAAGGGGGCACCCAACATCCAAACCATGTCAACCTGCTTCACATAAATTGTGAAGCCCAAGATGCAGTAGGCAGATGTATGCAAGTGGGGACCAGTATACAGCACACCTGCTTCACCTTTGCCACTCAGGCTCACAATGAAGTATAATCTCATGAAGTGAAACAGTACAAATTAAGAACACTGTTAATTCATGTACAATGTGAACACAATTTCTACCTTTTATAATGTACTTTTACTTCTGGTAGATCTATTTGTAATTCATTTCCATGCAAAGGGAAACTAGCTTGATGTTTTAATAGCATAAGCACATAAATCAATATTTTTTTTTAAATATTTATTTATTTGCTTTAGTTGTACACGATGCATTTATTTGTACGTGGTGCTGAGGATCGAACCCGGGTCGCGCACGTGCTAGGCGAGCGCTCTACCGCTGAGCCACAACCCCAGCCCTAAATCAATATTTTTTTTAAAAAAAGATCATAAAGGAAGTTCAGGGTTAGCTGGTCACCATCCACCTCACTCTCCAGGGCTGGCCAGAATGTCCTAAAAGCAGTAGAGTCTCTAGAAGGGACCAAAAGTTCACAGGTCCTCCTGGCACTCACACCTCCTGGCACCAACATCAGACAAGGTGAATAATACCACACGTAGGTCTTAATGTCACTAGATTCATTAACTATTTTTGTTGTATTTGTTGTTTTCTATCTTCCTAATCAAGATATACTTTCACATAATTACTACCATGAGAGAAAGAGCCCTAATACGTGCGTGTGTGTGTGTGTGTATGTGTATTTTAGTTGTAGATGTATACAATACCTTTATTTTATTTGTTTATTTTTATGTGGTGCTGGGGATCAAACCCAGTGCCTCACGCATGCTAGGCAAGTGCTCTACCACTGAGCCACAAACCTGACCTCCCTAATATTTTTTTGATATGAGGAAAAAGTTGTTTTGTTTTGTTTTTGATATGAGGAATGAAACTCAGGGGCACTTTACCACTGAGGTACATCCCCAGTCCTTTTATTTTTATTTTGAGACAGGGTCTAAGTTGCTGAGGCTATTCTGAACTCACCTGACCAAGCAGCAACCTGGTTTATTCTGTTAAGACCCCACAGCATGAGCACCAGTCCACAGGAGGGACGCAGACCAAGGCCCAGCACAGTCCGGGCCAGAGCTCCATGCTAGCCATAGCAGAGACCACAGTTAGTATGTGCCTGCACATCCTTCCCCTCCCAGGGCACCACTGCTTCTTCTAAACAACATGGGAAGAAAGAGGACTGGAGAGAAATGTTATGCCAAGAAGAAAGAGAATTCTATTCTTTTTTTCAGGTCAAAGGTATAACTTCACCTCAATCCTACCTGAAACACCACCTATCTGAAAGTCCACCAGCAGTAGAGGGGTGGTGGACTGTAAGTCCTGGGAAAAGTTGACCACACTAACAAACAAATTACAATTGCCCAACAAACATCTGTGGGGGAAAAAGAGCTCCCATGCATTCTAGGATGTCACTGTTCATTAAGATGAGGCCGTGTGACCTAGAAGGAAGACAGGGCTCTTTGCTCACCACTGTTAACTTACACTGGTGGGGGGAAATAATAAAAAATTTTAAAAGGTGGTGCTCATAAAACTTTAGCCAGCCCCTTCTTTCCTAGGAAATCTCCCAAACAGCGAGAAACTTTGACTTGCTGAAGCAAGGACACCACCACGTGGCTAAAAGAGTAAGTGCAGGCTACACACAGAAAACCAGACAGATGAAAGCTAATGAACTCAAAATCAGAAATGTTATTCCTGATGGTACTGGATGATTTTCAGAACTACTTTCCACAATGCTGCTCTGCATAAGGATTAAGACAGCATGGTAAATATACACTTTTGGCTGAATTTCATTCAAAATCTCACACTGGTTTTAAAAAAAAAAAAAAAAAAACAAGCATGATAAAGTTGGTAAAACCAAAGGAGCTGGGTATTTGGAAGCTTGTAACACAAAAAAGTCAAATTTATTCCTGATCAGAACATTAGTTCTATGGGCAGCAGGCATCTTGCTTGTTTAGTTTGTTACTGTGCTACCAGTGCTTCTGCACATAACAAAGCGGCAGTTCTCAAACTTTGCAGCCTCAGGGTCATCACACACTTCACAGTACTGAGCACCCCGCAGTTCTGCTCAAATGGTTATGGCTTTGACATTCACTATCTCAGAATGGCACCACATTAGTTCTGCCACTTTAAAACTGAGAACAGCCGGTACGGTGGTGCATACCTGTAATCGCAGCGGTTCAGGAGGCTGAGGCAGAAGGATCAAAGCCAGTTCAAAGCCAGCTTCAGCAATCCCTGGCACCCCCCAACCACCAAGGAGGGGAAGAACCTTTTAAACAGCTATCATTTCCTCTAAAAAATAACCCCCAAAAACTCATTACATGTTAACAAAAATATTTTTATGAAAAGTAACTATTCTTCAAAACAAAAAACAGGTAAGAGGGCTAAGGGTATAGCTCAGTGATAAGCACTTGCCAGCACTGCAAACAAACAAGTCAGAGTGGTCCTGTTTTACATATGTCCTGCCTCACATCTCCTGCACTGGAT
The DNA here is from genome assembly GCA_025594165.1 of Tamias sibiricus. Classification (NCBI taxonomy): domain Eukaryota; kingdom Metazoa; phylum Chordata; class Mammalia; order Rodentia; family Sciuridae; genus Tamias; species Tamias sibiricus. Next base: position 222,447,911 of record CM046657.1, on the reverse strand, counting down.
CTGTGGCAGGATCACACATGACATGTAGCCTATAAACAGTGTTCTGCATTCACAGCAGACGGGGGTCTGCACTGATAGGCAGGTGGCTCTAGCCTGCTGCAGTGGGTGTTGGTGGAGCTCTACAGAGGAGGATGGGTAGGGCCCACTGCTGTTGGGACATGGAGGGGCCCAACAGTCTGCACAACCACATGTGGGAAGGGTAAGGCCTAGCCTGGTAGTGAGTGCTACAGGGCTGGTGTCCTAATTCATATGATGTAGCTCTTTGGGGTAGCTTTGTTTTGGTGGGGCATAATTTAAGTTCAGAGTCATCTCCCCTTCGGGTTGTTATTATTTATTGTTTAAAGCAATGAGCATTAGTCAAATGAATTGAATTACAAATAAATGACATTTTCTATTAATTTTTCCTACTGTAGAACTACTGTAAAAAGCTTCACTATGTTTCAAAAAACATAACAGAATCACTAACAATCCCACAAGTCAGAAATAAACAACTTTTAGTACATTTCTTTTTGTTCTTTCCCTAAACATAATAAGAAATTTTTAGGGGCTGGGGTCGTGGCTCAGTGGTAGAGTGCCAGCCTAGCATGTAAGCGGCCCGGGTTTGATCCTCAGCACCACGTAAAAATAAAGGCATTGTGTACAACTAAAAACAAATACATAAATTTTTTAAAAAAGAAATTTTAAAAATTCTGAGCCCATTTATAAAGTATAACAGTGCTAACTAAATAACATATAGAAGAACACTTAGTAACTATAGACAAGAGGCCCTCACTGACCCACAATTCCCACACAGCACATTGGCCAGGACCACCTTGTTATCCTCAATTACATGCATAGCATTGAACCTGCAGTAGACAGGACAAAACCAGTGGAGAGCCCAGGCCAAAAGAGGTCAGGTCAGCAGGAAAGGAACTGCCAGCACAGGCTACAATGTCCACTACAGCCCAGCACCACCAATACCAGCAAAGTCTAGGAAACAGGAAACTGAGAAAGCTCTGCCACACTCCAAAAATGTCCTCCCTTTAGAGGAAGCAAAGCAGGGCCTAGACCCTTCTCAAGCCATGGAGGTAAGTACAGGGAAGGAAGGACTGGTGTCAAGAGTAACCAGAGGACTTACCAATTTGGGGGGCTGCTGTGCTGCAAACCAGCCTCCAAGGGCAGGTGATCAGGCAGGCCATCAGGAGTGGCAGGCTCGGATGGGACAGTGGGATGAGGTCAAGGCAGAGACAACTGGAAGGGAAGCAAAGGGTTCTCCTGGGGAAAGGCCACAAGGTGTAGGGAGACAGGCAGGAAGACCATGAAGTTTAGTGGTTGCCAAAGACCCCTGTGGAGGGAAGGGGACATGAGCACATAGGTGAACACAGGAAATGAGGCAGAAGGAGGCTGAGCTAGTAGTTTTCACCAGCACTGGGTGGAAAGGTCAGCAAGGACCAGGACCAAGCAAGAACATAGTAGGGTCAGGGGAAAACAGGGAGGGACAGCACCAGGAGAAAGGGGATGAATCTGCCCAGAAGAACCCTCCAATGGCTTGGCAGGGACATCCTTAACCAGGAGGCTGCACTGATGTTAGGGCTGGTTCCAGGGCTAAGAACTTAAGGCAGAATGGGAAAGGGTGGACACACATAAATACACACAAATCTCTGAGTTTGGTGCAAAGAAATGGGTGGAACTAATGGGAAGTAGGATAGAAAGAGTTAACAGGGCTAGGGGTTGAAAGGAGGCTAGCACTTTAGTAAGCTGATGGCAATGCTCCAAAGAGAGCAAAAAAGGTGAAGAAGCAGGGCAGGGGAAGGATGCAGGGGACAAAGAACCAGATGAGCAGCCACGGCACTTTCATATAAGCCAACAACAACAAAATAGATAAACTCAACTTCTATCAAAACTAAAATCTTTTGTGCCTTAAAGCGTACTACCAAGAGCTGAGCACAGTGGCCCATTCCTGTAATCTCAGCATTTGGGAGGCTGAGGCAGGAGGATCGCAAGCTTGAAGCCAGTTTGGACAACTTAGTGAAACCCTGTCTCAAAATAAAAAGTAAAAAGAGCTGGGGATGTGGCTCAGTGGTTAAGTGCCCTTGGGTTCAATCCCCAGTACCAAAAAAAAAAAAAAAAAAAAAAAAAGAATAGGAAAGAAAAGAAAGGAAAACAAGATTGTACAAATATTTACAGCAGCATTATTCATAACAGAAAAAAAAAGGGAGTGTCAACCTGAGTGTCCGTGACCTGATGAATGGACAGTAATGCAGTCTATCCAAACCAAGGACTATCAGTCAGCCCTAAAAGAAAGGAGAAAGTACAACAAACTACAACATGCGCAAAACCTGAACCCTGAAAACAGTAGCACAGCCTCAGAAAAACCGCCAATCATAGAAGACCACAGGTGACAGTACTGCAACTGCACAGAAGGTCAAGGAAGAAAGGGGGTGACTTTCCTCTCCAGTCTCCTAGGTGTGACCACCCAACACTCAAAGTCACCAGCACTCTTTTCTTCCTCTGGTTTTCCTTAAGTACTTGTCTCACCACTGGTCCTGCCTCTTCTCCAAGGCAGAAAATACATGCACTCTGCAGAAGGCTTATAAAACAGGAGCTCTCATTTGCAACATCCTCTCGCTTTTCTTTTCTTTCTTTTTTTTTTTTTTTTTAAATTATACTTCTATTTATTTGTTGATTTTTAACAGACCTTTATTTATTTATTTATTTATTTATTTAACCCAGTGCCTCACACATGCTAAGCAAGCACTCTACCACTAAGCCACAGCCCCAGCCCCTTATTTATTTTTTTGATGTGGAGCTGAGGCCTCATGCATGAGAGGCAAGCACTCTACCACTAAGCTACAACCCTGTCCCCTCTCACTTTTCTTAAGAAACAGAAAAAAGTCTGTGAAATGGTACAGCCCTCTAAGAGGTACTATGGGCTATTGAGGTAATTCTAAAAGGTCATCTGCCCAGAACATGGGACTAATTTGGACAAGCTCTTTTCTGTATTCAATAAAACTAATCAAGCTGCATACACATTAAATAAGACATATTCCCACCAGATTTCAGATGCTGAAAAGCCCAGACAACTACACAGCCATATACCTTGTTTGCCCTATGTCTCTTAAGATACAATGCTTCGGGGCTGGGATTGTGGCTCAGCGGCAGAGCGCTCACCTCGCACGTGTGCGGCCCGGGTTCAATCCTCAGCACCACGTAAAAACAAATGCATTGCATTGTGTACAACTAAAGTAAATTAAAAAAATTAAAAAAGATACAATGCTTTGACTGCGAATATTTTTAATTTAAAAAAAATCAACAAAATTTTTAATTCACTTGAAACTTGTTCTCGATTATATTGTATTTTTCCCATAATGCCATGATCCACAGAAGATTCCATAATGCTTTAAGCAAAAGATAAAAATCTGCAACACTAAAATCTTCTATACCCCTCCCATCTCTAAAATTATCTAAGCCAGGTGTGAGGATCAGGAGTTCAAAGCCAGACAGCAATTTAGCTATTGAGGCCCTCAGCAACTTAGCAAGACTCTGTCTCTAAATAAAATACAAAAAGGGCTGGAGGTGTGACTCAGTGGTTAAACACCCCTGGGTTCAATTCCTGGTACCAAAAATTAAAATAAGTTATCTCAAAATGGAAAGCAAGCTGGGCGTGGTGGCACACGCCTGTAATCCCAGCACTTAGGAGGCTGAGGCAGGAGGATCGCAAGTTCAAAGCCAGCCTCAGCAATAACGAGGCACTTACCAACTCAGTGAGATCCTGTCTAATAAAATTCAAAAAAGGGCTGGGGATGTGACCCAGTGGTCGAGTGCCCCTGAGTTCAATCCCTGGTACCAAAAAAAATAAAATAAAATAAATAAAATAAATGGAAAGCAAATATCTAGCCTAGGGCTGGGGTTGTGGCTCAGCGGTAGAGTGCTCGCCTAGCACATGCGAGGCCTGGGTTCAATCCTCAGCACCACGTAAAACTAAAAGGCACTGTGTACAACTAAAACCAATAAATAAATATTTTAAAAATATATATAAGCCGGGCGTGGTGGCGCACGCCTGTAATCCCAGCACTTTGGGAGGCTGAGGCAGGAGGATCGCGAGTTCAAAGCCAGCCTCAGCAATGGTGAGGCACTTAGCAACTCAGTGAGACCCTGTCTCTAATAAAATACAAAAAAGGGCTGGGGATGTGGCCCAGTGGTCTAGTGCTGCTGAGTTCAATCCCTGGTACCAAAAAAAAAAAAAAAAAAAAAAAAAAATATATATATATATATATATATATATATATATATATCTAGCCTAGCTGCACCCTGCCTGACCTGCTTCCCCATTGCCCAGCCTCTACCTGCACTTGGGCCTACAGTCCTGCGCCAGCCAATAGTGCCCTTCAAACCCAGTCCCCAAAGGGACCCCCGTGGAGCACTAGAAGAGGAGGGCCAGTACCAGCCAGGTGCATAGAGTATGACTTCAGCAGGGTCAAAGGACCTAGCTCCTCCAAAATACAATATTCTTGACTCAGAAAAGATTAGAACACACAATCCCTTAGGGGTTGAGCTACTAACATTAACCACCATTAAAATTTATGTCACAAGTATAAAATAAGTTCTGGCATCAGCATGCTTGCACACCTGATCAACAATTCCTCTCAGAACCACTATAGCGCCATTTTCCAAGGCACAGCATCTCAGGACTTCACCACTGCCGAGGACATGTGAGTGACAGTATTGCCTGGGCTCACCAGTGGCCTCCACCCAGTTCCATTTTGAGGGCAGGCACAAAGGAACGGTCCCTATTGTTCCATTTCCTCATTACACTGTGTGCTGTGCACTGAGCCGCGTTCCCTCAGATCTGGGAAAGTAGCCTGCCCTCCCCCACCCTTTTGTTCCAAGAATACATTCTAGAACAGGCACACTACAAACCCATCTGTCTAATCCATCATTCACAATAAATAAATAAACAAACAAACAAACGAAATCACAGCCACCGCTGGGTCCTTCTGAAAGATGCACCTAGCACTTGTCCATATACTGTCTTGTTTTTCTATGTAATTGCTTACAAACCCCAAGTGGACGCTCTGCTTCCTTGGGTTTCTGGCTCTCACCACATCCTTCTTTCTCTGTCACTACAAGGAAAATGAAGTCTGCCCATCAACAAGCTGGATGAGGTCATGCACAACCTGAACACATGAACTGAATGGGCTCAAGGACACCTTCCCAAGTCTCCTGTAAGTGGTCTGCGTCATTTCCATACCCAGATGGACAGATCTGCCCCCTGTGCAGCTTGCCCAGAAGGGAGCCACTGCAGAACACTAGTCAGTCCCTCCTTGCACACAGCACAAGCCTCTGGTCCCCAGAGCCCAAGATACCTGGCTCTCCTGCATCCTGCACTGTCACCCCTCCCAGACTCACCCCTACCACCACTAAGACTGCCACAGAGAGGGAGGAATAAGAGGAAACAAGATGGCATTGTCAGCAAAAAGGTCCAAGTACTCTTTGTAATGTTAAACAAGAGGAAAATCACCAGTTTGTCATCAGCATAACTGATGAAGTTAAGAGTTTCTTCCTGCCACAGAGCAAATATGGAACTGGCCTCATTATCTTTCAAAACCTACCAACTCACACCCACCCAAGAAAATGCACATCAGGTGGCTAGACATTAAAACAGGGCAATTCTGGCAGGGAGGGGACAAGGTGACCTCCTCAAAACACAGCAAACACCCTGCTCTACCAGCCCCGCCTCCAGCCTGGGAGCACTAGTGTAAAGGGAGAACCAAACAAAAGAGGCCAGGTGTGATGCCATGCTCCCTGCAGGCACCTCTACCAACTTCCTCCCTCCAGTCTTGGAGCAAATGTTTACTGTAGCCAACTGCAGAGAAATCACAGCAGCTTAACCGCAGCTCCCTCTGAAGCTCCATCACTCTGGGCATGCTCACCAGAGTTGCAGCCATTTCCTGAGATGAAGGCTGCACCAGGCAGCAAGGATTCCAGAGCCACATGTGGCCAGCCCAGGACCTCAGGCCTCCTAGGATCACACACGTTTTAACAACTGGAGTTTTCTCAAAAAGAAACCATCTGCTGGGGCTGGGGTTATAACTCAGCAGTAGAGCACTCACATGTGAAGCACTGGGTTCGATCCTCAGCACCACATAAAAATAAATAAAGTAAAAACAATGTGTAAAAGAAAGAAAGAAAGAAAGGAAGGAAGGAAGGAAGGAAGGAAGGAAGGAAGGAAGGAAGGAAGGAAGAAGAAAGAAGAAAGAAAGAAAGAAAAAGAAAGAATGAAAGAAAGAAAGAAAGAAAACATCTGCTTAGACATTTTCATCCTAAAAATGGAGAAGGGTCTCTCCAAAGATACTAACAAAGCTCACCAAACAAAACAATCATTCCTCTTAGAGTCTCTCAGTTACTTTGTTTAAAAAGTACCCACAAAAAAACCTAGAAGCCAGGCGCGGTGGCGCATGCCTGTAATCCCAGCACTTTGGGAGGCTGAGGCAGGAGGATCGCGAGTTCAAAGCCAGCCTCAGCAATGGCAAGGCACTTAGCAACTCAGTGAGACCCTCTCTCTAATAAAATATAAAAAAAGGGCTGGGGATGTGACCCAGTGGATGAGTGCCTCTGAGTTCAATCCCTGGTACCACAAAAAAAAAAAAAAAAAAAAAAAAAAAAAACTAGAGTACTTTGGAGACAAGTCTACGAGAACAGAAAATAACCTCCAGTGCTTCCATAGGAACTCACCTTCAAAGCGACTTATCTCCCAGTCAAGAGCCCACACCAGCAGCACAATGGACATGCCCATGGGCTCCTGCCCAATGCCAACAAGGCCTGTTCCTCAGAGAAGCTCCAGGAGGCACTGCAGGAAGCAATCTGGACAGTGGCCTCCTCAAACTCAGGCTTCTCCCACATATCCCACCAGCCTTGACCCAAACATCCTCTGAGAGAAGGCCCTTTTGCTATAATCCAGACCGAGGTAGCTCTAAACCCAAAATAATAAATTGCCTAAGTCCTTAAAATTAAAGGAAAAAAAAAAAGGCAGCAATATTTTTTTAAATAGTGTAATTGGGTTTTGTGCAACCTGTAAAATGATGAGGTGTCCCCTAAAAGCTGCTGTGCTGATGCAGGAATGTTCAGAGGTGAAACAACTGAGGCTGGGGCAGCTGTAGCCTCACCAGCCTCTCCTAGTTTGGGTGGACTGACTGGGTAGGGACTGGGCCCATGGGGCGTGGCTGGAGGTGAGCACTGGGGGCGTATCCTGGAAGGAGGCAGCCGCCTGGCAGCCCGTAGCCTCTGGCCCCTTCCCCCACCCACACCCTGCTGCCTGGCTGCCACCAGCTGAACAGCTTTCCTTCACCACAACACCCTTCCACCAAGAGATGCTGCTTCACCTTGGGCCCAGAGCAGTGGAGTCAGCCATCTATGGACTGAGACCTCTGAAACATGAGCCAAAATAAATTTTTCCTCCCCTAATTTGTTCTTACAGGCTATTTTGATCACAACATCCAAAAACTGACTAACACACTAACCTTTGTATGTAAATGCTATTCTGTAACACATACCCACTTTCTTTTTGGTGCATACTACTGCTGCAGACTGTGCAAGAGCAGAAACATGGAAGGTCTAGAAGAGGAGGGCCACTCAGCTGTGCCTAATCCAACCCTAACCCAACTGGCTGACCCAAGCCAGGCTGAACCCCAAGACAGTCAAGTACGTGTCAAGTCAATAGATTAACCCATCAGAAAAATGAGTGAGAAGTGATTTCTCCTTAACATCAGACTGAAAGTTCCAGGTACAGAAAACATAATGTAACTGATCCGTCTTGGGCTGGGGTTGTGGCTCAGCAGTAGAGCGCTCACCTAGCATGTGCGCGGCCCGGGTTCAATCCTCAGCACCACATAAAAATAAAGGCATTGTGTACAACTAAAACGAATATATAAATATTTTTAAAAACAGAGGACAACCTTACCCACTGCCTCACCTTCAGCTCCCCAAGTAAGACATACAAAAAGGCAGAAAAGGACTGGGGTTGTGGCTCAGCAGTAGAGCACTGGCCTCGCACGTGCGTGGCCCGTGTTCGATCCTCAGCACCACATAAACATGAAAGCATTGTGTACAACTAAATAAATATTTTTTTTAAAAAAGGCAGAAAACACAAACTTAAGGAAAATAAATACAAGACTAACAAAATAAATGCAAGATGCCAAGCACAGTGTCACACGCCTATAATCCCAGGGGCTTGGGAGGCTGAGGCAGGAGAATTGCAAGTTCAAAGCCAGCCTCAGCAAAAGCGAGACACTAAGCAACTCAGTGAGACCCTGTCTCTAAATAAAAATATAAAGCCGGGCGCGGTGGCGCACGCCTGTAATCCCAGCACTTTGGGAGGCTGAGGCAGGAGGATCGCAAGTTCAAAGCCAGCCTCAGCAATGGCGAGGCACTTAGCAACTCAGTGAGACCCTGTCTCTAAATAAAATACAAAAAAGGGCTGGGGGTGTGGCCCAGTGGTCGAGTGTCCCTGAGTTCAATCCCCAGTACCAAAAAAAAAAAAAAATATATAAGATAGGGCTGGGGATGTGGCTCAGTGATTGAGTGCCCCCATGTTCAATCCCTAGGTACCCCCAAAAAAGAAATTTAACAAAACCTCTATGGGGGCAATTTGACAATATTTATCCAACGTTTTAAATGTTTACCCTTTGGCTGAGCAACTCTACAGATAGACTTGCAAAGTTCCTTAAACCATATGTAGAAAGGGCATACACTCAGTCTTCTTTCTAACTTAGAGATCTAAATACAAGCACCAACACAGTGCCAGTTATATAAATCATTGAATTCCTACAAGGCAACACCAGAAAGCTCTTGAAAAGCATAAGAAAGGCTGGTGTACTTGCAGGGGGGCTGTGGAGACAAGCCATAGAGGCGCCAGTGCAAGGCCACAACTGCTCAATTACTTGTGAAGACCCCATAAGTGAGCAGAGAAGCTGGTGTACGCATGAACATCTTTTTGACTAGTGATTAGTAGTGTGATGGTTTTAAGATCTGAGAGCAAAAATGGAGGTGGAGGCTGGAGTTGTTGCTCAGTATAGAGAATTTGTCTAGCATGTGTGAGGCCCTGGGTTCAATCCTCAGCACCACATATAAATAAATAAATAAATAAATAAATAAATAAATAATAAATAATCCATTTACAACTAAAAAAAAAATTTTTTTTTTAAATGGAGGTGGGAGCCAGGCATCGTGGCGCATGCCTATAATCCAGCACTTGGGAGGCTGAGGCAGGAGGATCACGAGTTCAAAGCCAGCCTTAGCAATAGCGAGGCATTTAGCAACTCAGTGAGACCCTGTCTCTAATAAAATACAAAAAAATGCTGGGGATGTGGCCCAGTGGTCGAGTGCCCCTGAGTTCAATCCCTGGTACAAATAATAATAATAATAACAATAATAATAATAATAATAATGGAGGTAGGAGTCTTTCGATCTGCAATATGCACCTTTTCTTTCTACACTGAGACTGTAAGTGTACTGGGCATTTATGGATCTAGCTCTGAACATGAAACATCTGTTCCATACTGGACAGAACTTAATAACTTCTAGTCATGTCATAAGCACCATTAGCCCACCACCCACAATGAAACTAGGGTCTTGTCAACAGTCAGTACCTAACCAGCACACCATGCAGGCTACACACACACACCAGGCACCTCACTGGGCATGTGTACAGAGTCTGCAGCCACAGCAGGCCCAGACTTTACTTGAAGCCCCAGGTTTGCTCTGTTCTGTCCATACTCTCCCCCTGGCCCACCCCTCTGGGGCCCAGCTACTTCTTTGTACAAACTGACAGAGACCCAAGACAGCCAAAACAATCTTGAAAGACAAACTGAGAAGACTCACATGTCCCCATTTCAAAACTCACTGCAAAACTTAAGTGATCATGACAGTGTGGTGGTGCTGGCCTAAGGACATCTTATCAATGGAACAGAACTAAAAGAACAGAACTAAACTCTTACATGTATGGCCAACTGAAGTCCAACCAAAATCATTCACTGATGAATGGAAAATCTTTTCAACAAATGGTGCTGAGACAACAGACAGCTATATGCAAAAGTATACAGTTGGGTCAAGCACAGTGGGGCACACCTGTAATCTCAGCAACTCAGGAGGCTGAAGCAGGAAGATTGCAGGTTCAAGGTCAGCCTCAACAACTTAGCCAGACTATCTCAAAATTAAAAAATAAAAAATAAGGCTGAGGATGTAGCTCAGTGAGTGTCCCTAGGTTCAATTCCCAATACAGCCAAAAAAAAAAAAAAAGAAGCAGCAGCAGCATGAAGTTGGACCCCTACCTCACACCATACACACAAAACGTAACTCAAAAATAAGAGCTAGGGCTGGGGTTGTGGCTCAGTGGTAGGCCCAGGTTCGATCCTCAGCACCACGTAAATAAACGCACTGTATACAACTAAAGCAAATAAATAAGTATTTATTAAGAAAAAAAAGATTAAGACCTAAAGAAAAGGCAAAAACCATAAATTCTTTTTTTTAATATTTATTTATTTGTTTTAGTTGTACACAATGCATTTATTTTTACGTGGTGCTGAGGATTGAACCCGGGCCGCGCACATGCTAGGCGAGCACTCTAACTTTGAGCCACAACCCCAGCCCCCAAACTATAAATCCTTAGAGGAAATCTGGCACAAATCTTCATAATCTTGGATTTGCAATTGTTTTCTTAGAACATCAAAAGCACATAGGACACCAAGAGCAACAAGAGAAATAGATAAATCAGAATTCATTAAAATTAAAAATTAAAAATGTTTGTACTCAAAGAATGTATCAAGAAAATGAAAATGCAACCCATGAAATGGGAGAAGTATTTACAAGTCACGTATCTGATAAGAAAATATATCTATAATATGTAAAGAACACAACTCAAGGGCTGGGGTTGTGGCTCAGCAGTAGAGCACTTGCCTTGCATGAGTGAGGCCCTGGGTTTGATCCTCAGCACCACATAATAATAAATAAATAAAATAAAGGTATTGTGTCCAAACTACAACTGAAAAATACAATATTAAAAAAGCAAAAAAAAAAAAAAAAAAAAAAGAATACAACTCAATAATAAAAACAACCCAATTTAAAAATGAGCAAAGTGCCCAGCATGCACAAAATCCCCATCACCTCAAAAAGTAAATAAATAAAAATTAAAATCTGGGCTGGGATTGTGGCTCAGCGGTAGAGCGCTCGCCTAGCACGTGGGCGACCCGGGTTCGATCCTCAGCACCACGTACAAATAAAACAAATTGAATAAAACTCATTGTGTACAACTAAAAGCAAAATAAAATATTTTTTTTAAAAAAAGCTTTAAAAAAATTAAAATCTATACAGACACTTCTCCACAGAAGATATACATAGGGCCAATAAGCACATGGGATTCAACATCATTCATTAGTCACAGGAAATGCAAATGAAAACCACAATGAGACAACACTTCACAAGTAATAGGATGCCTACAAACAAAAAGTTGAACAATAACAAGCACCAGCAAGAATGTGAAAAAACTGGAACTGCATACATTGCAGGTACAAATGCAAGAGGTATAACCACTGTGCAGACAGAGCAACAATCTCTAGAACAGTTCCCTCTTACTGAGGCTGCTGTAAACTGACGTGCAGTTGTAAGGAATCAGAGGTCCTGTACACACTTTGTCCAGTGTGTGAGTCTCCTAGGATGGCCTTAACAAAATACTGCAAGCTAAGTGTCAATTTATCTTTGTCTTTTCACCATTCTGAAGGCCAGAGTCTGAAACACCAAGCTGTGGCAAGGCCATGTTCCCTCTGATGCACCTAGGGAAGAATACTACCTCGCCTCTTCCAGCTGCGAGGGGCTGTGGCAATCTGGCTTTCTTCAGTCCATAGATATCTTCCCCCAATCTCTGCCTCCACTGTCATATATTCCTCCTTGTGTCTTGTGTCTGTGTCATCTCCTTACAACTTCATATCAAGCTCCTTAATTAAAGACCCTTTGTCCTCAGAAGGTCACATTCTGGGGTTCCAAGTGAACTTAAATCTGAGAGGACACCATTCAACCCACTAACACCCAGCTTCACCCAATAGTAACATTTTTGCACAAACCTACAGAACAGCAGCACAGCCAGGACCAGCCTGACTTTTCAAGTGGAGGATGGACAGAGTAATGCCCCGAGTGTGTTTCTGTAGTTACAACAGAAGACCAAGACTGGTGATTATGAAGAACACAGGTTTATTATAGCTCATGGTTCTAGGAACTGGGAAGTCCAAGAGCATGCTGCCAGCACCTGCATGGCTTCAGGTGAGGGTCTTGTGCTGCTTCAACTTGTGGCAGAAAGTAGAAGGGCAAACAGGAAAAGGCTGTGACTAATGAATGATCCACTACTGAAGCGCCACCCCACAACCCAAACATGCTCCCACCAAGGCAGCCTCCCTGTTGCATTTAGGAATTAAGGTTCCAATCCATAAACTTTGGGAGAACACACTTAAGCCATAACAGGTAAGTGTAGCATAGAAGCAGAAAAACTAGGAAGACCAGTTCAGGGGTCTAAATGAATGTGAGATGAGGAAAAAACAGAGGACTAAGAATGATTCCTTAATGGCATTTTTACAGAGAAAAAGGTAAGTTTTTACACTAACTCAGGCAAACAAGTATCTTTATGATACCCAAGAACAAGAGTCTTTCCATGGTTCAAGAAGTATTTGTTTCAAGAGCAAGAATGTTACAGCATTCCTCACAAAGCTTTCTATACTTTACTAAACCTGTTTCAAAATATTATATTTTTTTGTGTTGCTTTGTAAATGAGGATACTATTCTGTACACAGGAAAGCTACTGACTTTTTTTTTTTTTGGGGGGGGGGAGTTGTTTACTGGGGATTAAAACCCCATCCTTTCTTAAAAATTTTTGAGTCAGGGTCTCACTAAATTGTTTAAAGCCTTGCTAAATTGCTGAGGTTGGCCTCAAACTTGCAATCCTCCTGCCTCAGGCTCCCAAATCACTGGGATTATAGGCATGCACCACCACACTGGGCTAAGACTACTGATTTTTTTCATATATCAGTCCTTTGAATGATTTCATTATCTGCATTTTAGCACTGAATCTCAGGTTTTCCAGTTCATTGCAAGTATTACTCATTTTTTACCTTTTTGTGCTCAACTTCACCAGTAAAATATTAACTATCAGCTGGGGGGGAGGGAGGGGAGGGGAAAGGAGGGGGCAAAAGGGTGAAGAAAAAAAAAGATGGTAGAACGAGATGAATATCATTACCCTAAGTGCATGTATAAAGACACGAATGGTGTGAATATACTTTGTATTCAACCAGAGACATGTAAAAATGTGCTCTATAAGTATAATATGAAATATAATGCATTCTGCTGTCATTTATAACAACTTAGAATAAATACACATGCCGGGCGCGGTGGCGTACACCTGTAATCCCAGCACTTGGGAGGCTGAGACAGGAGGATCGCGAGTTCAAAGCCAGCCTCAGCAATGGTGAGGCACTTAGCAACTCAGTGAGAACCTGTCTCTAATAAAATACAAAAAAGGGCTGGGGATGTGGCCCAGTGTTCGAGTGCCCCTGAGTTCAATCCCTGGTACCAAAAAATAAATAAATAAATAAATACACACACACACACACACACACACATATATACATATATATATATATATATATATATATATCAGCCAGGCATAGTGGTGCCTGTAATACAAGCAGCTCAGGAGGCTGAGATAGGAGGACTGCGAGTTCAAAGCCATCCTCAGCAAAAGCAGGGTGCTAAGCAACTCAGTGAGACACTGTCTCTAAATAAAATACAAAATAGGGCTGGCTGGGGATGTGGCTCAGTGGTTGAGTGCCCCTGAGGTTCAATCCCCAGTACCCCCCCACACACACCAAAAAAAAAAAAAAAAATTCTAGCATTCATGTTAAAAAAGTAAAAAATAAGAATAATTTTTTTAAAAATTTTACCTATTTATTTATTGTGGGGCTAAGGAACAAACACAGGACCTCATGCATGCTAGGCAAACACTCTACCACTGAGCCACATCCCCAGCCCAAGAGTAATTTTGACAAATTTTATTTAACTTAGTATACATCCAAACATTAGTATTTCAACATATAAACAATATAAAATAACTAGTACAAAAAAATGCAAAATATCTCATAAGTTTCTGAAATCCAGTGCACATTTGACATAGCACATTTCAGTTCCATGTGGCCACACTTCCAGAGTCCAAAGCTACAACCACCTTTTTGGAGAGCACAGCCTCCTCTCCAGCCAGATCTACACATGGGCAGGTGCCCAGCTTTACCCAAGATTCTACTTGGAATCCTGAGGGGAAAAAAGACACCTATGAACTCTGTGCAGCAGAAGAAAACTCCAGGAAGCCTTCCTCAGCCACTCCAAGAGTATGTGTGTGCTGCTTACTGTTCCTGTAACACTGGCTTACCTCTTCTAATGGCAATTACCAAAGGGTGCTTGTATTTCTCAAAGCTAGAACACCAACCAGCACCTTCACAAATACCAGGCAGGAACCAGGCCTGGACTGCTCACCTTTTTTCCAAGACCACATCTGGCATTAAACATCTGTTCTAGAAATGAACAAATGAACATACCCATAAGTGAATTAACAGTTCATGTCTATAGTGAGAAGCAAGCATTCCTGGGCTACTAAAAAGTAAATAAATAAAACCACACACCAACCTGGCCTCTTTCCCTTCTGCAGTAAGTTATAAAATATTTACTCATTGCACAAAATGTACCAGGCAGTATTCAATATGTTGGGAAATTAATAAAGCTAAAGCCCCACTTTAGAAGAGTCTGCAGTCAGTCCAGCCACTGAGACACCAACACAAAAAATTAAAACAAAAACAAGTTCATGACAAAGGATAAGGTTCCTCTGAAACAGTTAAGCATATGTCAAATCAGCGGGCTGCAGCCCACCTCCCACTTCTTTTTTTAAATTTATTTGCTTTAGTTGTACACAATGCATTTTTATTTTTACGTGGTGCTGAGGATCCAACCGGGCCACACGCGTGCTAGGTGAGCACTCTACCACTAAGCCACAACCCCAGCACCCTACCCCCACCCCAGCTTCCCACTTCTGTACAGCCTAAAAGTTAATCATGGTTTAAATACATAATTCACATATATATGAATTTCTCAAAAGTTACAAGAAACTCAAGTTTGAGCCTCCATACATGAAGCTTTACTGGCAAAGAGCCTTACACACTTGTTTATGTACTGTCCACAGACATGTCTGTAATGTAAGATAGCTGAGAAGCTGCACCCAAAATGCCTATGGGACTTCCAGCCCCCCAGGTACAGCTGGAGGTGGAATTCAATGATGGCAGAGTGCTTGCCTAGTGTGCACATTTTTGTACACACACACACACACACACAGAGGGGAATAAATAGATATCCATCAAGAACTCTATACTTGCCAACTATCTTCATAAAGGAAAAATTAAACATTCTAAGATTGGCCAGGCATGGTGGTACACACCTGTAATCCCAGCGGCTCGGGAGGCTGAGACAGGAGGATCACAAGTTCAAAGCCAGCCTCAGCAATTTAGCAAGTCCCTAAGCAACTCAGTGAGACCCTGTCTCTAAATGAAATACAAAATAGGGCTGGGGATGTGGTTCAATGGTAAACTGCATGTGAGTTCAATCCCCGGTAGTCAAAAAAAAAAAAAAAAAGCAGGGTTCATCACTGAAAGACTTGCCCTAGAAATATTAAGCATATTGCAAGCTAATGAAAAGACACTGAAAAGTTATTCAAATCCATTTGAAGAAAAAAGTAATGGAGGAAGAAAAAAAACAAAATAGACCATATTAGACCATGTGTTCCAGGACCAAAACCGGAATTTGTCAACACCTATCAGTGTGAATACATTTTCAAAGCAGAAATACAGAAACTTGTATCACGGAGCAGCATTAACACACGAATGCTTCCAGTAACTTTTATAATAGGGAACACTAACTCTGAACCCCAATGACACAAACGGTTATACTTTCAAAAACTTTTTTTTTTAATTTTTTTTAGTTGTAGATGGATACGATGCCTTTATTTTATTTGTGTATTTTTATGTGGTGCTGAGGATCAAACTCGAACTCAGTTCCTTACGCATGCTAGGAAAACGCTCTGCCGCTGAGCTACAACCCCAGCCCCTCAAAAAACTTTTATTGTTCTGATCTGTATTACAAAAGAGAACAAAAACCAAAAAAAAGCCCATTTTATATATCTGTTTTTTGGGAGCAAGGGTGTTGAGGTTCAACTTCAGGACCTCATAAAAGGAAAGAGCTCTACAACCAAGAAAGTCCACTACATTTTTCACTTTAGTCAAAAATTTGTGGAGTGTAGCTGGGGTGTAGCTTAGTGGTAAAGCATTTGCCTAACATGTAAGATGCTCTAGGTTTGATTTCCAGCATCACAAAAAATAAATAACTAGCCAGGTGGCACACACAGTCCCAGCTGCAGGCTAAAGCAGGAGGATCACAAGTTCAAGTTCAGCAACTTGGCGAAACCCTGTCTCAAAAATCAGCAACTTGGCGAAACCCTGTCGGCACTTAAAAATTAAGGGAAAAAAAAAAAGGGCTGGGGAGGTGTGGTGTGGTCGAGTGCCGAGTGCTCCGGTACCACAAAAAAAAAAAAAAAAAAAAAAAAAAAAAAAAATTAAGGGAAAAAAACTGTCTGCCTCCACTGGTTGCTGTGCCTCCATTGCGGTGGCACATTCCTATAATCCCAGTGGCCTGGGAGGCTGAGGCAGGAGGATCACAAGATCAAAAGCCAGCCTCAGCAACTTATCGAGGCCCTAAGCAACTCAGTAAGACCCGGCCCTTAAATAAAATATTAAAAAAAAAAAAAAAAAAAAAAAAAAAGAAAGAAAAAAAGGAAGGAAGAAAGAAAGCAAGATAGCTGGGGGGATCTGGGGATGTATCTCAGTGGTAGAGTTCATGATTAGCATGTGTGAAGTCCCTTGGTCCAATCCCTAGTACTACTGCTAAATATTTTTTTAAGCTATCATCATCATTGTTTTTGCTTTTTGGCATGCAAAGTAAAAAATATTTGTTATCCTGTCTTTGCAGAATGTGCGCTGCACCACTCCAAAGCCTCCCCCAAGTCTTGGTGAAATATGCACCACCCACCCTGCTGTTGGAGAAAATCCCCCTCCAACTGAGGCCCAGTCCCAGGAGTAGTCTTACACCCTCCTCACCTGCCACATCAGACTAGCCACCATCACCTCCTGAGGACCACACCTGCCTCCTCCACACAGTCCCTCTGCAATCCCTCCTTCACACAGAGAAGAATGACCCTTATAATACACAAACCTCATTAAGCCACTCCTGGCCTGAAACCTTCTCACCACCCTTAGAACCAGGACAAGAATCCTGAGCAAGTCCAATCCACACCATCAGCCCACTCAGGCAGGCACCTCCTTATCCCACAGGCATTATCCTAGAAAAGTGACAAAACAAACTTCACAAAACACTTAAGTGGTCTCAAAATGTGGATACATTGTAAGCATTCAATCGCTCAGTCTAAGACTTATTGCCTCACCTGGAAGACTGGAGGTAGAGCCTAGGTGGGCCCTGCACATGTTATCAGCCCAAGGGGAGACTCAGGCTCTGTCTTGGTGCACTCACCTCTTCATTTTCAAAGTGAATAAGAGCTCACTCCCACCTACATCTCTTAAGTCCTCTGATTTCTGCCCACCATTCATTCCCCCAATGTAGAAGGCTATCCCTTCCACATTGGACCCAAGGCAGACCCAACAAAGTCACCAGACCTCTAGGGAACACAGTAGCATCTACCACATACAGGTGATGCTAAAACCAAATAAGATAATGAAATAAGACTCACTAGTCACAAAGTAGTACTGCTAAATATTTTTTTTAAGCTATCACAAAGGACCTCCACTTGACCAAATCCAAGGGTCAGTTCTTGATTTTCGTCTCACACTTCTAGCAACTGCCAAAAGAGCTGATTATTCTGTCTTCACAAAACACTTTGAGTCTTGTTCAAGTTCTCCTGCTATTTCAGTCTACTTTGCTAGCTTCTCCTGGTCCTTGAGCACCTTCCCATAATACATTTACACTTAACAATCCAATAGGCACCTCCATCCTCTCCCCCAAACCTGCCGCTCCAACAGACTTCCCCTTCTTAATAAACAGCAACATCCTCTCACGTGTTCAAGCCAAAAGTCTCCTCAGGTCATAATGAACCTAACTGCTATGTACAACTATAAAGCTCTAAAAATAAAAACTCCTCAGTCTTGCTGCCATGATTTAAATATCTGTCCCTCCAACAGTCAAGTAGAAATTTAACTGCCATTGTAACAGTATTAAGCAGTGGGACCTATTAAGAGATGAGCAAGCCATGAGGGCAGAGCCTCATGCCTTCATGGGATTAAAGCCATTAAAAAAGGGCAAGTTCAGGGCTGGGGTTGTGGCTCAGCGGCAGAGCGCTTGCCTCGCACGAGCGTGGCGCGGGTTCGATCCTCAGCACCACGTAAACATGAATGCATTGCATACAACTAAAGTAAATAAATAAATATTAAAAAAAAAAAAAAAGGGGGCAAGTTCAGTCCCCTCTTTCTCCCCCTCTCACTCTCCCTTTTACCCTCTCACCTTTCACCATAGGATGACGCAGAAAAAGGCCTTCATCAAATGCCTGCACCTTGATCTTGGACTTCAAGCCCCCAGAACTATGAGTCAATAAATTTCTGTTCATTTTAAATGACCTAGTTTCAGATATTCTATCATAGCAGCAGCAAACAAACCAAGACACTCATCTACTCCTCTCTGCTCTTCCTTCAAATGTACATCTAGTATAAGAAGTGGAAACCAGCCAGGAACGGTGGTGTACGCCTGTTATTCCAGTGGCTCGGGAGGCTGAGGCAGGAGGATCACAAGTTCAAAGCCAGCAACAGTGAGGCACTAAGCAACTCAGTGACACCCTATCTCTAAATAAAATTCCAAACAGAGCTAAGGATGTGGCTCAGTAGTTCAGTGTCCCTGAGTTCAATCCCCAGTACAAGAAACAAAATGAGTAGAAACAGGGCTGGAGTTGTGGCTCAGTGGTACAGAGCATGCCTGGCATGTGTGAGACCCTGGGTTCAACCCTCAGCACCACATGTGAACAAATTAAAAAAAAAAAAAATCCATTGACAGGGGTGGGGTAGTAGCTCAGTGGAAGAGTGCTTGCCTGGCATGTGTGAGGTACTAGGTTTGATAATCAGCACCACATATAAATAAGTAAAATAAAGGTCCATCAACAAACTTTAAAAAAAAAAAAAAGATAAATTGACAAATAAAAATATATTAAAAAAAAAAAAAAGAGTGTCAACACAGTTATGTCAAAAAGCTATCAAGAAGCCGGGCACAGTGGCACACGCCTGTAATCCCAGCACTAGGGAGGCTGAGGCAGGAGGATTGCGAGTTCAAAGCCAGCCTCAGGAATGGCAAGGAAAACTTAGCAACTCAATGAAACCCTGTCTCTAATAAAATACAAAAAAGGAGCCAGGCGCGGTGGCGCACGCCTGTAATCCCAGCACTTTGGGAGGCTGAGGCAGGAGGATCGTGAGTTCAAAGCCAGCCTCAGCAATGGCGAGGCACTTAGCAACTCAGTGAGACCCTGTCTCTAAATAAAATACAAAAAAGGTCTGGGGATGTGACCCAGTGGTCGAGTGCCCCTGAGTTCAATCCCCAGTACCACAAAAAAAAAAAAAAAAAAGGCTGGGGATTTGGCCCAGTGGTTGAGTGCCTCTGAGTTCAATCCCTGGTACAAAAAAAAAAAAAAAAGCAAGCTATCAAGAACACTGAGAAGTGTCTGTTCAGTTCCTTAGCCCATTTATTGATTGGGTTATCTTTTTTGGGGGTGTTCAGCTTTTCTTAGTTCTTTATATATATCCTAGAGATCAATGCTTTCTCGGAGGTGCATGTGGTAAAGATTTTCTCCCAATCTGTAGGCTCTCTCCTCACCTTATTGTTTCCTTTCCTGAGAAGAAGCTTTTTAATCTGAATCCATCCCATTTATTGATTCTTGATTTTACTTCTTACACTTCAGGAGTCTTGTAAAGGAAGTCAGATCGTAGGCCGAAATGTGCAGATTTGGGCCTATTTTTGCTTCTATTAGGTGCAGGGTCTCTGTTCTAGTGCCTAAGTCTTTGATTCACTTTGAGTTGATTGTTGTGCAGAATGAGAGATAGAGGTTTAATTTCATTTTGCTACAATGGATTGCCAGTTTTGCCAGCACCATTTGTTGAATAGGCTATCTCTTCTCCAGTGAATGTTTTTGGCACCCTTGTCTAGTATGAGATAACCATATTTATGTGGGTTTGTCTCTGTGTCCTCTTTTCTGTACCACTGATCTAAAAGTCTATTTTGGTGCCAATACCACACCAGTTTTTGTTACTACAGCTCTGTAGTATAGTTTAAGGTCTGGTATTGTGATGGCTCCTGCTTCACTTTTCTTGCTAAGGACTGCTTTAGCTATTCTGGGTCTCTTATTTTTCCAAATAAATTTCATGATTGCTTTTTCTATTTCTATGAAGAATATCATTGGGATTTTTAATAGGAATCACTTAAATCTGTATAACGCACACTTCACAGAAGAAGAAATACAATTGATCAACAAATATATGAAAAGGTGTTCAAGATCTCTAGCAATTAGAGAAATGCAAATGGAAACAGATTTCATCTCACTCTCACTCCTGTCAGAATGGCAATCATCAAGAATATAGGCAACAATAAATGTTGGCAAGGATGTGGGGGAAAAGACACACTCATATATTGCTGGTTAGAGTGCAAATTGGTGTAACCACTGTGGAAAGCAGCATGGAGTTCCTCAGAAAACTGGGAATGGAACCACCTTTTGACCCAGGTATCCCACTCCTTGGTTATACCCAAAGGACTTAAAATCAGCATACTATAGGTGACGCAGCCACATCAATGTTTATAGCAGCTCAATTCACAATAGCTAGACTATGGAACCAACCTAGGTGTCCCTCAATAGATGACTGGATAAAGAAAATGTGGTATATATACTCAATGGAATATTACTCAGCTTTAAAGAAGAGTGAAATTATGGCATTTGACCGTTAATGGTTAGAATTGGAGAATATAATGCTAAGCAAAACAAGCCAATCCCACAAAAACAAAGGCCAAATGTTTTCTCTAATATGTGGATGCTAATTCACAACAAGGTGGGGGGCACTAGGGAAAAATAGTTACCTTACATTAGGTAGAGGGAAATGATGGGAGGGGAGGGAGGGGCTGTGGGGATGGGATGAAAGGTAGTAGAATGAAAAAGATATTACTACTGTGTATATATATGTGACTACATGACCAATATGATTCTGCAACATGTACACTTATAAAAATGAGAAATTATATCCCATCTATCTATATCAAAGTGCACAAATGCATTCTACTGTCATGTATAATTAAAACAAATTAAAAAAAAAAAAAAAAAACAGAACACTGAAAATTCAAGAAATCCAAAACCAAAATTCTCTAGCATGCCAGGTACAGTCAGCTGGAGGTACAGTTCCAACTGTATATTTCCAACCAGTCAAAATAATTAATCAAGACAGGCGCGGTGGCGCATGCCTATAATCCCAGCACTTTGGGAGGCTGAGGCAGGAGGATGCGAGTTCAAAGCCAGCCTCAGCAATGGCGAGGCACTTAGTAACTCAGTGAGACCCTGTCTCTAATAAAATACAAAAAAGGGCTGGAGATGTGGCCCAGTGGTCGAGTGCCCCTGAGTTCAATCCCCGGTACCAAAAATAATAATAATAATAATAATAATTAATCATTGTTTAAAACTTACACATCACTGTAGATAATCTGGGACTTTCATAATATACTTATAAATAAACCTTGAGGGCTGGGGTTGTGGCTCAGCAGTAGAGCGCTCGCCTAGTATGTGCGCGGCCCGGGTTCAATCCTTAGCACCGTGTAAAAATAAAGGCATTGAGTACAACTAAAGCAAATAAATAAATATTTAAAAATAAATAAATAAATAAACCTTGATGGAAAAAAAATACACGCAGAATCTGACCAATTCCTGCACCTTCACTGTTACCATCCTTGTCCAAACTCCCTACATCTCTCACCAGGACTCCTTCAATATCTCCTGAAGGGCCTCCCATGAAACCTCCAAGAAATAATAGGGCTCTTGGCAGGTGACTCCACCTCTAGAGTCTGTCTCACGTATAAGGCAGGGTAACAGTTGCCAACTGAAAGGACTGCTTAACAATTAAGTAAAAACAGATAATGTGCTCAGATTACAACCCTCAGGAGCCAGGGCAGTGGTCCAGGCCTGCAATCCCAGCACTTGCCAGGCTGAGGCAGGAGGATTGCAAGTTCAAAACCAGCCTCAGCAATGGCAAGGAATTTAGCAACTCAGTGAGACCCTGTCTCTAATAAGATACAAAAAAGGGTTGGGGATGTGGCCCAGTGGTCGAGTGCCCCTGAGTTCAATCCCTGGTACAAAAAAAAAAAAAAGATTACAGCCCTCAGAGAGAACAAGGCCTCTGCACTACCTCAAAGTGTCAAGATATGGGCTGTGGTTGTAGCTCAGTGGTAGAGCACTTGCCTAGCATGTGTGAGGCACTGGTTTGATTCTCAGCACTGCATATAAATAAACAAGTTAAATAAAGGTCCATCAACACCTAAAAAAATTTTTTATTTTTTTTTAGTTGTAGATGGACACAATACCTTTATTTTATTCATTTATTTATTTATTTATTTATTGGTGGTGCTGGGGATCAAACCCAGGGCCTTGTGCATGTGAGGCAAGCACTCTACCAGCTGAGCTATATCCCCCACCCTCATTTATTTATTTTTATGTGGTGCTGAGGATCGAACCCATTTCATCACACGTACAAGGTTAGGCACTCTACCACTGAACTACAGCCCCAGCCCTTTTTAATTTTTTAAAAAAGTGTCAAGCTACTACTCAAAGTCTTCCCCACAGCATGTCTTGCAAAGTATTAATAACCCTGGACATCATATAAAAGCAAAGAAAATAAAGCAAAACACAAAAGTGATATTCCAGGGAGGAACACAGAGTGATAACTTACAAAAAAGCAATTTACCAATTCTCTCCACACACTCCACAATAGTCCAAACACATTCCAAAATAGCCACATCTTGTGTTTTGATCTCGATCTTGAAATCCATGCCAAAGGGGCTGGGGTTGTGGCTCAGTAGTAGAGTGCTTGCCTAGCATGCATGAGGCATGGGTTTGACCCTCAGCACCACATAAAAATAAAATAAAGCCGGGCGTGGTGGCGCACGCCTGTAATCCCAGCACTTTGGGAGGCTGAGGCCAGAGGATCGCAAGTTCAAAGCCAGCCTCAGCAATGGCGAGGCACTTAGTAACTCAGTGAGACCCTGTCTCTAATAAAATACAAAAAAGGGCTGGGGATGTGGCCCAGTGGTCAAGTGCCCCTGAGTTCAATCCCAGGTACCAAAAAAAAATAATAATAAAAATAAAATAAAATAAAGATACGTGACCACCTAAAAACTAAAAAATAAGAATGTAAAAAAAAAAAAAAAAAAAAATCCAGGGCTGGGGCTGTAACTCAGTGGCAGAACGCTTGCCTAGCATGTGTGAGGCACTGGGTTCAATCCTCAGCACCACATAAACAAACTAAACAAATAAAGGCATGATGTCCACCTACAACTATAAAAAAATAAAATTTTTTTTAAAAATCCATGCCAAAGCTGGGCACAGTGGCACACACCTGTAATCCCAGCAACTCTGGATGCTGAGACTGGAGGATCACAAATTCAAGGCCAATCTCAGCAACTTAGTGAGATTGTCTCAGAATAGATAGATAGATAGATAGATAGATAGAGATGTGGCTTGCTGGTAAAGTGCCCCTAGGTTAAATCTCAGTACAAAAAAAAAAAAATCCTTGCCACAAAGTTTGCCTCAATTGTGCCATACAAATCAGTGTGCACTGACTAGTTGCTCATAAATTAAAACAAATCAGTATAAGGCAATTCTCTTTAAAATAAAGCCCTTACAATCCATTAAATGAAATCTTTGTCACATATAAACAGTCAGATTGACAAACTGTCACAGAATATAGTCACAAACTAGAGATACACCCCCCACCCCACGCCCAGCACTCAAAAACAGAGACATCTGGGAGCCCCAGGGCTCCACCTCACTTCCTGGGAAAATGGACCCCTCAACCCCTTCCACAGAGGCCCTCAAGGACCTCAAAGGCCAGAGTTTTCTTCTCAACAATGATCATATAGTCTTCTAGGTCCTGCTCAAATGGATAGTACAGTTCCACCCACAAGGAGTGAGGCATTGTATACAAAGGTGGTGTCAAAATGACCCAACCAAGCCGTGCTCTGTGGCGCACGCCTGTAATCCCAGCACTTTGGGAGGCTGAGGCAGGAGGATCATGAGTTCAAAGCCAGCCTCAACAACGGCGAGGCACTTAGCAACTCAGTGAGACCCTATCTCTAATAAAATACAAAAAAGGGGGCTGGGGATGTGGCTCAGTGGTCAAGTGCCCCTGAGTTCAATCCCTGGTACCAAAAAAAAAAAAAAAAAAAAAATAAAATAAAGATACGTGACCACCTAAAAACTAAAAAATAAGAATGTAAAAAAAAAAAAAAAAAAAAAAAATCCAGGGCTGGGGCTGTAACTCAGTGGCAGAAACGCTTGCCTAGCATGTGTGAGACTGGGTTCAATCCTCAGCACCACATAAACAAACTAAACAAATAAAGGCATGATGTCCACCTACAACTATAAAAAAATAAAATTTTTTTAAAAATCCATGCCAAAGCTGGGCACAGTGGCACACACCTGTAATCCCAGCAACTCTGGATGCTGAGACTGGAGGATCACAAATTCAAGGCCAATCTCAGCAACTTAGTGAGATTGTCTCAGAATAGATAGATAGATAGATAGATAGATAGAGATGTGGCTTGCTGGTAAAGTGCCCCTAGGTTAAATCTCAGCACAAAAAAAAAAATCCTTGCCACAAAGTTTGCCTCAATTGTGCCATACAAATCAGTGTGCACTGACTAGTTGCTCATAAATTAAAACAAATCAGTATAAGGCAATTCTCTTTAAAATAAAGCCCTTACAATCCATTAAATGAAATCTTTGTCACATATAAACAGTCAGATTGACAAACTGTCACAGAATATAGTCACAAACTAGAGATACACCCCCCACCCCCACGCCCAGCACTCAAAAACAGAGACATCTGGGAGCCCCAGGGCTCCACCTCACTTCCTGGGAAAATGGACCCCTCAACCCCTTCCACAGAGGCCCTCAAGGACCTCAAAGGCCAGAGTTTTCTTCTCAACAATGATCATATAGTCTTCTAGGTCCTGCTCAAATGGATAGTACAGTTCCACCCACAAGGAGTGAGGCATTGTATACAAAGGTGGTGTCAAAATGACCCAACCAAGCCGTGCTCTGTGGCGCACGCCTGTAATCCCAGCACTTTGGGAGGCTGAGGCAGGAGGATCATGAGTTCAAAGCCAGCCTCAACAACGGCGAGGCACTTAGCAACTCAGTGAGACCCTATCTCTAAATAAAATACAAAAAAAGGGCTGGGGATGTGGCTCAGTGGTCAAGTGCCCCTGAGTTCAATCCCTGGTACCACAAAAAAAAAAAAAAAAAAGACCCAACCAATCTTGTCCCTAGATATTTGAAAAGGGGAGGAGCCTGCCCAAAATCTCAATCCAATGTGCTTAATGACTGACAATGCCAAAGAAAGAACTAGGTGCCTTGAGGAAGGAAGCTGATCTTGAACCTGGGAGGTCAATCAGAGCATACACAGCAAAACAAGGTGGCATTACAGTCACAATGTGGGCCTTTAGCTCCAACAGAGAGTTTATAGCCCTGCCCAGGGATTCCCTCACCATTACTGCTGTCCTTATTCCCCAAGAGTAGACAATAAATGCCAAGCAGGAGAGAATATGGTAGCCTCTCCAGGGTCCATCACCAGACCAGCTTTCCTAGACAAGAACCATGCTGCTTTCCCATGGCAGCTTCAGCATAACCTTCCCTTCACCTCTGCCACAGAAAGGATAGGGAGCAGAGCTCAGAAGTCGCACGTACAAATCAAGTAATACAAACTAAGTGACCTGAAACAAGAGAAAACAGAGACATGAAGCATAAGGAAGGAGCCCTCCTTGACGGCCATATTAGGAATTAGACACTGTTTTGCATAATGACCAGACAGGACAAACAAATGGAGATAGGAACTACAGAAGGGGACAAGATACATGTGTTTGGGGTTTATACTCCTTGTTAACTGCTTCAAACTTCCTCATGAAACTGTGCAAGACATGGCCCAGAAAGCCAACTTGCAGCACCACAAACTAGACAAAATGGATTCGCACAGGAATGCATGCCCATCCCTGCTACACACAGGAACCTCACCTCCCCTCTCCATCCTGGTTGGCAACTAAGATAGCTTATGGACAGGAAGCCTAACTCTAACCGCTTCCCTGACTCTTTAAAAAGAGATTCACTTTCTTGCTTTGTGACCTGAAAGATACTATAGGTTACCTCACTAAAAAAATGGCAAGACAGCCTGGAGATACGACTCAGTGGCAGACCTCTTGCCTAGCATGTGTGAGGCCCTGGGTTCCATCCCCAGAACCAAAAATAATAACAAAAATGGCAAGACACACTCCTCCTGCTGCTCTTCTGGGAAATGAAGAAATTGGAATAATAACCTCCACCTGACAGAGAATAAGAAACTCCATGCAAATCACTCAGTGAAGTGCCTGACTCATAATAAGCACTGAAAAAATCATCAACTGTTTGTTATTACACCCGTGTCCCAACCAGAATCCCTCTAAGTAGGTGAGTACAACCCTGTCAACAGACAGAACCTCAGAGGGTCTATGCTCGATCATAAATGCCCGGCCCTACTGGCTGATGCCACTCACAGTGGCCACACAAGCAGAAGCTGGCCCACGACACTTCCACTGGGCCCACCATTCAACCTGTAGTATCTTTCAGGTCGCAAAGCAAAAAAGCAAAATCTCTTTTAAAATACCACTACAAGCCGGGCGTGGTGGCGCACGCCTGTAATCCCAGCACTTTGGGAGGTTGAGGCAGGAGGATCGCGAATTCAAAGCCAGCCTCAGCAATGGCGAGGCACTTAGCAACTCAGTGAGACCCTGTCTCTAATAAAATACAAAAAAGGGCTGGGGATGTGGCCCAATGGTCTAGTGCCGCTGAGTTTAATCCCCGGTACCAAAAAAAATAAAATACCACTACAAACCAGGCACGGTGGCACACACCTCTAATCCCAGTGGCTCAGGGGGCTGAGGCCAGAGGATTGAAAGTTCAAAACCAGCCTCAGCAAAGGCAAGGTACCAAACAACTCAGTGAGACCCTGTCTCTAAATGAAATACAAAATAGGCCTAGAGATGTGGCTCAGTGGTCGAGTGTCCCTGAGTTCAATCCCCAGTACCCAAAAAAAATAAATAAAACACCACTACAAGCCAGGTGCAGTGGCACACATCTATAATCCCAGTGGCTCAGGAGGCTGAGACAGGAGGATGGCAAGTTCAAAGTCAGCCTCAGCAAAAGCGAGGCAATAAGCAACTCAGTGAGACCCTGCCTGTGCATATAATACAAAATAAGGGGCTGGGGTCATGGCTCAGTGGTAGAGCACTTGCCTCACATGTGAAGCACTGGGTTCGATTCAACACCGCATATAAATAAATGAATAAAATAAAGGTCCATCAACAACTAAAAAAATGAAAAATAGGGCTGGGGATGTGGCTCAGTGGTTAAGTGCCCCTGAATTCAATATCCAGTAAAAAAAAAAAACACACAGGCAAACTGCAAGGATGAGGAAGCACCAAGGCGCACCTCAGCCTCACTGCACAGTTTGGAATCTGATGGGAGTGGGGACCTACACCATAAGTATAAAAGCCATCTTAGCAATGAGTTGGTAAGTAATTGTCAAACTGCACAGCACAGCGAGAGCCCTCTTGGTCTTTCTCAGGCTAGCACTTGAGAGGACACTCTACATCAGGTGCTGTCCACATAGCACCAAGCACCATTATTCCACTTCTAGGACTTGCAATTCACAGCAACAGCTTCTCTCTAACAGACAATACTCCAGCTAGCAGAACACGCATGTCTCCAACCCTAAAATGTGAGGGCTCTGAGTAGTACCAACACCTGTCCACACCACAGCCAGTTTACCCTGCCAAACTGCATCTGATGAAGCCTCCAGACTGGAAACAAATGGGAGCCACAAGAGTGAGCCAAATACTCCACTTTAAATTTCTAGTAGCCATATATATTTTTTCCCTTTTTTTTTTTTTTTGGGGGGGGGGGGGGGGTACTAAGGACTTGAACTCAGGGGCACTCGACCAATGAGCCACATCCCCAGACCTACTTTGTATTTTTATTTAGAGACAGGGTCTCACTGAGTTGCTTAGTGCCTCACCATTACTAAGGCTGGCTTTGAACTCACAATCATCCTGCCTCAGCCTCCTGAGCCATTGGAATTAGAGGTGTGCGCCACCACACCTGACTCTAGTAGCCATATTTTAAAGTGACTAATTACTTTTTTTTTTTTTTTTTTTTTTTTTTTTTTGTGGTACTGGGGATTGAACTCAGGGGCACTCGACCACTGGGTCACATCCCCAGACCTTTTTTGTATTTTATTTAGAGACAGGGTCTCACGGAGTTGCTAAGTGCCTCGCCATTGCTGAGGCTGGCTTTGAACTCACGATCCTCCTGCCTCAGCCTCCCAAAGTGCTGGGATTACAGGCGTGCGCCACCGCGCCCGGCATGTAGCCAACAATTTTTGAAGGATTCTTGGGATACTTTACATCCTGTTTAGCACCAAGTCCTTGAAACCCCATGTTTAGCTCTTACAGCACTGAATTTACATGACCTCACTTTATGTGCTCCAGAGTTTCATATGGCTAGTGGCTATCATATTAGAAAGCAACAGCTCTAGATCTTAAATATCAATGCCAAGAAACAAAGGGGACAGAGGAACATGTTTTGCTGATTTTGTCTTTCAGCAAAATCAAGGTTAAGGGAATTTGGGGACAAATCATTATCTTCAAAGTGTAATTACTGCTGGGCATGATGGCATATACTTTTAATTCCAGCTACTCAGGAGGCTGAGGTACAAGAATTGCAAATTTGAGGCCAGCCTGGGCAACTCAGGAAGATCCTGTCTCAAAATAAAGAATTAAAAAAAAAAAAAGTTGGGGACATAGCTCAGAGGTAAAGTGTCCCTGGGTTCACTCTCTAGTACCAAAAAGTAAAAATAAGTAAATAAATAAATGGCTTTGGATATAGCTCAGGGGTAGAGCATTTAGCTAGTATGTGCATGCACAAGGTCCAAGGTTCAATTTCAAAAAAAGAAAAAAAATTAATTGCCAAAAAAATAATAATGATAAAGAATTGGAAGAGAAATCAATATCCTGAGATTTAAGAGCTATCTACCAAGGGCAATTAATAGACTACAGGTGGTCCCTATTTAAAAAATCTGAATACTGACTAAATATTTATTGACTGAGAAATATTTACATTAGCTCCAATGTTCACAGAGGAAAATAATTCTGAAGTGGGAAATGACAGAGGCACAGATGAAATGACACTGGCTATGAGGGGTAACATCAGATGCTGGGGGGACAAGTAACAGAATTCATTATGCTACATATCTACTTTTTTAAAAAATATTTATTTATTTGCTTTTAGTTGTACACAATGCCTTTTATTTTTATGTGGTGCCGAGGATCGAACCCGGGCCATGCACGTGCTGGGCAAGTGCTCTACCGCAGAGCCACAACCCCAGCCCCTACATATCTACTTAGATGTGTGAAAGTTCCATAACAAAAACCTAAAATATCTATATGTGTCTTTGCTTACACATTCACAAATATCTTGAAGGATGCACAATAACACTGGTAAATTGCCAAGAGAAGAATTAAGGCCAGGCGCGGTGGCACACACCTCTAATCCCAACGGCTCAGGAGGCTGAGGCCAGAGGATTGTGAGTTCAAAGCCAGCCTCAGCAAAAGTGAGGCACTAAGCAACTCAGTGAGACCCTGTTTCTAAATAAAACACAAAATAGGGATAGGGATGTGGCTCAGTGGTTGATTGCCCCTGAGTTCAATCCCAGATACCAAAAGAAAAAAAAAGAACTAAGTGGCTAGGGGACAGGAAGGAGATATTTCACTCTATGCTTTTTGAATGCTGACCATGTAACTGTCTTACTACTCAAAAAAAATAAATTTGAAAACCTGTATTCCCTGTTCCCTGTACCTCTGGCTTAAGTCTACACACCGCCCCAACTTCCACTCTCCACCCTCCACACAGAAGCCAGGTCATCTTTTTAAAATATCACTCCCTAGCCAGGCACGGTGGCGCACGCCTGTAATCCCAGCACTTTGGGAGGCTGAGGCAGGAGGATCATGAGTTCAAAGCCAGCCTCAGCAATGGCGAGGCACTTAGCAACTCAGTGAGACCCTGTCTCTAAATAAAATACAAAAAAGGGCTGGGGATGTGACCCAGTGGTCGAGTGCCCCTGAGTTCAATCCCCGGAACCACAAAAAAATATATATATATCACTCCCTAGGCTGGGGATGTAGTTCAGTTAGTTGAGTGCTTGCCTAGAATGTGCAAGGCTCTGGGTTCAATCCCTAGCACTTTGGGGGGGGGGGGGGAGGCCAATTCAAACACAGATACAGATACATAGACCATTCCCTGCCTCACAGCCTTCAGTGACTACCTATGAAATATCCCAACTTGCTAACTTGGTAACAAGGCCCTCACCTAGCCTCTCCAGCTTCATCATATGCCACTCGCCCCTTCTGACCTAGAAATTCCACTGTGTACCAAAAGACAACCTCACCCAGGTCGAAATTAGGGAAACTGGGACACCCATATGTGTTGCTGCCTGAAGCGCTTGGAGCAACGGAGCCGCGGGAAGAACTTCAGAAGCAAACTGGAGACAAACAGCTTTTTATTCTGATAACTTTTCTCTCTGGTTCTAACAACAACTAACTCACACCAAACATACCACTAAAATGGCCCTGACCCGATCAGCAATTTCGGCCAAGTCACTCGAGATCCCGCAACAAAATCCCGTGAGACTACGGGTGGCGACAATGGCCAAATCTCCACGGCTCATAGTCAACTGCAATTCAAGCCAATCCCCAAACAGGGCTCCTACACATATGACCAACACCATTAGCTACTGAAAATGCTAAAGACATGCCGGGCGCGGTGGCGCACGCCTGTAATCCCAGCACTTGGGAGGCTGAGGCAGGAGGATCGTGAGTTCAAAGCCAGCCTCAGCAATGGCGAGGCACTTAGCAACTCAGTGAGACCCTGTCTCTAATAAAATACAAAAAAGGGCTGGGGATGTGGCCCAGTGGTCAAGTGCCCCTGAGTTCAATCCCCGGTACCAAAAAAAAAAAAAAAAAATGCTAAAGACATGAACCCATGAAGATGATACATGAAAAAGGAAAGTACAAATGGCATGTAATATTGATTACAGCCAATTTTAAATGTGAACATGCACACTCATGAGGATCAGGAAAAAAAACAATGACTAATACTTGGCATTCTGAGGTTTCCAGGTTTCAGTTTTCCAAATCCACTAAAATGCCTCATTTTAAAAAACATATCTACTGTATACCTTGTCATTCCAATTCTTATCTTACCTCCTTTAAGATCCAAACTTAATTATCTCCCTAATGAGCATTCCAAACACCACCCCAGCTTTCCCTTGGTTATGCTAACTGATTCCATATCATTTCATGCTCAGGAATATTTGCTCTAACACACTACCAAATTCTTGAAATCATGGACCAATCTAAAAAAAACTTGCATATTCTCTTACAAATACCTAGAACACCAATTCATAAACAGTTGCTAAACAGTTGCTCAATAAATGCTTATCAACCTCTTGGAAACAGCATTTTCTTTTTTCTTGCCTTGGCTTTTTTTTTTTTTTTTTGGTGGTGCTGGGATTAAACCAGGGTCTTGTGCATGCAAAGCAAGCACTCTACCAACACTCTACCTTGCATATCCCCAGCCTGGAAACATTTTAAATATGCTGTGGTCAGTTCTCATCAACCTATCAGAAGTGAATAAGAGAGCTATAGCATAGTTCAGTGGTGGGAGAATACTTACCTAGCATACACAAGGCCCTGGGCTCCATCCCTAGCACCACACAAACAGAACAAAATGAATCAAAAAGTAAAGAAAGCAGTCCAAAAACTTTTCCAAAATAGAATATGAATTGACAGTGATGTTACTGGGAAAGTGACCTCTTATACACTTCAAAGGAAAAGCCAATGCCAAAGTGTTAAAAGAAATCACTCCAGCTTGTTTTTCAAATCCAAAACCTTCAGAGATTTCTTTAAAATATATGTACATATTAAAAATTAGATAAAAACAAGACCAAAAAGAGCTGAGGATGTAACTCAATGGTAGAGCTGTATGTTTTTTCTTTAAAAGAAAATAAAAACAGCAAGCAGGACGTCTCAGTTGTGGAATTGGTGCTTTCTACATAAATGGCTTTGACCAAATTAACTAGGCTCTAACAACCACTCCCTACAAGGTCAGTTCAGTGAGCAACTGAAGCTGAGCTCAAACTGTACTTGCCTTAATGTAAAGGCATCTGTTGGACATGGTGAATCCGATGAAATGATAAAGGGCATAAAGTTTCTGAAGAGAGGAGGCCAAAATATGGTCCTTACAAGCTAAGTAATTTTTAAAGACAAACCTGATAGGAAGCAGAAGCAGGAAACCCCTACTCCAGCACTGATGGCATGTGGGACCTAGATACCCTGTGGGAGTGAAGGCTAAGGGAAAAGCATCAGACACAGTCAGCAGACACAGAGAGAAAGGCAGGACTGAGTTCCTCCACTGAAAACAGGCAGACTAGGAAAAGGTTACTGCAGAACCAGGGAAGAACCCTCTTCTCCCCTTCTTGGACTAGCTCCAGAAAATCCAGCCCCCAACTTACAATGGTCCAACTTGCATTTTCAACTTTACCATAGTTCAATGGCAAAAGGGAACTGGCAGACACTGTACTTTGTAAAGCCCTGCTAGCAATGCAATTAGATGCTCTCTTGGGAGAAAGCCCAAGAAATCAGGAGGGATAACAACTCATTCACTACCCTGTACAGTGTTACTAACCTATGAAGTTCAATAAATTAGGAGTATTTAATTTGCTTTCTACTTACAGTATTTAAGACTTAACAACGGGTTTATCAGGATGTAATACCACCATAAATCAAGAAGCATCTATACCAATAAGACATAAGACTGAGGAATCCTCCAAGGAAACCAAAGCATCCTAGAAAAAAACTTGTGGACAGGAATGTTTGCTACAAAGACAACCAGAAAACAACAACCAATCATTGTCCTGCATTGAAAGCAACAAGTTAATAAGCCCCTTAAACAGTTTTTTACCTCAAAGTGACTAAATGGTCAAAAACTAGAAGAAGTTTAGCAAAAAGCAATGCAGGGGGAATACCAAAAAAAAAAAAAAAAAAAAAAAGCAGGATTTTTTTTTTAAATAAATGCAGTTTTTTAAGTAACTGTATAATGTCCTAAAACTTTTAAATGTAACTTTAAAATTCAGCTGTAAAAGTAAAAATATTACATACATAAAACAAGAACAGGAAATTCTGAAAAAGGACCAAAAAACAGGAAAGAATATAAAATTATGACAGTACAAGTTAAAAGCCCATTAAAAGAAATTGGAAAATAATAAAAACTGCTCCCAAAAAGTAGAACAAGAAGACCAAGACATGAGGGGCTGGGGTTGTGGCTTAGTGATAGAGTGCTCACCTAGTACGTGTGAGGCACTGGGTTCCATCCTCAGCACATTAAAAAAAAAAAAAAAAAAATAAAGATAATGTGTCCACCTACAACTAAAAAATAAATATTTAAAAAAAAAAAAAAGACCAAGGCATGAAAAAGAGAAAAAAGCTTCAAAAATTGAAGACTAATATATGAAAGTACAACATTCAACTAAATGAATTAAAAATACCAAAGATCAAAGCAAAGAATAACTTGTCTCAAATACATTGCAAAAAAAAATTTCTTATAATAAAAAGGCTTCAAGCTCTAGATTTCACAGTTATTTACTATCCTACATGACAAGTGAAAAAAAGGCTAGTACTAAGCACACAGTGAATATTAGGAAAATCAAGGATACAATGATCCTGAAAGTTTGGTGGGAGAATAATGCTTACAAGGATTAAGAATCAAAGTGGAGGGCTGGGGTTGTGGCTCAGTGGTAAAGTGCTTGCCTAGCACATGAGTGGCCAGGGTTCGAGCCTCAGCACCACATAAATAATAAATGCATTGTGTTCAATCCCCGGTACCAAAAAAAAATTAAAATAAAAAAAAAATCAAGAGTGCTTGCCTAGCACACACGAGGCCCTGAGTTCTATCCCTATCACCACATTAAAAAAAAAATTTTTTTTTTTTTGGTACTGGGGATTGAACCTAGGGGCACTCAACCACTGGGCCACATCCCAGCCCTTTTTTGTATTTTATTAGAGACAGGGTCTCACTGAGTTACTAAGTGCCTCACCATTGCTGAGGCTGGTTTTGAACTCGAGATCCCCCTGCCTCGGCCTCCCGAGTGCTGGAATTGCAGGCATGTGCCACTGCACCCAGCTTATTTTTTTTTTTTTTTTTTTTGGTACTGGAGATTGAACTCAGGGGCCCTTGACCACTGGGCCACATCCCCAGCCCTTTTTTGTATTTTATTTAGAGACAGGGTCTCACTGAGTTGCTAAGTGCCTCGCCATTGCTGAGGCTGGCTTTGAACTCGCAATCCTCCTGCCTCAGCCTCCCAAGTGCTGGGATTACAGGCGTGCGCCACCGCGCCCGGCCTATTATTATTTTTAATTCGATCAAAATGACTTCCAAGCCGGGCGTGGTGGCGCACGCCTGTAATCCCAGCACTTGGGAGGCTGAGGCAGGAGGATTGCGAGTTCAAAGCCAGCCTCAGCAATGGCGAGGCACTTAGCAACTCAGTGAGACCCTGTCTCTAAATAAAATACAAAAAAGGGCTGGGGATGTGGCCCAGTGGTCAAGGGCCCCTGAGTTCAATCCCTGGTACCACAAAAAAAAAAAAAAAAAAAAAAAAAAGACTTCCAACCAGGAATCCCATGCCTAGCCAAACTTATTCTTCAAATGTAGTGGTAGAATAAATACATTTTCAGACACACGAGTACCAAAGTTTGTCTCCTGCTTCCCCTTTCTTGGGAAGCTACTGGAGAATACATTCCACCATCACCACAAGGGAGTAAACAGAGTAGGGAAGGTAGGGTGGAGAGACTCCTCAGGACAATCCTATGCACCAGGTCAAGAAAACACCCATTCTGACTGAGGCAGAATAAACATAAGAGAGAGTGTTGTGGAAGTCCACAGATGATCCCTAAAGTTGGTGAATAAAGACAGGACAAGTGTTGTCAACCACATTTAGAAACATGAAGTAAATGCTAGAGTTTCATGTCACTGCTGCCTCTCTAAGGGCTTTTCAAATGTCTTTTATTATTTTTTTATATATTTATTTGTTTTAGTTGTACACAATGCCTTTATTCTTACGTGGTGCTGAGGATTGAACCTGGGCCCGCAAGAGCTAGGCGAGCGGTCTAACCGCTGAGTCACAACCCCAGTCCTCAAATGTCTTTTAGTGCTAATTGACTGTGTAAGTTATGCTCCTGTGTTATTTTACTAAAAACTAAGATAGGAAAAGATACGGAGTAGCCACACTTTCAGACTACAGAATTTGCCTAAAAAGGCATGCCTGCTGAAAAGATGACTTTTTGCTAGGTCAAAAGTCTTTGTAGCCGGGCGCGGTGGCGCACGCCTGTAATCCCAGCACTTTGGGAGGCTGAGGCAGGAGGATCACGAGTTCAAAGCCAGCCTCAGCAATGGCGAGGCACTTAGCAACTCAGTGAGACCTTGTCTCTAATAAAAAAAATACTAAAAAGGGCTGGGGATGTGACCCAGTGGTCGAGTGCCGCTGAGTTCAATCCCCGTACAAAAAAAAAAAAAAAAAAAAAAAAAAAAAGTCTTTGTACCACCCTTAGCCTCAGATCCTCAATAATCCTGCACATACATGTAAAGCCCAGAAGAGGCACCCCCACTTACTATTCTATAAAATAGGGTGTGGGGGACATATTCCACTATTTTAGTCTTTTTTTTTTTTTTTTTTTGGTCAGGGCTTAACCTGGAGTGCTTAACCACTGAGCCACATCCCCAGCCCTTTTATTTTTTAATTTGAAACAGGGGGCTGAGTACGGTGGCGCACATCTGTAATTCCAGCAGCTCAGGAGGCTGAGACAGGAGGATCACGAGTTGAAAGCCAGCATCACCAACAGCCAGGCGCTAAGCAACTCAGTGAGACTGTCTCTAAATAAAATACAAAATAGGGCTGGAGATGTGGAGTGCCCCTGAGTTCAACCCCCAGTACCAAACAAAGGAAAAAGAAACAAGGTCTCACTAAGTTGCTTAGAGCCTTGCTAAATTGCTGAGCCTGGCTTTGAACTTGCAATGCTCCTGCCTCAGCTTCCCCAGCCACTGAAATTACAGGTGTAATCATGCCAGACAGTAATTCTTTTTAGTGATAAAATGTGTTGATTATTTTTGTAGGTCAAGCAAAAGGAAACAAAATATGCAGTTAGAAAGTGTAAAGTAAGCCAGATACAGTGACACACACCTGTGATCCAGCAACTCAGGAGACTGAGGCAGGAGGATATGGCATGTTCAAAGCCAGCTGGGCAACTTAGAAAGGCCCTAAATAACTTAGCAAGACTCTGTCTCAAAATAAAAAATAGGCTGTAATCCCAGCACTTGGGAGGCTGAGGCAGGAGGATCGCGAGTTCAAAGCCAGCCTCAGCAATGGCGAGGCACTTAGCAACTCAGTGAGACCCTGTCTCTAAATAAAAATACAAAAAAGGGCTGGAGATGTGGCCCAGTGGTCAAGTGCCCCTGAGTTCAATCCCTGGTACCAAAAAAAAAATTAAAAAATAAAAAATAAATAAAAAGGGGGTCAGGGTTGTGGCTCAGTGGTAGAGCACTTACCTAGCATGTGTGAGGTACTAGGTTCTATCTCTAGCACCACATAAAAATAAACAAAATAAAGGTATTGTGTCCATCTACAACTAAAAAAATTAAAAAAAAAAAAAAAGGCTGGGGATATGGCTCAATAGTCATGTACCCTGGGTTCAAGCCCCAGTACCAAAAAAGAAAGAAAAGTTTGAAGCATCAGTTTTGTTGGTTCAGTAATCAGCAAACCATCACCCACGAACCATTCCCCAGATTCAGTAACAACAATGATCCCATGCCTATCCACTTTCAAGACAGCAGTACAAACGGGGCCACAGACAGGGTATCCTATCATGCAACTCCATAAAAAATGCTTACAAGGGGGGGCTGGGGTTGTGGCTCAGCGGTAGAGCGCTCGCCTAGCAAGTGCGCGGCCCGGGTTCGATCCTCAGCACCACATAAGAATATAAGGCAGTGTGTACAACTAAAACAAATAAATAAATATATTTTAAAAAATTAAAAAAAAAAAAATGCTTACAGGGGCTGGGGTTGTGGCTCAGCGGTAGAGCGCTTGCCTAGCACGTGCATGGCCCGGGTTCGATCCTCAGCACCACGTAAAAATAAAGGCATTGTGTACAATTAGAACAAATAAATAAATATATTTTTTAAATGCTTACAATTCCAGTGGCTTGGGAAGTTGAGGCAGGAAGATTGTGAATTCAAGGCCAGCCTCAGCAATTTAGGGAGGCCCTAAGCAACTTAACAAGACCCTGTTTCTAAATGAAAGATTTTTAAATGTATATATATATATATATTTTTTTTTTTTTTAGTAATTTTTTTTTGTTCCTTTTTCAAAGGGCTGGGAATGTGGTTTAACCCCCTCTCTTTCAATCCCTAGCACCCGCCCCCCCAACAAAAAATGCTTACAATTAGCTGGGTGTGGTGGGGCATGCACAGGAGCTTGAGGCAGGAGGATCTCAGGTTCAAGGCCAACCTGGACAACTTAGTGAGACCCTGTCTCAAAATGAAAAATAACAAGGACTGGGGGTGTAGCTCAGTGGTAGAGCACCCCAGGTTCAATCCCCAGTACTATCAGAAAAAGAAAAGAAAAAAAGACCTATAAATCTAGAGAGACAGCTTTCATTAACCTTAAATGACTGTCAAGATAAAACAAGTGTTTTAGCGAGTATGGACTCTGTAGCCCAATTACCTGCATCTTCATTTTCCAAGGCCACAAGCTCTGTAATACTGGGCCTACTGGCCACAAGTACCTGTTTTTCCTCACTTGCAAATGGGGATTTAACAGAACTTATATCATAAGACTGCTGTCAAGCTTGTATGAGTGAATTCACTCAACGCACTATGGCAGGGCTGGGCCCACATGGGCTCCATAAACACAAGCTGTCATTAGCACAGTCTCTCTCAAGTCTTGTATTTGAGGCTGCCTGTGTAATCAGACAGTCTGGCTATTCCCTCCATCATTTACTAAGCACCTACTATATGCACCCAGCACTGAACAAACGCTAGGCCTACAAGTCCTAGCAAAGTTCTTTAGGTCCTACTAAGTCTTATTTTCCTCATCTACTAAGCAGAAAATAACAATATCTGCTTCACAGTGCAGAGAAAACTACAAGAGGTAACTTCTCTTAAGGGCTCCCACAGTGCTTAGGGCACAGCAAGCACTCAACAAATTATATCGCTAATCACTTACACACCCTCCCCTACCAGCTCGCAAGTGCCTTGGGGTGTTCTCGTGCACCTTTTTGTTCCGGTGCCTACCTCGGTCCTTGAACAAACCCCTGTATTCAGTCTGAGAACTCCCCTGCACCTTCCCAGTTCGCTTATAACAACAAACCCCCAAAGAGCAAGGAAGAGAGCACGCGATGCAGCGACGACGCGTCACCGGAGGTAGCAACCTACTGTTAAGCCGGTGTGCCAGGATGTCACGCCGGATCCTCGTCACCCCGTCACTTTTTAGTCTAGAGGTCCCACGACTGCGGCTCTCCCTCAGGGCAGCCGCGGTCCTCGGGGCCCAGAGAGCACCACTCCGCGTCCCACCGGCGCCCTCCGGCCGCTGCCCGCGGGGACACCCGGGTCCGCCTAGCCCACTGCGCCGTCCGCGCCGCCACGGCCGGGACACGACCCACCCTCGGGAACGAGCTGGGGGAGCCACCACCCCAAACAAAAGAACGCCAACTCGCCGGCCGCGGGCCCCGTAAGCGGCTGCACGGAAATAAAACTTGAGGCGCGGGCGCCCCCCGCGCTAGCGCCCCGCCGGCGGCCGCGGGCGGCCGCGCTTTGTCCGCCGAGAGGCGCGCCGGGACGGCCAACTTTTCCGTAAAGATGGTGCCACGCTCTCGCACCGAGTGAAAGGTCACGGCGCGGGCCACCGGGCGCAGGGCCGGCCTCGCCTCCGCGGCGCCCAAGTTGGCCGGCCCGACTTTCCCTTTTGTCCCCGCCGGCCGGCCCGTCCGGCCAGCGCGGGGCAGCAGCGCTCGCGGGCGGGGGCAGCGGGTCCGCGGCCGCCCGCCGCGCCGCCGCCACCGCCGGGCCCCGCCGCGCACAAAGCGCGCCGGCGGAGCGCGGGCCGGACGCCGGGGCCTCGGCGCGGCCTGACCTGAGGCGGCAGCGGGGGCGCGCGTCCCCGCCCGGGCCGCCGCCCGGCCGGCTCCCCGCCCCGCGCCGCCGCCGCCGCCGCCGCCGCCGCCGCCCGTCAACCCCGCGCCGCCCCGCCGGCCCTGCGCCTCACCTCAGCATCGGCGGCCGCCATGGCCCGGGCCCGCAGCGTGGCCCCGCCCCTCCCGCGCGCCATCGCCCCGCCCGCGCCTCGCGGCCCAGGGCCGGGGCGGGGCCGGCTGCCCGCGTCTGCGTCTGCGCGCGCGCGCGCGCCTGCGCGTCGGTGGCGGAGGCGAGCGGCGCCTGCGCGCCGAGGCGGGACCCTGGGAGCGCCTGCGCATTGGGGCGGGGCCGGGCGGCGCCTGCGCACTGGTATTTGGTGTCGGTGGCCGGGGCCAGCGGGGCGCTGGGGATCATCCTGGAGCGGAGAAGCTGCGCAGCCGAGTGTATAGTGAGTGCTGGGTAGCCTTTCCTCGCCGGTCTCGGATTTTGCCACCTTTTCTTTCAGTTATTCCAGTCAGCCGCCATGGAAAATTTAGAATTGAACAGTAACTAGGCTTTTTGTTTTATTTTTAACCGGGGATTGAACTCAGGGTGCTTAATCCTTGAGCCCATCCCCAGCCATTTTTTTTTAATTTAATCCCAAAGAGCTGGGGTTATAGGTGGTGAGCACCACTGTGCCCACCTAAATGACAAAATTATGGAATACGGTCCTTGGATAGAACTGAGTATTAAAGTCACCCATATGTTCACCAAATGACTCTGCCGCAACCTTTTGTTCTTGTTAAAAATAAAGACAGAGAGCCGGGCGCGGTGGCGCACGCCTGTAATCCCAGCACTTTGGGAGGCTGAGGCAGGAGGATCGCAAGTTCAAAGCCAGCCTCAGCAATGGCGAGGCACTTAGCAACTCAGTGAGACCCTGTCTCTAATAAAATACAAAAAAGGGCTGGGGATGTGACCCAGTGGTCGAGTGCCCCTGAGTTCAATCCCCGGTACCACAAAAAAAAAAAAAAAAAAAAAAAAAAAAAAAAGACAGAATAACAGGGACTCACTCAATTGCTGGGGCTGGCTTTGAACTTGAGATCCTCCTGCCTCAGCCTCCCAGTCGCTGGGATTACAGGCGTGGCCACCGTGCCTGCTGGTCCCCAGCTTTAAATCGCGCGCCATTTGTATGGCTGAGGGAATCCCGCCGTCTCCCCTTTGCGCAGCGTGTCCCCGCCGCAGGCGGTGTGCGGTGTCCGGTGTCCTGTGGGCACCGAGAGCTCGCGCGCGGCCCAGCACCTTTACTTTTCTTAGTAATGGCCCCAGAGCGCCGGAGAGGGGATGCGGACGATTCGGATATGCCAAAGGGAGGCCGCAGAGTGCTTCCTCTAAGTGAAAAAGAGAAAGTTCTCGACTTCATGAAAGAAACCGATTGCTGAGGTTGCTAAGATCTAGGTAAGGAGGATCTCCCATCCCTGCAATTATGAAGGAAAAGGAAATGTGATAACTTCCCTGTCGCACCTCGCACTGGAGCAGTACGACCGCAGTGCCTGTGAGCACAGGCATTAAATTTGTGGGCAGTCCGGGCGCGGTGGCGCACGCCTGTAATCCCAGCACTCGGGAGGCTGAGGCCGGAGGATCGCGAGTTCAAAGCCAGCCTCAGAAATGGCGAGGCACTTAGCAACTCAGTGAGACCCTGTCTCTAAATAGAATACAAAAAAGGGCTGGGGATGTGGCCCAGAGTTCAATCCCCGGTACCCAAAAAAAAAAAAAAAAAAATTTGTGGGCAGAAGATGAACAGAAACGTGTTGCAATCGGTGGCAGCGTCCAGAAGGCATTGAGCCTATACCAAGACTTCCCCAAGGGAGCCCTTGAAATAGGAGACACCAAGCCATTTACTTCAAGTAAGGGATAGTTACACAGACTGAAGAATAGGTTTGGACTGAAAAACGAAAAATTCTGGCAGTGAAGAAGCTGCTGCCCTATTTCCGGTAGAATTGAAAGCATTGACTAAGGAAAAAGCTCTTAAGGAAGAACTTGAGTCATCTACAGAAGACACTGAAGAGAAGTGGGGACAATGCCAAAATTTGCTGGAGTATTTCAAATTGAACAGACATCAAAGGACTATTTTTTTAAAACTGGGGTTTGAGCCCAGGGCCCCATATGCTAGGCAAGTGCCTAACCATTGAGCTACATCCCCAGCCCTTTTTTAATTTTTTTTTTTTTTTTTTTTTTTTTTTTTTTTTTGTACTGGGGATTGAACTCAGGGGCACTCAACCTCTGGGCCACATCCCCAGCCCTTTTTTGTATTTTATTAGACACAGGGTCTCACTGAGTTGCTAAGTGCCTCACCATTGCTGAGGCTGACTTTGAACTCGCGATCCTCCTGCCTCAGCCTCCCAAGTGCTGGGATTACAGGCATGCGCCACCGCACCCGGCCCCTTTTTTAATTTTGAGAGAGGTTCTAACTAATTGCCACAGCTAGCCTTAAATTTGGATCCTCCTGCTTCAGCCTTCCTAACAACTGGGATTATGTGTGGGTACCACTGTGCCCAACTAAAAGACAAAATTATGGCATACAGTCCTTGGATGGAACTCAGTATTAAATTCACC
Organism: Tamias sibiricus; assembly: GCA_025594165.1. Taxonomy (NCBI): domain Eukaryota; kingdom Metazoa; phylum Chordata; class Mammalia; order Rodentia; family Sciuridae; genus Tamias; species Tamias sibiricus. Next base: position 222,405,646 of record CM046657.1, on the reverse strand, counting down.
TATATGATCACCAAATGACTAGTCTCTATAGCAACATTTTTTTTTTTTTTTTTTTTTTTTTTGGTACTGGGGATTGAACTCAGGGGCACTCGACCACTGGGTCACATCCCCAGCCCTTTTTTGTATTTTATTTAGAGACAGGGTCTCACTGAGTTGCTAAGTGCCTTGCCATTGCTGAGGCTGGCTTTGAACTCGTGATCCTCCTGTCTCAGCCTCCCAAAGTGCTGGGATTACAGGCGTGCGCCACCGCGCCCGGCTTTTTTTTTAAAGACAAAATAACTTCCAATTTCTATGTTGTTACAAAAAGTTGGCGGGGGAGGGGGGACTACACCAGGCAAGTGATGCAGGTTTGTAATCTCACCAACTGGGGAGGCTGAAGCAGGAGGATCACAAGTTCAAGGCCAGAATGGGCAACTTAGCCAGACCCTGCCTCAAACAAAATAAGGGCTGGGGCTGTAGCTCAGAGGTAGAGCACTTGACTAGCATGCATGAGGCCCTGGGCTCAATTCCCACCACCCCAGCACCACAAAAAGAAGACATTAGCTGCTACTGACATCCAACCACCCACACCATGACAGCTCAAAGGTCTGGGATCACCCAAAGCAGGTGATCTCTCCTACGGCATGGTCAGGTCAGTAGTAGCCCAGTGCTACACCACCTACACCATTCACCTCACCCTCCCATCACACAGGCACTCACAGAATGGGGAGTACAGAACAGTAAAATGGCTGAGAGAGACAGAAGTCATGCAATCTTTATTACAGTACATTATATGATTCTTTTTAGAGGGGCGGGGGCCACCAGGGATTGAACCCGGGCCGCTTAACCACTGAGCCACATCCCCAGCCCTTTTGTGTGTGTGTGTGTGTGTTTACAGACAGGGTTTTGCTGAGTTGCTTAGGGCCTTGCTAAATTACTGAGGCTAGCTTTAAACTCGTGATCCTCCTGCCTCAGCCTCCTGAGCTGCTGAAATTACAGGCATGGGTCACTACACCCAACTAATTGTTTTGTTATTAATGTCAGTCTCTTCCTATACCAAATGAATAGGTTAAATTTTGTTGTATTTTAAGGGAAATCATTGTATGTACAGGTTTCAGTACTACATGTGATTTCAGGCATCCACTGAGTATCTTAGAACACACTCCTTGCAGATGAGAGGGAATGTAAATTAGCATTCTGGTGGGCTGGCCTAGGGTGAAGAACTCGAGGCTCAACTCTTGACCTCTAATCTCTAACCCCAGATACATTTTGACTTCCTGAGCTTTCACAAAGGCAATCATCCTGAGTTGCTTTGTAGGGAGATGCCCCAATTGGGGGTCTGCAGCAGAGGAGTCCTGTGCTCATGGGGTGTACCTGGCATGGAGGAAGGTGCTCTGGTTAGAGGAGGGACCCTACTTGGGGCAGGGTCCCCCGTTCCTGGTTGGGAGGAACGCCCCAGCTGCTAAGAGGGGTTCCACCTAGGAGGATGTCCCAGCTCGGCGTGTATTCTGATTGGGGAGCACCTGCAGGTGCTGCACAGAGGGGTTCCCCTCTGGCGGGATGCTCCAGCTGGCAGTGATGGCCTGAATGGGAAGGAGACTTTCCAGGAGGGAGGAGTGCCCTGGTTGGGACATGTCCCCGTTAGGGGGTAGCTCTGGTTAGGAATGGGGGCTCTGGCTGGGAGCGATGTCACTCTGGAAGGGTTAAGGTTCGACTGGGGAGGTTTCTCAGATGAGATGCTGTCCCTGGCTACCCCAAGATTGCTGCCAGGCACGTGCTTGCTATGCACAGGGCAAGGACTTTCTTGCACACCAAGCAGCCTTCGCTGGACACTATATTCAGAGCCTCATAAAGTTTTTTAGGCTACCTGCTCCCTACGACCAAACCTGTCTCTTCTGTCCCTGAGACTTGAGAAAAGCATACAGTAAAATTGCCATTCTCACTACCAAGAACTAAGGAAGCTCTGATTCTTGACAGTCATGGACTCAGTCTCATGAAGAAAGACTAGAAAAAAGACTGCTACATTTGCATTGTAAGTGCACACAGATAAAGAGGAATGCACAGCCCTAAGTGCCATCCCAGATTTCTCTAGGGCAATTCAACTGCTCTTTCAAAGCCCCTGAGCCCCCAGCCCACCATCCCCATATCCCACTCCATCTCCACTCCTGCCTTAGGACCTCCTCTGTTCCCTCCAGGAAACCTTTTATCTCCAGTATCTGCAGGGAAAACTTCTTTGCTGTCTACCTCTAGTTAACAACGAGATCCCCCAGCCCCTTGCTCTATATCCCGCATGTCATATGACACCCCTACCTACACTCTTACTGGGCATGCTGTCTTACCCTAGGGTAGTCCACTGTTTTGTGTGCCTAGAATAATACAGGAGACAAATAGTTGTTAGATGAATAAGCAAAGTTAAAATGGGGGGAACCCCCTCACCAGGCCAATATGACCATGAATGCATGTGACAAGTATGCTATAGGCAGGCCTCCGGCTCCCGTTTTGTAGGCCTGCCTTCCCTCGGCGGCCACTGACCACCTATCTGCAGTTCTCATCAGGTGACATGTGCTCATGCCTAGACAGTCCTGAGACGCAGGCACTGTTGGCACCCTCCCAAGTGACCAAAGCCAGGAAGCCAAGCACCTGCAGGGTTGTGCCACTGGCCAGAGGCCAAGGTGGGACTCCAACCCAGGCAGTCTTTCCTTTCAACCACAGATGCACTACTTCTAACCCACCTGTAGCCTCCTGTCTGCCTTCTTCCAGTATTCATCCTTCCCCTGGTCCCAGTGAGTGAGTGTGAGCTGAGTACAAGGCTACCTGGCCAGAGCCCACACTTCCAGCCACAAGGGCTGGCCTACAGCATGTACAAGTGACAGCCCATAACCCATCTGTCCATCTGAAGCCACAGCCTGGGGATGACAGTCATGCACCAGACCTGTCCTCTGGTGCAATCTGAGGTTGGTGAGTATGTGACCTGTTCCCTAGGAGTCACGAACTTATTACGCAGCCAAGGTGGCTGACACGCGGCCCAAATCTACCCTGACCACCCACCCCCACTGAGTCCATCCCATGGAGCAACAGAGGCAGTGCCTCCAGGCCCTCCTTGGGACTAGAGCAGCAGGGTGCCTCTCTGGGAAACACTGCCCACCACACCCTGCCTGTCTAGCCCTGGGAGCCTGGAACATAGCCTTCAAAGCATGGGCCTGGGTGGGAGGGGACAGGCATGACCTGCAGAGCCAGCTGAGCATTGGTGTTACCAGCCTCCAGAGGCCCAAAGGAGGGGTTCCGCTATGGGCAGAGACCTCACAAGCCCTCTCCCCACCAGTTTCCTTGGTGTGGAGTGTCCAGACTGCACCACCTGGAATGACAGGCAGGCTCTGGCCAGCAAGCCAGAGTGACCCATGAAGTGGAACGAAGTGTGTCCCCAAGAATGCCAAGGGTCAACTCCAAGAGCATACCCTCAAGAGGACTGGGGAGGGACCAGAGAGTGGCACCTAAGCTGTGCCCACTCCCTGTACCCCACAAGAGGAGCTGAGAGGCAGGGCACACCAGGGGAGGGGAGTACCCCAGAAGAAGCATACACAGGCCAGCCAGGGGCCAGCAGAGAGCCAGAGGTGGGTGTGTCCAGGAGAGGCGCCAAAGGCACACCTGGAAGTGGGGGCCCAGTATGGGGCAGGTCAAGGGGAGGGGAGGGACAGGTCAAGGGGAAGGACACATCTAGGAGGAGGCAGAGATGGGGCAGAACCAAAGAAAAGTTGGAGCACCAGGTCTGACCAACACAGGCTGGAGGCTGCAGGGCATCTGTGGCTGGAGGAGGCCAGCCTCCGTCCTGTAGAGGCAGGCTCTACAAATATAGCACTTTATTTACAGAGTTTCTCCAGTCTCTGGTCCATGTCGCCCCATCCCAACCTCAGGGAGAAGAGGGCTGGCAACAGGGAAGCCGAGAGAGGCTGTTCCCGCCAAGAGGTGGCCTAGACAGGCATGAGTCCTGAGCGGCCAGGCCAGGCAGAGAGCTAAGGCACAAGGCCCTGGGCCACCCCATCCCAGGACAGAGGCCAGGCCCAGCGGGAAAGGCAGCATGAGGTCAGCTCTCAAGGGTCAGCTCCTGGGAGTCAGGCCAAGGTCTGCGCCACTGCAGCTCTGCTCATAAGAAGGCGGGGCCTCTGTGGGGAGAGAGTAGTGTCTGCAAGGGGCTGTGGCATCACCTCCCCACCTCCATCCCTGGCCTTCCCACTCACCATAGGGGTAGCCCCAAGAACTGTACTCCGGGGGAAGGATCAAGGCGCTGGAGGTGGGCACTGGGCCCCCAAAGCCCTCTGCAAAGTAGGGGACAGTGGCACCTGTAGAGACGCACAAGGGAGGGTGCGGAGAGTGGGAAGCAGGACTTCCATCGTGAGCACAGGGCTCAGGGGCGACAGGCACAGAACACAAGGCAGCGGGCAGTGGCTGCTGCTGTGAGTGGCTCTTGGTGGAGAGGGAGACCAGGCCCAAGAAGTGGGGGCCCCCAGCCACAACCTCGGCTTCCTCCTGGGGTGGTGCAGAAGGCACCAGTGGGGGTGAGGTTCCAGTGGGTGGCTCCAGGCCTGGCCCAGGGCTCACTGGAGCATGGTTCACAGCAATATTGCCAACAAAGATGGGGAGGGTCACGGTGGCTTCAGGCACCTTCATGGAGACCTGGGGAGGATGGGGGTGGTGAGGGACCAGGGCCAAGGCCACTTAGCCTCAGGCCACCCCCCCCCCCCAGCAGCACCAAACCTGCAGGTAGTAGTCAATGTGGATAAGGCTGCACCCCGGCAGGGCCGACTGTGGCAAGGCAGGCACCAAGATCTGCTCTTGCCACTGTGCACGCCTCCAGGCCTTGACACCAGCACCCTCCACCTCTGCAATGGTCCGCACGTCATAGATCCAGCGCTTGGCCTTATAAGACACTTTCTGGGGAAAAAGCTTATGAGCCTGGGAAGGCTGGCAACCAACCCGTCCCTCCACCTGTACCATGGGGACAGCCTGGGTAGCCCCAGCCGACTGACCTGAAGCAGACTGGCCACCACAGGGCTGGTGTCCTTGCCCGACTGGTTCTCTATCTCAGCCTGCAGCCGCAGCACCTGCCCCACCACATAGCCTCGGAGATCAGTGCTGGCCGTGAGGACCACACTGCCCGTCTTCACCAACTTGTAGGAGAACTTCTTGGTGGCAGATGACACATTGGGTTGCTGAACAGAAGGGGACGTGGGGAGCAGGTGAATGCAGACAGAATTCCTGCAGCATTGGGACAAGCCCACTCAATCCTGCCCCAGACACCAGTGGTCAGCTCAGTACAGAGGAGGCTACGCCCAGATCCTCAGTCCTGCCCCCCCACCTGGACGGCTGGGGCCACCAAGGAGACCACTGTTCCATCCTCACCTCAATGTCTGGGATGCTGTTCAGGTTCAGAGGGCTCAAGATATAGAACACAAGGCTGCACTTGTGATCCTTGGAGAAACGTGCAGTGTCGATGGTGGCCCTCACCTGGTGCACAATCCTGCCAAAAGGACCCTCAAAGGACGTGGGTGCTGTGGCTGGGAAGAGAGCAGGAACTGGCATCTGGGAACTCCCCCTGCGGGGCCCGCCCTCCCAGGCCATTGTCCCTAGCAGCCATTCCAGCTGGACTCTCACCAGGAAGCAGGAACTGGAAGGGGAAGCTGTGCTCTCCAGCGGGCAGGCTCCCTGCAGAGACAGGAGGGAGGTGGGGACCAGCCTCAGGAGGCCCAGGGGCAGCCACAGTGCCAGGACGGCAGTGGCCCTGCGGCTGCCCAGCCCACACTGGTCTCCCCACCCATCTCAGCACAGCAGCACAGCCCTGGCCTGAGCAAAAGGCTGCAGGTGAAAGCCTGGCTTGAAGGGGGGGGGGGGGGGCGGGGTAAGATGGCTATACAAAGGTCAGAGCCCACCAGACCCAGCACCAAAGAAGGGTGCCCCTTCAGCCACCCAGCCACTCTGCGGCAATGCCACAGTGCCTGCAGGGGAGAGAAGCCCACCAGGGCACACAGCCACGGGGACGCAGCAGAGTTCCAAGGGGCCAACTCCAGACGAGGGCTGCCCTGGGGGTCACCACTTGGGTGCTGTAAGGGACCGGCTCCCAGACTCACCCTTGTCAGCCAACGACAGGGAGCTGTTGAAGTAGCTTTCTTCTACCACCCATCCTGCATCATTAGCCTTGTTGGAGACCCCACAGGAACCCAGGCAGGTCACACGGATTGCTGCAAGGGGAGAAAAGCATGAGCCCCAGCCAGCCCCACAGCACCCAGGGGCCAAGCAGCCCTGCCCAGACAGGAAGCCCCTGCCTTCCCAAGAACACCCTGGCCATCCCTGATCTTAGAGTGCCTTCCAGGGAGCCAGGCTGGCAAAGGAACAGAGTTTCATCTGCCTGGCATCCAAGGGGGTGACTCATCCTAACTCCTGTAGTAACCCCCAAAATAATAACCTTGGCCCCCACCAGACCTGTAAAAATATCCCTTAGAGGCAAGCACTCTACCAGTTGAGCTATATACCCAGCCCCTCAGCTTGGCACACCCCAATGCTACAAGTCAGTTAGGCAGGAACGCACCCCTTCATGCTCCAGGAAGCTAACTGCCAGCCCTCCCGCTGTAGGAATGTGGTCAGACCTGCCTGAGCAGGTCCACAGCCTGGCACCCTACAGGGTGGGGCCCCTGACTTCCTGGGCAGCACTGCCCAGGAAGCTGATGTAGCGGGAGTGCCCCATCAGGACCCAAACATGTCCAGCGCCTGTGGAGAGGAAGACATGGCTGGTCACAGGGAGAACCAGCCCAACAGGACCACAGCACAGCAGAGGCCAGGCAAGGATTCAGTGGGAGTCAGTGACAAGCACCCCACAGTTCCAACCCCCTCTCTCCCTTCAGGCCAGATCAAGATTTTTGCTCCTTCCCCTGTGCTTCTCCCAGACTTGATGGGGTCCTATAAGGGGAGGATTGCTCACATCCTGACACTTTTCTAATGAAACCACCAGGCAGGAGGAACACTAGTGTCCAGGTGCCAGAGGTTAGCCACACCTGCCTCACCTGGGGTCTGCCTGTGCAAGCCCCACCTTGTGGCCCAGGCCTCCCGTTGATCACCCTCAGAATGCTAGAATTCCTCCTACAAACTGGCTCATCCTCAGCCCCAAGTGGCTGTCTACAATTATACCCCTCTCCCCTTTGACTGATGCCAGGCCTCTGTCCCCCACCCCTGAAGGAGTCTTAGCTTTCTACTATACCACCCTCTGCTCCTCAGCACTGCCAGTGGTCCTTCTCAGCCTCCGTACCAGGCTAGCCTATCACACCAATGTCAGCCCTGACTTGGAATCCATGCCAGCCCAAGAAACACCAGGGTAAAAACAGGCCTAGAGAAGGTGTTCAGGGGGCTAAAGATGCTGTGTGCTCAGGCACACCCTCTTGGACAGGGCATGTTTTCCCCCTGAATCCTGCAGGTGAATCCTGCAGATGCCGGAACCAACCAAGAATGCTAGAAGGGCAAGGAGGTCCCCAGGCTGGGCTGGTGCTGGCCAAGTGCTGTCAGGTGCTGCCAGTCGGTGACATAACTGAAGACGTGCCCTGCCCACCACTGCCTGAATTCCTAACCTTCAACTCAACAAAATGGTTGTTTAAGCTATTTAGCTTAGGGTGATTTGTTATTTTTTTTTTTTTTCACTGCTAGGGAGGAGCACAGGCCTGTGCTTGCTGGCCAGGTACTCTACCACTAAACTGCAGCCCCAGCTACTTGGTGTGACTTCTACATGCCCCCACACTACAAATCAGGGACAGTGTCATCACTTTCAATTTTAACCTGTCAAATTGGCAAATATTGAGCACTCTGACATATGTTAGGTAGGAGGTGGGAAACGTGATCCTTACACTGATCACCTGCAGGCTGAACACACACTACTGGAGACAGCAATCTAGGCCTCAATGAAACATCAAGGACCCAGCCTAGACCCCCAGGGAGTGTGGGGCATGGAGCCACATGACCCAGAAAAACAAGCAGCATCCAACCTAGGGAACCCAGGCTCTGTGATCTTCCCAACACGCCAGGGGTTCTGTGGAGGACCCTGCCTGCCCACTCCCTCAGCAGGACGGGGGGACACAGCTGGCACACAGCACTCCTGCTACTTCCTTACCTACACCTGGAGCTGTTCCTCTGCCAATCCGCAGAGTCTCAGGTCAGGCTGGGAGTTCCCCAGGGAGCCAGTTTTCACTGGTCAAGACCCGAGGCAGAGGCTGGGTTTTTGCCTTCTCAAATTTCTGGATCAGGCAGGATCTCAGGATGCAGTTGTTGTTGTTTTGTTTTGTTTGTGGTGCCGGGGATTGAACCCAGGGTCTTGTGCATCTGAGGCAAGCACTCTACCAATTGAGCTATATCCCCAGCCCCTCGGCATGCAGTTCTGCCCAAAGAGAAGTGAGGGGAGCCCACAAGGCACGTTGGAAAGGGTCTCCTTGCTGCTGGAGAGGCACCAGACGCAGCACCCGCTTCTTTCTGGGTGTGCAGATTCTCATGATGGCAGTATAGGGGCAGTCACCCAGTCAGAGACCCTGCCTTCCTCCACTTTCAAACTTTAATGTTGGAGCTGTCCTTTGGTAGTGACCTGTAGCCCCATTCCTCCTCCCCCATGTGGGGCTACCTGCTCCTGGCGGTAAGTGAGGTGCTCACACCAGCAAGTGCCTGCCACATGGCCACGGGGTGTGGCAGGGGTGTATTAGCAAGGCATCCACCCCAGAGTGCGGCCTGCAGAGCCAAGCACTCAGGTGCAAATGCTTCCAAACTATTGCACTGAGGCATAGCAAAACACAAGGCGCCAGCCCAGCAGGTGTCAGCCTTGGTTAGAACAGGTTGTGGTCACAGGAACTTCAGGACCTTTCTCCTCACACCGGTGCGTCCACCCTCCTAGCAGCCCCCTCCCATGCATCCAGCCCTCTGACCTTGAAGATCTCCACTCACTGCTGTCCTGGTCCCAAAGTTTTCAAAACCTGTCCCATCCCCAATGACTCCCCAAAATGGGGGCAGCCCAGCTTCTGCCACACTCTCCCACTAAGTCTTGCCTGTCCTACTTCCTAACTGTATCATGAGAATAACCAGAGTGGCCACCTCCAGAGTGCATGAAGCTGACCCATGGGGAATGGAGAGACATGCATCTGACCCACAACGAGAGGTCAAGGAGAGAGAGAGTACAAGGCCACCCTACCTGGCCCCACCCCAGGCTTCAGAAAACTACTCCTTCCTGGATTCCCTTCCACATCAGCTCTTAGGCAGCCACATCCTCGTGGCTGGGTGCTGACCATCACTGCCACTTATCAGAAAAGTGTTCAATGAGCAAACCTGGGAGCCTCGGGGCAGGTCTGCCATCCACATGGGGAGTGAAGGGTCTCCCTGCAGCACCTACTGGACCTAGCAGAAACTTAAAAGAACCATGGTCCTTCCTTTCCCATTCCAGGCAGGGATCAAGGAAGCCCCAGGGGCACCGGGCAAATTCACACCCACCAATCTGAATGATCCAACCTCTGGCCCCAGCTCATAACCCCAGTTTTGGACACATTTTACAGTCAGGACCAAATGCTGGGGCTCCTCTGGCCTCTATAGGGCCAGCTACCCTCTACCTGCCACAAGGAAGCCAGGGGCTTGGCCCATTCTGTCACTGTGGTGAGCAGTGCTCACCCTAAGCCCATCCAGGGAGGGAATGAAGATGGACAATCCAGGAGGTGCGCTCTACACAAGGCCTCTGTCCTGCCGGCCCTCCCAGCCCACGAGCACACAGCCTGATTGAGCACTCATCTCGCTTCTCACATGTCTTTTGTGCCCAGGGAGAAACGCTCTGTTGCTGCTGTATGCCCTGTGATGGCCACACCTGCCCCCACCCAAATCACAAACTCCAAGTCACAAACTCCACAAACACAGGAGAGGAGGCAACAGAATCATCACCAGGAAACCCAATAAGCCCAGAGCCTGAGGGAAGCTCCTCCAACTCAGCTTCCTCTTAGACGGGGCAACTCAGAAGGCCAGGCGTCAGAGAGCCATCATCCAGCCCAAGACCACTGAGGGGAGGCTCTCTGTCCTCACCAGAAGTACATGCTGCCAGCAGTGCAGAGCCAAGGAGGTCAGGTCCACAGGGACGTGGCAGCCATGGTTTTGGCCAAGCAGCTAGCTAAGTGGCCGCACAGAAGGCCAAGGTGGAGAAGCGTCCCACGGGGACACCCACACCAACCTCTACTAAGAGCCAGGGGTCAAGCAAAGGCCACCATGCTGCCCAGCACACCCTGAGGGCTCAGCCATCAAGTCCCTTTCAGAGCCCTGTCCCCACGAAGCAGCCATATGCCTACTACAGAGCACAGGAGCCCCATACCTACAGAGTGTCCTATCAATGCCACCACAGGAACCCGATCCCTGGCCCTGAAGTCCCAGATGCCTGCATCAGCAGAGGCTCCGGCTCAGCTCCAAGAAGCTGGCAGGGCTAGGGCGAAGGGATACCAGGACGAGCCGGTACCTACTGGCCCCTAAGGTCAAGCCTTGGGCAGACTGTAAGCAGGTGTCCAGTGGACCCTGCTGGGGACCCGCACTTGAGCCAGGCTACTCTCTGAATAGGAAGAGCCTGCCCAACATGATGCCTGGTGGCCTGAAGGGACCCAGAAGGGCTAGGTTTCAGATGAGGGCCCAGCAGGTGCGGAGCGCAGCGGATAGTGCGCACCTAGACGGGGAAGGTCGGAGACACGGGTATGTCCACAGTCACGGTAGCCTTGGCAAGGTGGACAGGCGCTAGGCCCTCACCCGGACTCTGGTTGCCCCTAGGCGGAGAGGACAGGAAGGGGCAGATGCGGAAGGACTGGGCCAACGGGCCTGCCTGCCTGCTCCGCCCGGGCCGCTGCCGGCCACCCCCCACCACCAACGGGCCTGCGGCGCCCGCAACAGCGCCCCAGCCCTCCCGCCGCCCGCCGGGCCCGCCCAAGACTGCGGACCCAGGCCCCAAGAAGGCAAACCACCCGCTTCCGGGAGCTCGGGCCACTGCAGGTGCGGGCGCGGCCACCGCCCTCCCCCGAGGCACCCCGCGCCCACCTCGGAAGGGCAGCGGCGCCCCCAGACGCACGCGCACGGTCCCGGTCAGCGGCTCCCCGGGGCTGTAGACTACGCGGCCGTGGCTCAGACGGATCTCGAAGAGCTGCACCCGCCCCATGCCGCGGCCTCCCGCGCCGCGCACTGACGCCCGCCGGGGCCGTAGCTCCGAGACCCGCCCAGAGGACCCGCCTCGAGCCCGAGGACCGCCCCTAGCCCGCCCCAAGACCAGCCCTGAGCCCGAGGACCCGCCCCGGCTCGCTCCAAGGACCTGCTCTCGGCGCGCTCGGAGCCCAACGACCCTCCCCAGGCCACCCCGAGGATCCTCCCCGACCCGCCCTAGCCCGCCCCCACCTCGAGGATCTGCCCGAGGTCCTGCCGCCGGGCGAGGTTCGTTCCCTGCCACGCCCCCAGGAACCTTCTACCGAGCCGCCCACCGACGGCACGCCCCCAACCTGCGGGCCCGCCCCCTGCGCCGGAGAGGTGTGCTCGAGCGGAGTCCGGGGATGCTCCTGCTGAGCCAGCGAGGAGCGCGCGGGGGTCCTGAAGACGGAGGCTAAGCGGTGCGGTCCAGGGGCAGCGAGTGCCCGTGGGGAGGGGACCAGGCGCCACCATCAGGGCTGGGGCCGCCGGGCAGAGGTGCAGATGACTGTAAAATCAGGAGGAATACATTCGGATTCATCTTTGCTAAAAGGTCTCCTCCTTGCAGAGCTCGTGGCTCACACATGGCTGAGGCAGGATAATGGCAAGTCCGAATCCAACCTCAGCAACTTAGCGAGATTTAGCGAGACCCCATCTCAAATTTTTAAAAAATGATAAAATAAAAAGGACTGGGGCCGGGCGCGGTGGCGCACGCCTGTAATCCCAGCACTTTGGGAGGCTGAGGCAGGAGGATCGCGAGTTCAAAGCTAGCCTCAGCAATGGCGAGGCACTTAGCAACTCAGTGAGACCCTGTCTCTAATAAAATACAAAAAAGGGCTGGGATGTGGCCCGGTGGCCCAGTGGTCTAGTGCCACTGAGTTCAATCCCCGGTGCCAAAAAAAAAAAAAAAAAAGGACTGGGGCCGGGCGCGGTGGCCCACGCCTGTAATCCCAGTGGCTCTGGAGGCTGAGGCAGGAGGATCGAGAGTTCAAAGCTAGCTCCAGCAAAAGCAAGCCGCTAAGCAACTTAGTGAGACCCTGTCTCTAAATAAAATACAAAATAGGGCTGGGGATGTGGCTCAGTGGTCGAGTGCCCATGAGTTCATTCCCAGTACCCAAAAAAATAATAAATGTAAAAAGGACTGGGGATGTATCTCAGTGGTAAAGTGCCCTGGGGTTCAATCACCAGTACAAAGAAAAAAAAAAAAAAAAAAAAAAAAGTCCCTTTGCAGAGAGTGAATTGGGCTGGGAGATGGGGAGACACTCAAATTCATATGTCCCCAACATACAAATGTTTGATTTTACTATGGTGCAAAAGCCAACCTATGCAACTCTTTTTACTTTCAGAACAGTACTGAATAAATTACATGATATTCAACACTTTATTACAAAAGGCTGTTATGTTGGACAACTATCCCACCGGTAGGCTGAGAGTGTCCAAGGTCAGCTGTAATGGTCAGTAGGTCAAGGGTATTAAATGCCCTTCTCAACTTAGGATATTCCATTTCTCATTTTATAATGGCTTTATAAGGAGTTACCCAGTCATAAATGAAGGAGCACCTGTACCAGGAGCAAATAAAACTCACATGCACAGTCTAAGGGAAAGGGCTACAAAACCCAGAGAAGCCAGGGAATATCTAACATGGAGAGGAGGGGAGTCATAGTTGCCAGACACCTGGCAAAAGGGAGGCATTTTCCAATGGAGAAGATGAGCCATGAGAGGACATGCATTTCTTAGGGACAGGAGTCATGATATTCTGAGCTCAGGTGTGCTAGACACCCAGATTCCAGGCATAAGTCTGGGAAGTTAAAGGGCTAAATATTTGGTAACTGGTGTGCAGATGGCAATTGATGTCAAGGCTGTTTGGGTCAAGAGTTCAGGACACAACCCAGACATCTCCTCTGGCTGTATCCGGCAAAAGGAGGGACTCAGGTCCCCTGTGGTAGTCCTAGGCCTGGGTGATGGTTCCCCCCAAGGCTTCTTAGAATCCCATGTTCCAGGAAGGAGGGTCACTCCACACCTTCCTGCCAAGATGGTCCAAATGGGGGAATTCCTGAACAAGGAGTCTGGGTTGCCAATGGGAAGGGGGATGATGACAGGCAGCACCCAAATGCCAACCAACAGAAGTCAAAGGGAGTGTGTTTCAGGAAGGAGAGGACAGTGTTGTGCTGAATGCTGCTGGGGTAGAGCCTTGTGGACAGGACCTGGGTGTCTTTATCCCAGGTCTCCCACAGGGCTCCGCACATCCTCTATCCTGACCCCATCTCCCACCAATGCCCTGCTCCCCTGGGATCCACATCAGCACAGATGTTGTCCTCAGTCTCTTCTCTGAATGATCCACTCTGCTTATTGTGCTAACACGAATCTGGCTTCCCTGGGAGTCTTGCGAGTGTAGATGTTTCTTTCACACAATTCCTATACCTCTGGACCTGGAGGCAGGGGGGTGCCCTCTTGGCTCCTTACAACCCTTCTAGACCATTCTTCACCCTAAAAGTTCCCAGCTTTAAGTCTAGTGTTCTCAGAATTTTGACTCACTACCTTCTTAGTCACTGCAAACTAACTCTGTTCAGTCCCTTCATTTCATAGTGATCTCAGCTCCTGACTGTCATTCTCTGCAATTCCACTCCGCTAGACATTCTAAGTGACTTTGGAACTGCATGGTTGATCCTTCCAGCCTTCTGGCCTCTGCCTGGACTTTGCTTGAGTCAAACAAAGGTCCTGTCCACAAGGCTCTGCCCCAGCAGCATTCAGCACAACACTTCCTCTCCTTCCTGAAACACACTCCCTTTGACTTCCATTGGTTGGCATTTGGGTGCTGCCTGTCATCATCCCTTTTGCCATTGGCACCATTGAATTTTTTTTTTTTTTTTTTTTTTTTTTGTGGTACCAGGGATTGAACTCAGGGGCACTCGACCACTGGGCCACATCCCCAGCCCTTTTTTGTATTTTTATTTAGAGACAGGGTCTCACTGAGTTGCTAAGTGCCTCGCCATTGCTGAGGCTGGCTTTGAACTCGCGATCCTCCTGCCTCAGCCTCCCAAAGTGCTGGGATTACATGCGTGAGCCACCGCACCCGGCTTCCATTGGCACCATTGAGGTGACAGAGTTCAGTACTCACAGTTCCCAAGAAGAGGAGACGGCAGGCCCTGTTAGGTCACAGCATGGCACAGGGCCTTCATTTTGTCTTCCACAAGAAGGATGGGCAAGCCAGCATGATGGTGCACACCTGTAATCCCAGCAGCTTAGAAGGCTGAGGCAGGAGGATTTCGAGTTCAAATCCAGCCTCAACAAAAGTGAGGCGCTAAATAACTCAATGAAACCCTGTCTCTAAATAAAATACAAAATAGGGCTGGGGATGTGGCTCAGTGGTCGAGTGCCTCTGAGTTCAATCCCTGGTACCAAAAAAAAAAAAAAAAAAAAGAAGAAGAAGAAGAGAGGAAGAGAGGAGGAGGAGGAGGAGGAGGAGGAGGAGTGGGAATGGGCAAGGCAAGGGAGGCCAGTTTGAGAGAGCTTGGGGCTGAACAACTGAACAAATCATCAGGCTCTGGCCTATCTTGGTGGTTTCTGGTCATCTGGTTCCTGGCCTTGGCATGGCTTGAGGCAAGGAAAATGGAGGCTTGGTGTGTGAGTCAGATAAAGGAGGTGGATAGACGTTGGGACCTGGATGGGTCAGTCTGTGCAGGAAAGACCTGGTCCTGGGAAAGCCATCTCCAGCAATCAGCTGTCCCTGGAAGGGGCAGCCTTTCCAGAATGAGCACACTTCAGGATGTAAAGCATCATAAAACACAGGAAATTAAAAACACAATTAACAGAGCCTCTGCATCTCATGACTCCTTTCTTCAAGAACCTCCACCTGGGCTGGGGTTGTGGCTCAGTGGTAGAGCACTTACCTAGCACGTGCACAGCCCAGGTTCGATCCTCAGCACCACGTAAAGGTAAAGGCATTGTGTACAACTAAAACAAATAAATAAATATTAAAAAAAAAAAAAAGAACCTCCACCTGACTTCAGCAGCAACCTCCTACAGCTTGGTGGTTGGTCTTCAAAGATGTCTACCAACAACTCCTTTCATCCCTTATGTCCATGCTGCTCCTCCCACCAGAAGTGGGTTCCATCTCCTGCTATTGAATCTGAGCTGACCTGGTGACTTGCTTTAACTGGTAGCATAGGAACAAGAGCTATGCCACGCTAGTTCCAGGCCTGGCTCTGAAGAGCCCTGAACTGCCATCTGGAAATATTTGATTACCCTGCAGAGAGAGCATGAGAGACAGAATGCTCAGACATGTAAGTAGAGCTATTTTGGATTTCTAGCCTCAGTTGTGTCCCCAGATGACTGCAGCTGTATGGGTGGTCCCAGTTGTTTCAGCCGTCTGTGGTTGTAGGAGAAACCACCCCATTTAATTATCCTGAAAGCTGGGCTGGACTCAGCTGGGAGGTTCTTCTGCTGAGTGGCATCTGGTGGGGATGGGGTATTCAAGATGTCCATTGCACTTACACATATGCCACTTGGCTGAGACTGATCTGATATTTCTTTCTCCCATGTGGACTTTCCTCATGGCCACTTGGGATTCCACACAGCACAATGGTGTCAGGAAAGTGGGATTGACTATCTTGTGGCTGATCCCCAGAAGAAGGACTTGGAAGCCGATAGTCCTGAGGCTGGGCTCAGAGTCCCTG
This sequence comes from Tamias sibiricus, assembly GCA_025594165.1. Classification (NCBI taxonomy): domain Eukaryota; kingdom Metazoa; phylum Chordata; class Mammalia; order Rodentia; family Sciuridae; genus Tamias; species Tamias sibiricus. The sequence continues at coordinate 222,389,783 of CM046657.1, read as the reverse complement.
CAATTTCTACTATATTGATTTATGAAAGCAGTCATAAGATAAGTCGGGGTACAGCACACACTTACAGGGAGGGAAGGAGTTGATGGTGACAATTTGAAACAATCTGCCCACCAGCCACAACAGCAGAATCAACCAGCTGAGTCCAACCTAGATTTCAGAATCATGAGAAAATGAGTAGTTATAAGCCACTATGTTTTGGGGTGGTTTACTGTGCAGCAATAGATAACTGGAATAGAAATGAAATACTGCAAAAGCAAAATTCTAAAATGTGGCACTGACATTGGGGCCAGGTAGCAGGAGAAGGCCAAAAGGGTAGAGAGAAGGCTTCGGGGATGGAGAAAGTGTACGCTGTGTGTTTTCATGAGACCACTGCTACGGCAGCAGAGAACAGAAAACAGGTCTGATGATCTGGTTTTTCTGACAGCAAGTTGAAAGGGCCAGTTGGCTTCCTTCAGTTATTTATGGTAAAGTGAAAGTAAGAATAGAGAGAAGAACTATAAGTAGGAACTGCTCTGTTTTCAAGCCAAACAGAAATAGAGAAAATATTTCAACACAGGTTTTGCTGAGTTGGAAAACAAAATGCTTTCTCACTTCTAGCCTCTCCAGGTAGCAAAAGTATCCCAAAAGAAAGGGCATTAGGAAGGAGATCAAACTCTAGACATTACCTGCAAGACACACCCTCAGGGTCACCAGCTGTTTCAGATGCTTCATAAGACCCCCTCGTTGAGGTCTCTGAGAGCATTCAGGCAGGGGCGCTGTCCCACTGCTCTTGACTCACAGCCCACAGTAAGAGAGTTTGTGGCACAGATTCGTCAATGAAGTGAGTTACAATTTCATGTATGGAACATCCACACATTTTCTAAAATTTTATTCATCTTGTGGCACTGGGTTTGAGCCCAGGAGTGCTCTACTACTGGGCCACACCCCAACCCTTTGTATTTTGAGGCAGTTTTGGTAAGTTACACAAGACTTGTCCTCAAACTTGTGATCCTCCTGCCTCAGCCTCACCATAGCCAGCACACAAACTTTTTTAAAGTATAGTATCTGTTTGAACTAAAAGATGTAATGTTCAAAATAAAGGAGGTTGTTGGGCCCCCAGCTTTCTATAAGCAAGAAGCAGGCTTGAGGAAGCAACTTAGCTGCAAATAGAAGCCATTTCCTACAGAAAAGGAAAGGTAACTGAGTGTGGAGCCAGGAGCCCAGGGAAGTCAAGAGCTGCTGGAGGCAGTGGGGGCATGCACAAGGCCCTGGGTCCATCCCCAGCACTGGAAACAAGACCAACTGCTGGAAGCAGGAGGCCAGGGCTGCTTGCACGGAGCAGACCAAGCCCGCAGGAACTGTGCCTGCCCTGGAGCTGAGGGGCTGCTGGTGTCTGGCTGGGTTTCAACACTGCTGTGCACCAGTGATACCGGATACCCATCTCCTGTCTGAATGGGGTGTCCGCAGCAGTGCTCCTGCTTCACCACGGAATGTTGGGTGTGGAGGGCAGACAACGGGTCTGCTACTTTACAGGTCTATAGAGTAAAAGGAGCCAAACCAACACGCCTTCTCCGCACCTGGACCTGTTACAGACCACAGGATCCTGGGCTTCAAGCCTAACTCCTGGATGAGATGGCAATTTTGAAGATTACAGGGACTCAAGTGTCACTGTCATGCAGAATGGCATGAATTGTGGGGCCAGAAGGTGCACAGTGGCAGGCAGTTACACTGACAGTCCCTGCATGAGTGCCCACTATACAAGAAAACACCTGAGTAATCTACAAAGAGGAAAGGTTTATTTTGGCTCACAGCTTGGGAGGTTTCCAGCCAGGTCTTTGGTCTGTGGTGAGGCAGCACATCCAGGTGGGAGCACGTGGTAGAAGAAGCTGCTGGTCTCATGGCCAGGAAGCAAAGAGAAAAAAGGGGAGGGGCCATGGCCCCACATCCCCTGGGAGGGCATGCCCACTGAGGAGCAGCAGGCCTCCCACTGGGCCTGCCTCTTAGAGGTGACACGCCTCCAGCGGAACCAGAGCCCGGCGCCAAGCCTTCCACACAGGCATTCAGGACCCTCACCCATGCCACAGCACTGTCCTCAGGTCCTGTGTCAGCTTTCCTGCACCACCTGGCTTGCCCATGTGCCTTGCTTTGCCAATGGGGTGCGAGGAAATCAGGACTCTGCCCGAGGCTCAGCAACCCCTGTGCCACACAGCAGTCCTGGCAATCTGGACTGGCCACACAGGGGAAACCCCGGGAATGAGGAAAACAGTGAGGTGCTGCAGCTGAATTCCCAGACGATGCAACCCAGTGAGGGACCCAGCCGACACTATGTGAGACAGAAGGTCCCCCGTCCATTCACAAAACTGTGAGGCACAACAAATCAGTGTTGACTGAGGCAGTTAAGTTCTGGGGGAGTCGGCGACACATCAGTAGGTAACTGAAGCATGTGGTCAGCAGCAACAGCAACAGCCCCTCACACTCTCAAGCCCACATCCCCCTGAGGTCCGAGTCCCCCACCTCCTCTCCTTCTAGCCTTCCCTCCAGTGCTGACAATCCTTTGGATCACCACTGTGACCTCCAACCCACTGATGAGACTCTTCTGGTGTCTTCTGTCCCCTGCCAAAGACAAGGCTTATGCCACTCCCACTCCCCCAGCTCCTTCCCCTCTTGCTTCAGGAGCTCTCCCGGCATGAGCACAGTCTATATTCATGCTGTTTTATAAACTTAACATGTACTATTACTGAGAACTAGTTTTATTTTGTTGAGAACTCAGGGTTGCTTGTTAATGCAGCACAATCAGGACTACCCAACATATAGATGACTACTACCACTCATGTCCAAACACTGTCACCTCTGTGCTTCTGTTCACTGCCGAGAGCCTTCTGGCTTCCACTCTTGCCTCCTACAAACTCGAGTTCCCAGCTGTGAGAGCACCAGCCTGCTTTTCAAACATACCAGACTTGCTCCCAGCTTGGAGGCCTTTGCTCTGGCTGTCCCCTCTGCCACACATTCTTCCTACGTGCTGCGTGGCTCACTCCCCGCACACATGCCAGTTTCTCAGTAAGGACGACTCTGCCCCCTCATCAGATCCCCAGCTCTCAGTGCTGGCCTGCTTGTCCTTCCATTCTGACAACCCATCATGTGTATGTTTTGGCTTCCTCACTGAGCAAGTTTTGTTTTGTTCACTGTTGTAGAGCAGTTTCAGTGGGTGGTAGGGGTGAAGGCCTAGCTGGGATGGGTTGTCTGAAGACTTGAGTGATAGGCAGGATGCCTGGAAAATGTCATGTACTCCTGCCTTCTCCCTAACATGTCATGTAGCATGACTAAAGGGACTTTGCAGGTATAATTAGGTTAGTAATTAGTATTCTTTTTTAAAATATTTTTTTTAGTTGTCAATGGATCTTTATTTTTATTTGTTTTTATATGTGGTGCTGAGAATCGAATCCAGTGCCTCACATATGCTAGGCAAGCACTCTACCACTGAGCCACTACCCCAGCCTCTGCAATTAGTGTTCTTCAAATAAGGAAATTATCATGGATTCTTTGTGTGGACCCAATCTAATCACACGTTAGAAAATCACGCCTCCCAGCTAGTTTAACCAAGCCACACCCCCTGGGTACCTGGAGACTAGACACACCCCCTAAGCCGGCCACACCGCCAGCCAGCTCTGCTGGCCACACTCAGGTGCCTTACTAAGTGAATTTGGACACACGGGTCCCTCTTGGCCCCTGGCAGCCTATGGAGATGGGGACCCCTCCAGGCGTCCCGCTGACCACTAGTGCCCTACTTAAGCGTTCTCCGGACTGAACCCCTCCCCTCTGCTCGCCTCCCTGTTTTGTTCCTCCCCAGTTTTCCTTACCCCCTCCCTTCCACGTGGCCCTAATGAAACCCTCTTTTACTGACATGGCGTTCCTGGCTGGGTTTTCTTGTCCTTCATTTTGGCGCCCAGCGTGGAGCACGTCTCTAATCAGAGGACAAAGCCTCCTGGGAACCACTGTTGGCCCGCGCTGGCAAGCCCCCTTGGTCTCCAGGGCTCCTAGCTCTTTTCTTTTCTTTTCTTTTTGTGGTACCGGGGATTGAACTCAGGGGCACTCGTCCACTGGGCCGCATCCCCAGCCCTTTTTTATATTTTATTTAGAGACAGGATCTCACTGAGTTGCTAAATGCCTCACCATTGCTGAGGCTGGCTTTGAACTCACGATCCTCCTGCCTCAGCCTCCAAAGTGCAGGGATTACAGGCGTGCGCCACCGCGCCCGGCTGTTCCTAGCTCTTTTCTGACCTCAGCCTCCAGACTTAGTTCTCATTCCTCCTGTCCAGGACGGGACACAGAAAACCCCTGCACTAGGTGACCTACAGTCTTCCAGTCCATTTGCACCCCCTGCGGGTCCGCCCGCCTTTCCATCTGTCCACCTGTCCGCTTCGCGTGGCAGCCCCGTGCCCTATATCTTTCCCGTGCAGAACGGGAATATGGGGGCTTTTCTTTCCTCTTCATTCTCCATCCTAGTGCTCGTCTTATTCCTCAGTCTCGTGGTCACTCGCTATTGGCCGCTCTTCTTCCCATTCCGATCACGCCCAATCGATTCCCCTCTACAATTCCTCCTAGACAACCTAGCCATTCTCCGCCTAAGTTCCGATACACAGCCTTTCTTTCTGGACTTCGACCTGGGTTAGAGGCCCATGGCCCCCCCCCCCCCACCATTCTAGAAACCCTGCTCTGCCGTCAACTCCACCCTTCCCAGCTCCACCATCTTCTTCTCTGTCGCCTCGTCTCCTCCCGCCGGTTTTCCTCCCCCCTCCACGTGCCCCTCAGCTGATTAATAAACCCCCCTTTTCTACACGGTGGTTCCAGCGTGTGTTTCATCTGCCCTTCATTCTGGGCTGGGAAACATGTCTATTCTGAGGGAATAAACTTTCTGGAATCGCCTGGCTCAGCCTCCGTCCTCCTTTCATCTTTTCGACCGCAGCATGGTTGGATCTGGTAGGCTTCCCCTCCCCCAACCTTTGCCTCTCAGCCGGGGGTGGGGTGGGGGGGTGGTTAAAGAGGTTCCTTTCTGGCCTCTGGCCTACTCTGGACTTGGGTCTCTCCTCATTCTAACGGGACATGGAAAATCCTTGCGCAAGGTGGCCCTTTGTCCGCTCAGACCCCATGTCTGCCTGGCTCCGGTGACGACTGAGTCACAGACTTGGATCTCGCTCTAATACTTACTTTGAGAAGGACACTTTTCAAGATATTGTATTAGTCTCTTCCCGTTTGGAATGGGACAAATGGGAACTCCTTGATCCTTCCCGGCTGACCCTACTCTGAAATCTCTTAGGTAAACAAAGTGATTGAGAGATCTTTTCAAGTCTGCTAGCGGTCGAAAGAATGGGCAGAGATCTTTTTTATATCCAAGCTTTCTTCCTCCTCCGCTAAAACTCATTTGTGCTCCTTGCACTAACTTTTAAGCCGCGCACTCTTTTCCTTCAGCAGACTCACAAACCCCTCCTCAATCAAAATTCAAGAAAGTTATTACACAAACTAAATGTGCTTTTACTCTTAACTTTATTTTGTATTTTCCTCATAAACTGTCTAAAGTTTGCCTGTTAATGTTTTGTAGAGGTATTGCTTCAAGAACATAACCTGAGTTAATTTTAGCCATCACCTACAAGACAGATAGGGAGCAAAGACCCCAATTAATAAAAGGGTAAATGACTGTAAGTTTATAAGCATTAAAGTTAAAGCCAGTGCTCTCAATTTAAGACTGGTGAGACTAATTTGCTAGATGTTTAAGATCAAGACTTTAAGTTAAATTAAAAGGGCCAAGAAAACCAATATTTGGCTCTTGCCCTCAGAGTCAGTCTGAATCCAGGGAACAGGGAACTTCTCTAAAGAGCTTTGCAAATCTGGGCCACATGGCCTCCTGAGCAGGGAGGTTATGAGACCTATGGAGCAGAGAAAGCCAATCAGTGCACTTGCTATGAAAAGGAGGGTCCTGGATAAGGGAGACATCCCTGGTGCTTCCAAGGGAAGCCACACGGTCAAGCAAGACCTGGATCCATCCTCGAGGAAGGCACTAGCAGAACAGAAAAGCTGCTCTCAAGTTCCCCCAAGAGTTATTCCCATCAGAAATCAGCTGACTCTTAGCAATAGATAAAAGCAAAAGTCAGTTTGACCTACTTCATCTTAAACACCTAGCAAAAACAGTTGAAACCGAAACACAACCATTCCTGCATTTAAGAAATAATAGTTAAATGTAACTTAAGATATATACTTATATTAGCCCCACGAATTGGTAAGACTGGAGGCTACAAAAGAGATTCTTAGGCAGGAATGCCTGATAACTATAAAAAGAAACAGTTTAGCTATTAAGTGACTGCCAAGTCAAAAGTTTTTAGTCAGTTTAAGGCCTGCAGATCTTCCTAACCTACACAGGTAGGCTTAATATTCACTATTATGATCATCTAGCCCTAAGTAACAGAAATAAAAGGTTTTCTCTAGACACAGAGATCATACCAGTGGAAAGATTTTATAAGATCAGATGACATTAAGTAGCTAAACTACCATCTTATCTGGATAGACATCTGTAACATTAAAAGTTAAATGTTGTGTTTTACATTCCTGATAACTCTGGGAATGTTAAGATTTATATTCCCAAATAAAGGCCATGTCCATTCTGGCCTTATTATGTGGACAACTTCTCAGCCCTCACACCTCCTGGAGAGAAATCATTGTCTGTTATCATGTTCATGGTATACATTGACATGTTCCAGATGCTACAACATTTATTCAGTACTCATGTTTGTTTGTTTCTCTCACAGAAGCTCCAGTCACTGATGACTTTACAACCTGTTCTTCCCCAGGCTTTGATCTGACCTGACTTCTAAAAAGGGAACTCCAAACTACTTGCCCCCATCTCGCCGCCCCTGTTCAGCTCGAAGAAGCCAGATCCAGTCATTGTCCCATTCCCTTACAGTAGTAAGGAGTTCCTAAAATTAGAAGGGAAATGAAGCCAGAATTTCATAGGCAGTCAGCATATATAGGTCAATCAATTCAGGTCAAAAGCCAATTTGAGCCGGGTGTGGTGGCGCACGCCTGTAATCCCAGCACTTGGGAGGCTGAGGCAGGAGGATCGAGAGTTCAAAGCCAGCCTCAGCAATGGCTAGGCACTTAGCAACTCAGTGAGACCCTGTCTCTAAATAAAATACAAAAAAAAAAAAAGGGCTGGGGATATGACCCAGTGGTTAAGTGCCCCTGAGTTCAATCCCTGGTACCACAAATAAATAAATAAATAAAATAAATAAAGCCAATTTGAGTGAGCCAATTTTGGGAAGTTGGGATTGAAATGTTAATTCTCTCAGAGCCCTTCTTCCACCCTTATCAACAACCTGCTCCAACCTGTTGCCAAGGTAACCTGTCCCAGGAATTGCCCCTCCCCACAGGGAGCTATACAGTTTTTGATTCATATGTCCTGGGATGCACCATCCTGCCCTTCCCCCCTTAAGCCCATCTGCTTCCCACCTTCTGGCCATCCCACTGGGCCTGGTCACAGTACAGGCCTGGTCACAGTATGCAGGAAGGAGATACCAGCCTCACTTCTTGGGATATAAGATAGCAGCAAAGACCCTCTTGTTACCCGTTTTAGACAGACCCTGCTTCGTATGCTTGCCGCGGCGTGCTTCTCTCGTGTTCAGACCTCAACATGCAGGGGCGCAGAACTCGTCACCAACAAAGGTTAAACAGTTACAAGAACAGTTAGAAAGCAGAAATCAAAACTGGCACAACGATCCCACTGGGACCTGTTCACAAAGCCCTTCATCAGCTAGGCTCTCCCAATATGGGACCTCTAGCTGGAGTTCTCCTATTCTACGCCTTCCTTCCCTGTCTCATGAAATTTCTGCAGGGACAACTAAGTAAAACCTCTAACTAAACCTTTAACCAGCTTCTCCTCAGGATTATCAACTGTAAAACCACGGATGACTTCGCATCACTTCAGGACCAATTTGCCAGACTCTAAAGGGATCAACTACACCTGATGACTCTTGGCCAGCTTGCTCTGAAAGGCCCCTAACCTGCCACCCTATGCTCATTATGATGCACCTCGCACTCTCCATTGGCCTTGTCACCGTAAGTCCCACCTGGTGGAACACAGGCCTATGGACAATAATCCCTCTCACTTTCTTTCTTTGTGGATTTTATAATAGTGTTAAGATGCTACATATAACCTGGCAAGGCCTACACTTCCTACATGCTCGTCAAGAGGATAGCTGACTGATTCCCCCAGTGACCTCTGCAGAAGCTTGGTTTGACATCCCCACCGATCTATGGCTTCAAGGAATCTTCATCCATCTTATACCTGCAGAGATTCATCTTTTCCACGCCTACCTCCTGGGAATTTTTTCACCCTCAAGCCTGATTTGCCTATTTTGTATGCCCACATCTCCTCCACCCCCATAATACCCCACGTCGCTCCTTTCAGCTCCAAAGCAGCCAGATCGAAACAGGACACCCCGCTTCCTAACAGAACAAAAAGGGGGGAATGTTGGAAAATCTTACTCCTCTCAGCTAGTTTAACCAGGCCACACCCCCTGGGTACCTGGAGACTAGACACACCCCCTAAGCCGGCCACACCTCAGATGCCTCCTTGGCCCCTGGCAGCCTATGGAGATGGGGACCCCTCCAGGGGTCCTGCTGACCACAGTGCCCTACTTAAGTGTTCTCTGGACTGAAACCGCCCCCTTTTTTCTTCTTTTCGCCCTGCTCTTCCCTGTTCATTGCCCCATTTAGGTTCCTCCCCAGTTTTCCTTTACCCCTTCCCTTCCACGTGGCCCTAATAAAACCCTCTTTTACTGACATGGCGTTCCCGGCGTGGGTTTTCTTGTCCTTCAACACGAGTTTTTTTTTTTTTTTTTTTTTTTTGTAGTTGTGTAAGGACAGCATGCCTTTATATTATTTGTTTATTTTTATGCAGTGCTGAGGATCGAACCCAGTGCCTCACACATGCTAGGCAAGCTCTCTTCCACTGAGCTACAGCCACAGTCCTAATTGTTTTTTTTTTTTTTTTTTGTACCAGGGATTGAACTCAGGGACACTCGATCACTGGGCCACATCCCTAGCCCTTTTTTGTATTTTATTTAGAGACAGAGTCTCACTGAGTTGTTAAGTGCCTCACCATTGCTGAGGCTGGTTTTGAACTCGTGATCCTCCTGCCTCAGAAGTGCTGGGATTACAGGCGTGCGCCACCGCGCCCAGCTCCGGCTCCTAATTCTTAAGAGGAGAGACTTTGGGGCTGGGGTTGTAGCTCAGTGGTAGAGTGTTTGCCTAGCACATTTGAGGCACTAACTTTGATCCTCAGCACCACATAAAAATAAATAAACAAAATAAAGGTATTGTGTCCATCTACAACTAAAAAATATATTTTTTTAAAAAAAGAAAATTTTGGGGCTGGGATTGTGGCTCAGCGGTAGAGTGCTCGCCTAGCACGTGCGCTGCCCGGGTTCGATCCTCAGCACCACATACAAATAAACGCATTGTGTACAACTAAAAGCAAATAAATAAATATTAAAAAAAAAAAAAAGAAAATTTTCTTCAGGTGAAGATGGGAGAAATGAGATAGAAAGAGTGGTTAGAGAGATTCAAAGTGTGAGGAGGACTTGCTGGGTTTTGACAGTGATCACAAGCTGGATAATGCAGGCAGCCACCAGAAACTGAGGACCCCGGCTGACAGCCAGCACCTCACAACCACGTGGAACTAAAATTTTTTTTTTTTTTTTTTGGTACCGGGGATTGAACTCAGGGGCACTCGACCACTGGGCCACATCCCCAGCCCTTTTTTGTATTTTATTAGAGACAGAGTCTCACTGAGTTACTAAGTGCCTCGCCATTGCTGAGGCTGGCTTTGAACTCGCGATCCTCCTGTCTCAGCCTCCCAAAGTGCTGGGATTACAGGCGTGCGCCACCGCGCCCGGCTTCGTGGAACTAAATTTTGCCAACAACTTCAATGAGCCTATGTAGGACACTCCCTTACAGCCCCTAGTAAGAGCTCAGGCCAGCTGACACCTTGACTCCAGCACTGAAACCTGGATCAGAGAAGCCACTGAACCCACTTGCACTTCTAACCCAGAGCCACATAACACATATGCATTCTTTTTGTAATTGTAGGACAAAATGCCTTTACTTTTATGCAGTGCAAAGGATTGAACCCAGTGCCTCACAGGTGCTAGGCAAGCACTCTATCAGTGAGCTACAGCCCCAGCCCCTGGTTTTCATTTACAAAAAATTTTTTTATTTAAAAAAAAAAGGGTCTTAGCTGGGCATAGTGGCACATACCTGTAATCCCAGTGGCTTGGGTGGCTGAGGCAGGAGGAAAGTGAGTTCAAAGCCAGCCTCAGAGCCAGGCGCAGTGCGCACACCTGTAATCCCAGCACTTTGGAGGCTGAGGCAGGAGGATCGCAAGTTCAAAGCCAGCCTCAGCAATGGCAAGGCACTTAGCAACTCAGTGAGACCCTGTCTGCAGGAGCCCTGTTTGGGGAGATGGCTATGATTGCAGTTGACTTTGGGCCATGGAGTTTTGGACATTGCCACCCTCCGTAGTCTCACGAGACTTGGCCCGGGATCTCGAGAGACTTGGGCCGAGTGCAGAGCAGGTCGGGGCCATTTTTGGTTGTTGGTTGTTTGTTGGTGTGTGGTACGTGTTAGAGTTGTTAGAGCCAGAGAGAGAAACTGACAGAATAAAGATCCTGTTTGTTTCCAGTCTGGTCTGCCTCTAAACTTATTCCCGCGGCTTTGCTGCTCCAAGTGGCCATCGCTTCAGGCGGCGACACCTGTCGCTAAATAAAATACAAAAAAGGGCTGGGGATGTGGCCCAGTGGTCAAGTGGCCCTGAGTTCAATCCCTGGTACCAAAAAAAAAAAAAAAAAAAAAAAAAAAAAAAGCCAGCCTCAGCAAAAGCGAGGCGCTAAGCAACTCAGTGATACCCTGTCTCTAAATAGAATACAAAATAGGGCTGGGGATGTGACTCAGTGGTTGAGTGCCCCTGAGTTCAATCCCTGGTACCATCCCACACAAAAAAAGAAAGGGTCTTGCTATGTTGCCCAGTTTGGCCTTGAACTTGTGATCCTCCTGCCTCAGTCCCCCAAGTGTCTGAGTTTGCTGATTTTCTAGATTTCCTGACAGCAATCATACACAACTCCCAAGAACTTCTGCTGTGTCAGGAGGTAGGAAAGGATGGCGGTGGCTAATGGTGGACATGAGGTCAAGGGTTTTGTGTGCATGTGATGTGGTGTTGAGGATTGAATCATGCTAAGCAAGTGATCTACCACTGAGCAACATCCCCAGCCCTTTTCATTTTGAGACAGAGCTTCAGTTGCCCAGATTGGTCTCAGTTGCCATTCTCCTGCCTCACTGCTCCCAGCAAGTATTTCTTTTTTTTTTTTTTTTTTTTTTTGGTACCAGGGATTGAACTCAGGGGCACTCGACCACTGGGTCACATCCCCAGCCCTTTTTTTTTTTTTTTTTTTTTTTTTTTTTTTTTTTTTTGAGGTACCGGGGATTGAACTCAGGGGCACTCAACCACTGGGTCACATCCCCAGCCCTTTTTTGTATTTTATTTTAGAGACAGGGTCTCACTGAGTTGCTAAGTGCCTCGCCATTGCTGAGGCTGGCTTTGAACTCGCGATCCTCCTGCCTCAGCCTCCCAAAGTGCTGGGATTACAGGCGTGCGCCACCGCGCCCGGCTCAGCAAGTATTTCTTTCTTTCTTTCTTTTTTTTTTTTTTTTTTTTTTGCGGTGCTGGGGATTGAACCCAGGGCCTTGCGCATTCAAGGCAAGCACTTTACCAACTGAGCTACTTCCCCAGCCCCCAAGTGTTTCTTTTTTAAGTGTTGCTGCCAGAAGACAGAGAGAACACTGTGACTTGCCCCTCACAGGACTCATAACAACTGGCTCACCCCAAAGCAGCTTCATGGCACAAGTCATATTTACCATCTACAGGTGTTTATGGCTACAGGCCATGCAGTGATCTTCCCAGCCTACAACCCATGGGCAACAGGATAGGTTTAGCTTCCCTGCCCTGGGGAACTCTGAAGATGACCCCTACACAGCCTGTCACAGAAACCATATTGATAGCACCCCCTTTCCTGCCTCATGCCCCCACCAAACTACCATTTGCTGTCCCCTCTCAACAAGACACATGGACTTGAATCCCTGTTTCAAGTCAACTTCTGGGGGAAACCTGCACTAAGTGCATCTACTGTCCACGGGAGCACACACAGGGCCCCACCCTGGACAGCAAACCTTTTCCTAGGAAGCTCATTCTCTTTGGTAGAGCACCTAGGCCCAGCCTGATCCCAGATGCCTCTCTGCCAGCACTTCCTGTTCTCCAGGCATCTGAGAGAATTGGCAAGTTTCAGGAGCCCAGAGATAGGCCTTCTGGCCTCACTCACTAAAGCCCTTTGCAGACATTCTCTTGGTAATTATCCCCAAAACAGAACCTGGCCCGCCTGGCTGAGCCTCAGGTGCCTGGGGTCATCCTGAAGCAGGGTGGAGCCCATCCCTAGGTTAAAGAGCAAAGAGCCTTGCTCCCAAGGGTCAGGCTACACGGTCTCCCTTTCGGCCAGACACAAGATCACCATCTGGCCACCGTTGCCTCCAGTGTCCCCAGTGGGTCTCAGCCTTCCCAGGGGACCTAAGGGGCCTTACAGACCTAGGACGCACTAGGTCTGGCCCCGCCATGTCATCCGGAGCTGTTTCTGGAGACCTGGACGCGCAGCTCCGACGTGAGGAGGTATAGCTCGGGATGCCGGCGTCGCGGGGCGTAGGCTGTGCTGGGCGCTCCGCCACAGTCCTGCCCGCGGGTGGGCGAGTTGAGCTCGGGTGGGCGGGCCAGGCGCGGGCAGCCGATTCAGGCCCCCTGCGGGGCCTGTAGAAGAACCGGAGCAGATTGTGGGGACCGCGAGCCAGCGGGAGTCAGCCGGGCCGCGGTCAGGGTCATGGCCCCCGCGGGCAGGCCCCTGCTACCACCCGCGCGCACAAAGCTTCCCGCGAAACTGACGTCCTGCCGGCCCGCCGCGCAGGCGCCGCCCCCGGCCCGCCCCTCCCCCGCGCTTGCCCCGCGCTCGCCCCGCTCTCGCCCTGCTTCCAGCACGCCGGCGCACCCGCCCTCTTCTCATTGGCCGCGGCGCGTCGGCGCGCGCCGGCCAGTGCATAGCGCGCCCTGCCATTGGCCGGGCGGCGGATGGGGGGCGTGTCCCGGCAGCGCCCCGCCCCTCTGCTCCGCTCGCTGGGGTGCGCGCGGCGGCGGCAGCGGCGGCGCGTGGCAGGTCCGGCGGGCGCGAGGCGGCGGCGGCGGCGGCGGCCCGAGCGCGGCCCAGCCTCGTCCGCCCTGGGCCCGCCCGGCCCGACCCCGGCCCGCCCGGAGCGCCGCGGCCTCGCCTCGGCCCGGCGCCTCCCGAGGGAGCGGCGCTGCCGGCCGAGAGCGCAGGCCCGGCCATGACCGACTTCAAATTGGGCATCGTGCGGCTCGGCCGGGTGGCCGGGAAGGTGAGCGGCCGGAGCCGCGGCCGGGCCTGCGCGGGCCGGGCGATGGGCGGGCGGGGCAAGTGGGGCTCGTGGGCCCGGCTTGTGCCGGGTGCCTCTTTCCTCGAGGCCAGCGGACGCGCCCCTCGGGCTTCCCGACGCACCTGGCCGGGCCGGGCCGGCGGGGTGCGGAGGCGACCGGCCTCGCTCACCCGGAACGCTCCTGGGTGCCCGCGGCCGGGCCTAGTGCCGGGGCTGCACCTGGGGCCGCCGGGTTTGAACAGAGCGCCCTTCCCGCGGCCGCCCCCGGCGATCTCACCGGCGCGCGCTGCGCGGTGCCTACCGGCCCGCCGCGCTTCGAGACTCTTTTTAGCGCTCCCAGGGTCTGGCCAAGTTCGCCCGAGCCTTGGGCTTCCTCACCGCAGGGACAAGGAGCCACGGCTTCTCTCTGCTGCTCTCCAGTGTCTGGCCCCGCCCTCCGCGTGTTTGAGGCCGCGGCTCCCGTGGCACCTGTGGGCTTTGAGGCTTGGAGGTGTTTAGGAACCAGGGACCTTACACTGTACGCCCAGCCAGTGGCTGCAGCTTCTGGTGGGACCGGAACGGAGGCAGGGTGAAGTGAGATGCCGGAAACTGGTTTAGATCCTGGAAGAGACCCTGAGAGGCTACCTCAGGAACTGTCTTATGTCCGTTTTGCAGAAGCTCAGCAGGGACTGTTGGGGATGTGGACTCCGACTGGAAAAGTGGGACCATAAGTGAACATCAGCCCTTAAGGCTTTTATTTGGAACATTTCAGACAGGTAGCCAAGAAGCCTAGCCCAGTAAGCACGTGTACCTGCTGCCCCCCTTAATGAATACACATTAAGACCTTCTGAATATCATGCCTCAGCATTGGCCCCTCCCTCTGCTCCATAGGAACCAACTTTGAATAGGTTTGTTGGTGCTTTAAAGCTCAGTGCCACTTGCTGGAGTTAAGATGGGTATGCTCCCTTGGTACAGACTAATGCAGCCATGATTTAGTTTTGTTGGTTTGCCTGCTCTTTGGTGTAGGCCAGTGTACACCAAATGAGATGGAACAAGGCCGCCACTTGCTGATCTATCTTGTCCTGAGGATGCACATAGTTACTTTCTACCTCACAAGAAAATTAAGTTGGATCCTGCCTGTTACTAGTTACTGTTCCTTGTGAGTATTGCAAATGTAACTTGTGTGTGGTTAATTTCTAGACCAAATACACACTGATAGATGAACAAGACATCCCATTGGTGGAGAGCTACTCCTTTGAGGTAAGGATTACTGGTGCTTCCATATTGCTTTTGGTTGGTGCCTGGGAAGGGTCATGAGGAGTGAACTTCCTTCCCTGTGCTATGTGAGCAAGGGAACTCACAAGTGGATAGCCATTGCTGGCCTGTGGACCCTTCAGTTCACACTTTTGCTTCCCAGTGGAGTTTTTTTGTTTGTTTTTGTTTTTGTACCCTGAATTTAAGTCAGGGGCACTCGACCACTGGGCCACATCCCCAGCCCTTTTTTTGTATTTTATTAGAGACAAGGTCTCACTGAGTTGCTAAGTGCCTCGCCACCCAGTGGAGCTTGTCGCAGCCCCACTGCTCTTTCCCCAGCCTCACTCACCCTGGTTGCTGGCTTTTGAGAACACACAACATCTGTTTATGTTTTTGACAGGATGTCTATTAACTCAGATCAGCATACAGCAGTCTTCACATCTGCACAGTGTGAGGGGAAGTGGTCCTTCCCCTCGCCAGTGTTATCAGTGAGGAATGTCCATTCCTGCTGCTGACCTGGCACAGAAGCCCTCTACCACCAGTGGCCCCACTCTACTCTTTCATCTCAGCACCTCGCACCTCGTAGCCACTGCTTGTTAGGGGTTTTTTCTTCCTTGCTGGCTTGTGGGCCTTTTTGTTAAGAATGGGAGAATGTATTTCTCTGTGTCCATAGTAGGGTTTCTTGCCCAAATGGAGGATGGAGTGTTTGGAGTGTTTGATTTTCAGTGATTGGCCATTGGTACTTGTGTCTAAGTGAGTCTCTACAGACCCCCAGGGGCCCAAGAATAGGCTGGCCTTTGTCCTTCTGGCTGTTTGTTTTGCTTGATTCCCCCTCACTCCCAGTACTAGAGATTGAATCCAGGGGCCCTTTACCACCAAGCTACGTCAAGTGTTGCCCAGAGTTTGAGGCTTGTTTAACAAACCTTTTCCCTTTTTTTTTTTTTTTTTTTTTGTTTGTTTTTTGTCTTTTTTTTTTTTAGGCCCGAATGGAAGTAGATGCAGATGGAAATGGTGCTAAGATATTTGCATATGCCTTTGACAAAAACCGAGGAAGGGGATCAGGCAGGCTCCTTCATGAGCTGTTGTGGTGGGTATCTTCCAGAGGCCTTCTGTCTCCCACCTGGGTCCTGTGTGAGCTCTGGTGTGCAAGTATGTCTGAGGCAGTAGAGCTGGGTGGAATTGGATTGGCCCCACTGTCCCTGGGTCTGAGTCTGAAGAGTTGTTTCTGTGTCTTTTGCCAGTAACCCAAAGGAATGGTGAATTTGTACCTTGTGGTACTTCAAAACCCAAGGAGGGGCTGGGGTTGTGGCTCAGTGGTAGAGCACTTGCCTAGCATGTGTGAGGCCCTGGGTTTGCTCCTCGGCACCACATATAAATAAATAAAATAAAGGTCCATTAACAACTAAAAAAAAATTTCAAAAAATAAGCCTGTGTTCTGCTGGGGTAAGGCCTCCTGGAGGAGGGGCATTCTGCTTTCTTTGCTGGGCTCTCACTATGCCTGTTGTGGGGTTTAGTCTACCTCCCTGGGAAGAGGGCCGCCAATGTTTGTTTTGCACTGTGGGGCTCTGACATGTTGGCAACCACACAAATGGAGAGCTGGTCTCAAGGATGGCTGTTTAAATGTTTTTGGGTTTCATCCTTGATTCTCTTCAAGTCCAGCCCTTAAATCCTGGGGCAAAATTGTCAACATGCATTCCTCTGGGCATCCTCCCCTGGGTGTGCTTCCTGTCCATAGGATGAGGAGCCAGTTCAGACCATGTAGCTGAGACTTTTTTCTGGCTGGATTTGCATGCCTAGCCAGGGATATCTGTGAGGGTTGGAGATGGCACTCTAGAAGATGTTTTTTCCCAGGGAGAGGCACAGGGGCGGCGTCGCTCCTGGTTTCCAGGTAGTGCACCTCAATGCTGTGACTGTGGACAACCGCCTGGACAACCTGCAGCTGGTGCCTCGGGGCTGGCGGCCCAAAGCCGAAGAGACCTCCAGCAAACAGAGGTGGGTTTTTCCTGTTGGTGCTTCCTCTAGGATCTCAGAACCAAGAGGGTCATGTTCCCACTCTGCCATAATGTCTCTATGTGCTTTGGGATCAGGATTATTTTTCCCCATAGTGTGGTTTCCCCCCATTTGTCACACGAGTGGGATGAATTTCTAGGTTTATGTTTCTGGGGTGATCTTACGATAATTGGACCTGGGAGTCCGTTAGCTGATGTGATGAAGTATGGCTAGCTAGCATTGCCACACCCTGAGGTCTCCTGTGCATGTACATGGTCTGTCATATTCTTTTGCTAAGCAGTTTTCCTTGAGTGGAGGTTTGAAGGAAGCAGGATGGTGTGGTTTGGGGGCTTGGCCTCTCAATTTCCAGCTCCCTGTAGTCCTAAAAACAGTACTCTGCACAAGCTTTCATGTAGGAGGGCAGTTCTTATTGCCCCAGGACCAGCCCATCTCTGACCCTTGCGGAGCCCTTGGGAAGATCTGAGGGACCAGCAAGATGGGGTAAGGAGCTGAAATGAGCCCAGGAGTCCCCAGCCCCACGTGCATCCTTGACCTGTTTACAGACTTCTGGGCTTTCTGTGTACTTCCTCAAACTGGGGGTGGCCTTTCCCAGTGTTGGCAGTGCTAACTACCCCAGCAGGACAGTTCAGTGTTTGGGGTGATGAGCTGGACATTCACTTATTGCCTTCAGATCATGCCAGAGCCCTGTGCAGTGGGGGGGAAGTGGCAGGGCCACCCTGCAGGCTGCTGTTGGTGATGTGAGGGGACAGTCCCTAAGCCCTTGAGGGCCACTTCCAAACTTACTCTGGCCCCGTGGTGTCCTGCAGACTGTACCTCATTATTCTTATGTGGGCTTTGGCAGGTGAAGGCAGAGCCTGGGAGTGTCTGCTTTCCATGTGGCTCTTGGTTTTGTTCTGGTACAGCTGTGTATTTTTTGTGTGTGTGGTGCTGGGGATCGAACCCAGGGCCTTGTGCATGCTAGGCAAGTACTCTACCAACTGAGCTTTATCCCCAGTCCCCTGATACAGAGTTTTGATTCTTCAGTTCTGTCTTATTGCTGTTGAGTGAAACTGAATCTTTTATAAATGTTGAGTAAAGGGTTTTTATCCTTTTGAGAATTATGTTGGGCGGGACTTCAGGTTGCAAGTAAAAGAAACTGAACTCAATTTAGATGAAGCAAAAATAGGGCACTTATTGGCCCCTGACAGAAATGTGGAGAACCAGGGTTGGTGCCCATCTTGCAGTTCTGCTGTCCCTCGGGGCTTTTCCCTAGTGGGGGAGTAGACGTTGCCAGCAGCAGGTCCATTCATTACTGTAGAGGGAAGTCCCAGGATCCTTTCAGGTAGCTTGCTTTTCTATCCTGGGGCTAGGACTGGGATCAGGTCTCTCATAAAAGGAAATCAGGATTGTGTCATCAACAAAAGGAAGGGGGGTGCTTGGTGGGCAAAACCAGCATTTGTGGCATTTCTGCTTGGTCAGTCCCATTTTCCTAGTGTAGATGTGGGGTGCACCTTCCCCAGCTTCATGCAGCTACCTTCGGGGCAGATACTGGATGGACCCTCCCCATATCCACGCAAAGTTCCCATGCACCCACCATATCACCAGCAGTGGGTCCATTCTGCTGTGACATCCACCACATCAGATAGGTCCCCATGTGATGGTTTGGCCATCCTGTGGCTAAATGTTACTTATAGTCCTCTGAATATGGTTACCAGATACAATAATCACAATTAGGAAAGGGGGCGGCTACAACCCAGAACACTAGACAGAGGTTCCTGGTCAACTGGCCTGGCAGCCCTTTCCCATCTGTTCTGTGTCCATTTGGGGAGATCCCTTCTGAGGCCACACCTTATGCCTGCAAGCACCTCTTGTTGGTGGAGACGACTTGGGCAACTAGGACCTAGCAGGTGTGGTTCTTGGCTTTCTGGTATAGGTTTTGGAACCCAGTAGTGTAAAGCACTTGTACTGGGTCAGACCCCAGGCCAGAAGCAGCAGTCAGAGCCAGTCTGAGTGGGCCTCAAGTCCCAGTTGGTCCAGGTTACATATCCTGGTTCTTGGCTTATGGCCTCCATTGGGCTGGTTCTTTGTAGGATTACCCAGTCTTTTTTTGGTACCAGGGATTGAACTCAGGGGCACTCAACCACTGGACCACATCCCCAGCCCTTTTATTTTTTATTTTTTATTTTTTAAATATTTATTTATTTACTTTAGTTGTGCACAATGCAATGCATTTATGTTTACGTGGTACTGAGGATCGAACCCGGGCCGCGCACGTGCTAGGCGAGCGCGCTCTGCCGCTGAACCACAACCCCAGCCCCATTTTGTATTTTATTAGAGACAGGGTCTCACTGAGTTGCTAAGTGCCTCGCCATTGCTGAGGCTGGCTTTGAACTCGTGATCCTCCTGCCTCAGCCTCCCAGGTGCTGGGATTACAGGCGGGCACCACCGCACCCAGCGGGTTACCCTTTCTGTCAGACTGGGAATAGGGCACTAACTTCTCCCAGGCCTGGACTTCATACTCTGCTGTCTTGGTTGGTATGGGGCTACAAGTTTAGCTCAACCAAAGGGGCCTCTTTGCAAACCTGATCCCCTCCTTCCTGCTTTCAAAGGGTTGCTCATGAACCTCGCCTGTCTTGCAGAACCTCACAGAAGGGCTTAGGAAGCCTCCAGCATCCTTCCATATGTTGACCCTCCCTTTCTGAACAGGTGCCTCATGGTCTGGCTTCTGTTAAGTGGGATGGTCAGAGGAGTGGGTTCCATGGCTCCTTGGCTTCTGTGGTGTGGGCTGGGCCCCTTGAAGCACAGGGTCGGAGTCCTCCACACCTAACTTTTGTTTGGGGGCTTTGTACTGTACTGTGTGCCCTCATGATCTCAGTTCTTAGTAGAGTTCTTTTTTTTTTTTTTTTTTTTTTTTTTTTTTTTTTTTTTTTTTTGGTACCAGGGATTGAACTCGGGCACTCGACCACTGGGCCACATCCCCAGCCCTTTTTTGTATTTTATTAGAGACAGGGTTTCACTGAGTTGCTAAGTGCCTCAGCCTCCCAAAGTTCTTAGTAGAATTCTTGGTAGCCTCTGACTCATTCAAGTGGTGGGGGGTGGTTAGAAGGACATAGGACATCCCAAAACATTGAAGGGGAAATGAGTTGACAGGTCAGTAGGGGTGCCTCCAGGGGTCATGGGTAGGGTCTCAATTGTCCATGTTTTGTGCCTGCTGTGTGCCCATTAGCCCAGATGTTGGAAGAGTGACAGATAAGGCAGTGTTTGCGTGCTGTTAGTGGGAGATCATTATGCTAAATGTTTCATGTTGTGTAGTGATAAGCACACAGCAGAGATGGGCAAACAGGAATCAGATCTGCCAGAACAAAAAACTGTGGTGTCCTGAAGTTGCACCATCTTCCCTGTGTGCTGACCTGAGCCAAGTATACTGAGGCCTCTACTTGCTTTTAGGGAGCAAAGCTTGTACTGGCTCGCAATCCAGCAGCTTCCTACGGACCCTATAGAAGAACAGTTCCCTGTCCTGAATGTGACCCGGTACTACAATGCCAATGGGGATGTGGTAGAAGAAGAGGAGAACTCGTGTACCTACTATGAGTGTCATTACCCTCCCTGCACAGTGATTGAGAAGCAGGTACAGTGTGTGGCAATGAGGCCTTGGTTCCTGGCCACCTCACCCACAGTTTGGCTGTGGCATGGACCCAGCAGACCTTGGGTGCTTCCCTAGCTTTCCTCCAGGGTGGTTCTCCCTTACCAGGCCTTCCAAGTCTGATGCTTGTTTTTTCTGTTGGTTTTGGTTTGTTGGTTGGTTTGTGGTGCTGGGGGTGGAAGCCAGAGCATTGCACATGCTAGGCAAGTGCTCTGTGGTAGAGCTATATACTGGCCTGGCGAATAGGGTTTTGCCAGGTCCTTTCAGGTTCTGCTTCCCAGAGTGATGGTGAAGCCACGTGTTCTGTTTCAGCTCCGGGAGTTCAACATCTGTGGGCGCTGCCAGGTGGCCCGGTACTGTGGCTCCCAGTGCCAGCAGAAGGACTGGCCTGCCCACAAGAAGCACTGTCGGGAGAGGAAGCGTCCCTTCCAGCACGAGCTTGAGCCGGAGCGATGACGGGCAGCAGAGCTCCACTGATGCAGGCCTGTGGCTTCGGGCTCTTCTGTGGGCACAGCAGAGACAGGCGCTTGAACCTGGAGGTGCCGAAGAATCCAGTGGCAATCCCAGAACAGCCACCATGAGTCTCCCCATGGCACGTGCTGTCTGTGGGGACAGTGCTCCTCCAGTGTTACATGTCCAGCAGAGACAACGGGGAGGCTCCCCAGGACCTTTCTCATTATTTATATGTTAATATGTTTGTAAACTCATGTACAGTTTTTTTTGGGGGGGGGCAAGGGGAGGGTCAGAAACTACAAATAGGATCATTTGCTGTAAGCCTCAGATGGCAAATGGTCAGCCACAAGTCTAGGAACTCAGTAATGGAGCTTCTCTCCTGGGAGTGGGGGCCCCACCAAGGGTGGCCTGCACAAAGTTGTGTCCAAAAGGACAGAGTAAAGGGTGGAATCATCTCCTGTCTCCAGCTGTTCTCTGCTCCTCGTCTCATCTGTCGAGGATCAGGCTTATTTTCTAGTGGCATCAGCCAAGTGACGTGGAATGAGAGGACCTGCTTGTGCTCTCGCTGGCCTCCGAGGAGCAGAGCAGATCAGGCCTTTCTCTGGAGTCTGGCTGGGAGTGGAGTGAGACTGAGCGTTCTACTAGTCAGTAGGAGGAGTGGAGGCGGTCCAAGAGGCTGGCCACCATTTCAGTAGCTGTGGGATTCACTAGATCTTCATTGGCCCTAGACTCTACCTTGCTTGAAGTGGGAGTTTCTTCCCAGGGGGATGTACAGAGCCTGCTTAGCGGCTGCCTGGTAACCAAAATGAAGTGACACTTCATCCACTGTGCAGGATAGTGGCCCCCAGGAGAGCCATCCTTCTCCCTTTGGGGGCTGTAGATGTCAGGGCTGGCCAGTGTCTTATCCATGTAGGACCGCATGTATGGCTGGGATTTTGCCTGTCTTCGGGTCTAGTCAGGCCCTTCTCATCTGACTGGCCATCGAGTCCCTGGTCCTGTGTTGGTCTGTAGGTTCTGCTACACTGTCTTTTTTTTTTTCTTTTATTAATATTTATTTTTTAGTTATAGGTGGACATGATATCTTTATTTTTTATGTGGTGCTGAGGATCAAACCCAGTGCCTCACATGTGCTAGGCAAGCCCTCTACCTTTGAGCCACAATCCCAGCCCCCAGCCATGTTCTAAGATGCCCTGTGTTCTCATGCCTGTTCCTGGCAGAGCATAGCCCTTTGGTGGCCTTTGGCCTGTGAACAGAGCTCCTGTGGCTGCCCTTTTTTTTTTTTTTTTTTTTTAATCGTGGTGCTGAGGATCAAACTCAGTGCCTCACATGTGCTTAGTAAGCGCTGTACTACTGAGCCATAATCCTGTGGCTGGTTTTTATTGTACCTGGCAGCCTCCTGGAAAAGGGAGGACAAAGAAAAGGGTGATATTGAGCTGGGCGTGGTGGTGTACACCTGTAAACCCAGTGTCTTGGGAGGCTGAGACAGGAGGAATATAAGTTCAAGGCCAGCCTCAGCAATTTAGTGAGGCCTTAAGCTTAGATCCTGTCTGAAAATAAAAAATAAAACAAAGGGCTGGGGATGTGGTTGAGTGCCCCCTGGGTTCAGTCCCCATCACAACAAACAAAAAAACGATATTGCATATACATAATTCCTGAAGGGCTTTCTGGACTTCAGAAACTCCTGTACATCCACATGGGTTCTGCACCACAGACACCTACCCCCCATCCTCCACCTTTGCTGGGTAGTAGGGATCCTTGCTCAGACCCCAAGTGGAATGTTAATGGGGGCCCAGAAAGCTATTGGGAGGGGAGCTATGTATGTGCTGAGAGTGGACAGCAGCTGGCTGGAATCCTTGAATGTCCCAGGGAGTAACCTTGCATCCGGTGTGTGGCCAGGACTGTTTGGAGGGGTCCTGTGTGGCTTGGCATGTTGTGTCTTGAATGTTCTTCAGGCATGGGCCCTTGCATGCTCCCAGGCAATCTGCTTTCAAACAAAGGCTCAGAGAAGACAGATGGCAAGCCTTGCTCAGTGTGTCCTTAGGGAAGTGGCCACGTTGGAACTTGAGCCTGTCTGTTCCCTCTGACCAGCCAAGCAGCCTTGCTCTATGCAGTTAGCTTTTCATCCCAAAATTAAACTGGAAGAGAAGTACCCATGTTCTCAAAACCAACCTGTAAGGGCTGTGCTGGCAAAGGGATGTGTATAGGTTTGGGGCTTGCATGTGAGTGTCTACCCTCGCGCCCACTGCTATGTGAGTGAGATGGGCCCATGGTTGCTTTCAATCCTTTGTGCTTCACTGGTCTTCACTTGTGATTTTTTAAAAATATTTTTTAGTTTTCAATGGGTGTGTGTGTGTGTGTGTGTGTTTTCTTGGTGCTGGGGATTGAACCCAAGGCCTTGTGCATGCAAGGCAAGCACTTTACCAGCTGAGCTATATCCCCAGCCCCGACCTTTATATTTTATTATATGCAGTGCTAAGAATTGAACCCAGTGCCTCACACATGGGCGAGCACTCTACCACTGAGCCACAACCCCAGTCCCTGATCCTGACGTCTTGGTCCTTGTAACCGTGTGTCTGGGTTCTTCCAGGAGAAATGTTCAGGTGGTTCTGGTATGGGGCTTATTCCTACCCTCTCAGTGGTATGTTAGGCTGCTTGGCCTCAGAGCATTCTTTGTGGAAGACAGCTGAGGGCTTGTGGTTAGTTCAGCATGCTCTGGTGCTTCTGCCTAACTGCCATCTGTGCATTGTCCCTCAGAGTTGGACTTATAGCCACAGGCCCCAGCCCTGCCCCAGCCATAAGGCTGGGTGCCCAGGTATTGTGTGAATTTGTCTCTGTGTCTGCCTGGAGCTTCCATAACAGATTCCTGAGAACCAAGTGGCCTAAAACAACAGATTATTGTCTCAGGGTTCTGGAATCTTAGGTAGCTGCCAGCACCACACTCCTTCAAGGGTGCTAGGGAAAGATGTGTTTCACATGCCACTCCCAGCACCAGTAGCCTCCTGGTCTGGTAGATGTCTGGTTCCAGTGGCCATCTTCAAAAAGGCACCCTCCATGCCCTGATTGTGTTCTGGCCTGGTCTTCCTCTGCCATTGTTTGTCCACATTTCTTTTTCCATAGACAGCTATCACTGCATCAGGGCCCACCCTAAGGACTTCATTTTACCTTGACCTCTGTAAAGATCCTATTTCGGAAGGCCACATTCCGAGATCCTCAGATGTCTCTGGGCAGGAAGCATACAACCTAATGTCCCAGACTTGCCTTCCCGAGCCTGTAGAGCACAGGGATTTTCTTGAGCAGCTTCAGCAGCTACTCAGTCTCCCACTAAAGATCGCATTACTCCCCTTACCAAACTGCTTCCTCCCTTCGCTGTCCAGCGCCAGGCTCCCCCTCCCGCCCCGCCGAAGGGAGGTGCGCCCTTCACTGGGTCCTCGTCGCGGTCCGCCTACCTGTAGGGGCGCAGCAGCTTCAGGCGGCCGGAAGTAGTGCCCCGGAAGGAGTCGGCAGGGGCGGAGACCCGAGGTGTGTGCTTGCGTCGCCCTCGCCGCCGGGGTCTCACGTCCTTCGGGGCTAGATGGCGGGTCGCTGTGCGCAGTCGCTGCAGACGGTGGACACTGAGTTCACGGCGGACAGCGTGGAGTGGTGCCCCCTGGAGGGCTTCCGGCACCTGCTGGCCTGCGGCACCTACCAGCTGCACCGGCCGGACGCCGCGTCAGGGTCCAAGGTGTGCGGGGCGGGGGCCAGCACGGGGAGGGAGGCGGCTCAGATCCCTGGAAGTGGCACGGCCCAAGCACACCGTTGGAATCTGCAGTAAAGACATGGGTACCTTTTAGGGTGATGCCTGCCCGCTGGAAGGCATCTGTGAGCACCGACCCTGGAACAGCAGACAGCAGGTCAAGTTCGGGACTCCCAGCACAGTTAACCTAGCCGTGCTGGGTCTTGTTGGCCCATGTAGGAGCTGTCCGTGCTGGGTGGGGAGAGTTCACCTACTTATTGATTACAAGCCAGAAGAGAGACACTTGATCCACTTAGAAAATTAAGGACTCTGCTTCCAGGCAGAGGGCTGCTTTGCCAGTCTTGGTCTACTTTTCTTCCTGGATCCCGTTCCCCAAATCTTGGGTTCTTGACATCTGTTGGGGGTAATCAGAGAATGTGCATATTTTGTAGGGTGTACTGGAGGAGCCTCACGTCCGTTTAGGTCGTCTCTACCTGTACAGTTTCAATGAGGACAACTCTACTCCCTCTCTGGCTGAGGTCCAAAGAAGAGATATGGCTGCAATCCTGGACATGAAATGGTATGACTTTGATAGCAACCCCACCTGGTCTGGAATTGATCCTGAGCCTGCGGAGCTCACCTAATCATGGAGCCCCATGCTTTGGCATCTTCATCAAGTAACTGCTTCTATGTTGTCCCACTTACCAGTGGGCACATTGGCAGGCACTTTTCTTGGGCTCATCTCCCTGTCAGTTTTCCATTCCCCGAGTCAGAATCAGCCTAGTAAGCAATGAGGATTGTGATTTTATGAACTGGGAAACTTTTTGTGTGGGAGCAGGATTGTAGGCTCTAGCTTGGTTTGGGATTTGAAATTTAAATAATAAATTACTGGAAAGCACAATGCTCCCCTCTTCTGGTGTGTGTCCTGTGTTCTCATATGTGAGTTCTCTCCAGGTGCCACATCCCAGTGGCCGGCTCAGCGCTCTTGGGCTTGGCAGATGCCAGTGGATCTATACAGTTGCTCCGCCTGGGGGGATGTGAGGTCAGTGACAGGCCAGGCTCTGTTGGGGGAAGAGACTGGAGGGGGTGGGGAGGGGGCTGTGCCTGTACAGATGCTTTCCTGGAATGGTCTCTTTAATGCTGGACTGTGTCTTCAGTGTTGTAAGAAGGCATGAGGTCTCTTTTAAATTGGACAGGGGTCTGGTGAGAGGAGGTTATTACCTCAGTGCCCCAGCAGAAGGGCTACAGTGACAGGCTGTTCACACAGTAGATCTGAGGGTTCTGTAAAGAAAACTGAGCAAGCATGCCTTGGGTTGATGCTGGGGCTAAGAATAGTGGTGACTTTCCCATGGGAAAATGTTTAGGAGAGTGTATGAGCCCCATGTGAGGTTTTCTAAGTGGTTTACGGTGATCCAGTACCATGGTTTGCAAAATGATTTAACAATTGTTATAGGATGAGGGGGACAATAGATGTCATGTGGAGTGACGTCAACAGCCCACAGCCTATGCTCCTCTGCCTGTGGGAGGAAGGGACATACCCCAGTGCAGGTGCTGCAATGGGACCAGAGCAGAAGCCCAGCTGGTGTTGATTTGTGACAACTCAGGGCCTTGCTTCAGACCTGCTCAGCAGGAGCCCAGTCCTAGAAATGAGGGAAAGAATGTCTGAGGAAGACTGGGCCCAAGGACCAGGTTCCAGGTGGGAGCCCATAAACCCAAGACAGGACTGTGGTGCAGCAGCCTGCTGGGCCTGCCTGAGGGGGCTGTTGAGGTACTCGCACTCACACAGCCAGGCATGGTGGTACGTTCCCACAGTCCCGGGTACATGGGAGCCTGAGGTGGGAGTATTGCTTGTGCTCAGGGATTCGAGAACAATTTGGATAACCTAGCAAGACCCTGTCTCAAAAAAAGAAACTTGCATAAGTCCTAGATAAGAGAAGTAACATTTTTAATTAAAAAAAAAATTTAACTTTTTGGTACTGGGGATTGAACCCAAAATCCCCAGATCTTTTTAGTTTTTATTTTTAGAGACAGAGTCTCACTAAGTTGCTTAGGGCCTTGTCAAGTTGCTGAGGCTGGCTTTGAACTTGTAAATTTTCCTGCCTCAGCCTCCTGAGTTGCTGGATTGCAGGTGTGTTCCACCATGCCTGGTGAGAAGTACCATTTTAATGGCTGCTGTGACTTCTGAAATTAAAAGCAGAGGAAAGCTCCTATTGTCCCTGCCTCTGGGGACAGAATTGCCAGGACCTTTGGAGGCCTGGGGTAGTATAGAGCATGTGCCAGGCATGGTTGGAACATGGAGATAGCAGATGTGTCTGAGTGTACAGGTGGCCAAGAGACCATGCCTCAGGGTCATGAGTGTGGAAACATCTTGAGGTGTGAGCTCCAGCATCCTTAGTTTCTTCCTATGTCTGGCATGTAGCAGGCGTTCCAGTGTTGTGTGATTGTGTATCAGTGGGTGATGGCTGTGTTCTCATGGGGAGGGGACAAGGGAATGGGTTTGCCTGGACAGGGGAGTTCTTTTCTCTCCAGTAGAAGAGCAGCAGCCTGCTGCAGCCAGTGTCCAGTATCATCCTGGAGGAGCAGTGTCTGGCCTTGTCCCTGGATTGGTCCACTGGGAGATCTGGAAGGTAAGGGCTAGGAGGACTTCATGTCATTCCTCTGAGAATTGATTTCCTGTTTTCAGGCCAGAGAGAGTTTTAAGCCTTGATTCCTTATATCTGGGAACATCAGTACCAATCCTGATTTTAAAAAAAAGGAATCCTTGCATCTTAGATAAATGACGGTCAAGTTTTCTTCAGAGAAGGCAACACTGGTTTCTGTGATGAACCAGTGGTAGATACCCAAGCAAGCCTTGAGGTGTGTCCACATGCCAGGGCCGTGGAGAACCTCTCCTGGGACATGGTTGGGAACCAGAAGAGGGTGACAAGTGAGCTCATTGGGCTTCTCCATCGTCTCTCCATGTCTAGAGCCAATGACCAGCCCTTGAAAATCATCAGCAGCAACTCCAAGGGGCAGCTGCACTTCCTGAAGGTGACCGAGGCGGGGCCTGGGCTACAGCATGTGGCCTCCTGGCAGGCCCATCACTTTGAGGCCTGGATTGCTGCTTTCAATTACTGGCAGACAGAAGTGGTGTATTCAGGTCAGTGTTCCTGCATGGGGTCATGACACGCTTGCCTCTGACAGGAGACTTGGGAGGAAAGGAGGGGTGAGGCTTACCTGGTGTGGAGAGTGTCTTCTGGGACAGCAGCTGGCACTGGTGCACCTCCTGTTCCTCAGCAGGCTTCAGGCATTGTGGGTCTTGGGTGGAGCAGGTACATGTGGAGATGCCCTGCTTCTGTGGCACTCATTGCCAAATCGTCTCTCAGTCCCGTTTCCTGCTTGCTGTCTGTTGACTTTGTCATGTTGGGTTTTAGGTCTCTCCTTTCTGGGTATAGCTCACCTTCCAAAAGGAAACGTAAGAGAAATAACAGGGATTCTTTTTGAGTGATTTGTGCTTTGGGGATGCTGATGTGGCAATGAGAAATTGACAGAACTAGGCATTTGGGTAGCTTCTCCCAAGGAGTAATTTGAGGGAAGGTGGAGGAGTTGGGCTCTGAGAGAACAGAAGAAAGTACACAAGAAAAGATCTGATCTGGTTTTTTTTGTTTTGTTTTGTTTTGTTTTATTTACCTTAGTTGTACACAAGCATTTATGTTTACATGGTGCCAAGGATCAAACCCGGGCCATGCACGTGCAAGGCAAGCGCTCTGCCGCTGAGCCACAACCCCAGCCCCTGATCTGTTTTTTGATCTCCATCTAGTTGGTGGCAGTGGCTGAAGTCCTGGTGCAGTGCAGTGCAATTCGGTGCAGTTCTTTCAGGCTTTCAGAAACTGCACAGCCTCCTCCACTAACCACTCCTGCCCAAGTGCTTACTGGTGGCCATAGCTCTTAGCCAGATGCTCCCAGCCTCACTGGGCAGCTCCCTGCACGTTTGCCATGCCTCACCCTCCGCTCTGCACCTCTTAGGTGTATCTCCGGGATAGCCCTCCTTTCTGCTGTGCTCTCCCTCCACACAGAGGTGTTTGGTTTCATCTGGCATCTGTCTGGATACTTTCCTCACTCTCCATCTTTGCTTTCCTTGCCTCAACTACTGTTTTCTTAGAAGCAACCTCATTTTTATTGCTTTTTATTCTGACCTACTATTCTGAGCTCAATCCATTTTTCTTGCTAGCTGCCAAGATGTTTCTGCTACCTAGAACTGAGCACATTGCATCTGACCTCTCCTCCCTAGCATCTGTCAAGGGGAATGGTCTGGTGGTTCTGATCTGAAGCCAGGAAGCCATTACCAACTCCTGTGCTCCTCACCTCCCAAGAGTTGCAGTCTTTTTTTTTTTTTTTTTTTTTTTTTAAATATCTTTAGATGTTGATGGACCTTTATTTTATTCATTTATTTATATGTGGTGGTGAGAATTGAACACAAGGCCTCACACATGGTAGGCAAGTGCTCTTGCCACTGAGACACAACTCCAGCACCAAGAGTTGCAGCCTTAACTGGTTTTATCTTTTTTTAAAATTTTTAGTTGTAGATGGACACAATACCTTTATTTTATTTATTTATTTTTATGTGGTGCTGAGGGTCCAACCCAGGGCTTCACAAATGTCAGGCAAGCAAGTGCACTACTACTGAGTCACAACTCCAGCCCTGGTTTTACACACACACATACACACACACACACACATATATCTTTACTTATTTTTATGTGGTGTTGAGGATTGAACCCAGGGCCCTACACATGTGAGGCAAGCGCTCTACCACTGAGCCACAACCCCAGCCCTGGTTTTATCTTTTGAACATCCTTTGGAATCGGCCACCTCTTGCACTTTTCCCTGCAGAGCTGTGTAGGCTGCTGTCTCGTCTAGCTGTCTGCAGCAGAGCACAAGTGATGGCCCTACATCCATTTTGACCCTTTCCAGGCCAAAGTCATGAAAACATACAGAGCTTATCACTTCTTACAAACCACCCCTTTGCAGTTCCCATTTCTTTTAGGATAAAATCCAAAATACTTAATCAAAATACTTAATTCAAAATACTTAATCTAATCAGTTTTCCCAAGACCTGTGTAATCTGGTTGGTGCTCACCTCTCTACCCCATTCTGAGTGATGTGTCTGCTGGCTTCATCATCTCTCCCAAAATGCTCCATATTCTCTCGTCTCGACGGTTCATCACAGTGTTTCTTCCAGAGATTGCTTTCACTTTTCTGGCATGTTCAGTTTAAAGTCTCATCTTTGAAGAAGCCCATGTAGGACACCCAGCCTTGCCAACCAGGCCTGGTCCGCGTTGCTGTTGTCATGGCACCGTGTTACTTTTTCCTGAGGTGAGGGTCCTTATCTGTGGTATTTGTATCACACCCTTGAACAGTTCTTTTATTTTTTAGTTTTTTAGTTGATGATAGACCTTTATTTTATTTATTTGTATGTGGTGCTGAGAATCAAACCCAGTGTCTCATACATGCCAGGCGCTACCACTGAACCACAGCCCCAGCCCCCCTTGGAACAGTTCTAAAGACCAAAATTCCTTTGTGTGTGTGTGTGTGTGTGTGTGTGTGTGTGGTACCGGGGATTGAACTCAGGGGCACTCATCCACTGGGTCACATCCCCAGCCCTTTTTTTTTTTTTTGTATTTTATTAGAGACAGGGTCTCACTGAGTTGCTAAGTGCCTCGCCATTGCTGAGGCTGGCTTTGAACTCGCGATCCTCCTGCCTCAGCCTCCCAAAGTGCTGGGATTATAGGCGTGTGCCACCGCGCCTGGCTCCAAAATTCCTTTTTTTGAGTTCTCTCCATCTTGGATTGGTTCCTCTGCCTTGAGGCTTAGCTAATTTAGAGCAGAGGTGTGGTGGGGACAATGACCTAATATTTTACGACTAATTCATTCATTCAGCCAATATTTATTGAGCACTTAAGATGTGCCAGGGGGCTGGGGCTATGGCTTAGTGGTAGAGAGCTCATCTTGCCTGTGTGAGGCCTGGGTTTGATCCTCAGCACCACATAAATAAAATACAGGTATTGTGTCCACCTCCAACAACAACAACACAAATGTATATTTTTTAAATAAAAGTTGATGTGTGGTGCTGAGGCACTGTACGCTGCTGATCCCAGCCCATATGGATCATCACTGTACTGGAGCATCAAAAAACGGACTGAAGTCCCTGCTCTCACTGTGCTTCCATTGAGTGGGAAAGATGGAAGATACAAAGCATGAGGTGTAATAAACGAGGAACTTGCACAGCACATCAGAGGCAACAGTGCTTGGAAGAAAATGTGGCAGAGGAGGGGTGCTGGCAGTGGGCACAGATCATACGGTCAGAATCTAGTGTGAGCGAGCAACAGCCCTGAGGCAGGCTCAAGCCTGGTGTGGTAGAGGGGCAGCCAGGCCAACTCAGTGAGTTGGGGAGAAGAGGGTGAGGTCAGAGGCAACAGGGTAGGCCCCAGGACCTTGTGGCCCGGAGAAAGGTGAGAAAGGACTGTGGCTTCTACCTGGGATGAAATGGGAGCGATTGCAGGGTGTTGAGTAGAAGAATGGCATTTTCTGGTTTAATCTCTGACACTAGAGATGTCTTTGGCTAATGTGTTGCCCGTAGGCCGCAAGGGGGCGGGCAGAGCCTGGAAACCTGTGATCCAGGGCCTCAGACTGCATTGGGTAGTGCAAGTGAGGAGAAGTTGGAGTCGGGTATGTGTGAAGGCAGATCCAGCAGGACTCCTGATGGAGTGGGTGTGTGGGGCTGGGGGAAAGGGCAGACTGTGTGTGGAGCCTCACCCAGCCCTCTGTACAGATGTGGCACAGACCTTCAGCTCCCATCTGAGGCTCACCTGTAGGTTCGTGCCTGGGTCCTTCTGAATCTGCTGGTTCACAAATAGCAGACCATGTGAGCATTCTACGTCCCTGTGTCTGTTACAGAGGTCCGTAGTGTGTGTTCAGTAAATACCTATTAGATAGGTGAATGAAGGGATGATGGGTGGGTGGCTGAGATGGTTGGCAGGTGGATGGTGGTGGGTACCTGGATGGACTTTGGTGATGGGTGGGTGGGTAGATGGATAGACAGATGATAGGCAGGCAGATGGTGATGGTAGATGGATGGATCAGTGGATGGGTGGATGGTGGTGGGTGGGGGTGGGTGAAATAGACCGCAGCATTTTCCTTTAGCTCCGTTTACCTCCCTGTTTGGGCTTTGCTCTTGAGGGTTTCTTCCCCTTCGTCAGAATGACAATATCCACCCTGTGTTGGTGTTGCTTTTCTTCAAAGACTGGTTGTGGATTAAGACACCAACTCCACTACAATTCCACTGTTCTTTCTACACTTCCCCTCAAATGTTATAGGGGTCTTTTTTCACTGCAAGGCCACAAAGAGCTTTTTCCTTTACGACCCATGGAAATGTGCTGAAGTTTCTGGAGCCTTCAGAAGTCCTCATGTCCACTGCCTTCCACATGTAGCTCCTGGGTGGGGATCTTGGGTGCAGCCACTCTGAGCTTGGGCAGTGAGGGCCTCTGAGTCCAGAGTCCTCAAAGCAGTAGCTTAGCCAGGTGTCACCTGGCAGTGCCTCTCGTGCTTGGGGTGCCTTGTGCCTTGCAGCTGGCAGCTCCCTTTTGCTCCTGTGGGCATAGCCCAGCAGTCTCTCCTGTTTGCCCAGGCCTTCCTCTGGTCTGAAGGTAGTCAGGACCTAGCCATGACCATTCCTGGTGCCTTCTCTGGGCTC
The DNA here is from genome assembly GCA_025594165.1 of Tamias sibiricus. NCBI lineage: Eukaryota > Metazoa > Chordata > Mammalia > Rodentia > Sciuridae > Tamias > Tamias sibiricus. Next base: position 222,357,509 of record CM046657.1, on the reverse strand, counting down.
TTCTGCCTCAGTGGCAGCCTGAAACCATGCAGGGCAGTCACCAAGGCCTCACAGGTGCCTCTCTGAGAAACGGCCATCCCCATCACCAGGTCCTCTGCTGATGTGCTGCTTTTGTCCACCCAGGGGGGGACGATGGCATTCTCAAAGGCTGGGACACCAGGATGCCTGCCATGTCCATCTTCACCAGCAAGAGGTAATTGGCCAGGGGTCAAACTCACATGCAGTCCCTCCCCTGCCCTCGCCCCACCATCCCTTGCTCAGGGTCGCGCTCTCCCTGCAGACACGCCATGGGTGTGTGTAGCATCCAGAGCAGCCCCCATCGAGAGCACATCCTGGCCACAGGAAGGTGAGTGCAGGTGATGTCATGGGGACCTTGCATCTTCCTCCTTTCCACCCTGGGTGTCGTGCTCAGTCTGCTGACCCTCAAGCCACAGTGCAAGGTTGGGACAGGGGCCTTTGTCCTCCAGGGATGAGTGGGGTTGGTCTCCTGGGAGGTGTTCCTGCTGCTGCCCTCTCCCCTTGGGGAGAAGTGAGGCTGCTGGTTGCCTGACTCTAGCTATGATGAGCACGTGTTGCTGTGGGACACGCGGAGCATGAAGCAGCCATGGGCAGATGTGCCTGTGCAGGGCGGCGTGTGGAGGCTCAAGTGGCACCCGTTCCACCACCACCTGCTCCTGGCGGCCTGCATGCACGGTGGCTTCAGGATCCTCAGCTGCCAGAAGGCCACGGGTGAGTAGGGACCTGCCAGCCGTCCGTGGGCTCTGCCTGGCTCCTCCCCAACTTCTGCATGATCTCAGACCACACCAGCTCTTGCTGCAGCCGCCTCGCTGCCCTCTGCAGGTTCAGAAGTGCCTGTGTGGGCTCAGCACCCAGCTCCTCTGACCCCACCAGGACCGCCCAGGAGGTTTACTGTTTGACACCCTCATGTCCACCCGGCCCACCTGCTCTTTTCTTCCTTCTGGTGAACAGCTTGACCCTGTTGTCCCATGTCCTACGTGCACTGATGACCCTCTCCCTTTCTCACAACCCCTCTTTGTTCTTGTGCCCTTCTCCTCAAGCCCCAGGGTCCCTTTTCCATCTTCTCTCAGCTGTGATCTCCCCTCCCTGCCTGTCTCCCCCTGCTTCTGCCCCAGAAGGCGCAGACAGACCACTCTGGCCTTGTGCCGCTTGGCCGCTGGCCCTAGCGCACTGCCCTGTGCCCCTGCATCCTGCATTTGCTCCCAGGCAGGCTCCTTGCCTGCACAGCCACACTCAAGACTTGGCTCTGCAGCTTGCCCTTTTCCCCCGTAGCTCCTGTTCCTCTGTTTCTCCTCGCTGTTTCTGTTGTGCCGAGGCTCAAGGTCGTCTTGGTGATGGGGGTACCCACAGTGCCACTTGTTCTCCTGAACACTGTTCTTGCCCATCTGTACATTTGGGTTGTTGAACCTTGCCTCATACTCCCTTGCAGGTACTTCCTCATTTCCCTGATTCTTTTTTTTTTTTGGATACCGCGGATTGAACTCGGGGGCACTCAACCACTGAGTCACATCCTCAGCCCTGTTTTGTATTTTATTAGAGACAGGGTCTCACTGAGTTGCTACGTGCCTCACCATTGCTGAGGCTGGCTTTGAACTCACAATCCTCCTGCCTTAGCCTCCCAAGCTGCTGGGATGCGCCACTGTGCCTGGCCTCCCTGATTCTTTTTGACCATTAGTTGTTTGAGTAGCCTATTTAAACATCTCTGTGAAGTGTCCCCATTTTCTTACTGAAGAAAATGTTGTGGATTTTCTTTTAATTTACGCATTGTGCTGGAGAGTGTTCAGTGTACTTCAGCAGAGTGTGTCTGCTATTGGTGGGTGGTGTGCACCTAGATATCTGTTGGGTCTTGCTGATTTGTGAGGTTGTTCTAGTTCCCTTTTGAAAGTGGGCTGCTGAAGTCTCCAGCTGCTAACTGTTGACTTGTCTATTTCACCTTCATTTCTGCCATTTTTGCTTTGTGTGTTTTGGGGCTTTGTTTACATGTGTTATTGTGTGTGTGTGTGTGTGTGTGTGTGAGTGAGAGAGAGAGAGAGGGAGGGAGAGAGAGAGAGAGAGAGAGGCACTAGGGATTAAACTTGGCCTCATGCTAGCCAAGCACGGTACCACTGAGCCACATCCCTAGCTTTTTTTTTTTTTTTTTTTTGGAGGCAGGGTCTCGCTAAATTGCTGGGGCTGGCTTTGAACTTGCAATCCTCCTGCCTCAGCCTCCTGAGTTTTCTACAATTATAGGTGTGTGCCACTGCGTCTGGTCTGAGGCTTTGTTTTAGGTTTGTGTGTATTTATAATTCTCATATCTTCTTCATGTGCTGACCCTTCTATCATTACAGTGTCCTATATGTCTGGTAACTTTTTTGGTACTAGGGATTGACCCCAGAGGTGCTTTATCACTGAGCCCAGACCTTTTTAAAATTTAATTTAATTTATTATTATTTTATATTATTCTATTTTTTGGTACTGGGGATTGAACCCAGAGTTACTTAACCACTGAACCACATATGCAGCCCTTTTTTTATGTTTTTATTTTGAGACAGGGTCTCACTAAGTCCTTAGGGCCTTTCTAAATTGCTGAGGCTGATCTTGAATCTGTAATCCTCTTGCCTCAGCCTACCACTGGGATGACAGGTGTGTGCCATATAACACCCAGTTATTATTTTATTGTGAGACAGGGCCTCACTAAATTGCCCAGGCTGGCCTTGAATTTGTGATCCTCTTGCTTCAGCATCCCAAGCTGCTGGGATTCAGGTTACAGGATGTTTTCTTTTTTTCTTTTTCTTTTTTTTTTAAATATTAATGTATTTACTTTAGTTGTACACAATGCAATGCATTTATGTTTACGTGGTGCTGAGGATCGAACCCGGGCCGTGCCCGTGCGAGGCGCGTGCTCTGCCGCTGAGCCACAACCCCAGCCCCAGGATGTTTTCTTTATCCTCGTTGACTTATTATTTTTCTTTCAAATGCATAAAAACATTAGTAATGTTATAGAATTTAAAATTAGACAAAAAGTATGCTCCAGAGAGTCTCTTCCTCTTCTTTCCCTTCTCCTCCTTCCATTCACTTCTTACAGGTAAACAGTTTTATTAGTTTATGGTTATAATTGTGTGTTTTTTGCAAAAGTAAGCATTTTTTTTTCTTATATTTCCACTCTTATAACATGGAACATAACATTTTTATGTATGCTTTTGTGTGTGTTGGGTTTGGTGCTGGGGTTGAACTGAGGGCCTCATACGTGCTAGGGAGGTGCTCTACCACTGAGCTGCACACCCAGCACTTTTGGTTTTATTTGGAGACAGGATCTCACTGTTGCCCAGGCTGGCCTGCTTGTGATCCTCCTGCCTCGGGTTCCTGAGTAGCTGGGATCACAGATGGGATCACAGGCATGGCCACTGCACCCCGCTACACCACCTTTGTTCTTTACTTACTTCATTTAAAAATGTCATCAAGCAGGGGGCTGGGGCTCAGTGGAAGAGCGCTCACCTGGCAAGCTTGAGGCACTGGGTTCGATCCTTAGCACCACATAAAAATAAAATAAAGGTATTGTGTCCATCTACAACTACAAATACATAAAAGAAGAAAAGCTAGGTGCAGTGGCAGTGTCCGTCGTCCCAGCACTCAGCAGGCTGAGGCAGCTGCTTGAGACCAGCTGGGGGCAGGGGGTGACTCAGTAGGAGAGGCCTGCCTCGTGTGTGAGAGGCCAGGCTCCACCCCACATACCTGAGGCATCAGTGCCCCAGCTCTGGGTGGGCTCAGCTTGCTGCAGTGCCTCACAGGGCCGTCGTCTTCCGGTGCTCCTGTTCATGCCATTTCATGGGAGAGGGTTTTAGGGTTGCCCCAGAGGGAGATGGCAGAGTCAGGCTGGGTGCCAGCTGGGTTTTCCAGGCACTGCCAGCGTGCAGACAGCCAGCTTTTGGTGAGAAATGTCATCTCAGTAGTTCAAACTTTCATGTCTCCATTGCAAGTGAAATTGGGCATTTTTCATATGTTGAAGAACTGTTTTGTAATTTTGATTCTTGAATTATCTTTGTATGTGTTTTGTCTCCTTTTCTCTCTGGTTTCTAATCTTTTTACCTCTCAGTTTTAGAGGGTTGTTTTTTTTCCTAAACCTACTGGGGATTTTAGCTCTCTAACTGTGGAATGGGTTAGAAATCTGTCGCTATTCTTTTTTTTTTTTTTTTAATACTTATTTATTTGCTTTAGTTGTACACATTGCATTTATTTTTACGTGGTGCTGAGGATTGAACCCCAGGCCGCGCACGTACTACTAGGCGAGCGCCCTACTGCTGAGCCACATCCCAGCCCCTGTCTCTATTCTTGATTTTGCCATTGAGGTGTTTTTTCCTCCATGTAAAAGATTTTTTTAAAAATCTAATCTTACTTAACAATTTGGGGAGTTTGCTTTTCTTTTTTGGTACCAAGGATTTAACCCAGGGTTGATTAACCACTGAGTTATATCCCCAGCCCTTTTTATTTTTGAGACAGGGTGTCTCATAAATTGCATAGGGCCTCACTGAGTTCCTGAGGCTGGCCTCAACCTTGAGGTCTTCCAGGTTCGGCATGGCCTGAACCGGGTCTCAGCTGCCATCAGGGCTCAGCCCAGCCTTTGGCTCCCTGCTGAGGGCCTCTGCGTCACTCCACTGGAGGTGTGTTTCTCCCCTGTTGCATGGAGCTGGCCTTGCTGTAAGGACAGTGTGGTGCTTGTCTGGTGGCTGGGCTATTCACACTGGCAGCTGGGCTGCTCTGATCTCCACTCTTCACCTCTCAGGTCGCTGCCACTTCATGTGTCACGGCACACTCACTGCCTGTCTCTCTGTGTTCTGCTGACTCTGCTCTTCTCCGGTGCTCTCGATGTTTAGGGAGTTGTGTTCTTGTGATGCGAGTCTGTATGCTAAAGTTGTAATGTGTGCTCTGAATGCCTCTGGATCCTCTTCCAAACAGGCTGGCCAGGTTATATGTGTTGGTCCTTCCTGCCACCACGCCACAGCACTGAGCTTATTCGGCCTCCCACTGCTCTTCCCATTCTTAGTGGCTTTTTTTCCTACTCAACACACCTTTACATCATCATAAAAAGATGCACTTTTTTTTTTTTTTTTTTTGGTACCGGGGATTGAACTCAGGGGCACTCGACCACTGGGTCACATCCCCAGACCTTTTTTGTATTTTATTTAGAGACAGGGTCTCACTGAGTTGCTAAGTGCCTCCCCATTGCTGAGGCTGGCTTTGAACTCGCGATCCTCCTGCCTCAGCCTCCCCAAAGTGCTGGGATTACAGGCATGCGCCACTGCGCCCGGCTAAGATGCACATTTTTTGCAGTGCTGGGTATCCCAGGGCCTGGCATGCGTGCTCTACTGCTGAGCAGCACCCTTAGCCATTTACATACTGTTTTTCTCTCTTTGCCCTACCTGCTTTTGCTCTGGTCTCAGCTCATGGTTGAGCATTCTTAGTGCCTGCCCCGACAAGGGCTGGCAGCTTATGGTCTTTGTGGGCAGAGCTTGTGCTTGGTAGGTTTTTCAGAAAGACCTGGGGGTGGTGCTCCTGGAGTCCTAGAATGCTCATTGCTTCTTTCTGTAGCCTTGATACTTGAAGGGAAGTCTACTGGAAAGATTTTTACTCACTCTCTTTGCTTCAATCTCTTGAAAATATATGTTCCTGTGTTGCTTGGCATGCTGCCTTAGGAGTCTGATGGCTACTGTAAATAATTTGCTTTTTCCTGACTGGAGGACCTGATGGTTTTTTTTTTTTTGTTTTTGTTTTTTTATTTGGTGCTGGGGATCGAACCCAGGGCCTTGTGCATGCGAGGCAAGCACTCTACCAACTGAGCTACGTCCCCAGCCCCAAACCTGATGATTTTTTAAAAACTGCTTTGAATAAAATATTTTAAAAGGTATAACATAAAATATGCCATTTTAACTTTTTTTTTCTTCCTAACAGTCCTGGGGATGGGAACCCAGAGCCTCCTGTGCGTGCTGGATCAGCGCTGTCCTACTGAGCCCCTCTGCAGCCCAGACATTTTAAATGCACGTTCAGAACGTTGCATAGCCATGGCCACAGCTCAGCTTGTGGCTCCCGCCAGCTGCTCTCTGCTTCTCTGATTGCCTGCTGTAGCTACTTGACACAGCGGGGTCAGACCTGTTCTTTCTAAACTCTTACATTGGCTTCTGAAGTTTTTCGGATTCATCCTGTTGTATCAGGAGCCGGAACTTCCTAAAGGCAGTTCATGCGCTTGTCCGCTGACAGACGTGGGTGGTTTTCTACCTTACTGCTTTGATGAGTTTTTTCTTAATCCTTCAAGCTCAATGGTTTCACTAGTGGTCTGTCTTAAGAGTTCAGTATCCCAGGTTGATTTTGACAGTATTTTGTTGGCTGTTCTGGGAGGTGTTTGTGGGTCACAGTTTTGAATGTTAACTGTTTCATTATTTCCTGCCTGTCAGAGTACCCTTTTCTGGACTTGACTGCTTAGTGCATTTAGATTCCAGAGTCCTCTCACCACAATGGTCCCTCTCCTGCACTGTTCTTGGTGGCACCTGCCTCTCAAGGGTGTGTCTGTCCATTCCTTTACTAGCTCTAGGCTCTCTGAGGGCACAGCTTGTTCCGAATCTGTAGAAGGTGATTTTACCAGGAACTGGTGCCGTGAGCGATTGCTGGATGAGGACCATTGAGGTGTGGGTCCTCACTGCCCGGGGGTGGTCTCTGGGACAGCCTCCTGGGAGTCCTCCCCAGGGTTAGCCCACGTCACTGCCCAAGGCCCTGCAGCTGTGTCTGCTCTCTGGAGCCACCTCTGCCCTGTGAAGTCCCCGAGCTGTAGTGTCGTCCTGGCCTTCCCTCTGTTCATTATGCTTCTGGCTCAGATCACTGTGCACTGTCGCTCCCTGTACATCAAAGGTAGTGGCAATGGCACTTTCTGAGCTGTGACTTACTGTCTAAGCTGACTTGAAGCCTGGGTGGTGGCTGGCAGTTTTCCCAGTGGGCACTCCAGCTCCCCTCTGCAGGTTCTTGCAGCTGCTTTTACTGGCGTGGCCTTGTCCTGGGCTGTGGACCTGCTCCCATTTGGCCACACTTCCTTCCTTTCTCTGGAGGTAATGCCTCTTCCATGCTACCATGGCAGTGCACTGTGGGAACACTGTTGGCCTCTTTCCAGCCCTGCCCCACCCTCCAAGCTGCCCTAGGAACATCTTGGAAAGAAACCATAAATAAACTTCCTGTGGACCTTGGTAGGGAATGCACAGTCTGCTTGCTGTGGTGCCTCTGGCCACAAGTTACCACCACCATGGTGTAGCCAGGGTCCCTCACTTGCAGTTCCTTGCACATGCCATGGTCTTTCTGGCCTCTGTACCGAGCACATGGTCCCTATGTCTCATCTTCCTCCTTTCCTCCCATCTGGTTGACTCATTTTTCCTTTATCCTTTGTTTTTAATTAACCCCCCCCTTCCCCTGCCCAGTGTTGGGGACCCAACCCAGGGGTGCTTTACCAGGGAGCTATACAAACAATTCTTTTTATTTTCAGACAGGGTCTTGACCTCATATTAAAAAAAAAAAAAAAAAAAAAAAGTGCTGGGGGTTGCCCAGGCTGTCTTCAAACTTGGAATCCTCCTGCCTTGCTAGGATTACAGGCATATGCCACTGCACCTGGCTCCCACCCCTTATTTAATTTTGAGGGTCTTGCTAGTTGCTCAGGCTAGCCTCACGCTTGTGATCCTGCCTCAGCCTCCCGGGTATGCACCGCCACGCCCACCTGCTTTAAGCCTTCAGTGGGGTAACCCCCTGAGAAGCTTTTGTGGAACTCTCCAGCTAGGAGGAGGGCGCCTGCGCAGGTGGTTCCATAGCCCTGGCTGTTCCTCTCTGAGGTTCGTCCTGATAGTTTCTCTACAGACATGCTGACTGCTCTTAAATTTCCCTTTGAGGGTAGACGGGGCTGTCAGTGGGGACAATCTGCTCCAAGTAACACTGGTTCTTGTTCTGTCTTGCTCCAGAGGAGAAGCAGGAAGTGGTGGTCATGGCATCCCACACGCTGCCCAACTCATTGGTATATGGGGCCGACTGGTCCTGGCTTCTCATCCGTTCCCTGCAGTCCATTCCCTCCTCCTCCTCCTTTCCTCTCAGCAAAGTGGGAGCCAGACTGGCAGACTGGGCCTGCGGCCTACAGGTTGTAAACACTTCACCATCAACCTCCCTCCAAGCTATGGCAGACAGCGACGGGGAGGGCCATGCCAGATCCCAGCGCTCAGTCAAGCTAAAGGCTTCTCTCCTGGACAAGAAAAGTGGCAGCCAGTCATACACAGCAGCCAAGAACTATGACTGCAGCTCCTACCCAGAAGGGGTGAACTTGGATGCCAGCCTCCTGGCCACCTGCTCCTTTTATGACCATGTTCTTCACCTCTGGAAGTGGGAGGCCAGCTGATCATGAGGTCACTAAGATCCTTCCCAGCTACACCAGGAGTGACTTCAGGAGTTACACCCCATCCTGCTGGGCCACTGCGTGATACACATGGCAGTGATTGGGGTTTTCCATCTCCAAAACTAAGTTTCTCAGAGTTTGACTCTCAGCCCTTCCTATGTGTTTAAGCATTGTATTGATTAAATGAAGCTTTTTTGGGGATGGGGGAGTTACTTTATCACATCAAAAGTAATTATATAACAGGCGTGATGGCTCATGCCTGTAATCCCAGTGGTTTGGGAGGCTGAGGCAGGCGGATCAGGAGTTCTAAGCCAGCCTCAGTAACTTAGTGAGGCACTTAGCAACTCAGTGAGATTCTGTCTCTAAATATTAAAAAGGGCTGAGGATGTGGCTCAGTGCTTAAGCACCCCTGGGTTCAATCTCAGATTAAAAAAAAAAAATGTGATTTTATAACTCAGAAACTTGTTGATGCTGTGGCCCAAACCCAGGGCCTTGTCCTGATAGGCCAGTACTCTACCACTTGAGTTATATTCCTAACTTGGAAGTAATTTTAGAACATGAGAAGGCCAGGTGCAGTAGTGGCACATGCTTATAATCCCAATGACTTGGGATCACAAGTTCCAAGCCAGCCTGAGTAATTTTGTGAGACCTCATATTAAAAAAAAAATAATAAAAAATGCTGGGGGTATAGCTCAGTGGTAGAGCATCCCTGGGCTCAATCCCTAGCACCACAGTGGTGGTGGTGGGACACCCAATCATGTGCTAGAATGGAAGGGGGTGTCACTAATCATTTTCTCTTGGTGACAATAAACAGATCAGCTTCCATGTCCTAGACAGCCAACTCCCACTTTTTTTTTGGTACCAGGGATTGAAATCAGAGGCACTAGACCACTGAGCCACATCCCCTTCCCTATTTCGTATTTTATTTAGAGACAGGGTCTCACTGAGTTGCTTAGGGCCTCGCAGTTGCTGAGGCTGGCTTTGAACTCATGGTCCTCCTGTTTTACCCTCCCAAGCTGTTGGGATAACAGGCGTGAGCCACCATGTCTGGCTTGATTGTATGTGTGTATTTTTTTAGTTGTAGGTGAATACAATGCCTTTATTTTTATGTGATGCTGAGGGTCAAACCCAGTGCCTCACATGCACTAGGCAAGCACTGTACTGCTGAGCCACAACTCCAGTACCAGCACCTTGCTTTTGCTGAGGCCAGCTTTGAACTATCCTGCCTCAGCCTCCAAAACTGCTGGGATTACAAGCATGTGCCTCTGTGCCCAGCTGGCCTTATGTTTTAGTGGCACACCACCATATGCCAGCAAAGGCCAGAGTGGTCATGATACGTTTTTGTACCTTAAAAGGAGCAATCCCAGCTAGTGGCTCATTTTATTTTTCTGGTACCACAGATTGAACCCAAGGCACTGTACCACTGAGTTACATCCCTAGCCCAGTTTATTTTTCATTTTGAGTCAGGGTCTAAATTGCTTAGGGCCTCATTAAATTGCTAAGGCTGGCCTTTTATTTGGGATTCTGCTTCAGCCTCCCAAGTCACTGGGATTACAGGTGTGAGCCACACCCAGCTGCTGCCAGGTGCGGTGGCACACGCCCATAATCCCAGCAGTTTGGGAGACTTGAGGAAGGAAGATTGCGAGTTCGAAGCCAGCCTCAGCAAAAGCGAGGCACTAAAAAACTCAGTGAGACCCTGTCTCTAAATAAAATACAAAATAGGGCCAGGGATGTGGTTCAGTGGTCAAGTTCCCCCGAGTTCAATCCCTGGTCTCCCCTGTCCCCCCAAAATTTCATGTATGGGTCAGCTAAATATTAAAACAGGTCTGAAGGACTGATTCGGCAAAGGAGAGACTGATCAGCAGACCCCAGTTTGGCACCAATTTGCATGTGGCCTCATCTTTAGGTTTCTCCGAGGAGGTAGTTACTTTCACCTGACCAACTCTTGTGATCCCAAAGGAATATGACAGTTTTGCTTTGTGGGGTGAATTCACCAGCATTATCTGGTGCATGCAGCCTTATAAATTTTCACTGATATGGGCTGAGTGGTGTGTGCTTGCCATGGGCATGCTTCCAGACCTGACTTCTAAAGTTGCATGGAATCTGTTATGCAGCACACATTCCACCTCTTGATGCCAACCACACACTGCACAGGGTAGCATGCTTTTAATAGAAATGGGGTGGGGAAACTGCCCCCCGCCCCCCCAGGAACTCATGATCCCAGCCTGGGCCAGAGCAGCCTCTAGTTCCAAGGCAATCTACTTTCTAACGTGGGAAGTTCTTGGGATACAGCTGGAAGAGCTTGCCCTCCTGTGTGGGCTCAAAGCCATACTTTTCCAGGTTGTCAGGATTGAAAGTGCCTTCTTTAAAGTCCTTTTGGATAGCAGGTGCAACCGTTTCCAGGAAGAGTGCTTTGGCAGTCAGTGGTGTGTCTGTGCCTGCAGGAGCTCGGTAGTTCACATAGGGCTTGAGCTTGAAGCCAGTCAAGTCTGGGACAACAAATTCTGGGACCTTTTCCTTTATCTGCACAAACTTCCAGCCTGAGGCACGCATGCCAGTGCCCTTGGCGCCCCGTCCCTTGTTAAAGGTGCGCGGCCCTCGTTTACTGGTCCACTTGCTCATCCTGTCTGCTCCCCGCACCAAGCCTTGAGTCACTGCAGTCAGGAATCCCATGATGTGCCCTGCGGAGAAAGGTCAACATCGAGGATAGCCGAGAGGACCCCGGACCCCGTGGTGGAAGACCCGGACTCAACCCCGAGGGTGTAAAGGATCCAGGATGGGACTCGAAACCCGTGGGCGGAGAGGACCCGGACCCCATACCCGGGAATGGAGAGGGACCGGAACCGGACCCAAACCTCGCGGGTGGAATAGACGTAGCACCCAGAAACGGACGGACCGACCTGAGCTGGCGGCTCTAGAGCTCAGCCTCGCGCTCCCACTCTGCCTGCGACAGTTCGGGCACCTAGCGCCCGGCGTGAGCCGAAACAAAACGCTGGGGGAGCCACAGCTCCACAGCCCGGCTGCGACCTCGTCGCACTTCCGATCGACGGCAGGCCGAGCGCCCGGCAAAAAGAGCAGCTCCGATTGGCCGTGGCCGCTGCGCAGCCGCAGCTTCCGGAAGGGGCGTGACCTAAGGGACTTGGCCAATGGGTGGAGAGGCCAGAGGCGGGGGAGGGCTGCGGGAGCGCGCGCGCCCGGAAGTGGCAGTCTGAGGGTCCACCCCTGTGGTGAACAGGGCGCGCGCAGGCGATGTGCAGAGGGCCGCCTGTGGCGCCGGTCCCGCGTCACCACCGCCAGCGCGGCTCCGAGGTGGCCCCCTGATGACCCTACGTTTTCCCGGGCAACCCCGAGGTAGCCCCTGAGGACTCTACATTGTCCTGAACCGACCTGCGGTGTCCCCAAACGGAGCCGGGGTGTCCCGGGCACATGTGCGCTACCGTTCAGGAGGGGCTGTTCCTCGGGAATCGTCGGAGGGTCGGGGAGCGCGGGCCCTTCCCTCCCTCGGCGGCCGCGGCCTGGCGACGGACCTGCAGCAGAGGGGCGGTCCAGTGACGGGCCACCTGCGCCTCTCCCCTCTGACCGAGGGAGTCAGGCTCTCTTGGTCTCCACGTTCATCACCTCTGGGCCCAGAAGACCCACCCCGTTCCTCCAGCTCTGCTTCCCCGTCGGGCCCCCCTACTTCGACGGCCCCAAGGAATCTTGGTCACTTGCTCCTCTCGTCGCTCCCCAGCGCCGGATGACCCTTTCCCGGACACTGCCCTTCCGGGTCACGCCCCCTCCCGGACCGATGCCTTTTCCGGCGGTTGCATCCCCCAAGCCACCGCCCTTCCCACGGCTGTCCTTTCCGGCCACGCCCCTTCCCAGCCATTGCCCTACCGGCCACGTCCCTCCCCTGCAGGGTCATCTTGTCGTAGTTCCTCCAGAGCCACACTTATCCCAGCCATACCCGGTGTCCCACCCACTCAGCCCTCCCTGAACGGCCACCCCATAATACCCCTGGTCCCCAGCCAGGGTTAAGCTTACCCCACACGCCTGTCCAGACTCTTCCCCTGAGCTCCTGGAATAGAGCCAGTGGCTTGGCTGCTGTTGTGGGTTCCCCTTGGGCCACGTGAGGGCTATTTACAGGAGAAGGAAGCCGCAGTGAGACAGCAGCTGCTTCTGAAACAGCTTCTTTTCAGGTGAAGAGGTGTTTCCTTCCAGTGAGAATGTAATTTGATTCTGAAAGTAGTGGGGAAGGCTCTAGTAGAGTGTTTCCTCAACCTGTCTCCTCACCCTTTGCTCTGTTTGCAGTCATGCAGGAAGAGGAAGATGTCTGCTCAGAGGTGGGTACACCAGGGATCTGGTGAGAGTCCTTTCCTTAGAACCCCCACTCCTGGACACTTCTCCACCTAGAGCAGGGTCCTCTGCCTCCCTTCTCTGCCTGGACTTCCTGAAGCCTGAGGATCGTGACAGGAGCCAGTTGCCTTACCAGAGCTCACACTGGTTGCTAGATAGCCAGGCTTTCACAGTGTGGACAGCTATATGTGGCTGCTGGGTGACATCTGAGACCATCTTTTCATCCCTTCAGGTCACAGTTGTTATTTCCTGTTTCCATTGAGACTTTGCCTGCTTGCTTTGCTTAGGGTCTTTTTTCAGTCCAAGACTACAGCCATATTCCAAAGGCTTTTTTGTTCCTGAGCCAGAAAAAAGTATATGTATTAAACAACCACGGAAAGCTAGAGACACTGCACCATTGCAGGCTATATAACTCGGTTAGGCCTTTGCTTGGACAATCTGACTGCCCCAGACCTCAGAGGGACACACACTCAGGTCAGTGGAGGGAATGGTGGGTGTGCTCTCATGCTCCCTGACTGATAAGCTCCTGAGAACAGAGTGGGGACAAAGAGGGAGAGACTCTTGGGTACCTTAATCCCAAAGCAAGAGGCACACTGTGTGCACAGTCACATGCAGCACAGTGGTGTTTCAGCCAACAGCAGGCCACACGTACAACAGTATGCCATAGGATTGTTTTGCCTGGTGAGTTCAGTGCTCCCTTAGTTTGTATAAGCACACCCTGTGACATTCACACAATGATGAGATCACCCGCCAGTGCATTGCTCAGAGCGTGTCCTTGTCCTTCGGGGTTGCATGACTGAACCTGCCTCCTGCACCAAGTGCACAGGGATGAGCTTTCTGCACCTCTCACTCTGGTCTCCATGCAGAAGCGTGCCTTAGGGATGCTTTGCCAGGGGCCCTCCTGCTCTCCCTTGGCTTTTCTGGCATGGATTCTGTGTCTGAGAACTGTCTCTCTGAAGGTTGGGGCTTTGGTCCATGGCACTTGAGTAGGAACTGGAAAGGATTAATAAGTGGCCTGCCCTTCCCATCTAGCTCCTGGCTGCTTGGGAGCAGGGTGGATGCAGGAGAGTGGAGAGTGGCTGCATGTCTGGCTTTTTTTTTTTTTTTTTTTTTTTTTTTTTGGTACTGGGGATTGAATTCAGGGCACTTGACCACTGGGCCACATCCCCAGTCCTTTTTTTTTGGAATCGCCATTTAGAGACAAGCAAGGTCTCACTGAGTTGCTAAGTACCTCACCATTGCTGAGGCTGGCTTTGGACTCACAATCCTGTCTCAGCCTCCGGCATCTGGCTGGCTTCTTGGGCCCATCTTAGGCTTTGGGAGCCAGACAGCCTTCTCCGTTAGTTGCTCACTCACCTTGTCTGAACTTCTGAGTTCCTGTCAGTGCGCTCCTGGGAGACAGGAGGGAGACTTCTCTGCTTTTTCCTCTTTGGGATGTGAACTGATATTGGATGTCCTCAGAATCCAGAGGGCTCCTCAGAGTTTCTTTTCTTTCTTTCTTTCTTTCTTTTTTTGAGATGGGGTCTTGTTAGATTCCCAGGGTAATCTTGAACTCCCGGGCTCAAGTGATCTTCATTCCTTGGTCTTCTGAGCAGCTGGAACTAAACTGAATGCAGGCCTCAGCAACCACCCACACTCCTCAGGGTTTCTGTGCACAGCAGCTATTTGGCTCCTACGGACTCTGGGGCCAGCAGCCCTGGTCCTGTTGGTGTCCAGAGGGTACCAAGAGATGATCTTGGCCTCTCCTGTGGCTGGGGCTTGTTCTAGGCTTACATCTCAAGGATGAGAGCTCAGGATTCAGGTATGTTAGTGATGTACAGGACATTTGCTGTCAGCAACCCTGCCTGCGTGTCTCAGTGTCTGAGGAAGACGGGTTGCTCCCTGGCTGTCCTTGGAGGCAGGCCCAGGGGACCTCAGCAGCTCTGGCAAGATCACTTCTCTCTGGAATCTCCAGAGGTGCTAACTTCCTCCCTACCTCCCAGCTCTACTCTTGCTCCCTGACCAGGCCCAGGCTGGGAATCCAGGCCATTTGTCTGCTCATCCTGAATGCTGCTCTCTTTTCCAGGCTGGCTTCTGTATAGGCACTGCCCTGAGTTCCTGGGGGCTGCAGTTCACGGAGGAGCATTCACAGTCCACCATGGTAATCACAGGCTTTCCTGGGGATGGACCTGGATGGGCCAACTGGTGGCTGTGGTCCGCTTTGCTGATGGGTGCGCTTTGTCCTGCCCGTCCAGCTAATAGGGATTGCAGTTGGAGCCCTCCTGGCACTAGCCTTTGTCAGTGTTGCTGTCTTTTTTGTATACAGAAGGGCTAATCAATTCCGTAAGTATCTTGTTTGTACTCTGGCTCTAGGGGAGGGACAGGGATCTGTGTGTGTGGGTGTGTGTCCATGTCCTATGGGCATTTGGGCTCAAGGCATGTGGCTTTGTTGGAATCAAAGTTCAGGCTGTGGTTTCCAGTCTGTGCAGAGCCTTTTCCACCTCCCTTTCCCAAGCAAGGATCCAGTGAGAAGAAATGAGATTCCTCCCTGATCTGAGACAGGCCCTGATGTCTGAGTGGTGGCTGGGGACAGGATAGGCAAGAACAGTTTATCTTCTAACACCTGTATTTCTAGCACCAGCCAGTGCTGCACTTTATTTTAGCTCAGGCAATTTCACTGTAAACCTTCTCAGGGCCCCACCCAGGGTGGGGGGCTTTCCCACTTCATAGTGTCCCTTCCCTCCCCTTGCAGGACAAGTGCAGCCCACTCCTCAGTACAGGTTCCGAAAGCGGGACAAAGTGATGTTTTATGGCCGGAAGATCATGAGGAAGGTAATTTACACATAGCCCTGGGTGGTACCCTGGCTCCCTCCTGAATGGCACCCTGGGGAGTGGGGACCACTCCTCCCCAGGCTCTTAAGCTTCTGATTCCTGCAGCTCTGGGAGCACACTGCTGAGGCCTCTACGGCCCTTGCTGCCAGGCACAGGATTTGGGGGTGTCATAAGTCATGCTACATGTTTTCTGCTTTCCTCAGCTAAACCAAGTACATTTTATTGGAAATATCCCTGGCCCTCTCGACCTCAAACCACCTGGTCTGGAGGGCTGGAGTAGGGTGGATGTCTGGTTTGAAGCAGTTAGCTTGCTTTGACCAGTGTGAGGACAGGAGGCTATCTGCCCTTAGCCATCTGAAGTGCAAGTTTCTGTCAGCAAGAAGTGAGGAGAGACAGCTGCTTTCCAGGAATGTTCCTAGGGACAAGTCTGGGGGCACCTACCCTCAGGTGCGTGGTCTCTGCAGGGTCTCAGGAGGTTAAGCTGAGTAAGGGTCCAATCCTCTAGGGCTAGGGAGCCAAGTTCCCTGATGGCCTGTGGTTTGTCCTGAGGTAAAGACACTGACAAGTGTCTCTGGCGGTATAGGAGTCAGTGGTTAAGGAGCTGCAACCTGGAGACAAGCAGGCTGGGATGGACCCTTGCTTGCCTGTGCTAACCCTGCCACATCTCAAGCTTGCCGCAGTTCCACAGAACTCAGCAGGTGTGGAGCCACGGAGCTCTGACAGTTTGGCTGCTTGAGGACAGCAAGGGCATCCTGGGGATATGTGGGCTGTGTGTGTCCCCTGTGTCTGGCATTCCCTTCCCTCAAGGAACCAGGAGGTGTGGGGGGTGTTACAGCCAGCCCCGGAAGCTGAGAGCAGTGTGGTGGCCACCCACAGGCAGGTCCTGAGGTATGGCCCTTGAGGTGAGTGCTCAGGTCTGCCTGGTCACAGGGTCTGTGACACATCTGTTTGTCTCTACAGGTGACCACACTCCCCCACACACTTGTGGGGAACACGGCTGCACCCCGGCAGCGGGCCAGGAAGAGGACTAAGGTGCTGTCTTTGGCCAAGAGGTACTGGGAACTTCCTCCTGGTGGGCACTGAGAGCCTGTCAAGAGTCCTCACTAGTGCTGTGGCTCCTCCTACATTGGAGGAGCCCAGAGGGCATTGGTTTTGAATCCTTCTGTTGTTCTTCTTTTTTTTTTTTTTTTTAGTATTTGTTTATTTGCTTTAGTTGTACACAATGGGTTTATTTGTACGTGGTGCTGAGGATCGAACCCGGGCCGCGCACGTGCTAGGCAAGCGCTCTACCGCTGAGCCACAATCCCAGCCCCTCTTTTTTTTTTTTTTTAATATTTATTTATTTGCTTTAGTTGTACACAATGGGTTTATTTGTACGTGGTGCTGAGGATCGAACCCGGGCCACGCACATGCTAGGCGAGCGCTCTACCACTGAGCCACAACCCCATCCCAATCCTTCTGTTCTTGCTCAAGGTCACTGTGTCTCTGCTTCTTAGAATTCTGCGTTTCAAAAAGGAATACCCCACCCTGCAGCCAAAGGAGCCCCCACCTTCCCTGCTGGAGGCTGATCTCACAGAGTTTGATGTGAAGAATTCTCACCTGCCATCAGAAGTTCTGTACATGCTGAAAAATGTTCGGTAAGAGAGTGATGGGCGCAGGAGGGCCTGCCGTAGCATGGGCATCCCTCAACACGCTTCTCCCTGCAGCCCTCTCTGGCTTGGCTTTGTTGGGTCAGGAGGTATTGGTGTGCCAGACTTCTTCCTGGGACTGCTGGTCTCTGTGCCCCAGAGTGGTCCATTGCTGGGTCAGGCTGCTCCAGGGGCAGCAGGGCCTCATGGTCCACTCACCTCCTTACCTGTTTTTACTGTTTCCACTTTCAGTGGTAAACTCAGAGTCAGCACAAGAAGCGTGTGGAGGGGTCAAAAGCTACACATCTGAGCCTCTGACCCTGGGCCCCTTTCCTCTTTCTGGTGCCAGCACCCCATCCCAAGAAGGCACCTTGGCCTTTGGTTGTTTTGTGTCTGGCTCATATTCACAGTCATAGCCCCAAAAGTTCTTTGAGCTGATGGGAGTCTCAGAAGTTTAAAATATGCTTGACACTGATGCAGATGATCTGGGTCAGCCATACAGCATGGGCAGGTTGATCTGGGTCAGCAATAGATCTGCAACCCTAGATCCATTCCAGTGGAGATGATGGCCTGTGTCCTCTTGAGCCTCTTTCAAAGCATGTCCCTTACCCCGCCTTCCCGGGGAGGGTGTCCACAGTACATTCTGCTCATTGCAGGGTCCTAGGCCACTTTGAGAAGCCACTATTCCTGGAGCTGTGCAAACACATGGTCTTTGTGCAGCTGCACGAGGGGGAGCACATCTTCCGGCCAGGAGAGCCAGACACCAGCATCTACGTGGTGCAGGACGGGCGGCTGGAAGTCTGTATCCAGGACACTGTGAGTCCAGGGCCAGGGACCTGGCAGGACAGGGCTGGGACTACTGTGCCCCCACCTAGCTGTTTGTCAGCTGCCCATCAGAAAATTAGTATAAGATTCAAAGTAGCTCTTTGGGAAGGAGGCACACTTTCGTCCCCACAACCAAACAGCTGCTGTGGACCCTGCATGTTCTTTCCCATAATGCACCTGTCTCTCAGCTGGTCTTAGCAATGGTGTTTCATGGTTTTGTTTCTTTTAAAATATTGGTATATTTTAAAATTTTGAATTTTTTTCAAGTCCTCAGAATACTTCTATTAATGATTTTCTAGATAAATCATTATATTGATCTGTCATGATCGCTTGACCACTTTTCCCATTTAAGGTGTTTTTCATCCAGGAGCTAAATATTTGTGTGTCTGTGTCCAGTCTGCCCTTTGCAGTTGCTGGGACATGACTGCTGGTTGCACTCTCCCTGGCTCTTTCTGGTGTGTTGCTTTCTGGGAGCGTGGTGTCAGTACTTTTCCTGGTGCTGTGTGACCTAGGCTTCCCATCACATGCTGCTGTGTGAAGAATGCTTAGTGAGTCCTGGACTTTATGTGATGGCTGCCCCAACCTTGCAGATCCTGTAGTCCCAGAGGTTCCCACCTTCCCTTGTTCTGAGAGTGGGCAATGGTCCTAAGACAGTTCCCACACTGTCCTTTCTGGTGGATTGTTGATTATTAGGTTTGTAGGTTAGTCAATGCCTGGACTTGTTAGGATTATTAGAAAGGAAGGGCTTGGGTTTATCCAGTTTCCGGAGGTCAGAGCCAGCAAATCCTAGGGCAGGTGGCCACCCAGCTGATAAACAGACTCCTGGTCTGATGTGCTAGGGGCCTCCCAGAAGGACCGGAGCCACCTCTCTCTGGCCCTTGACCTGGGTGGGAGGGGCTCATGAGGGTGACCTGTGCCAAATGTGGACAACTTCAGAAGGGACTTTCCTGGGCCAAGCTGAGATGAGCTTTCTATATTTGATCATTAGGTTGCATGATTTTCTTTCTTATTTTGCCTAGTAGAAATTATGTTAGAATTCCATAGTTTTTATTGATAGTAACTAAATTTGGTTCTCACAGCCCATGTAATTATTCCAGAAAACCAGCTTAGGTTTATGAAATTTTACCCAAATATGCCCGTGAGGATAGGTCATGACCTTGAGCTGTGGCTGGGTTCAGTAGGGTTTCTTCATCAATTTCATCCCTCCTCTTTTTTCCAACCTTGTTTCAAGCTTATATAAAACCCTCTACTTCCACTGACTCCAGCCAGTCTTTGCCTCTCATCTGAAGTGTCCACTTTCTGATGCAACTTGGAGATGGAGGCCATGCCAGCCTCGCTGGTCCTAGCTGGGCCTCCCAATGTCCTGGCACATGCCCTGTGAACCAAGACTTTCTCTGCTCTCCCTGCACAGGATGGCACTGAGGTGGTGGTGAAAGAGGTGTTGGCAGGAGACAGCGTTCACAGCCTCCTCAGCATTCTGGATGTCATCACTGTGAGTGTCCACGTCACAGCAGGTGCCACGAGTCCTTGGGTCTGCCATTGAGGTCTAGCTCCTCCTGTCCTGTCTGGACAGCAGGCTTCTCATGGCTAGAGGCCAGTTATCCACAATGACATGAGGCAGAGAACTGGTATAGTATGGAAGGGACCTTCATTCTGACCACATGAGCTGGTGGGGTCTCCATGGGAACAGCTTCAGTAGTGTGTTTAAGAGAGCCAGGCACTTGATAAAGGGTTTTATTTTATTTTATTTTTGGTACCAGTTTGAACTCAGGGGCACTTGACCACTGAGCCACATCTCCAGCCCTTTTTGGTATTTTATTTATAGAGACAGGGTCTCCCTGAGTTCTTATGGCCTTTCTAAGTTGCTGAGGCAACTTAGCAAGGCCCTAAGTTAACTCGTGATCCTCCTGCCTCAGCCTTCTGAGCCGCAGGGAATACAGGTGTGTGCCACCACTCCTGGCTTCAGTTGTCTTTTTAAGAGACCAGTTTTGGGCTGGGATTGTGGCTCAGCGGTAGAGCATTCGCCTAGCACGTGCGCGGCATGGGTTTGATCCTCAGCACCACATACAAATAAATGCATTGTGTACAACTAAAGCAAATAAATAAATATTTAAAAAAAGAGAGAGAGATCAGTTTTTAGACTAACACATGCATGTGGTATATTATTCAAAAGACATAAGCTGGGTGCGGTGGCACACGCCTGTAATCCCACAGCACTTTGGGAGGCTGAGGCAGGAGGATCGCGAGTTCAAAGCCAGCCTCAGCAATGGCGAGGCACTTAGTAACTCAGTGAGACCCTGTCTCTAATAAAATACAAAAAAGGGCTGGGGATGTGGCCCAGTGGTCGAGTGCCCCTGAGTTCAATCCCTGGTACCAAAAAAAAAAAAAAAAAAAAAAAAAAGACATAAAAGTTATAGAACAAAAAAGTTTCCTTTTGTCCTCAGGCCCAGATCCTTCCCAGGAGCAACCTGCCATCAGTTTCATACAGATCCTATGTGGCACCTTTCCATTGTCCCATCTCATGCAGCCAATAGCAGGTCTGGTCTTCCATGTACATTACATTGTATTTGAAGGCCAGACTATACGTGAAATTCTTAGGGTAGACTTGCTGGGTCCTGGGGTGCACACTTGTAGTACTGAAAGATGATTGCCGGTCCCCTACAGTTGCAGAGCTGGTCCTCCCAGATGTGTGCAGCTGCTCTTTTCCCTGCCTTCCCTGGCAGGAAGCTTGTCTAGCACACAAGAGGTCCTGGGTTCCATCTCCAACACAAAAAAGTGAAACTGATTTTAAGATTATGTGGAAAGGCAAAGAAACTATAATAGCTAAAATAACTAAAGGATGAGGGGTTGGGGGTACAGTTCATTGGTGGAGCATCTGCCTAGCATACATGAGCTGGCTTCACTCCCCAGCCCTGCAAAAAGAGGGAAAATGAAATCAGAAGTTAAGGTTCATGCTGCTGTTTTGAGACCCGTGATAGAATCGCAGCAGCCTAGGTGGGGTGCTCATGTAACAGATCTGTGGGTGGCAGGCAGGGCAGAGACAGACACTCAGAGGCAGTCCCTGTGTCCCCCTGAACTCAGGTGGGTGTTTTATCCCCAAAGCCTCGTGTCAGTTATGAGGTGGGAACGTAGCCCCACTGTGGTACTGAGAGGTGGGCTTTGAGAAGTGACTAGATAAGCTAGATAAGGTCATCAGGGTGGAGCCCTGTGACTGGGTTCTGGGGCTTTTTTTTTTTTTTTTTTTTTTTTTTATATTAGGGATTGAACTCAGGGGCACCCAACCATTGAGCCACATCCCCAGCCCTATTTTGTATTTTATTTAGAGACAGGGTCTCACTGAGTTGCTTAGCACCTTGCTTTTGTTGGAGCTAGCTTTGAACTCATGATCCTCCTGCCTCAGCCTCCTGAGCTGCTGGGATTATAGGCAAAAGAGATGGGGGAAAGACTACTCTGACAGGGAGACATATAGGCCCCAACATGATCTGATACAGCCAGGGGGCCCTCCCTGGAGTTAGGCCCTGTGCCATGCTGTTTGGACTTTTCAAAACTGTAAGCAATTATCTCTCTTTATAAAGTAGCTTGCCTCAGATATTTTGTTATATCACTAAAAGCTGACTAACAACATCTGTGTGCAAAAATGCACTTGAATCCAAACTTCACTTTAACCCAAATGGATCCTAAGATATAAATATAAAACCTGAAGATTTAGAACTTTTTAAGGAAAAACTTCAAGAAAAGCTATTACCTTATACTGTGTAATGATTTCTTAGAAATGGTACAAAAAGCATTGTCACAAAAGAAAACAAATCAATGAATTGATCTTCACTAAAATTAAAATCGTCTACTGAACCGGGCGTGGTGGCTCACGCCTATAATCCCAGCACTTGGGAGGCTGAGACAGGAGGATCGCGAGTTCAAAGCCAGCCTCAGCAATGGTGAGGCACTTAGCAACTCAGTGAGACCCTGTCTCTAATAAAATACAAAAAAGGGCTGGGGATGTGGCCCAGTGGTCGAGTGCCACTGAGTTCAATCCCTGGTACCACAAAAAAAAAAAAAAAAAAAAAAAAAAAATCGTCTACTATACAAGTCATAGTGAAAAGGATAGAAAATCAGGCCTCAGACTGGAAGAAAATATTTGCAAACATTTTTTTTTTTTTTTTTTTTTTTTGGTACCGGGGATTGAACTCAGCGGCACTAGACCACTGGGCCACATCCCCAGCCCTTTTTTGTATTTTATTAGAGACAGGGTCTCACTGAGTTGCTAAGTGCCTCGCCATTGCTGAGGCTGGCTTTGAACTCGCGATCCTCCTGCCTCAGCCTCCCAAAGTGCTGGGATTACAGGCGTGCGCCACCGCGCCCGGCTTGCAAACATTTTTGATAAGGGCTTGTATCCAGAATACACAAGGAACTCTCAAAGATGAATAATAAGAAACAACAAAAATAGACAAAAGCCAAGTGTGGTGGTGCACACCTGTAATCCCAGCCACTTGGGAGGCTGAGGCAGGAGGTTCACATGTTCAAGGCCAGCCTGGAAAACTTAGCAAAGCCCTGTCTCGAAATAAAAAGGGCTGAGGATGCTGCTCAGTGGTAGAGCACTTGCCCAGCATGCTTGAGGCCCTGGGTTTGATTCTCAGTATTCCCCCTCCCCCAACTCCTGCCAACACATAGAGAAATGTCTGTGTTTAGTGCCCAAAACAGCACTGTCCAGGGCTCAGACTGGGAGGAGCTTGGAGCTCTGCAAAAGGGAGCCAGAGCAGGACCACAAGGGTCTTGGTGATTCCCCAGGAGCTTTGCTGTGTCCTGGTGTGGAACTGAGCAAGCTGTTATTACAGGGTCACACTGCACCTTACAAAACAGTCTCTGCCCGAGCAGCCGCCCCGTCCACCATCCTTCGGCTTCCAGCTGTGGCATTTCAAGGAGTTTTTGAGAAATATCCTGAAACACTGGTGAGGGTGGTGCAGGTGAGTCATTTTTTTGGGTCAATTTCCCAGCTGCTATACCTGTCTCAGACATGGGGCCTGGGAACTACTATGGGGTTCGATTAGGACTATTGCCAGTTTATGGAGTCAGTTCTGAGTTGTGGGTAGATCCAGAAAATGGTGGAATTCGCAGGACCTAGTGGCGATGTAGAATTCTGAAATTCTAAGGCTGTTTTTTGTTTGTTTGTTTGTTTTTTGTTTTGCAGTATTGGGAATCAAACCAAGGGCCTGTACCTACTGGGCAACTGCTGTACCACTGAGCTACACCCCCAGCCCTTTTTATTTTTTATTTCAAGACAGGGCCTTGCTAAGTTGCTGAGGCTGGCCTGGAACTTGTGATCCTTCTGCCTCAGGCTCCCAAGTTTCCAGGATTACAAGTGTGTATCACCATGCCCAGCTAGAACTAAGGCTGGTTTTGTAATGTATATTTTACAATAAAAATCAATTAATGTGCATGGGCTTACGAGTTCCAGGCTAGCCTCAACTGTGAGACCCTGTATCAAAATAAAAAATAAAAAGGGCTGGGAGTATTGCTCAGTGGTACAGTACCCCTGGGTTCAATCCCCAGTAATGGGGGAGAGTGGGGAGAGGTCTTTAGATTTCCTACTCCCTCCAAAAGTTTTTTATTTTTAGTTGTAGATGGACACAATACATTTGTTTTATTTATCCATTTTTATATGGTGCTGAGGATCAAACCCAGTGACTTACATGTGCTAGGCGAGCACTCTACCACTGAGCCACAATCCCAGCTCCCAAAAGATATTTTTAATTAAAAAATTAAATACCTCATTTTAGAGTAATTTTAGATTTATAGAAAGCTTACCAAAACAACACAAAGCTCCTGTGTGGCCCTCCCCACTTCCCACACGAGCCTCCTATGTGACCAGCTGCCTGAGGGCTCCCCGGAGGCCAGGCAGCTCTGCTTGGGCTGGGGCGCTAGCCTTGGCTGCTCACTCCCCCACTCTCACTGCAGATCATCATGGTGCGGCTGCAGAGGGTGACCTTCCTGGCCCTGCATAACTACCTGGGCCTGACCACGGAGCTCTTCAATCCCGTGAGTGCACAGTGCCTGCTGGAGACATATCAGCACAGCAGTGGCCATGCCAGTTCGGGTCATCAGCTTTGGAGTTGGGGACCAATGATGTGCTGGGCTTGCCTTTCTGCTTCAGGCCTATGGCAATGCACCGGGTTGATTCCTGGGAGTCAGGAACACTGGTTAGGACCTGGGCTGTAGCTGGGCTCCTTCTTGGGTCTGGAGCTCACAGCGCCTGGCACCTGAGCCTGGGCAGAGGCCTTCCTCTCTCCCTTTCTACAGCTGCAAACCTGCCCAAGGCACAGAGGCTGTGCTGAGCTATCGCTCCTTCTGCACTGTTCCTCGGGGCACTCTGGCTAGCCCCTGGCTCTGTGTCTTGCCCTTAACTGATACTTAGCTAAGACAGGTTTAGAGGGAACCAAGCATTGCCAGGGGCACAAGGCCCCCCACATTCCCATGTGACCCTAGTCAGACGCTTATCCTGTGAGAAGGGACAAAACTAGTTTCCACCTGATAGAGCTCTTGTGAGCTGTGTTCCTCGCTCTTTCCCCAAACATTAGGATGACACCAGAACCTAGAGGGCAGAGGGTACTCAGAAGGTCACAGTGAAGTCCCCAGAATTCCCAGTAGTAAGGGCTCAGTATGTGTGTATTGTGAATATTCTCATTTCATCTAGGTGTCCTCCCTAGTCCTGATGATTGTTTAGGGTTTGTCATCTTCAGTTGCTGGTGTTTTAGGGAATATCCTTTTGGGTTTTGTATTTTTTCCTCTTCATGAAGAGCATAACAGTTTCTTGTCTATGATTTTGACTTGTGTCGAAGGCAGAGCCTAAAAGGAGAGCAGGCTGCCCTAGAGAACCAGCCCTCAGTGTGTCTAGACTCAAGTAACTGTAGTTCACCCAGTACTGGGGTGTGCCGACATGTCCTTCAGGGTCCTCTCAGTGGAGAGCCTGTAGGGACTGAGGGAAGCCCTGGAGCACCTCTGATGTTCCTTCTCATGCCCTAGGAGAGCCAGGCCATCCCTCTTGTGTCTGTAGCCAGCGTGGCATCTGGACGGGCCAAGAAGCAGATGTTCTGTGGCACAGAGGAGCGTCTTGAGAAAGCACCACAGCCCCAAGATCCTTGCACCTCAGGTATGGCCCCCATCCAGGGAGAGGGACTCTCACCTTGAAGGCCAGGGGTTTCTCTCTCCCACTGCCTGGATTCTCACGTGCCCAGTTACCTCATGAGCACCCAGGTCTCCTCCCCTACGCCCAGATCTCCCCTGCACCAAGGCCTCCTCCCCTGCACCCAGGCCTCCTTCCCTGCGCCCATGTCTCCTCCCCTGCGCCCAGGTCTCCTCCCCTGCGTCCAGGCCTCCTCCCCTGCACCCAGGCCTCCTCCCCTGCACCCAGGCCTCCTCCCCTGCACCCAGGCCTCCTCCCCTGCGCCCAGGTCTCCTCCCCTGCGTCCAGGCCTCCTCCCCTGCACCCAGGCCTCCTCCCCTGCACCCAGGCCTCCTCCCCTGTGCCCAGGCCTCCTCCCCTGCGCCCAGATCTCCTCTGCACCCAGGCCTCCTCCCCTGCACCCAGGCCTCCTCCCCTGCATCCAGGCCTCCTCCCCTGCATCCAGGCCTCCTCCCCTGCGCCCATGTCTCCTCCCCTGCGCCCAGGCCTCCTCCCCTGCGCCCAGGCCTCCTCCCCTGCACCCAGGTCTCCTCCCCTGCGCCCAGGTCTCCTTGCCTCTCATTCCTTTATTGTTCCTCTAAGCTTCCCTGGGAAGGAGTTTCCCAGGGGAAGCTTTGTATGCAGAGCAGGTTCTCAGCCTTGTGATCTTGCTCAAGAGTAGGTTGAATCCAGGGACTAAATTGTCCAGTAAGGCCTGTACTGTGTGGGACATCTCTAGATGACTGGTGCTATGGTGTTACCATAGAACCACCTTGACATGCCCTTTGTATTTTTATAAACCATCATGTTCTCAAAAGGGTTTCCAGTAGCTAACAAAAGTCTGTTGAATTAAAACAGCATTTGGGGTGAATGTGGGCCGGAATGCAAAGGCTCCTTCTCATGTGCTGCACAGACCCTGAGAGTCCAAGGCCTGGTCCCACTGCCCAGCTGATCTTCCTTAGGCAAGGCCAAGACCCAGCTCCAGCCAACTTACCTTTCCCCAGAAATGTATTTTGGAATAGGTGTCCGTTACAAGTCTTTGTGCCTGAGTAGCAATTCTCTCTCCTGTACTGTTACTCATTATGAAGCAAAAGCCTTGGGACTCGTCCTCCTGAAGGTGCTTGGTACAGGGTAGCAGTCCTGAGTGAGGCCTCTGCAGAGACCAGGGTGGCGAGGGTCACAGCCCTCTGCAAAACAGGCTGATGCAGACTGCAAGGCCGGGAGCTTTGTTGGAGCGCTATAGCCAAGATTCACCCCAGGTGTGCTCAGGGGCCCAGCGAGGGGAAAGCAGCAGCTCCACTGGAACTCGGGCAGCAGTAGGGGCAGTCAATTCAGGAGAGCCTCACAGTGGGTGGCAAGGAGGGACATGGGATTGGGAGAGTCAAGCAGGATCAGTCTGAGGCCAGCATTTGCTTGTCACTCCCATGGCAGGTGCAGGTGGTGAGGTGGCCTGAAAGTTTGTCTGCAGGTGCACAGGGTGCTGAGAAGGGCCATGCCTAGGCCATGCACTGCAGTGGGGACCCTGCATCCTGAGCCACCTTCAAGAGCTGGACACTAGGGCATGTGGAGAAGAAGTTGGCTTATATCTATCTCCCCTGCAGATCGAGGGGGCAGCTGTCCAGCAGCCTCTGGGCCTTTGTTGAAGAGGAGCTACTCTGTCCCTCTGCCTTCTGTCCATGAGGAGATCTCAGACAAGCGTGGGCAGTCCCAGGCAGGAGATCCTGCTCTTCCAGGCCCACAAGGTAAAGAACCCTGCCACTGCGCAGCCAGCATTGCTCTGTGTGTCTGAGGGGTGGTCCGTGTTGCCCTGTACCTCGTGTTTTCCTGTATAGCCTGAGGAGGTGGGCACCCTGAACTTGGTGCTGTTTTATAGATGGACAAGAACCTATGGGGCCCCATGGGGCCTGTGCCTGCATTGTCACCGCAGGATTAGGCATTGGTGAGCATCTTCCTGCCCTAAATGTCCAGCCCATGTACACAGTGCCTCCGCAGCGGGGGCCCCACCTCTGTCTACCTTCCTCTTCTGCCACCCCGCTGGCCCCTTCCTCGGTGGCAGGCTCTGCTGATGTTCTCACCATGAACCGACATGCTCTGTGTGTCTCCTGGGTTCTTGTTTGTTTACAGCACAGAGCCTACAGGCGCCTGCCCTTGCTTCTGCCTGTCCTCCCACCTCAGTCTCTCCTTTGCTGGGCTTGTTGGATCTCAGGGCAGTCCTCACTGTGCACATGGCCAATATGGACACATGGCTCTCCCTCCTCCTGCCGCCTCACCCCGGCCACCACACGTCCCCACAGAAGCCTGTGCTCGAGCCTCTGCCGTCTGGCAAGTGCCCACACGGAGGTGCACAGCTTGCCACTCGGCTGCCACAAGGCCACCCAGCCCATACCTGGCCTGCAGCCCCCTCCTGCTCCCACCACAGACTCACTTGCATCACCTCCACGTTTGCTGTTGGTCATCTGTGGGTCACTGGCAACTTTGGGGCCTCCTGGTTGATCTGAGGCTGTCAGGGTTCCCTGTTAAGAGCCATGGCTGTGCCTCCCGAGTCCCTCATCTCCTGGCCTCTGCAGCTGGTGTGTGGACGTCGTGGGCTCTTTGTGTGCTGCGGTACAGATCCCACCTCACTCCAGATGTTTGCAGAGACCTTCTCTCTCCCCTCCATCAGGAAACTGAGCCATGGGGCCCTCTACTCACCAGGAATCCCCAGTGTTCCTCTACTGAAAACCAGCCATTTTGCACCTTGCAGTTTGTGTTTAGGGTTTTATTCCTTGCTCCTTCCTGGTCATATTTTATTCTTCTGCACTCTTTTCTGTCAGCTCCACATCAAGGTGCTTCTTCATCTGTAGTTCACCCTTGGAATGTGAGCCACATGTGTGTAGAGGAAGCTCAGCCTTCCTTCACCCCACACAGTGATAATGCACCCAATACCACCACCAAATCAATCTTTCATACTCTGGTATTTTGGCACCCTCGCTTCAGGAGTTAGGTTTCAGAATCTGCATGGATTTTTCTTTTTTAGGTCACAGGTCTATTGAGATGTAGTTCTCATGCTATAAAGCCCACCTTTAAGAGTGGGCAGCCTGGCTGGGTGCAGGGTCACACGCCTATAATCCCAGCACTTGGGAGGCTGAAGCAGGAGGATCGTGAGTTTCAAAGCCAGCCTCAGCAATGGCAGAGCACTTAGCAACTCAGTGAGACTCTGTCTCTAATAATACAAAAAGGGCTGGGGATGTGGCCCAGTGGTCGAGTGCCCCTGAGTTCAATCCCCGGTACAAAAAAAAAAAAAAAAAAGAGTGGGCAGCCCAGTGGTTTCAGTGTATTCACAGTCTATGCCTTGGTCACCACACTGGCCTCTCTGGCCAACAGGCGTTCCCACCATCCAGCCAGGGCCTCCCTGACAGCTACCTCCTCTGCCTGCCCAGCCCCAGGCAGCCATTGGACCTGTCTCTGAGTTCCCTGGCCTGAATATGCCATGGCGTGGATCTATTTTTAACTTGCCTACTGTGTACTATTTATTAGTATACTTAGAGTTTTATCACTAAGTCATTTTTAAATTTTCATTGATTGTTATGGTTGTGTGATATTCATACAGAATGTAGATATCCTAAGTGGGCAATTTAATGAAGTTTCACAAATTGAACTCATCTGTGAGCAAGATTAAAGAAACACGGACATCAACCAGTGTAAACTGCCATTCAGCAATAACAGGATTTAGGCGTCCACCTCCCCTGTGCTGTAGCATCCAGCAGTAGCAGGGTGTGGGCTGAGGACCTCTTTTGACCAATAATTTGTTCTTTGGTGAAGGGAAGGAGAGCTGCAGGTACATCTTTATCTGCATGGCTTTCTAGTTTACCCGCCACATTTTAAAGAGCTTGACTGAAAGAAACATTTGAATCACCATGTAATGAAATTTGAACACAAATTATCCAATCCATACACATATCTGTTGAAGTCAGCATTTTAAGTTTTATGAATTGACCTCTGATGTATTTTATCACTTGGAGTACGTTTAACTTTATTTATTTATTTGTGTGTGTGTGTGTGTGTGTTTGTTTTTGGTGCTGGGGTTTGTACCCAGGGTCACTTTCCCACTGAGTTGCATCCCAAAACCTTTTTTTAGTTTTTATTTTAGACAGGGTATTGCTAAATTACTGAGAGTCTTACTAAGTTTCTGAGGCTGGCCTCAAACTTGTGATCCTCCCACCTCAAGTCAATGGGATTACGGGTGTGTGCCACCCACCCAGCTAAAATTGATGTTGGTACCCTAATAACTTGGCTGGTTAATCATAATTAATAAATTATAAAAAACAATAGGATAGTAAAATGTAGCACATTATATTGTTTTGTGTGATAGAATGGTGTAATAAATTATTACTGTGAATGCATAATATCTCAGCATGGAAAAAGTACTGTTGATTAACCACTGTGCTATTTAAATATTTCAAAACCTCATCGCTCTCATAAGGAAGCGGTTGCACGGGGGGACCCTCGCGGGAGCAGCCTGCAGGCCCTGGTCGTCAGGGTCCTGACAGTCTGGTGGTGTGCACTTCTGCTCCCGCTCTGCTCCATTCTTTTGGCACAGGTAGGGCTGTTTGAAGACATGGCTGCTCTCAGGGGGTGTCCTCAACCACAGTGTGGACCCACTGCCAGGCCTGGGCCCTCACAGAGTACCTGCACAGCTGGAGGGCTTCTCCCTTGGATCATCTCTCCTGGTTCTATCTCCGCCAGGCCCTCCCGCTCTCAGAGGGGCACCCTCGAAAGCACAGGGTTCAGGCTCTGAAGGACCATCTTGGGGTGGCTGTAGAAACTTCTGATTTAGCTTTCCTGAATTGGTGGCATTCATCAGCTTTTGTTTTAAAACTCAGCATTCATACCATTTACAATTTCTACATAGTCTGAGGACTTTCTTTTTTCTTTCTTTTTCTCTTTTTGTGGTGCTTATAAATTGAACCCAGGGCCTTGTGCCCTCTAAGCAAGTGCTCCACCACTAAGCCACACTTTCACCCCCTTTTTTTTGAGACAGGATCTTACTAAGGCACCCAGGCTGGCCTCAAGCATGTAACCCACCTGCCTCAGCCTCCTGAGGTGCTAGGTTCCAGGCGTGGCCACAGCACCTGGCTGGATGCCTGCTTCCTGGGATCAGTGACTATAACTGTGGGCTCTTCGAGGTCATTTCTCAACCATATAGTTTACAGAAAGACAAAGTGTGTCCCTACAGCCTGGCATGCACCCATTCTTCACTGCCATCAGTGAAGAAGCTGAGTGCTTCTCACCTCCCCAGAAAGTCAGTGCCCCTGGCCAGCACAGTGGGGCCTTGTCTGCACACCTGGGTTTGGGGTTGTGTTTTAGGGTTAGCACTTTACTAGGCACGAGTAGGACACACCAAGGCACATGGAACTGTGTGTGCAGCTCTGTGAATTCTGACTGATGTGCCCCCAACACACACCGTGTCCATCATGGGGCCAAGAAAGGCCTCCCCACCCCTTTCCACAGCCTGTACTCCTTATGGAGCGAGTGTGTCCACGCTCTGGTATGGCTGCCAGAGCCACTCATGAACCAGGTGCAGGGTGCCCTCAGGTGCCTGGTGCCTCCCTGGAGATGTGTTGTGGACATCCCTGTGCTGTCTGTCCCTGACTCACTGCCTTTGAGCCTCATTTATGTCCTCCTGCTCATGTGAGGTACTGGGCATGTGATCTTTTGCAAGTCTTTTTTGTTTGTTTTTGGCACTGAGGATTGAACCTAGGGGCACTCAACCACTGAGCCATATCCCCAGCCCTTTTTGTTTTTTATTTTGAGACAGGGTCTCACTAAGTTGCTTTGGGCCTTGCTAAGTTGCCAAGGCTGGCTTTGAACTTGTGATCCTCCTGCCTCAGCCTCCTGAGTCACTGGGATTACAGGCATGTGCGACTGTACCCAGCATTGTGCAAGTCTTAAAACAATCCCAAGGAGTGGGTATTGTGAATTCTGTTGGATGAGGACACTGCAGCCTACCTGAGTCATACACATGCACAGCTCACAGGTGTGGGCAGATTGAAACCTAGATATGTGTATGGTCCAGGGCTCATGTGCTTTGACATAATTCAGAGACGAGGTCTGCTGACTGGGTATGCAGTAGTGTCTTAATGGTGATTGTGGATCATTGCTGTGGTTTGGATGTGTGTAGCCCCCAGAGGTCCTTGTGCTGGAAGCTTGGTCCCCAGGGTGGCTGTGAGGTGGTGGAAGCTTTAAGAGGCGGAGCCTTAGGGCTAGGGACATAGCTCAGTGGTAGAGTGTTTGCCTGGCCATGGATCCCCAGTACTGAAAAAAGGAAAGAAGAAGATGGGGCCTGCTGGGAGCTGCTTGGGCAGGGAGTCCACACTCACAAATAGATCAGAGCTATACTATGGGAGTCGGTCAGGTCTCAAGTGGTGGGACTAGTTCTCACAGGAACAAGCTGGGGGCTTGGGGTTGTGGCTCAGTGGTAGAGCTCTTGCCGAACACGTGTGAGGCACTGGGTTTGGTCCTCAGCACCACATAAAAATTAATAAATAAAGCCGGGCGCGGTGGCGCACGCCTGTAATCCCAGCACTCTGGGAGGCTGAGGCAGGAGGATCGCGAGTTCAAAGCCAGCCTCAGCAATGACAAGGCACTTAGCAACTCAGTGAGACCCTGTCTCTAAATAAAAAATACAAAAAAAAAAGGGCTGAGGATGTGGCCCAGTGGTCGAGTGCCCCTGAGTTCAATTCCCGGTACCAAAAAAAAAAATAATAATAATGAATAAATAAATAAATAAAACAAAGGTGTTGCCGGGCGCAGTGGCACACACCTGTAATCCCAGCATCTCGGGAGACTGAAACAGGAAGATCACAAATGCAAAGCCAGCCTCAGCAATGGTGAGCCTGACTAAGCAACTCAGTGAGCCCCTGTCTCTAAATAAAATACAAAATAGGACTGGGGATGTGGCTCAGTGGTCGAGTGCACCTGAGTTCAATCCTGTACACACACACACACACACACACACACACACACACAAAGGTATTGTGTCCATCTACAATTTTTTTTTTAAATATTTATTTATTTGCTTTTAGTTGTACACAATGCAATGCATTTATGTTTACATGGTGCTGAGGATCGAACCCGGGTCGCGCACGTGCTAGGCGAGCGCTCTACCGCTGAGCCACAATCCCAGCCCTCCATCTACAATTTAAAAAAAAAAAAGATGTTGTGTAGAGCAAGACCACCCCACACACTTAGTCCCTTCCACCCACAGCTTTGGTGCTGTCTGCTTCTCTGCTGTGTTGGGAACAGCCAGGGAGCCCTCACTAGGGGCTGAGCACATGGACTGTCTGATATTGGACTCCCGGCCTCCAAAGCTGTGAGCTGGATAGCCTCTTTTGTTATAAAGTGCCAGCCTCAGATGCTCTATTTCAGCAACACCACATGGACCAGGGCGGTCACAAGAAGACCATGGGCAAAGTGGCCCTGCCCTTGAGAGGTCTGGGAGTGCTGCCAGGTGTGTGTTGTTGGATGTGCAGGGTGCCCTCTGCCTCCCCTGACATGTCTGCTCATGGGGGTGGGGGGTAGGCAATGAGCTGAGTCTCCTGTTTATAGGGGGCCACAGTGAGGTGACCTCAGACCTGGGGATGGCGTGTGACCGTGCCAGGGTCTGGCTGCACTCAGACCTTCCTGGGAACTCCATGGCCAGCAAGGTAGGTCCCTGCCTCTCCCTTCTCACCCTTCACCAGGGGCTCTGCTCACCAGCTCATGTGCTGGTGCTCCAAGGTGTCCTTGCTCTAGTGTCACCAGCCCCTGCAGTGGGCCACCAGGCTGATCTCTCACACACTCTCCCCCCATCACATCTCTTCTGATGGCTGGTCTCTTTGTTCTTCTCAAGTCCAAGAAAAACACGATGGATGCAGAGGTTCCCTCTTCTGCCCTCCACTCCTTGGAGTGTCGCTGGGACCCACATGGCTCTAGCGGGAAGACGGATGCCATCTTCCGAGCGGCCAAGGAGGACCTGCTCACCCTGATGAAGCTGGACGTGAGTGTGGCTTAGGTTGGTGGCCAGCCCTCACCCGCACAGTGCCTGCTTCCTGCCTCCCTCCTAGGGATGCAGGCCCCTCAGCTGCCCTGGGGGCTGCAGACCCTCTTGCCTGTAACACTCCCCTCCCCAGGCAGGGGTCACGCCTGGGGTGTCCCTGTGGCACTGCAGACCCGGTCCTCCTCACACGTGTATTTAGAAACTGTGGTACCTCCTGTGCAGTAGCTGGGGACATGCCACACAGAGGTGTCCTTCTTCACAAGGACCCACACGATCCCCTTGTGTGGATGCTGGCTCTGAGCAGCCCCAGCCTGCCCTGCTGCGGCCCTGCCCTCCCCAGCTCCAGTTCCCCAAGCAGCTGCCTGCACTGGTGTGCCGCTCAGTGTGGCAGTGTGGGAGTCCTCCATGGTGGCCTGTATGCTTTAGCTTTTTGTGCCTCATTCGTGAAACACTTCCTCATCTGACATCATAAAGCCTTTTCTATATTGTTGCTTAAAGGCTTTACTTACTTACTTTGCCTTCCTAGGTTTTAATGTGGTAGAGTTAATTTTCATGTCAATGCAAGGAAGGGCTGGAATTAGAGCAGGCCAGTGAGAGCAGCTGTCCCTGCTCCTTTGCTTCCTCCTGAGTCTGTCACCTGCACTGCATGGTGTGCTCTGCAGGGCTGGTCTTTAGGAGAAAGGAGGAAAGCCGCTCCCTCTGTGCCTCTGGGCCCTTTCCTGGCCCTCTGCTCAGAGTGGGGGTTTCCCTTGAGTCTTGCCCTCTGTGCCCATGGTAACACAGCTTCCCCCTTGGCTCTACATTTGGGCCAACCTTGGAGGAGAGAACAGGAGCTCTCCCTGTCTGCTGGTGCTTGCTGCTGCACCCACCTTTCATCCTCTGGTGTGGCCTCTGCTCAGAAGGAGAGGGCTCAGGGTTCCTCTGTGGCCTCCTGCATCTTTTGGTGCTAGGATTGAACGCAAGCCTGAAGCATGCTCAGAATGGCTGTGGTGAGATGCCCTTTGCATCAATCCTGAAGGCCTACTGGGGTGGTACTCAGAGGGGGAGAGAGTGGGATAAAGCATTCCTTCCTGCTCCTCCATGATCTCATTGTCTTTGTCTTCCCAGTTTCACTATGATAGAGCTTGGTCTGGTTTCTTTTTATTGAGCTTGTGTGAACCTCGTTGGGTTTCTTCAGTCTGTGTCTGTGAGTCCCTTTCAAAAGCTGTCAGCAGGCTGGGGGTGCAGCCCATGGTAGAGCACCTACTTAGAACTCTTGAGGCCTTGGGTTCCATCCCCAGTGCTGCAAAAAAAAGAAAAAAGAAAAAAGAAAAGCTGCCCACAGAGATTCCTCAGGGCAGAGCCTGGAGAACGTATTCTCTTTCATCTTCTTTTTTTTTCTTTTAAATATCCATTTATTTACTTTAGTTGTACACAATGCAATGCATTTATGTTTACGTGGTGCTGAGGATCGAACCTGGGCCGTGCACGTGCGAGGCGAGCGCTCTGCCGCTGAGCCACAATCCCAGCCCATCATCTTCTTTAAGTTGGCCTCTCTTCCATATTTTCTATTTCTAAAGTCTTTTTAATATGTAAATATATTCACTTAAGTTCACTAAGTCTCTTCTTGCAATGTCTAATCTGATCTTAAAGCTATGCATTGAGTTTTAAAATTTTGTTATTCTATGTAGTTCTAGAATTTCTACATTTTAGAAAAGTCTGCTTCCACTATCACAGTGTTTAGTCTAACCCACACTGCATTTCAGATTTGGCTTTGGTTGGGTAATGTCGCTGTATGTCAGTGCGTCCCTCCGAGTCCCTCTGTTTTCTCCAGTACCCACTAGTCCTTGCTTGGGGCCTTCTTCCTTGTTGGGCTCATTCTTAGAGACTGCATGGTACATAGAGCTGCGGGACTGGCTTGTTGACCCCGTGTGGCCATCTGCTTTGTCCTGTGCCCCTCCCATGTGCCCAGCCTGAGCAGGTTCTGCCACATTACTAGTGAATGCATCAAGGATTGTGCCTGAAAGATGAGGCTGTTTTGCACATGACCACAGTGTCATTATCCCTCCTAGATGTGCAGTAGTGATCCTCAACACCTTCAGCCACTTGGGCAGAGTCCAGATTTCCAGCCATCTGGTATATGCCATGAGGACAGTAGGGCCCCCAGACTGGCTGAACTGTCCCTCAGTCCTGGTGGCCTCCCCCCCGTCTGGTCTTCCATTGAGGGGCTGCTGTTCCTCTGTGTACTCCGTGGTTCAGGGAAGGCTCCAGGCGCCAGGGCTGCATCTGAGCCAGGACTCTCAGCCTGGGCTTCTGGCTGGTCTTGGGCTGCTTAAGTTCCTTTCCTCCTGTCCTCCCTGCCTTGGGGAAGCCATGTAGCAGGTGTCCTGCTTTCCTTCAGGAGACCTGTGAGGTTGGGTCTTCCCTGTGGGGAAGTTAGCAGCGTTCGAGGCACAGGGAAGAACCCTTCACTGGCGTAGAAGGCTTGATTTTTAAATTTGTGGGGTTTTGTGGTGCTGGGATCAAACCCTGAGCCTTGCCTGTGCTGCACACACGCTCCAATGCCAGGCTGCAGCCCCCACCCACTGGAGGGTGAGGTTAATGAGCTTTCTTCTTCTGTCCACTGAGACTGTGGACACGGAGTCTTCAGACCTCCCCAACTGCTGCCTATTGCTGAAGGCCTGTCCTGTGGGCTCCTGGGCACTCTGGACACTTCCCTGTCACCTGGAGGCTATGGAGACTCCAGGCATTGATCAACATGTCCTCTGTGGGAGTTAGCCTCTTTAGGTGGTGTGGGAAAGCGGCCTCACTCAGTTAATTACGTTCCATGGTTGTTTGTTTGTTTTGCATTTTGTTTTTGAGTTTGGGTCTTACTTTGCTGCCTGGACTGGTCTAGACTTATAAGTGCAAATGATCCTCCTATCTCAGCCTCCTGAGTAGCTGGGACTACAAATGCATGCCACCATACCTGGCAGTTTACTGGGTTTTGCTTGCAGAGGTGAGCCATCCCACTCAGTTAACTGGTTGTTTTTTTTGTTTGTTTGTTTGTTTTTTTGTTTTTTCTTTGGGGGGAGTTGTTTTGTTTGTTTTGTTTGGTACCGGGGATTGAACTTGGGCACTCAACCACTGGGCCACATCCCCAGACCATTTTTGTATTTTATTTAGAGACAGGGTCTCACTGAGTTGCTCAGTGCCTCACCATTGCTGAGGCTAGCTTTGAACTCATGATCCTCCTGCCTCAGCCTCCTAAGTGCTGGGATTACAGGCGTGTGCCACCACGCCTGGCTCAGTTAACTGGTTTTTAAAGTAAGTATGGAAGGACGCTCCTCAATTGTCTTTTATGCCAGTGACCTTTATGAAATTGATTGTACTTTCTTACTGAGATGAAATTCTCTCTAGAAATCCACAAAAACACTGGTCTCCACCCCTTCACTTTCTGCTGTCTTCCTCTGATCCTTTCTGCAAAATGCTCTGGTGTCTGTCGGTCTGTGCTAGTGCAGTCTTGCATTTTCCCTGGAGTAGCCAAGTGGACAGCCACTTCTGGCCTGCCCTGCATGGCCCCATCCTTAGTGCCTTCATTTGAGAGCCTCTTCATGCCCCTTCTTGAAACCTGTTGTGTGTTTTAGGACCCAACCCTGTTGGATGGCCGGGTGGAGTTTCTCCATGTCCCTGCAGGCACCATGGTGTCAAGACAGGGAGACCAGGTGAGCCCAAGGGGTTTGTTGTGAGGGTTGTCTAGCACTAGGTGGAGCATGGAGGAGGGCAGCTGGACGGGAAGTATCCAGCGCTGGACCACTACCAGCTATCCTTGAGTAGCCCAGAGCCTGGGGGGCAAGCTCTTGCTCAGATGGGGGAAGGGAGAGCAGATTTGGGAAGAGCCCCTTGCTGGATGCAGAGGAGCTGGGGTTAGCCCTCAGTGGTTTTGTGGGACCAAAATGGGTGTGACAGGTGCCTTTGGCAGAGGTGGAAGGGGCCAGGTGTTGGCCCACACCCAGGGTGGCACTCAGGCTGCAGAGGCAGGGCCATACTTTCCCAGCCCAGGCTTTACAGAGAGAGGTTGCATCTCTCCTTGTGTGGGAAAATTGAGCTGACACATGTGGAGCAGTAAGTGGAAAGACTGTGGGAGAGAAGGTACATGTATCTGCAACCCAAAAAGCTGGATTTCCTGTGACCTGTAACTAAACAATAAAACCAGCACTGCTGGAAGTTCCCAGTGGGGCCTGGGCCCAGGGCTAGCTTGGTCCACAGATGATGCAGAGGCAGCACCAGACAGAGAAGCACCCTCATGCACCAAGTGCAATTTCCTGGGGCCTGGCCAACCCAGAGGAGCCTCACCTGGCCCCTGGCCCCTGGGCCCTTGGGCCTCCCAGGCCCTGCCCTGCATCTCTCTGAAGTTCTGGCCCCCTCTGGCTTTACTAGGATGTCAACATCTTGTTTGTGGTCTCGGGGTTGCTGCACGTGTACCAGCAGAAGATCGACAGCCAGGAGGATACCTGCCTGTTCCTCACGCACCCCGGGGAGATGGTGGGCCAGCTGGCAGTGCTCACAGGCGAGCCTCTTATGTTCACCATCAGGGCCAACAGGGATTGCAGCTTCTTGTCCATCTCCAAGGCCCACTTCTATGCGTGAGTCATGCTCCTGCTCTGTCCTCCTTGCTCGTCTGCCTCTGGGCCCTCTGTCCCTGAGGACGGTGCAGGGCAGGTTTGCTGCTTGCTCTGCATGAGCTCTTGGAGCTGCTGCCATGCTGGTTGGCTGCATGTGCAGGTGCCAAGGGCACCTTGCCAGCCCACAGAGACTGCTCTGTGCTGCCTTCTCTGCCTGTGGTGCTGACCCCACTGCCTTTCTCTAACCCACACTGGGGCCCTGCTCAGGCCAGGGTTGTGCTGCTGCTTTTGCCTGCTCATGCTTAGACCAGTTCTGGCTACAGAGGCAGGGCCAAGGGAAAGAGTGGGCACCAGGCTGGACAGTTTGTCCACCTGATCCCACATTCTGTCCTCCAGACCTAGTGATGTCCTCAGCCTGCCTGGGAGTCCTGGGCCATGTTGTCAGGAGGGCTGCCTGGCAGGGAGGCCACTTTCTTCTGGGGGTCCCAGGGCACCAGATTAAAAAAACTACTTTTATGCTGGGTATAGTGGTACACATCTGTAATCCCAGCTACTCAGGAGGCTGAGGCAGGAGGATATAGCAGATTTGAGGCCGGCCTAGGCAACTTAATGAGACCATCTCAAGATCAAAAGTTTTAAAAGGCTGGGGGTCATTGGTAGGGTGCTTGCCTAGCATGCTCAAGGCCCTAGGTTCCCAGCACTGAAAACAAAAAATAAACCAAAACCGCACACACAAAACAACAACAACAACAACTACTACTACTACTACTTTCATTTCTGCCTTGCTGGAGGTTTTGGTCCCTCAGGGTCCAGGATTTCCTTGGAGCAGAGTACAGTGCAGGCCTGCCTTGACACCCATTGTCTAACCAGCAGTCACCTTCTCCTTCTCCTTCTCCCCCTCCCCCCTCCCTCCTCCTCCTCCTTCTTTTCCTCCTCCTCCTCCTCCTCTTCCTCTCCTCCTCCTCCTCCTCCTCCTCCTCCTCCTCCTCCTCCTCCTCCTCTCCTCCTCCTCCTCCTCCTTCTCTCCTCTCCTTCTCCTCCTCCTCCTCCTTCTCCTCTCCTCCTCCCTTCTCCTCCTCCTCCTCCTCCTTCTCCTTCTCCTCCCTTCTCCTCTCCTCCTTCTCCTCCTTCCTTCTCCCTTCTCCTCTCCTCCTTCTCCTCCTTCTCCTCCTCCTCCTACTCCTCCTTCTCCTCCTTCACCTTCTCCCTCTCCCTCTCCCCCTTCTCCTTCTCCCCCCCCTCTCCTTCTCCCTCTCCCTCTCCCCCCTTCTCCCTCTCCCGCCTCTCCCTCTTCTCCCTCTCCCTCTCCATCCTTTCCCTCTTCTCTCCCCCCTCTCCCTCTCCCTCTTCTCCCTCTCCCCCCTCTTCCTCTCCCTCTTCCCCCTCTCCCTCTCCTTCTCTCCCCCTCCCTCCCCCCCTCCCTCTCCCTCTCCCCCTCCCTCCCCCACCCTCTCCCTCTCCCCTCCCTCCCCCCACCCTCTCCCTCTCCTCCCCCCTCTCCCTCTCCTTCCTCTCCCTCTCCTTCTCCTCCTCCTCCTCCTTCTCCTCCTCCTCCTCCTCCTCCTTCTCCTCCTCCTCCTCCTCCTTCTCCTTCTCCTTCTCCTCCTCCTCCTTCTCCTTCTCCTTCTCCTTCTCCTCCTCCTCCTTCCTTCCCTTCTCCTTCTCCTCCTCCTCCTCCTCCTTCTCCTTCTCCTTCTCCTCCTCCTCCTCTTCCTCCTCCTTCTCCTCCTCCTCCTCCTCCTCCTCCTTCTCCTTCTCCTTCTTTTCAATATTTTTTGGTTATAGATAGATACAATACCTTAATTTTATTTATTTATTTACTTACTTATTTACTTATTTATTTATATATGGTGCTAAGGATTGAACTCAGTGCCTCCAAGATACTAGGTGAGTGTTCTACCTCTGAGCCACAACCCCAGCCCATCAGTAGCCACCTTCTTATGCACACTTCTGGGAGACCTCTGCCTCCCCAACCGCAGATGCCTGCTATGATCCTAGATCGCTTTGGTCAGGTGGAATCCCAGCAGCTTAAAATCCAGGTCTCAGCCAAGTATGTTTCCAGAGCAGTGGTCTCCACTGTGCAGGAGGTGGTGGCTTTGGCCAAGCAAGACAGCCCCTGCCTGAGCAGGTGGTGGCCAGTGGGTCTCCAGGTCTAGCCTACCGCCTGTTCTGGCACCCTGACGCTGTGTCCTCCAATGTCCTCAGTGCACTGGGGCTCAGCACCTCACTTTACAGATAGGGAAACTGAGGCTCAGAGAGGTAGAAACCTGCCCGGGTGCTCTAGCTAGCCAACTGGGTGACTTCCTCCTGAGCTATATGTATTTGCCCATCTTAGACATGCAGGCTCCCGCCTGCTGCCCCTGGTCCCTGCCTGTCTACTTTGGGAAGAGGCTTGGGAAGAAATTGAGGGCCTGGACAGAGATCCAGCCTGACCCTGCTGTGCCTGTGTGTCTGTCTGTGGCCCTTTGTGTATTTCCACGTCCGTGTGTGTGCCTGTGTGTTTGTATGCACGTGTCTGCATGGCACAAGAGCCTCTGACGCAGTCAGCTCCCACCCTGCAGGGTGGAAGCCCCGTCACTGGGCTTTGTCCAAGCCTGGGGGCAGATGCAAGTGTCTTGCCATCTCCCTGGGGTGTGGAAGGGGCTCCTGCCCTCTGATGCTCAAGGCAGGCTCCTGTTCTTCCTGGGTCTTGGCAAGTGACAGCACTGCCTGCTGTTCCTCAGCCCAGGCATGTCCCCTCAGCTCTCATTGTCCCAAGCTCAGTGCAGGCTGAACGCCACCCTCTGGAGCCCCCAGGACATCCATGCTGCTGCCTTGCCCTCCCTAGTCTGCCAGCACAGCCACCCAGTAGATGATGCTTCTGTATCGGCGCCTCCTGCCACCCTGCACCCACCTAGGATAGGCCGCTTGCCCTGTAGGTGGCTGACCCCACACAGTGTGGTGCTCTGGCAGAGATACCTACTTGGTTGTGGCACAGGGCCAGCGCCTGCCCATACTCAGGGGCTCACCACCACCAGTGGGCCTCGAGGCTCCTGTGTGTTGGGTGGGGCTATGGCTGCCTTCTCTCAAGCACTGTGTGAATGATGGCATAGGACAGAGAGATGGGGCAATGGGAGTGAGGTAGTGACCACAGCTACCTGGCAGGATCATGCGGAAGCAGCCGGCAGTTGTCCTGGCCGTGGCACACACCGTAGTGAAGAGGATGTCGTCCTTTGTGCGGCAGATTGATTTTGCACTAGACTGGATGGAGGTGGAGGCTGGGC
Organism: Tamias sibiricus; assembly: GCA_025594165.1. Taxonomy (NCBI): domain Eukaryota; kingdom Metazoa; phylum Chordata; class Mammalia; order Rodentia; family Sciuridae; genus Tamias; species Tamias sibiricus. The sequence continues at coordinate 222,316,484 of CM046657.1, read as the reverse complement.
GTGCCATATACAGGTGAGGCCTGCAGGTGTGCTGTGTACAGGAGGTTCTCAGGCATCTTCCTTTCCCTGTGGGTGTCCCTGTCGTTCGTACTAGAAGTGGTGCCTGATAGCCCTAGCTCGCATCCTGAGGAAAGCGCATACTGCAGGTACTCCCCCTCCAGGAACCCACAGGCGTGCCTTCCACAGGCGTATCATGGGCATCCTGGGCTCTGCAGGCACAGCATGTTCTTCTTGCATGTCTTTCCAGTCCATATATGAGCCCATGTCCTTTAAAAGTACACACAGCCCCGTGGCCCAAGATGCCGTGTGCTGACTGCTCTCGGGTCCTCTGTGAGCCTTTCTAGGCTGCCCTGGACCCCACCATAGACGGCCTCCCACTCGCCCTGGTCTCAGACAGACCAGGGTTATTGATCTCAACTTTTTTTTTTTTTTTCGTACCGGGGATGGAACTCAGGGGCACTCGACCACTGGGCCACATCCCCAGCCCTTTTTTGTATTTTATTAGAGACAGGGTCTCACTGAGTTGCTAAGTGCCTCGCCGTTGCTGAGGCTGGCTTTGAACTCGCGATCCTCCTGCCTCAGCCTCCCAAGTGCTGGGATTACAGGCGTGCGCCACCGCGCCTGGCTTGATCTCAACTTGTATGGAGTTTAAAATGTAAAGTAAGAAAACAAAAATTATTTAAAACCTAACAGTGAATTCATGTGTTAACACAAATATTTTTTAATTTAAAAAAACTATATTTTCCAAAACAAAAAACTTTCCTGAGACATCTTTGTTATTTGATTTTTTTTTTTTTTTTTTTTTTTTTTTTGCAACCCTGGGGTCCATTTGTCTTTTGGGAAGCTGGGCCTGGAAGCAGCTGAGTGTGGTAGGCTGCGGACCTCCAGGGCCTCTGTGTCTCTGCAGGCAGGGAGATAAGTCTGACTGCACGTACATCGTCCTGAGCGGTCGACTGCGCTCTGTGATCCGCAAGGATGATGGGAAAAAGCGCCTTGCAGGGGAGTATGGCCGTGGAGACCTCATTGGTGTGGTAGGTGCTGGGTTCCCTTGCATTTGTGACTCTGGATTGGCCTGGCTGATACCCTGTGCGGAAGCCCCTGAAGTGACTGCAGGACGACAGTCCCCCAGAGCTGGTTGGCTGAGCCCAGGCCCTCTGGGATCACATCTGTGGTATACTTCTGCCTTCTGGGTAGCTAAGAATACTGCCCCCTGGTTTTGGGTTCTCTCTTGCTTCCCAGCTGGTTCTGGAGCCCTGGTGGGTGGGTTGTGGCCAGAGTCACCTCCCAAAAGTCTTCAGCCAGAGTGACTTAAGAGCTCACTCAGGCCTTTCAGGGCCACCTGGCACAGGCAGGTTTCTTCGTCCTGAATGGCTGCTGGCCAGCCCCGGGCTGCTGAAGCTGTGAGCTTCTGGGTCTCCAGGAGGAGAGTGGACCAGGCCAGGCTTCTTAAAGCTTGGGGCTGCTGGGGTACTTTTAGGTTTTAAACCAGTGCTCAGGGAAGTCCAGGGGCATCTGTCACAGGGTCTTAAGGCACAAGGTGCCTTGGAGAATGTGTGCTGATGCCTGCTTCCTCCTGTGCAGCCCTGTGCCCATCAAGCTCCTAGCTGCCTCTCCTCTGGACTCTGCCTGGGCAGCACATCTCCCACGTCAGAGTCCAGGGCTTCCTGACGCTCAGCTGATACTAGCCTTGGGGGACTGTGCCTCGTGCAGCCCAGCTGCCATTTCTCAGGCGAAAGTTGGTGTGCCTGGCAAGATGCCACACAGAAACTTCCATGCCTGGCAGCAGGCCCTACATGCTCTAAGAGACATACCTTATGGCTTCCTCCTGGGGATACGGCTCCTCTCCAAAGGCATTCATTTCTTTCTTAATTTTTTTCTTTTTTGGTTGTAGATGGACACAATACCTTTATATTTGTCCACTTATTTATTTAGTGGTGCTGGGGATTGAACCCAGGGCCTTGTGCATGCAAGGCAAGCACTCTACCAACTGAGCTATGTCCCCAGCCCCTTATTTATTTAGTTTTATGTGGTGCCGAGGATCAAACCCAGTGCCTCACACATTCTAAACAGTGCTTGCTCATCGCTGAGCTATAGCCCCAGCCCCACAGCTGTTCATTTCTGAGGGAGTGTGCCAGACTATGACACCAGCTAGTGCCTGGGACCTGTCCCAGTGCCCTTGGACTGGTGGCTTCTGGCACATGCCTGTGGTTCTGGCAGCAGGGTCACCTGTGAGAGCTCACTGGAGGCTTGGTAAGGCCGTTTTGTCTCCTCCCTGGTTCCGGCACCTGTGGCTATGTGTGGCTCCCCCATGGCCTGCTGTCTGCCTGAGCACCACTCACGACGGGCTAGGCTCCAGGTAGGCTGCGCAGTGTGGCCCCAGTGCCTGGCTCCTCTTCCTCAGGTGGAGACACTGACCCATCAGGCCAGGGCAACCACAGTGCACGCTGTTCGGGACTCAGAACTGGCCAAGCTGCCCGCAGGAGCCCTGACGTCTATCAAGCGCAGATACCCGCAGGTAAAGTTGGTGCAGGGCCCCTGCTGCATTTGCCTTGAGGCCAGATAGTTACTCAGTCAAGTGCAGACAGACCTGACCTGGAGCGGCAGGTGGGATGGCATGAGGAAAGTGACAGGAAAGCATGTCTGTGTGGCAGGGGCTCTCACCTGGCAGCTTTGGGCAGGTGGGGTGGGGCTGGGAGAACGTGGGTAGAGTTTGCAGCCCCGCAGCCCTGCAGCCTAGTGAGGGCACTGTGCTGCCCCTCAGGGAGGTGGTGTTTCTGCTTGTTCTGGTTGTCTTCCCTCCACGTGAGCCGTGAGGGTATCAGACATGGAGAGAACCTGACCTCAAGTTCAGAGCTGCCCAGAGGCAGGAGCGAGGAAGTGCTAGGTGCCCGGCCACTGAGAAGCTGCGTTCGTATCTGTGGTCTTCAACCAGCTGTATTTGCCAAGTCAGTCTGGCCATTCCAGAGCAAATGGTAAGGCCAGGAGGGTGGCCCTGCACTTCCCAGGGCCTTACCCCAGGCCGCCCCTCCTGCCCAAGCCAGGTCTTCTCCCTCACCTGGGGCTTACCAGAAGGTACTGTCTGCCCTGTTTCTAGGTGGTACTCCTGCCGTATGGTGGCTCATAGAGTGACCCAGACTTGAATCCCCAGGGGCCTCAGGCAGCAACCATAACCAGGGATACTATAGTTGTCCATTTAAGGATGAGTAGGTATTGGCCAGTCAGGATGAACTGATGCCCCATCCAGGGAAGAGGGTGGTTGCTGCTATCCTGGATGGTGGCTCCTGTCAGCATGGCTGTGCAACCCCGTTGTACCCCATGCACAACCTGGGTCCCGAGGCAGAGAGGGCAGCTGCCTTGGCCACTGGCTGGCTCCTCTGTGACTGCTCCCTGCATACACTCATATCCACTCCCTTGGGTCCATGGCCTTCCCCATCTCCTGGTCTCCGGCCTTCTGGCCTTGCTGCTCCTCACAGTAGGCCGTAGCTGTCTGCGTTTAGCTCTTGCCCACACCTAGCTGCACACTGCTGGGGTTGCCTTCATCCTCTGTGGCCAAGCTGAGCAGCAGCCCCTGAGAGTGTGTAAGCTGGCAGGGGTCCATGTAGCCCTGAGAACCCCAGTGCCTCTTCCCTGGTCTGTAGCAGCACCCCATACTTAGTGGTGGGCTCTCCCCTTGGGCTGTGTCCTGTTCGCAGGGAAGGGCCCTCAGCTTTCCACAACAGGGAACCCCTTGGGAGGTGCTTCCGTCAGCCCCCTGAACTCGCCCTCAGAAACTGTCCCAGGACCTCCTGCCTGTGAACTAGCACAGAGCACAGCTTTCCGTGTGGCTTCCCCACTGTCCCTTCTTCAGCTGAGAGGTGTTGGATCGTTTCCAGTTTGGCTAAGCCCACCCCTCACAGTGGTGGTGAGAGTCATGGATGATGCTCCCTTTCTCTTGTGGAACTGCTGGGTCACAGTGGAGGTGTGTGTTGGGGAACTGCAGACAGTTCACCAAAGCTGCTGTGTCCTTTGCAGCCTGTGTGGTGGGGCCCGAGCCTTGCTGTCCATGCCACGCCAGCACAGCGTGGGCAGAAAGTGGGTGTTCTCTGTTATATGGATTCGCATCTCCACTAATTGAAGATGCTGAGTACCTGTTCACACACCTGTCGGCCTGTTTTGAACCTTTGTCACTTGACATAGAAATAATCTTTTTTAAAATAGCTTTCACTTTGAATTATTGTTGTGACAATTATTATTGTTTTTAAAGACTCTTGTGCTTTAGAGAACTATATTCAGATATTAATATGTCTGTGTGTCGTGAAATGCTTTGATTGGGACTGGCTTCCAGATGATCCAGGAGTGCGTGTGACTTTCAGCTGCTGGAGTGGGGGAGAGGCCAGGGTGGAGAGCAAGTTTTAAGAAAGTGGTAGAGACTAGAGATAGACTCCTGGAGAGTGAGAGCCCGTGGGAGGGGGTGCAGCTTGCTTTCTTATAGGCCCTAGAACCCACCACCTTTAATCACTGTCTTCTCTTCTTCCCCTACACATGACCAGGAGTAGAAGCACAGAGGTTAATTGTTAGCAGCCCAGAGTGGCTAGGAGCACAGTCGAGGAGGGTAACCCTGTTGTTCTGATAACCAGTCCTCATCCTCTTGACCCCCATCATTCATTACCTACATGCACTGCCTGACCTTTGTCCCTGTCTTGGTAATAGGGAGCCTGTAAACCCAGCAACTCTGGAGGCCTCAGCAGAAGGATAACAAGTTCAGGCCCAGCCTGGGCAATTTAGCAAAACCCTGTCTCAAAAGAAAAAGGACTGGGATGTAGCTCAGCAGTAGAGCACTTCTGGGTTCAATCCCCAGCACCAAAAAAAAAGTAAATTATAATAATTTTCATTTGTCAATTTGAAATTAATTCTTGGGCTGGGGTTGTGGCTCAGCGGTAGAGCGCTTGCCTAGCCCGTGCGTGTGCAGCCCCTGTTCGATCCTCAGCACCACGTAAAAATAAACACGTTGTGTACAACTAAAAGCAAATAAATAAATATTTTTTAAAATTTTTAAAAAAATAAATAGAATCAATTTTTAAAGTAAATTACAGATATTTTGACATCCAGTCCTTAAATGCACTAGTCTACAACACTAAAAAATTAATATTAATAAACAAACACTATTGTGTCTAAAATGTAATAATTCCTGGACATCATCACATATCAGACCACATCCCCAGCTGTCCCCCTGGAGTGGGACATCCACGCGGGAGCAGATTGTATCTGACTGAGGTGAGCCCTCAGCTCGGGAGGCCCTGGCATTCGGTCCTCTTCCTGCCCTGAGGGTGGGGCAGCTGCCTTGGCTGTCTGCCTGCTCTAGATGTGCCTCTTTCACCAGCTGCCCCTGGCTCCCAGGGCTGTCCCCAGAGTGAACTGCTTCCCTGGCCACTAGAAGGTAATGGGCTGCAGAAGGGAGCCCCTGGTCATCCCTGGCTTACAGCGATTTCCAGTCTGCGGCAGTGGGCCTGAGGCCCAGTTGGAGCGTCATTGTGCAGTCTGTAGTTGCCAGCTTTCACTGTGAAACGTGATTTGAGGTTTCTCGTCTTTCTGTGCCCCCAGGTGGTGACTCGACTGATTCATCTCTTGGGAGAGAAGATCCTGGGCAGCCTCCAGCAGGGATCTGTGACAGGTGGGTGTGTGCCCCACTCAGTGGTGTTAGAGACCTGCCTGAGGGCCCCTCCCTGCCTCAGAGGCCCACCCTGTGCAGCCCTGGGCCCTGGCAGAGCCTGCTCACCTAGGATTAGGTGACCCCCACCTGGAGGGAGGAAGGCCTCTGCACCACCAGGCTGCTGGGCTGCCCAGCCCTCCAGGAAGGCTGCAGAGCTCCCACCAGTGTGACTGAGAGGTGGGTAGAGGGAGTGTGCTTAGGCTTTGGCAGTGCCAGAAGAATTTGCTGAAGTGTGTCTCAATGTGGGCAGCAGTGAGGGGAGCTCCTCTGTGTGTGGAAAGAATCAGGATGTATCTCCCTCCTATTTTTGTCAGCCCATTAAAAAGAGGAAACAGGGTGAAGCTCCAGGGAGTGGGCTAGTTGGAGGCTGCTGTCTGTCCTGTGCCAAGTGTGGAAAGATAGTGAAAGGACTCCAGCTTATTTTCCTCTCCTAGCTCTGAGCAGGTACTTTTTTGAGGAGCCACTGTTGGCTCTGCGTTCTGGGGCTGTTCTCTTTTCCTGGACTCTAGACTGTTGAGAACTGGGGTATTGCTCTTTGGCTCTTCTTCTCTGGTCAACAGCCTTGCCTCAGGTCTCCTCCCTTTTCTGTGCACACCAGGCACCTCACCTGCCTGCCTTCCCCTCCCCCCCATTCCTGAGCCCAATGCTTAGCACAACCTCCCTGACCTTTGACCTCCACGCCTGGTGCTCTCAGTTTTCCTTCTCCACTGCATTCTGCACCAGTTCTCCTAGCTGGCTTGTCCACGAGCTCTGCCTGCACTGTCCTGTGAGCTGCGTGAGGGCAGAGACTATGTCTTGGACCGCTGCTGTAGCTTGTGCACAGTACCACGTGTGTGAAAGGGACAAGCCAGTGGAAAGATATGTTGCATGGAGGCAGCAAAGGTGATGGTGTGGCTCACTTCAGGCTGACCTCACCCTCACCTGATCACATCTCTAAAGCTCTGTTTCCAATAAGGTCACACTCCAAGGTTCCATTGGACTGACTGTGAGAGGCATGTTCAGCTGGGGAGGGGCCGATCTGGTGGAAGTGAGTTTCCCATAGGAAGCATACCATTGGATCCCACTCTTGTTATCCCTTCTGATGGTCTTCGTCTTTTAGTTTGTGTGTTTTGACCACTTATAGATAATGTAATTATTCTGTCAGAATTTATTTCTGCCATTTTGTAAATTTTCCTATTCTCCTATCTCTCACCTTTAGTTTAACTAAATTAGATTAATTTTTTTTTTTTTTTTTTTTTTTTTCTTTGGTACCAGGGGATTGAACTCAGGAGCACTCGACCACTGGGCCATATCCCCAGCCCTTTTTTGTATTTTATTAGAGACAGGGTCTCACTGAGTTGCTAAGTGCCTCGCCATTGTTGAGGCTGGCTTTGAACTTGCGATCCTCCTGCCTCAGCCTCCCAATTACTGGATTACAGGCGTGCGCCACCGCACCTGGCTAGATTAATTTTTTTTTTTTGAGACATGATCTCACTAATTTGGCAGGATGGCCTTCAGCTTGCAAGTGTCCTGCTTCACCCTCCTGAGTGACTAGGATTATAGGTGTGCACCATCACCCAGCTCGCTTGAGCCTTTTGAGCATCCTGTTTTTACTTGTTACTGGCTATTCAACGATACTTTCAGTGGTCACTCTAGGCATTACAATACCTATTTTTACCTTACTGTTGACTTGTCTATTACTACCAGTATTGTTTCACCAAGTGTAGTCAGAGCACCTCATCCCTGTCTAGATCACATTAATTTTCCTATTACACTATGTTGTCTTAGTACCTCTACATAGCTAAGAGCCCTTCAACCAGTGCTCACTGTTGCTTTCACCCATTAATCCTAATTTTTAAAAAAAATATTTATTTATTTGTTTTAGTTGTACACAATGCCTTTATTTTTACATGGTGCTGAGGATTGAACCTGGGCCGTGCACGTGCTAGGCAAGTGCTCTACCGCTGAGCCACAACCCCAGCCCCAATCCTAATTTTTTTTTCTTTTAAATATTTATTTATTTTCTTTAGTTGTACACAATGCGTTTACGTGGTGCTGAGGATCGAATCCAGGCCGCGCACATGCTAGGTGAGCGCTCTACCACTGAGCCACAACCCCAGCCCCCCATCAATCCTAATTTTGAGTCTAAAGGGAACAGTGAGTGATACTTGGCTGCTCTCCTGCATCCCTGGTGAGGGGTCCGTAGGGACAGTTCCCCCCATGGAAGGGCTTCTCTCAGCAGTTCTTTTTTGGAGCAAATTAATAGTCAGGACTTTTCTTTGTTTCCCTCCATGTGCAGCTGTCTTACCTCACCTTCATTTCAAGGGATATTTTGCTAGAAGTAGCATTCTGATTTGATGGTACTTGTGACTCAGTACTTTCAAAACTGTCCCATGTCCTTATGGGAATCCAAATGTCATCTAACTTCCCTAATCCAAAAACTCACTGTTCAAAATCTCAAAACTTTCTGAGTGATGACACTCAGAATTAAAGAAGCATTAAAAAGATCTCGAGCCGGGCGCAGTGGCGCACGCCTGTAATCCCAGCACTTTGGGGGGCTGAGGCAGGAGGATCGCGAGTTCAAAGCCAGCCTCAACAATGGTGAGGCACTTAGCAACTCAGTGAGACCCTGTCTCCAAATAAAATACAAAAAAGGGCTGGGGATATGGCCCAGTGGGTGAGTGCCCCTGAGTTCAATCCCTGGTACCACAAAAAAAAAAAAAAAAAAAAAAAAAAAGATCTCGAATTCTAGAATATTTTGGATTTTCAGATCAGGGGTGCTTAACCAGTAGTCCATCGAATGTCCCCAAACCCAATAAGTCCCAAATCTGAAACACTTCTCACCCCAGCATTGCAGATAAGCCAACTGTAAAGAACCCGTTCACCTATCCAAGCCCAAAGCATGGACCACAGGACCAGGGACAGCACAAAACCAGGCTTCACTGATGGCCTTTCGAGATAGGGCGTCTGGCAAGCAGGCACACCCCCCAGGGCACCTAAAACCAGCACTTCACCCGGAGAGCACAAGTTCCTCCCCAGGTTCCTCGCTGGCTAAGTGCTGTGGGGGGCACAGTCTTCCCAAGGTCATCACCTAGGTTATACTATCTCCTATTGGGCTGTTTTAAAGAAATGTGCCTTCAGTTGTTCCCACCTCTTGTGGCAGGGGGAGTCCCCTTGGATCAAGTGCATTTTGGCACGTAGGCAGTTATCTCTGTTGGTCAGGGGGCCCCTCCCTCCCCTGTCTGTCAAGGGTCCGTGAATCTGTTTTTTTGGTTTTTTTTTGTTTTGTGGTACCGGGGGATTGAACTCAGGGGCACTCATCCACTGGGTCACATCCCCAGCCCTTTTTTGTATCTTATTAGAGACAGGGTCTCACTGAGTTGCTAAGTGCCTTGCCATTGCTGAGGCTGGCTTTGAACTCGAAATCCTCCTGTCTCAGCCTCCCAAAGTGCTGGGATTACAGGCGTGCGCCACCGCGCCTGGCTGGGTCCGTGAATCTTTACACCCTCTAAATCACCTCATGTAACGTCCACCCTGCCCACCCCACCCACCACCAGCCTTTCCTTCACCCCCAGCCATTTTACATTTGAATCAAATGCTCTGTTCTGAAGATGGACCACCGGACTTTCTATTTCTCACTCAACCTGGCTTTAAATCATTCCCTAATCAGTAAGGTGTTATTTCTTTCTATCCATGTTCAAGAATTCTTTTCTTTGCCTTTAATTTTTGTGAATTTGATTTTGGACTATCTGGGCATGAATCTCTTTGGATGTATCCTGTTGGGGTTAGCTCATCTTAAGTCAGTGGTTTATACTTGTGCTGAATTTAGGAAGTTTTCAGCCTTTATTTCTTCAAATCTTCTTTCAGCCTTGAATCTTTCTCCTCTTCTGGAAGCATAAGGACTTCCAGGCCAGGGCTTTTGTCATTGCCCCCTGGGTCTCCCTCTTTGACATCTGGCAGAATGTTCCTTTGGCCTGCCCTGGGTGCCTTCCTCTTCTCTCTGTCCCCTTGACTGCTGGAGGCCTGGGGAGAGCTCTGCTTTCAGTCTGTCTGTGGCGTGCTCGTGATCACTGCTTCCAGCTGCCTCCTTGTCCTTGTCAGATGATCCCAGCGTCTAAGACACGTGGCCGTTTTGTCTGCTGATGCACTTTTCTTGTTCTAGTCAAGGTTTTCCTTGCTCTTGGTACACCTGGTGATTTGGATCGTGCCCTGCTATTTTGAGTACTTTGTTCCCATTTAAATCTTGCACTTTAGCAGATTGTCACTGTGCACCTGCAGCTTGTGTCCTGGCCCACTTCTCTGGACTGTGGTCTGATGTTAGCCAACCCCAAGGTCTTGCAGTGCTGCTCTGTTTGCCCTGTTCTGTGCTCCCAGAACCAGCACAGAAGCTGCCATGTGCACTATCCCAGCTCTCAGTGCCTCTGGGGGACTGCAGCTGATCCCTGCATGGCCAGGCCTACACATGCCAGTCTGAAGAATTCCTCTCTACCTTTCCCACCTCTGGTTCAGGGCAGGGGTGGCTGTGGTGAGCTGCTGGGACCAGGTATTTGCTGGTGCTCAGGGTTGACTGGTCTCTCAGGAGGTGGCCAGGTGACTTGTGACAGCCAGGTGGTGTGTGCCTCTTCTACCTCCCTTTGGGCCAGAGCCAGAACTTGACAAGTACCTTGCTGGAGCCCCCTTCAGTTCTATCCAAAAATGGGGGGTCCTGACATCTGAGGTCCCTGGGAAGGAAGGAGGAAAGGAAGGCCTTCCCTGAGAGTCCCTGATGCAGAATGAGTGTGAATCCAGACCGAGGGCGAGGTCCAGCCTGGGCTGGAGGTTCTAGAACCACTAGTCGGTTACCTCTTTTTTTTTTTTTTTTTTTTTTTTTTAGATTTTTTTTTTTATTTGCTTTAGTTGTACACAATGCGTTTTATTTAATGCATTTTATTTGTACGTGGTGCTGAGGCTCGAACCCGGGTCGCCCACGTGCTAGGCGAGCGCTCTACCACTGAGCCACAATCCCAGCCCAAGTTATCTCTTTTATCCTGAGGATGGCAGACTTTCCACTCGGCACTTGGCAGCAGCAATGTAGACTCTAGAACAGTCTGAGTCCCCGTGCCTCCTTGTGGGCTGTGGGTGGAGGCCAGCTCTCTGGAGGACCTCCTGCTGAGCTGAGGAGTGAAGGTGGGGTGGGTAGGACACACCCTCACAGGGTGGGATTCCACAGCGAGAAATGTGGCCTCAGAAGGAGGCCATCAGGCACCCAAGACCTGCTGCACAGAGGGTCCTCCTGGACCTGGGCCTTTGTGGAGGGAGCTGGACCTGTAGGTACATGGAGAACCAGGCTGAGCTCTGTGGTGGATGGCAGGTGTGGATGAGGCTGGGTCTACCAGGAGGAGCAGATCCAAGAGGAAAATGTGTGACAAGCCTTGCTTTGCTTTACTTTCTTGACCACTGTTGCACAGCTTGTCACTAAAGTTGTATGGGCTTGGGGCCAGGGTTGTGGCTCAGTGGTAGAGTGCTTGCCTAGCATGCATGAGGTACTGGGTTCAATCCCGGAACCACATAAAAATAAACAAATAAAATAAATGTAAAAAAAAAAAAGTGGTATGGGCTTAAAGACAGAGCCCTGCAGGCGAGGAGCAGATGCAGCCCCCACTGCTGGGGTCTCCAGCCTTTCTCACAGGGCCCTCTAGTACGTGCTCTGGGAGGTGCTTGACTGGGGACAGCTGATTCATGTATCTGCTCCAGGGCTTGGGTCTCTTCCCAGGGACCAGCAAGCTCTGTGGCTGATGCTGCCCAGCACTGGGCTCCCTCCCTGGAGTACTCATCCCTCCCCGTGGCCTGAGAATGGGTGCCCCTCCATACCTTGAGCATTGCTGGGCGCAGCTCCTTGGTGGAAGCTGGGTGCCGCCTGTGAGCTGCTGGGAACATGGCTCTGAGCTTTGCAGCCTCACAGCAGAGACAGGCAGAGGATGCTGAGCCTTCCCAATCTGCACAGCACCCCTTCCTTCATGCAGTGGGGAAGCACCTGTGGCCAGCTGGGTGGTACTGCTGAGGGGCCAGTCAGAGAAGAGCACTGTCCTGGAGGCCGTGGTGGAGTCTGGAGAGATGAGCCGTGGAACAGGGCAAGACAGGGTGCAGAGCGGGTGGGTAGGGTTCTGGAAGTCCTGTCAGGTGGAAGGTAACAGGCATGCCTGCTGATCCTCCAGGCTCCTTCTGCTCCTGGAGTGAGGGTGGAACGTTCCAGCAGGAGCCCGTCCAAAGGCTGAGTCCCCTCTTCTGGAGAACAGGACACCTGCCTGAGTTTGTTCTTCTCCAAATCCCACTGCTCCCTGAATCTCCAAGCCTTGAGGTCAGGGTGGGCTCCTTCCTCAGCCAGTGCCAGGAATGCATCAGTCCTTGTGTTGAACAGGGCCTGATCATCCTTGGGAAGACCCAGAACAGATCCTGGTCCTGGCTGGTGCCTGTGTCATTTGGAGACACTGAGGCTGTCCCAGCTGCAGCCTCCCAGACTGACACTGCACTCTGCTCCACAGGCCACCAGCTTGGGTTCCACACAGCAGGCAGCAAGTGGGACGTAGGGAGCCCAGCTGGCAACCTGTCCACCGTGGCTGCAATGCCCGTGTCTGAGGATGTGCCACTCACCTCCTTCGCGCAGCTGGAGCTCCAGCATGCCCTCAGTGCCATTGGTAAGCCTGTTCAGAGAGAGGGGCCCACCTCACGCCGGGGAGCGCTCTGCCTTGAGGGGACCTTCACTGGGACTCAGCTCCAGGTCGGGCAGGCCCGGTGGTGCAGGAGCATGTGACAGCAGGCTGCCATGGAAGTCCTCAGCACAGACCCCAGGATGCCTTCCTTGTCCCCCACAGCCCCCCATCTCTGGGAGGGGACACTGTGGTGGGTGGCAGGGAGCTGACCAACTGTGGAAAATGCTCTCGATTGGCTCAGGCAGCTTGGCTGGTAGAGGATTCGGACAGATCTACCACTCTTCAGCCGGCACTGGGAGTCTGTCACTCCTGGGATGGAGTCCAGGGACCACCGTCCATCAGAACCAGGCAAATTCCTGACAGCTAGTGAATTTGGGGACTCAAGAAAGGGAAATGCAAATTTCTAACAACTCCTAGAAATTTCCAGATTTATAAGGTACTTCATGTTGTTGTCTTCTCCTTAGCACTGTTTTTTATTTATTTGGTTTGGTGCTGGGGATGGAACCCAGGGCCTTGCCATGCTAGGCAAGTCTATCACAGAGCCATGCCCCAGCCTTTTTATTTTTTGAGACAGGGACTCACTAAGTTGCTGAGACTGGCCTCAGGCTTGCAATCCTCCTGCCTTAGTCTCCTAAGTCACTTGGGTTACAGGTGTGGCCATGGTGCCTGGCTTCTTCTTAATACTTTATTTATAAGTTTTTATGTAAGCATGGTGACCACAATGATAGGAAGTCAATTATCTGTGGTGGGATTGAACTGAAAGTTTCAGGGTTGTCTCTGCCAAAGTTTCAGGTTGTCTCTTCATGAATAATGAATGCCATCAGAGTTGTTTTTTTTTTTTTTGTTTTGTTTTTGTTTGTTTGTTTGTTTGTTTGTTTTTTGGTACTGGGATTGAACTCAGGGGCACTCGACCACTGGATCACATCCCCAGCCCTTTTTTTTGTATTTTATTAGAGACAGGATCTCACTGAGTTACTAAGTGCCTCGCCATTGCTGAGGCTGGTCTTTGAACTCGCGATCCTCCTGCCTCAGCCTCCCAAAGTGCTGGGATTACAGGCGTGCGCCACCGCGCCCGGCTCAGAGTTGTTTGATTAACATAAAGTAATATATTATGATTACATTGTGTCTATTTTCAATACAGTACAGAAACACTGTCTGCCTAATACAGACATTTTTTTTTTTTTTTTTTGTGGTACCAGGGATTGAACTCAGGGGCACTCGACCACTGGGCCACATCACCAGCCCTTTTTTTGTATTTTATTTAGAGACAGGGTCTCACTGAGTTGCTAAGTGCCTCACCATTGCTGAGGCTGGCTTTGAACTCGCGATCCTCCTGCCTCAGCCTCCCAAAGTGCTGGGATTACAGGCGTGCGCCACCGCGCCCGGCTCTAATACAGACATTTAATTATAGAAAAACATTAAGTAAATGCCAGCAGAAACATTTATAAGGTGCCACTGTAGGGCTAGGATCGTGGCTTGGTGGCAGAGCGCTTGCTGGTACATGGGAGGCACTCTCCCACATGTGCCAGCACCACATGAAAATAAATAAGTAAAATAAAAACAAAGGTATCTACAACTAAAGTATTTTTAAAAAGATTCCACTTTTAATATCTAAAAAGTTATTCTCAAAGTGAACTATTAAAAATCATTTTTATTTTTTCAAAATGAAAAATTTAAACACATGAGCAAGAACTGCCTTGTCTTATAGTCATGATTTCTGTCTCCTAAGTGTTGTGGATGTGTGTAGGAAGTCCTGTCATTTCCAGCGTCATTGGTCAGATTGCTCAGAATGCAGCTAGACCGTCTTCAGGTCGTACGTGGATATGTGCTGCTTCAGGAAAGCACGTTCCTTTTTTAAAAAGCTTTTTTTTTTTTTTTAATCATCATAGAATCACAGGAAATGGCAAAATGGTAAGGTGAGATCCCACATGCCCTTTGCCAACGTCCTCCAGTGGCAACACTGTACATAATGGCATTGTTAGGTTTCTGTCACTCTGAGAAAATATCTGATAAAGTCAACTTAAAAAGAGTAAAGATTCATTTTGGTTCATGATGTAGAGGTTTCAGTGCATGATCACTTGGCTCCTTTGTTTCTGGGCCTGCGGAGAGGCAGAAAGAACATTGTGTCAGGGAGCGTGTGGGAGCAGAGCGCTCACCCCTTGGTGGCCAGAAAGCAGAGGAGAGCTCGCTCTGTAGCAGAGCCCTTCCCCCAGTCCATAGCGTGTGAGCCCATCGCTGTCCCCTGTGGGCTCAGAGCCCTCCAGATCCCATCGCCTCCCGGAGGCCCCACCTCAGTGCACAGGAGCACTGGACAGGCCTCACTCAGCGCATGAGCCTCTGGGGGCTCTCCAGATCTGGACCCTGGCCGTCTCCAGGGCCTGGAGGCTGGCGTCCGTGCGCTCCTTGTGTCTGCTGTGGTGCACCACACACAGGGGCGGAGTGCTGCCGCAGCACCGGAGGAGACCCTCGGGCTGCTCCCATTTTCCAGTCACTTTGCTCACTGGCCTCCCTGCCGTCCCTCTGAAGTCTTGCTATAAAAGTGGAACCCTTCAGCGTGTGGCCTTTTGAGATCAGCTTTCTTTCTGTTGTGAGAACTGTCCATTGTGTGGGTGCTCCAGTTTCTTTAGCCTCTCCACAGAAGGCTGCCGGGTGATGTGTCCAGCCCAGGGGTATTTTGAATAAAGCTACTGGGACCGCTTGCTAACAGCTTGTGTGTGTAGGTGAGCTTTTCCTCTCTCTGGGGGTAAATGCCCAGGAGTGTGAGGGGTACCATGAGTGTGCTCCACTGTGTGCCCCAATGGCTGCACCATCCTGCATCCCTCCAGCAGTGACGGGGACTGCTCCGCGGCGTCTTTGCCAGCAGCACGGCTTGCCCTGCTGTGTCTTAGCCCTTCTCACAGGCGCGTGGCTTTTCTCTGGCAGGCAGTGATGCCAAGTACTCTCCATGTGCTCATTTGCTGTCTGTGTGTCCTCTGGCGAGGTGTCTGTACATCTTTTCTTCTTACTTGCTCTTTCCTCCCTCTGCTTTCTTTCCCAGAGCTGGGGGTGGAGCCCAGGGCTCTGCTGTGCTGGCCAAAACACTACCACTGAGCAGCACCCCAGCCTCTTTTGCTCATTTTCTAATTGAGGTTGTGGAGGGAGGGATGGAACTCCTGCCCTATTTAAATAGTTTGGTTTTTGTTTGTTTGTTTGTTTTTCTTTTTGGTACCGGGGATTGAACTCAGGGGCACTTCGACCACTGGGCCACATCCCCAGCCTTTTTTTTTTTTTTTTTTGTATTTTATTTAGACACAGGGTCTCACTGAGTTGCTAAGTGCCTTGCTATTGCTGAGGCTGGCTTTGAACCCCTGATCCTCCTGCCTCAGCCTCCCAAGTGCAGGGATTACAGGCGTGCGCCACCATTCCCAGCTTAGAGTTTGGTTTTTTGTAGGAATTTTAGGTTCACAGCAAAATCAAGAGGAAGGTACAGAGATTTCCCATGTGCCCCACCCCAGGCACAGCCTGCCCCACTTTCAGCACCCCCATAGACTTGGATCTTGTCACAATGACCACTGCCTGGAGCACATGGCCCGCACAGGGCTCGTGCCTGGTGGGGATCCTGTGTGCCCCCATCGCCGTGTCCTCGGGATGGTCTCACTGCCCCATGCACCCTCTGCACTTTGCCCACCTATCCGTCCTACCCCAAAGCCTGGCGGCCACTTGTCTTTCCACTGTCCACCCAGTGTCACTCTTAGGTGGGCTCTGTCACATGTGACCTTCTCGTGGCTCCCGTTGGTTAATGGTATGCATTTACGTTGCCATGTCTTTTTTTTTTTTTTTTTTTTTTTTTTTTTGTGGTACGGGGATTGAACTCAGAGGCACTCGTCCACTGGGTCACATCCCCAGCCCTTTTTTGTATTTTATTTAGAGACAGGGTCTCACTGAGTCACTAAGTGCCTCACCACTGCTGAGGCTGGCTTTGTTGATCGAAACTCGAGATCCTCCGGCCTCAGCCTCCCAAGGTGTTGGGATTACAGGCGTGCGCCACCGCGGCCCGGCTTATGTTTGCCATGTCTTTTGACGGCCTGATAGTTCACGTCTCTTCAGTGTGATCGGTGTCCCACTGCCTGTTTGTGCACTCACCTCAAGGGCAGCCTGGCTGCTTCTAGGTTCTAGCAGTGATGAATGCCGGGGCTGGTGTGGGCATGTTTCAGCTCTGTGGTGTAGACACTGAGGAGTGTGAGTGCTGGGCCGTAGTCTGTAAGCAGGACCAGCTGTCTTTCCCGAGCAGCTGTGCCACTTGCATCCCCACCAGCAGAGAGTGTGGGTCTGCGCCAGCATGTGGAGTTCGGTCTGGGCCACTCTGGTTTTGTCCCTGCATTTCTATCTGACACACAACATGTGGCGTTTTTCATGTGCTTGTTTTTCATCTGTACTTCTACTTGGTGTGTTAGTCAGGTTTTGCTTCACTATGATCAAAAGAGCCAACAAGAACGACTTAGAGGAGGAAAGATTTATTTTGGCTCATGTTTCAGAGGTCTCAGTCCATAGATGGCTGACTCCACTGCTCTGGGCCCAAGGTGAAGCAGCATTTCTTGGTGGAAGGGTGTTGTGGTGAAGGAAAGCTGTTCAGCTGGTGGCAGCCAGGCAGCAGGGGGTGGGTGGGGGAAGGGGCCAGAGGCTAGGGGCTGCCGGGTGGCTGCCTCCTTCCAGGATACGCCCCAGTGCTCACCTCCAGCCACGCCCCATGGGCCCAGTCCCCACCCAGTCAGTCCACCCAAACTAGGAGAGGCTGGTGAGGCTACAGCTGCCCCAGCCTCAGTTGTTTCACCTCTGAACATCCCTGCATCAGCACAGCAGCTTTGGGGACATCCTAACCATGACATTCACTTGGTTAGGTGTCTTTTCACATCTCTGGCCCATTTTCTAATTAGGTTGTTTTCTTTTAGTACTGGGGATTGAACTCAGGGGCACTCAATCACTGAGCCACATCCCCAGCCCTATTTTGTATTTTATTTAGAGACAGGGTCTCACTGAGTTGCTTAGTGCCTCACTTTTTCTGAGGCTGGCTTTGAATTCGAGCAATCCTCCTGCCTCAGCCTCCCAAGGTGTTGGGATTACAGGCGTGCGCCCACCGCGCCCGGCTTTATGTTGCCATGTCTTTTGACGGCCTGATAGTTCACGTCTCTTCAGTGTGATCGGTGTCCCACTGCCTGTTTGTGCACTCACCTCAAGGGCAGCCTGGCTGCTTCTAGGTTCTAGCAGTGATGAATGCCCGGGGCTGGTGTGGGCATGTTTCAGCTCTGTGGTGTAGACACTGAGGAGTGTGAGTGCTGGGCCGTAGTCTGTAAGCAGGACCAGCTGTCTTTCCCGAGCAAAGCTGTGCCACTTGCATCCCCACCAGCAGAGAGTGTGGGTCTGCGCCAGCATGTGGAGTTCGGTCTGGGCCACTCTGGTTTTGTCCCTGGCATTTCTATCTGACACACAACATGTGGCGTTTTTTCATGTGCTTGTTTTTCATCTGTACTTCTACTTGGTGTGTTAGTCAGGTTTTGCTTCACTATGATCAAAAGAGCCAACAAGAACGACTTAGAGGAGGAAAGATTTATTTTGGCTCATGTTTCAGAGGTCTCAGTCCATAGATGGTCTGACTCCACTGCTCTGGGCCCAAGGTGAAGCAGCATTTCTTGGTGGAAGGGTGTTGTGGTGAAGGAAAGCTGTTCAGCTGGTGGCAGCCAGGCAGCAAGGGGGTGGGTGGGGAAGGGGCCAGAGGCTAGGGGCTGCCGGGTGGCTGCCTCCTTCCAGGATACGCCCCAGTGCTCACCTCCAGCCACGCCCCATGAGGGGAAAGATGGGAAGGGGGGGTCCCATGGCCCCAGTCCCCACCCAGTCAGTCCAACCCAAACTAGGAGAGGCTGGTGAGGCTACAGCTGCCACCAGCCTCAGTTGTTTCCACCTCTGAACATCCCTGGCATCAGCACAGCAGCTTTGGGGACATCCTAACCATGACATTCACTTGGTTAGGTGTCTGTTTTTCACATCTCTGGCCCATTTTCTAATTAGGTTGTTTTCTTTTAGTACTGGGGATTGAACTCAGGGGGCACTCAATCACTGAGCCACATCCCCAGCCCTATTTTGTATTTTATTTAGAGACAGGGTCTCACTGAGTTGCTTAGCGCCTCACTTTTTCTGAGGCTGGCTTTGAATTCGCAATCCTCCTGCCTCAGCCTCCCAAGCCACTGGGATTACAGGGCATGTGCCACTGTGCCTGGATAATTAGGTTGTTTTCTTTCTTTCTTTTTCTTTTTTTCTTTTTTTTTTAGTAGAGGCACAGAAATTTACTTGGGAGGAGCTGGGGATGTGGCTCAGCGGTAGAGCGCTTCGCCTAGCACGTGCGTGGCCCGGGTTCAGTCCTCAGCACCACGTAAAAATAAACGCATTGTGTACAAGCTAAAAGCAAATAAATAAATATTTAATAATAAAAAAATGAAATTTTACTTGGGAAAAAGCAAGGAATACACATTCAAGGGGAATGTGGGTCCCCTTGACTGAGAGCTGTCTTCATATTATTGAGATGTAAGACATCTTAGTGTATCTTAGGTACCAGTACTTTATTTAGATGTTTTTTGCAGATGTTTTCTCCCGATCTGTGACTTGCCTTTTATTCTTTATTTCTTTTTTTTTTTGGTACTGGGGATTGAACTCACTTGACCACTGGGCCACACCCCCAGCCCTTTTTTTTTTTTTTTTTTTTTTGGCACTGGGGCTTGAACTCAGGGGCACTCAATCACTGGGCCGCATCCCCAGCCCTTTTTTGTATTTTATTAGAGACAGGGTCTCACTGAGTTAGCTAAGTGCCTTGCCATTGCTGAGGATGGCTTTGAAACTTGCAATCTTCCTGCCTCAGCCTCCTAAGTGCTGGGATCACAGGCGTGCACCACCGCGCCCGCTTCATTCTACTTTTCTGACCCTTGCAGAGCTGAAGTTTTACATCACAGAATTGCAGCTGCTGTTACTCACTTCATGGGTCATGCCTTAAGTGCTGTGTTGGGCGTACGGCTCGGTGTGTCCACCTCCGTTCCTTTCTGCAAGGGTGGAGGTCCGTGCCTGCATGTGCTGCTGCTCCAGCACCACATCTGTTCTCACTGTGCAGCCTTTGCTGTTTTGTTAGAGATCCATTGACTGTAATTTAGGTGGGTCTGTTTCTAGGTGTGGCTTGCTTTTTTAGTCTTTTACTTGTGTCTTTTGATAAATAGAAATTTTTATTTTTATTTTTTCTAGTTGTCAATGGACCTTTATTTTATTCATTTATATGCAGTGCTGAGAATTGAACCCAGTGCCTCACACATGCCAGGCAGGCACTCTACCACTGAGCCCACAACCCCAGCCCCACAAACAGAAATTCTTAATTCTAATTCAGAACAGTTTTTTTCCTATATGGTTATTGCCTTTTGTGTTTTATTGAGAAATGTCACCCTGCTCTCAAAATCATAAGATGCTCTAAAAAACTCCATTGTTCTGCCTTTCTTTTTACGTTTATGATATACCTGGGGTTCGTTTTGGTTATGCAGTAGGCGGAAGTAAGACTTCTGTTTCCAATTAGGGATAATGGCAAAGGGGCTCCCTGCACCTGGTTGTGAGTTGGCTGAGTTGGCTGAGGTGGGACACTCACACACGCTGGTTTTATATTTGTAGGTGGACAGCAGGGATAGCAGAAGTCTAGCATTCATTGCGAGCTGGTCTCCAGGGCTCAGGAGAATTGCTTGGGACCCCCGGAAAGCCACCTGCCTTGGGTCTCATACCCCAGGAGACAGGACAACTCACTGGGCTAAATCATTGGAGGATACCCTGTTTGTTTATTTATTTATTTATTTTATCTATTTGTTTATTTATTTTAAATATTTATTTATTTGCTTTAGTTTGTACACAATGCGTTTATTTTTACGTGGTGCTGAGGATCGAACCCCCGGCCGCGCACATGCTAGGCAAGCGCTCTACCGCCTGAGCCACAACCCCATCCCAGGATATCCTATTTATAGGGACAGAAACAGAGCCCAGCTGTTGCAGCATGTCCTAGCTGTCTCAGGATGCTGCCCTTCTAGCATGCCCTCTGGATTCTTGAGAACCCAAGTAAGGAAGGGGAGAACTGGCGAGGCCCAGGCCCCCCAGGCCACGCAGAGGACTGTCCTGCAGTGCTGGACTGACTGGAACCCTCATGCAGCCAGACTGCTGGGCTGTGTCGCCTTTCCCTGAAGTGGGGTGGCCCGCCTTTGGGGCACGTGCTTCCTGGGTATTCCTGCTTGAAAACTCCAGTCCCAGAGGTGTTTTCTTCTTGTGCTGAGATGTCATTTCCTTTTCCTCTGGCTTCCAGAATTTGGGAAAGAGGCTGTTTGGCAAGCAGGCTAGCTTTGCAGATGTGCCGTCCAGGCCAGAGCAGACTTGAGCAGTGGCCTGCCTGGGCTCCAGCTTCAGACACACTGCACTGCGATGGAGACAGGTGGTGCTGCAAGCCTCTGTTTTTCAGTTGGCTGGACTCCATGAGGCTAGGGCCTCCCCCTGCAGGGACGCGACCACACTTTGCTCTCCAGGAGAGAGAGCTCTACCTCCATCCGAAGAGCCCACGGCCTCACGGCCCCTCTCAGGAAGGGGTTAGTCAGCGCAGTCTGGGTCGCAGGTGCCACAGTGCTTTAGGCCTCTGTTACGAGAGCTGAAAGCACTGCCTGTGGGGGCTCCACCCGCAGCAGAAGTACACTAGGCAAGTTGGGGCCCTGCCCGAGTCCTGTGGGCCACACCTCTGTCCCTGCAGCCAGCCACATGGCCTGTCTGTCTTGTGCTGGGTGGCCTCCTGGCACCAAGAGGTGGAGAAGATACATGTCCTACCTGGCACTACACATTCAGTTGAGAAAACACCACCCTGTGGCACTCTGGCACCCTGGTAGCGATGGCTAGGAGATGCTCCACTGTGGCTCCTGGCTCCAACCTGCAGGCCAGGGCATGTGGGTGCCTCCACGACTCCCAGCCCCTTGCCCAAGCCTCAGTTTAACTCAGAGCAGTAATAGTCACATCTCAGAGGCCCTCCAAGCTGTAAGGGCACCTTACTCTGTGTTCCTCTAAAAACACATGCAGGTTAAAATATGATATAGCTGCCAGGTGCTGCACACGTCTCTTATCCTAGGTACGGAGAGGCTGAGGTGGGAGGATCGCTTGCAGGGCTGCCTGGCAGCTTAAACCTGTCTCAGAACATGCAGATGCATGTTTATAGATGCACAACATTCTCACTACTTAGCTCTTGATTGATCACTTGGGGGAAGGCTGGTTTGGAATGATCATAGCTCAGTGTGCCCTATCAGAGGGACATGCTGTGAGGTCCTTCCAGCTTTCCCTGCTCAGCATCAGGCTCCTGGGTCCTTTTCCACCTAGCCTAGGTGGTCCTCATCACTGTCACAATGCAGTGAGTTAGCTTCCAGAGTGAGTGTGCTCTCTCTGGGCTTTCCTCCTGAACCATAGCATGCTACCTTGAGAGACACAAAATGTGAAAGAATGGCGTCTGTGTGTGGGTGAGTGAGACTGGACTCCAGCAGTCCCTGCTGATCTGAAACTGTGCTCTGGCATGCTGCCTCTTCATAGCATGCATGTGTGGTGTGCATGGACAGGTGTAGGGATGCAGAGATTCGACTCATGCATGTCAGCAGGGGATGGAGGGACTACCCATCCTGGGAGCCTGTCCCTGGTCTCCTCCAGGTGAGAGAGAAAACGGCAGCCTCCACCTGCACTTCCCCATAGTGAGGTGAGAGAGGCTGCAGTGCCTTCTAGGACCTCTGACCTCAGGGAGCAAATGCTCCAATCCCCTCACCTGTCCCCAGAGGTGGCTGCCAGGACAGATTTCTATGACTGGTGATTGTATTCTTAGGCCCAGTACTGCTGCTGACCAGTGACAACATCAAACAGCGCCTTGGCTCCGCTGCTCTAGACAGGTGCGCTAGCCCCGGCACCTGTTTGCCCACATAGAGACGGCTGCTGACCTCTGCTTCTACCTCTTGGCAATCCAGGCAGTCTACACAAGCACCCCACTACTCCTGTGCCCTGCACCCCCATGCCCCTGTGTGTTCCCTGCCCGGCTTCACTACCGGGCACCATTAGGCCTCACAGGGGACCAAGCCTCTCCTTAGCCTGTGGCCAGTTCTGCACCCCACCCATTCACTGTCCTGCTGTAGCTCAGCTCACCCTCATCAAGAAGGGACAGGCTGGGAATGCTGGGCGGGGAGGCGTGAGGGCTGGTCCTGCCTCTGGGAGGGTCATGCTGACAGAGAGGCCAAGGACCTCTGGAGCCGTCTCCAGAGGCTGAGTGACTGCCTCTGGTTCAGCCTCCACGAGTACCGGCTGTGCAGCTGGCTGGGGCAGCAGGAGGACATCCACCGGATCGTGCTCTACCAGGCAGACTGCACGCTCACAAACACCCTGGACCCAGCGCTGCATCCGGCAGGCAGACTGCATCCTCATCGTGGGCCTGGGTGAGCAGGAGCCCACTGTGGGTGAGGTGAGCACTTAGCGTGGGGTTCCTCCTCAGAACTCTCTTTCTGTTTTCCTTCGAATGAGATACTTCACTGGCTTTGAACTCAGAAAAGGACCCAGATATCTGCAACCCACGCTTTAGGAACATCTTGCTGTGTTCACCACCTCTGGTGGTTTTAGCACAAAGCCCTGCCCCGTGGCCTCTGGCGGAACTGGAGCCTCTGTCAGCCTGACATTCTTTTTCTTTTATTTATTTATTTATTTATTTTATTTATTTATTTATTTTTATTATGTGCTGGGGATTGAACCCAAGGCCTTGTGTATGCAAGGCAAGTACTCTACCAACTGAGCTATGTCCCCAGCCCCAGCCACTGACATTCTTAACTCTATGTGTATAAAGCCCTCCTCCACAGGCTGAAGATCTGGTAGGGAGTAGTGCCCTGTTTCAGATAATGCTGAAATCTCTCTTTTTCCTCAGCACTTGGGATCTATGAGCTTTTTCCATGTTGTTCCACTCTTTTTTTTTTTAATATTTATTTATTTGCTTTAGTTGTACACAATACCTTTATTTTTACGTGGTGCTGAGGATCGAACCCGGGCTGCACACGTGCTAGGCAAGTGCTCTAACCGCTGAGCCACAACCTCAGCCCCTGTTCCACTCTTTTTTTTTTTTTTTTTTTTTTGGTGATACCGGGGATTGAGCTCAGGGGCACTCGTCCACTGGGTCACATCCCCAGACCTTTTTTGTATTTTATTAGAGACAGGGTCTCACTGAGTTGCTAAGTGCCTCGCCATTGCTGAGGCTGGCTTTGAATTTGCGATCCTCCTGCCTCAGCCTCCCAAAGTGCTGGGATTACAGGCGTGCGCCACCGCGCCCCGGCTTGTTCCACTCATTTTTATGGCTGTCTTGTTTTCTGTTGGTGAGCACCCCACCATCTGCACATGCATTCTTAGCCTGTGGACTGTGGAGTCATTTCGCAGCCACCAGCCATGTGCAAGGTGCTTCAGGGTGCCTGCAAGCTGCTGACCACAGAGAGCGTCTCCAGGTTCCCCGCTGTCACTGGACTGTTGTCCTGGTTGCTTTCGTAGGTTTCCCTTGTGCGAGTCTGCAGGGCTCCACATCCTTCCCATGCTGGGCACTGTCAGCCTGTTGGTTTGCTCCAGCTTGTGGTTGAAGCAGTGCCTCTTCACCCCTTGAGTCGGCGCCCCACCTCCTCCCTCTGCTCCACTGCTCCATGCCTCATCTCAAGCTTCTGCCTGGCCTGTCTGACCCTGGGGCAGCTAAAAACTCCTCCTCTCTGATGTCTGTCCCCTTCTGCGGGGAGTGGTGCTCGCTGGGAAGGGTGAGTGCTGCCAACCACGTCATTGCAGAGGGTGCCCTGCGCTCATGGGGCAGTGTAAGGAGGAGGCACTGCTTCTGCACCCCCAGCTCCTCACAGCCACTCTGACCACTCAGCATGCACGGCTAGGCAGGCCCTGTGGTCAGAGCTTCAGCAGCCCCAGGACAGGGCCATGTCACATCCCAGGTGTTACAGAGCCAGGGAGCTGCTCTTGGACCCTGCCTAAAGCCCTCCTGCACCGTGTGGGCCAGTGGCCAGGTGGTTCCAGTGCAGATGGTGGTGGTATCCTGTGCTCCGCCCTCAGCTCCATCCTGCCCTGAGTCCTCAGGCATGCCTGGGCTGGCTGACTGGGCCCTGCTCTCCCCAGCTGGAACGGATGCTGGAAAGCACAGCCGTGCGTGCCCAGAAGCAGCTGGTTCTGCTGCACAGGGAGGATGGCCCGGAGCCGGCCCGCACCGTGGAGTGGCTCAACATGCGGAGCTGGTGCTCTGGCCACCTGCAACATCTGCTGCCCACACGCCGCGTCTTCTCTAGAAGGAGCTTGCCCAAGCTGGTGAGGGCTGGCGGGCTGCAGTGAGTTCCCCGGGCCCTTGCACACAGCCTCCCCTGACCTCCTGCCTACACGGTGCTCGAATGTCCAGACCCTCTTTTCTCCATGCTGTCTGGCGGCTGAGCTCCGCATTCGGCCCCATCAGGAGGTTTGGCTCCTTTTCTTTTCTTCTGCACTCTGGCTATGAGTTGCTGTTAGCTTGACCTTGGGATCCTTGGGCCACTGCATGGTGCCATGCAGATGTGGGAAGGACCAGCATGATAGAGGCACAGCACAGAGAGGCCATCTGAGGGAACCAGTTAACCCAAAAGCTGGGCTTGAGGGGGTCAAAGGCTGAACCTGAGGGTCTCACATTTAGCCAAGGGCCCCCTAAAAGCCTCGATGGTCTGGTCAGCCCTGCCCAGCCCTGGGCAGAAACAGACAACAAACCCTGAGACAAACCTCTTCCTCAGGCCATCCTCAGCTTGGTGGGCTCAGGGGCTAGATTAGAAAGAGCATGGAGGCTGCCTGTATACCACAGCCTACTCAGCCAATGTAGCTCAGTGGACGGCATCCCGATGGCTACACGCCTGCCCAGGACCCTGAGAGCACTGTCTACCAAAAGGACCTGTGGGGGATCACCCTGAAGGGGCTCCAGCTCTGCCCGTCCTGGGTCTGCCCGCCCGATCACCCATGTGCCCTCTGCCAACATTCCCCCCCCCCCAGGGTGAGCATGGGCTGGCTCTGGGGCCCCGGGGCATCAAGGTACTGATGGGGCCATGTCCTGGAGAGGAGAGGACTTTGGGTGAGGAATGAAGAAAGCATGCCCAGACCAGTCAGGTGTAGGGGTCGTGACTGGGGGGTGGTCCAGCGCAAATCCCCATCTTGTGCTGGCCCTCTCAGATGGAAATGTTACGAGCGTGTCTTCCAGCGACCCCCAGACCGGCACTCGGACTTCTCCCGCCTGGCACGGGTGCTGACTGGCAACGCTATCGCCTTGGTGCTTGGAGGAGGGGGGAGCAAGGTGAGTCCCTGGACCAGGAACTGCTGCCCCTGTGCATGCAGGTACCCATCATTCCTGCAGATGCTGTGCTGGACTCCCAGGAGGACAGTGGTGTCTCGCCCCTGACAAGAGACGCAGACCACGGTGGCCTGGACCATCCTCAGGAGAGCATCCAGATGGTCGTCAGGGCATGGCCTGCCCAGTGAAGCACCTCCTGCAAGCAGGCCCAGCACAGCTGCCCATTTCCTTGTTGCCAGTAGAGTAGAAGAGATGTATCTGTTCTGATTGTCTTTGCCTGGAATTCCAGCCCTTGCTTGCTTTCAGCCACCTGTGTCTCTTCTCCTCCAAAAACGGTTGTCTTCCTGCCCCAGCGTCCCCTGAGGCTCCTGGCAAGCTCTTTTGTCTTGACACACAGCGTGTGGAGTGTGGAGTGAGGTCGATGCGCATGTGAACTGGTGAAGCCTCCTTAGTCCTTAGGCTGAAGGGCCCTTAGAGGAGAAAAAGAGGGAAAGAACTCTTAGCCCAACTCACCTGACTCTGGGTCATGAGACCTGTATCACACTTCTCCTGCAGTCAGAGATGAAGAGCCAGGGCACCATGGGGCAGGGCCAGGCAGGTGTCTTCCTCTGGTGAGCCAGATGAGCATGGAGGAGCAGAGCAAGCCACACAGCTGTTGCCAGACCCCCACCCCCAAGGAAGGCATTGGCTGCCCCCCAGGAGGGGGCTGGGATTATTTTTGCCGGGAGCCCCGCCCACCTTCTGCAATTCCAGTTCTGAGCTAGGAGCTCAGCAGAGGCGCCTCACCAAGCTCTGTGTGCCGAGTCCTGGCCGTACTTGACCTTGTAGCAAAGCCCGTTGCCCCACTCTCACTCCAGTGATAAGGAGACTGGGCTAGAGGAGAGGGGTGATTACCCATGACTGTCAGGTCCCCAAGAGGGCCAGCGTTCTTTCTGTAGGGCTGGACAACGGGCATGTGGAGCGGATGGGCCAGACTCGGACCTGGCTTGCAGGTCAGGCCAGTAGCATCTCAATGAAAATGCATTTTAATCAGAATGCACTTAGAAGCCATGGGGTTCTGTAAGGCACAGGACAAAAACAATCCTCTTGCAGCCTCTCCAGTGCCAAATCCAGAGTTCCCAGAAACACCCATTCCTGTTGGACTGATGGTCTGGTTTGCTGCTGTTGTAGATGACTGGCTTCCTGGCCCTCCTGCGCACTGTCTTGTCCTGCATCCTCCTCATCTGTCTGCTCTGCTCCCTTCGTCCCAGTCAGGGTCCCTGTGTGGCCAGTGGTGGCTCAGATGGCACTTGCTGTTCCATTGTGACATGGCTCTCCTGTGGCACTCTGGGATCACTCCTCTTTCCTTGCTGCGTCTGCATCTGCTCAGCTTCTGGTGTGAGTGGCGCCCCGGCAGGCACTGCTGGAAGCATTGGCACCCACTTAGTAGGCTCAGACAGATCGGGCCACCTCTGCTGTGCAGTTCAGGGTCGCCACCCTCGTTTCCACCAGCTGCTGTCCTGGCTGCTGGGGTGTCACCCTGGGAACTGCCTTTGGCTCTGTTTCCTGTGTTGCTCTGCCTTCCTCTGTCTCAATATGCTCCTGGTTTTGGTGATCTCTTTGAGAATGCATAGAAGGCAAAAATGTTAAGACCTTGCCCCTCAGAAGACACCTTATCTTGCACTCCTACTTGCATGCTAGTTCAGTGGGGTCTGGCCTTGAACACTTCCCAGGGCTCCATTGTCTTGTAGCATATCACTGTTGGGAAGTTCCATGCTATTGTTCACAGGCCTGCGTTTTTTTGTTTTTTGTTTTTTTTTGGGTACTGGGGATTGAACTCAGGAGCACTCGTCCACTGGGTCACATCCCCAGTCCTTTTTTTGTATTTTATTTAGAGACAGGGTCTCACTGAGTTGCTAAGTGCCTCACCATTGCTGAGGCTGGCTTTGAACTTGCGATCCTCCTGCCTCAGCCTCCCAAAGTGCTGGGATTACAGGCGTGAGCCACCGTGCCCGGCAGGCCTGCGTTTTAATCCAGAACCTTGAAGGGCATTCTTGGTCCTTGGTATTCTGAAGCTACATGGGATATGCCTTGATGTGGTTCTTTTTTGTCCATTACACTGGATTCCCATTGGGTCCTTTCAAATTTGGAAATTCAGCTAGGTGCAGTGGCCCGCACGCAGCTAGTCAGGATGCTAAGGCAAGAGGATTGCAAGTGTAAGGCCAGCTTCAGAGACTTAGTGAGACCCTGTCTCAAAAAAAGTGAGGGATGGTCTGGGATTAGAGCTCAGTGGTAGAGCACCTCTAGATTCAATCCCATTACACCCCTCCCCCCAAACACTCTGG
This sequence comes from Tamias sibiricus, assembly GCA_025594165.1. Lineage (NCBI taxonomy): Eukaryota > Metazoa > Chordata > Mammalia > Rodentia > Sciuridae > Tamias > Tamias sibiricus. The sequence continues at coordinate 222,288,422 of CM046657.1, read as the reverse complement.
GAAGTGTTTTATGTTTCTTTCTTTCTTTCTTTTTTTTAATAATATTCACCTCTTTCTTTTCCGTTTTCCGGGAGCTCCTACTGGTCAAGTATTGGCATCCTAGATGGATCCTCTGATCATCTTACCTTTCTCTCCTATTCTGTCCCTCTGTATTCCAGTTGACTTTCTGCTAGAACGGCCTCTGGCACCAGTGCTCTCTTCCTAGCCTCCCTGACCCTAGTGCCGCTGTCTCTGGGACAGGTCATGGCAGGCCCCCACTGGCTGTGCTTGCCCGCCTACATCCCCACCACGCGCTGGTGCATCTGGCTCTGTGCTGGTGGCGTGCCCTGTGAGGGCCGTGTCCTCAGCTGCAGGCATGGTGAGCCACGGGCTGCACCTTCGAGCACTCCTTATTCACCCCTCCTTATTCTGGCAGGCATTTGGGTTATTTCTTGCTTTTGATTTTTAGGAGCAAAAAGATGATAACACTCTTTGAATGGGCATGTGTTTTCTTTCCTCTAAGGCAAAGGCCTGGGAATGGAATTACCTGGCCACAGGGCACTTGTGCCATTTTACACTTACCAGCCATGTGCGAGAGTTCAGTTTCTCACATTCTTGCTAACCCTTGGTACTGTCAGTCTTTAAGTTGTAGCCACTCTAGTGGGTGTGCAGTGGTCTCTGTGTGGTTCTAATTTGCATCTCCCTGATGGCAGAATATGGAGCTTCCAATTTGTAAGCTGGTATGGTGGTTGGCCATGTGTGTGTGTGTGTCCTTTTTTTATTTATTTATTTTTATTTTTATTTTTTGGTTCTGGGGATTGAACCCAGGGTGCTTTGCCACTGAACTACACCCCCAGCCCTTTTTATTTTCATTTTGAGACAAGGCATGGCTAAGGCTGGCCTTGAACTTGCAACCCTCCTGCCAAAGCTTCCAGAGTCCTGGGGTTACAGGTATGGCCCCTGAGCCCAGCACGTGCATCCTGTCTGGTGAGGTATTCACCCAGGAGCTGTGGCTGTTCTGCCTAGGCTGTCCTTTACCATGGAGTTGGAGGATTTCTGTTCTGTACATATTCTGACTGCAAATCTGTCAGATATATTTATTGCTGATATTTTTCTCTTGGTCTTTGAGTTTTCATTTTCTTCGTGACATCTTCAAATGAACTTTCTGATTTTTTTCTATTTCATTTTTTAAATTTGTTCTAACTAGTTTATACATGACAGTAGAATGCATTTTGACACAGTGTATACAAATGGAGCACAACATGTCCTTCCTCTGGCTGTACGTGGTGCAGAGTTACACCAGTAGTGTGTGATGTAATCATACGGTGTATATAGAGTAATACCATCCTGTCCTTCCTATCCCCACACTCCCCTCTGCACAATCCAGAGTTCCTTCATTCTTCCCTAACCCCCCTCTAATTTTTTATGAAGTGTGCTTCTTCCAATTTTGTATGGTTATTACTTCTGGGTATTCTGAGAGTTTTTGCTTATCCCAGGGTCCCAAAGGAATTCTATTTTTCCTTCTAAGATTTGCAATTCCAGATTGTACATGTAGGCCTTTGATCCACCTCAAATTACTTTCTGTGTGTGGTGTGAGGCAGGAGTTGGTCTTTTCTGCACGGCCGTCTGCCAGGACCCCCCTTCCCTGTGGAGGGACCCTGTGTGTGGGCTGCGCTGTCGCAGAGGCTGTTTTGTCCCCCAGTGGCAGCACTGCAGTCTTGGTGAGGTTTTGATGGGGATGCACCCAATCTGTGGGTTACTCTGGGGAGAAGGGTAGCTGTGCAGTGTGGGCTCCAGCTGGCAGGCGCACCCCCTCGCCCAAGCCTCAGTGTGGAGGCCGGGCTGTCTCTGGGTAAGTGCACTTCTAACTTTTCTTTTGGATTCTGCTTTCAAACTGATCGTGTCAGCACACAGGAATGCAGCTGGGTTGACCTTGCACCTCACAGCTGCTCAACTCACTTGTTCTGAGAGCTTCTTTGTGGGATTTTTTGGATTCTCTGCCTACAGCTGTTATCTGAGAATAAGCACTGCTCCTCCTCCTCTCCAGCCGTGCACACGTGCTTGGATTCCGCCCCTTTTCTTCTGCACCCGTTAGAGCCCCCAGTGCAGGACTGATGGACAAGTGAGCAAGACGCCTTGCCCTGTGCTGGCCTCAGGTCGTGCTTGGTTGCTACCTGGCGCGATCCTGGCTGTAGACTGTGGTGATCTTGCTGAATCCAAGGAAACCCCTTCTGATCTCGGTTTTTGTCACAAATGGTGGCACCCTGAGTCTGGTGAGATGACTGTGTCTTCCTCTCTGTCCTGTTAAAGTGTGAACCACACTTATTTTTCAAATAAAAGCCAACACCAAGTCCCTGTGGTGGGTGGGTCTGGCCATGCCAGGCTCAGTCCGCACAGCAGGTCCCCCTGCGTCTGCAGAGCTGGGCAGAGCAGGCTTTCCTCAGTACCAGCATGCTTTGCCGGCTTCCCAGGTCACAGAAGGAAACGCTCTTGTCCTGCTCTCTGGAAAGTTTGATGTAAAATTTACATTATTTTACTAAATAATATCCTTATGTGTTTAGTAAAATTTACTGGTATAACCATCTTGATATGAAATTTTCTTTATTTCTTTAATTGATTGTGGCCCTAGCGGTTGAACCCAGGGGCACTCTACCACTGAGCTACACCCCAGCCTTTATGATTTTAGTTTGAGAAAAGGTCCCACTAAGTTTCCCAGACTAGCCTCAAACATGTGATGCTCTGCCTCAGCCTCCCGAGTTGCTAGGGTTACAGGCATGTGCCCTGCTGCACATGAAGTCTTCTCTGTGGGGATTTACAAGTTAAATATCCCATTTCTTTGGTACTTGCAGTACTTTTCAGATTCTCTACTATTGGGGGGGTTTAAAAATTATTTATTTATTCTAATTTGTCATATATGATGGCAGAATGACTATTGGGGTTTTGTAAATGATCCTTTTCTTGGGTCGTGCCCGCTTTATCTGAGTTTTCCCCACTGTGACGCTGTCCACAGTCGCTTCTCCTTGACCACAGCCAGGGTGATGCATCGCTGTTCCTCCTGGTGGCACTGCTGCCTCCCTGACCTCCCTTCCCCTCATCTCCCACTGAGGGTCCTTTCCAAGCACCCACTTTTAGCTTTGTTGATGTCTTTACTGTGTGTGGATTTTGGTTAATTTCTGCTCTTACCTGTATTATTTCTTTGATTTTACTCTTTTATTTAAATTATTCTCTTTTCCTACCTTATGGGCCATCAGACATTGTCTTAAAGAAACAGATGGTAAGTGTGTGGTCTTTGTCATGATCATATGGAGTATGGAAGAGTGAGCTCTTTCTGCTGCACCTCTGATGGCAAGGTGTCGTGTCTTGTCTTTTGCCACACTGGGGATTTCAGCCAGGGTTTCATGCATGCTACGCAAGCGCTCTGTCATGGAGCCACGTTCCAAACTCTTGTCTTATTTTCCTCCCTCAGCCTGGTTTGAAGACAGTTTTTGTTACTTTGGGTCTTCAAAAGTGCAGGTGCAGTTATCTTTGGGTTTGAGCCTAGGGCTTATGAGGCTCTTTGAATGTGAGTCTTTTTTTTTTTTTTTAATATTTTAGTTGTTGATAGGCCTTTATTGTATTTCTTATATTTGGTGCTGAGATTCGAACCCAGTGCCTCACACATGCCAGGCAAGAACCCAACCAGTCAGCCCCAGCCCCAGCCCCTGAATGTGAATCTTGATGCAGCCATCAGTTCTAAAACTGCCTGATCGTCATCTCTTCAGATACTGCTTTGTCCCCCCTTTCTTTGCTCTCTGGGCTTGAATTGCACATAAATTAGATCTTTGTGCCAGATCCTTTGCTTCTGAAGCTCCTGTACCTGTTTTGTGAAGGAACAGTTTACGTATCCCATCCTCTTGATGCTTTGTGAGTCAATGTGCATTTTCTTCTGATCCTCTTAAATGTCACATTACTCTCTTCAGCTGTGTCTAATCTGCTGTTAAGCTCAGTCACTGAGTTCTTCATTTCAGTTATTATAGTTTTCACTTCTAGAATCTCCATTTGATGCCGGGCGCGGTGGTGCATGCCTGAAATCCTAGCACTTGGGAGGCTGAGGCAGGAGGATTGCGAGTTCAAAGCCAGCCTCAGCAGTGGTGAGGCACTTAGCAACTCAGTGAGACCCTGTGTCTAATGAAATACAAAAAAGGGCTGGGGATGTAGCCCAGTGGTTGAGTGCCCCTGAGTTTGATCCCTGGTACCCAAAAAAAAAAAAAAAACCCAAATGTAATCTCCATTTGTTTTAGTTTCTGATTCTGTGCCCAAATCGTCAGTCATGCCCTTCCTTTTGTAGTTGTACTTGAGCATTTAATTTTCACATGTTCATTTCTGCCTTTTCTGAGTGCACACTTAAGGACACTCGTGTGACTGTGCAGCTTCAGCACCAACCAGAACACATTCACCCCACCAACAGGTTCAGCCCAGTAGCGCCAGCTTCTGCTGCCCTTTCCCCTCATCTCCTGCTTTGTCTCCATGCCACTGCCTGTCCCAGTCCCTCACGTGGGCAGCATGCAGCCCTTGTCCCTGTGGTCTGCCGTCTCACCAGGTGTACCAGCGCACATGCACCTCCTGCCTTTTGCTCCCCACTCATCTGCCTGTGGACCCAGTAGCAGTTCCCGCCTTTGGCTCCTGGAGGCCTTCAAGCACCATCTTTCTAAAGCCCAGTGCCTGATACCTCTGTTGTCTGGGCTCCCTCTAAGCCACTTCTGTTGTCTGTGTTTCCTCTTGGTCGGTGGCCGGGTGGTTTTTTTTCTCCTTGTGTGGCTAGTAGACTTCCTGCATGGAAACAGCAGTGATGAGTGCAGACTCTGGGTGACAAGTCCAGCCGGGGCTGGGAGTGATCAGAAGCTGTTTTCCTGGCCTCTGAGAGGGCTGGTCCATTTCCAGCTTGCTCTGATTCCTGGGGTGGCCCTCAGGGTACTTTTCAGGACCCCTCCTTTCCAAGGGGCCTTCAACTTCACCTTTCCTCACCCCTAAGCAAGTCTGGCAAGAGTCCTGTTCCACTTTACCACCTCTGCAGTGTCCTCCTTGCTGGAGTGGCAGGTGTCTGCAGGCGAAGAGGCCACATGCTGGCTCCCTATAGCCTGTCCTCCCTCATCCCAGCCCACAGTCTCCTGGAGGGTCTTAAATCACCTCCAGTCTCCCTCTGCATTGTTGCCCATCGCGTGTGACCTCGCGTGTGACCTGTGTGAGAGTAGGGACAAGGAGGGGTGGGTGGGTTGCAAGCAGCCACCTCCGGTCCTCTCGGGCACAGCGGGGGCTGAGCCTCGTGATGGCACTTACTTCCTCTCTGTGCTCCTGGCTGTAAAGAGGCTGCGCCCAGGTGGGCATCCTCAGGGCCCTGGCAGAGTACGGCATCCCCGTGGACATGGTCGGAGGGACATCCATTGGGGCCTTCATGGGTGCCCTGTACTCTGAGGAGCGGAACTACAGCCAGATGCGGATTCGGGCCAAGCAGTGGGCTGAGGTAAGTGGGTATCCTTCCCCTTTGGGAAGACCCAGGCCTCTAGGAAACAGCCCCACAGGCTTGAGGGGCAAAGGAAAGGACACTGCTGGTGGTGGGAAGCAGTCTGACAGAGGCCACTAAGTGATGGCACAGAGAGGCCTCTGCCACTGGAGAGAGAGTTGGCATTCCCACAGTGCCTGAAGACAAGAGGCACAGCCCACCGCAGGAGGCAGGGTACTGGGGCCACTCAGGAGCAGAAAGGAACGAGGTGGCCCAGGCCTGGTTTCTACAGCACAGGCAGGGCACCGGTGAGCTGCTTAGGACTATTCAGGGGTCATTCCAGCAGGCCCCGGGGCTTAGTACCTGGATCTGGGTGATTTAGGGCAGGGGAGTTGGTATGAGTCAGATGAGGGAGAGGCCAGGCATGAGCTCTGCCCAGCAGGGGGACATAAACTGCTCCAGCCTTGAGTCTGGCCTTGTTTTAAACACCAAATGTAGAATCAGAACGCAGAGCAGGCTCCCAGCTGAAGCTCCGCAGTGGGTCAGCTCCGCAGTGCTCTGCTGCTGTGCCGCTTCTCCCAGACAGTCTAGCCCTGTTGAAGCCGTGTGTGGGATCAAAACTGTTCGCGCTCTTGTTTCTAAAAGAGAAGAAAACTGTCCATCTTCCAGGCATAAGCTCTTGGATTGGGTCATCTGCTGTGTTCACAGGACCTGGGGATGCCACTGTCCCCACCACCAGGCCCCCCAAGGACCCTGCTGTGGGGCTCCCCATTCCAGAAATGGTTCTTTCCTGAAACAAGTCCCCCAGTCACTCAAACTCCACTCAAAAGAGATAGTGGCAGTTTCTAGGGATGGCTCCAAGAGCGCTGACCACAGGACATTGGTGCAGTGAGCAGAAGATGACTTGGCGAGGGTCTAGTCCCTGGCTAGGGGACAGGCTCAGGGCCCGCAGGAGGTCCTCTCCTTTACCTCCCTCTGCCAGTCTGGCATTGGACACCAGGTGTGGGAATGGTTCTTCTGCCATCCTGAGGGTATACTGGCCTGTGGAACCCTACAGGGAGGCCACCCTACAGGGAGCCACCTCTGGGCAGGGTGGGACAGAGCCATGTGCCCACTTGCACCATACTGAGGAGATGGGGTGGCAATGGGGCTTCCTCAGGAGTGGACCCAGGTCCTGGGCACAGTCCCAAGCTGTCCTGGTCCTGGTCCTGGTCCTTGTCCAGGAGCAGCAGTTCTTGCTTGCCTTGAAGGAGAGTCTTCACGCGACGTGAGCACACAGGCCTCTGCATGCTAGTCGGGCCCTGGGCTCTTCCTGTCACGTCTGAACCAGGCACCCTGCACACAGCAGCAGGGAGGGCCTTTGCTCCCTCCCTAGACCCAGGTCAAAGGCTGGCCTTGAGACCAGGTGGTCTCCAGCGGGGCCAGTCACAGTCATGCTCAGTGCTCTGCCTGCCCCACCCGGAGAGCCACCAGCAAAGCAAGGGCCAGCAGGCAGGGCACCCTCATGGAGGGGATGGGGTCAGCCCCTGTATCTCACTGGTCATATGCCATTTCTGGGGACCTCAGTGAGACAAGCAGTTGGGTCTGAGCTCTTCCTGCCATTGCCCACTCCACCTGGTGCTCCCACACTGCAGGCAGACCTGGAGGCCCAGGGTACAAGTGTGCTGTGAAGCCTGACTGTGGCCAGGGAGGGCCAGAGGATGTGGGGCTGGTTCCCAGCTTCTAGGCCCTGGGGGCCCCCGCTGCTCCATGCCCACAGTGTTGCTCCCCCAAGAACCCAGGCAGCCCGGGCCTGAGGACATGCCTGGACACCCATGTTCTGAAAGCACATCTGTGTCCCCATATCCTGCTCCAGAGAGGGTCCTGCAGACCCGGGTGTGAGCCCCTCTGCAGTGACCTTCATGTTCCCAGGACATGACGTCAGTTGTGAAGACCATTCTGGACCTGACCTACCCAATCACATCCATGTTCTCTGGAGCAGGCTTCAACAGCAGCATCTGCAGCATCTTCAGGGACCGGCAGATTGAGGTGCTTCCCCAGGGATGCCCTGGGAGCCATGCCACTCTTGGCTGGCACTGGTCACTCACCCTCAGTGCCCTCCTCTTTATCCTAACATGGGTAGGGCATCCCTGAGGTCCCCTGAGCCCTGTCCTCCCCACAGGACCTGTGGCTCCCCTACTTCGCTGTCACCACTGACATCACGGCCTCTGCCATGCGGGTCCACACAGATGGTGAGTGCCATCTCTAGATCAGGGCGTTGCAGGACCAGCCCAGTGGGTCAGTGGCCCAGGGGAGTGAGCAGACATGGGAGCATGGGCAAGAGGAGAGGTCTGTGAGGTCACCAAGGAGACAAGAAGCGTGGGCAGGTCTGCACAGGGAGGGCACCCTGGGCAGGAGGGGCAGGGCAGGTGGCAGTCAGGGTGTCCAGGTGGACAGAAGGGCCCTGTAGGGAAGAGTGAGGGAGGGTCATACTTGGGCACAGGGAGCTTAGGGTGGAGCAGCCATTGGGAGAGCCAGACAGAGTGACACATCCAGAGACCCAGAGGAAGACCTCAATTCTGTGTCCTCCTGGACCCTCGCTGCCTGCTCTTTCTGGTGCAAGCCCCTTCAGGGATGGGGGATCCATCTGCCAACCCTGGGCTCCTGGAGGTGGGGGCTTGTGGGCTTGTGGCCCATCCAAGGGGAAGTCCAGGATAGGAACCTATAGTGGGTGGCCAAAGCTCCTCCCCGGCCCCTCCCCCACTAGACCCTCTCTGCCCCCAGGCTCTCTGTGGCGGTATGTGCGTGCCAGCATGTCCCTGTCAGGCTACATGCCACCCCTCTGTGACCCCAAGGATGGACACCTGCTGATGGATGGGGGCTACATCAACAACCTCCCAGGTACTGCAGAGGGCTGGGGCTCCCGCCCGCTGGCACGCAGCAGCTCGGTCACTCGTCCTGCTCATGGCTGTCTGCCAGGGCTGCCTCCATGCCAGGAAGGCTGGGGTGGCACACGCTTTCCTTGGAGTGTGCCAGAGAACGTCAGGCTGGCATCAGAGCCCCAGGAATACACGCTTGTGCACAGGCACGCGCACGCACGGTGTGCTCCCAGCATATGGGCCTGCCTGTGACGCAGCAGCACACAGGACAAGAGCCAGGCAGACACACCAAGAGCAATTAAGTCCCATCTGCACCACAGCCAGGCGCTAATGGCCGGCAGGTATCGGCGTGCCGCGGGCGAGGCCCCACCTGCCACCTGTTGGACGTGCTCGGAAGGCCCGGCCATGCAGCGCCCTGCCCACGGCTGCCGTGAGCTGGGGCGCTCACGGGCTTCTCACCTCCACAGGCCTCCTGTGCCACTGGAGAGGGGCCTAGGCCCTGAGGAGCAGCACTCCCTTAGGGCTTGGTGAGGTGGGGTCTGGCCATGTCCCACAGGGTTCTAGGGTGCCCCCTGGGGCGTCCCCTTGTGCCCTGGCTCTGCGTTCCCTGGCCCAGGTGGTGACCAGAGCTGCTGCCTCCTCCCCAGCGGATGTGGCCCGATCCATGGGGGCAAAGGTGGTGATCGCCATTGACGTGGGCAGCCGTGACGAGACGGACCTCACCAACTATGGCGATGCACTCTCTGGGTGGTGGCTGCTGTGGAAACGCTGGAACCCCCTGGCCACCAAAGTCAAGGTAGGGTGCAGCCAGGTGGCTTCTGAGCCCATGCCTTCCCCCTGTGAGCAGGCTGTGGAGCACCTCCCAGGCTGAGTCCTGCAGGCCTGGGTCACTCACCACCACTGCCTAGGCCCTGGGGAGCCCACCAGAACACATCTCCAGGCCCGCTCAGGGCCTGGCTTGGGCCTGGGCCCGGGCCAGGAGGGACTGGGAGGAAGGGGCCGGGGCAGCAGTCTTGGACATGACTCTGCAGGTGCTGAACATGGCTGAGATTCAGACGCGCCTGGCCTACGTGTGCTGCGTCCGGCAGCTGGAGATGGTGAAGAACAGTGACTACTGCGAGTGCCTGCGGCCCCCCCCATTGACAGCTATCGCACCCTGGACTTCGGCAAATTTGATGAGATCTGTGTGAGTGTCGGCCACGGGCCACAGAGCAGAGGTGTCGGTGGGGGCAAGCTCTGGTGGTTGTTCGCTACCCAGCCTCCTGAGCACGGGAGGTGGGGGCTGCCTGTACCTCAGAGCAGGACCCGCTGTGTGTGCAGGAAGTGGGTTACCAGCACGGGCGAACAGTGTTTGACATCTGGGGTCGAAGTGGAGTGCTAGAGAAGATGCTGCAGGACCGGCAGGGGACAAGCAAGAGGAAGGCCTGCGCGGTGAGAGGGCAGGGATCTCCCCACTAGAAGAGGGCAAGGGGGTCTGTCAGGGCAAGGGTCACAGCTGCCTGGACTGAGCTGGCAGAGTGCCTGGGACATCCCCACACTGCCCCTCCAGGGCAGCCATGTGGTGGGCAGGTGTGCCAAGCAGGTGGCTGTCCTGTGCCTCATACCGCAGATCCTCACCTGCCCCAATGCCTCCTTCACCGACCTCGCTGAGATCGTGTCCCGCATTGAGCCTGCCAAGGCGGCCACGGTGGATGGTGAGTTGGTCGCCTAGGTGGTGGGCCTGCACAACAGAGGGTGGCCTGCTGACACTGTATGGGATAGACTGGGGCTGGCTGAGCCCCAGCACCCCACAGGTCTCCACCCCTGCCCTCAGGTAGTCACACACACCGGCATCCACTAGCCAGGGAGCTCAGCTGGCCAGCAGAGTGTCCCCACAGTAATGAGACAGGTCCCCCTGCCACCCCCTGGCTTCCCAGGCCTTTCCCACACCTGCCCCATACCTCAGCAGTTAGGGCTGGCCTGGGTGGAGCCCCTGAGCCAAAGGGTGGGCCCAGCATCCACCATGCTCCATCCTAGGCCCTGCACGGGGGGCTGGGGGCGGGTAGGGGGAGGCTGGGGGCCAGCCACTTTATTTGCAGCAGAACGGCATGTCTTCTCTTGAAGGGGGACCTGAGGGGCTCTTGTGGCTGCCAGGATCAGGAAGCTCCAGACACTAAGCTGCCTGTGTTCTGGCTGGCACTGCAGCCTCTGCTCACGAGGCTGGGCTAGGGCCCAGGCTTCTCACGCGGGGTTGAGAGTGGGTGAAGAGCTCTTTGTGGAAGACCCTTTGAGAGATGGGTAGGGGCTGAAAACAAAGCAGGTGCACGCAGGGCCTGATCTGCGGCAGCTCCCTCTGGCAGCCTAGGGTGGGTGTCTGCGTGGGCACCTTTGCCTCTGAGTAAGGGCTAGGGTGTGTGACCAGCCCGAGTTTCAGCTGTGGCAGACACAGCCCCTGTCCTTAGGCAAGGGACCAATGTGGCCCTCCTCTCTGCTCCAGACGAATCCGACTACCAGACTGAGTATGAGGAGGAGCTGCCAGAAGTCCCCAAGGACGCAGACGCGGACTTCCAGAGCACCCAGGCGGTGCTGGGCTCTGACTCGGTGAGAGGCTGGCTGCGTCCTTCCAGTGCCCCTTGGCTGGGCCTGTCCTCAAGACCCCAGGCAGGGGCCTGCCTTAGGGTCCTTGCTCTGGTTTTGCTGCCCACACAAGTGATGTGGCCCAGGATCAGCCCTCCTGGGTGGCAGCCTCCGCTGGTCTGCACCCTGACTGAGTAGTTTGCTTCCAGGAGGGAGAGCCCACGCTGCAGCATCCGCACCCTGGCCTGGCTTCCCCAGAACAACCCCAGGACAACTCACCTTCCTGGCTGCCTGGTCAGACTGCAGAGAAGCTGCTGCTCTGATGCTCCCCAGAATCCAGCGTCTTCTGGGAGCTCGACCCCAAGACTGAGGCTCCACCCGTGCCCAGGAAACCACTTCACCCACCTGAAAGAGAAGCCTCAGCCAGCTGGCCAGCATGTCCAGTCTCTACCCGCAGCCTGGGCTGGGTGGGGACGTCTCTGTGCCTCTTTTCTGCACTGGCACCCCTGCGCCCTGGGGAGATGAGCCAGCTTCCTGCAAGCCCCCCTGAAGTCTCTGTGAGGTGTGGGAACCCCAGGTTGGCGTGTTAATAAAGGTAGATCTGACTGTGTGGATTTGTCTCTAGGTGCCCAAGTCCCTGTGGCAGAGAAACGCCAAGATAAGCTGACGTCCAGCAGGAGGGGGACGGGGAGGGGTGAGCCGCGGTCAAAGGGCAGCAGCTTCCAGGCCAGGCAGGCAGGACGCTCAGGGTCTGACTGGAACTGGGGTCCCCCCAAACGAAAGTGAGTCCCTCAGGCCCTTTAGGCTTCGTTCGCCCTTGGAACACACGGCGGCCAGCTGAGGGCGCGGAATGACCACCAGGCCCTACTGAGGCTCAGAGTAGGACCCCAGGAGCCAGGTTTCCAGGCTCCGAAGACCCCGCCCAGCTCCCGTGACGCCTCGGGGCGGAGCCGGGTCTGGCCCCGCCCCGCCTGACGTCACGGGGCGGAGCCTCGGTCCCCGGTTCCGCCGCTCTCTCTCGCGGTCGGCGGGACAAGCGGAGTGTCCGACGCGGCCATGCGGGGCCCGGGCCCGAGCGCCAGCGCAACCCTGAGCCCGACCCCAGGCCCGAGCGCGACCCCCGGCGCGGCGCGGCTCCCCCGGCGGAGGCGGCGGGCGCGGGGCGCGCTCTGAGGCCCGGGGGATGCGCCGTCGCCGCGACCATGGGCGCCGCCGCCTCCAGGAGGAGGGCGCTGAGGAGCGAGGCTATGTCCTCGGTGGCGGCCAAAGTGCGGTGAGTGCGCTGGCCGGGCCGGCGCCCGGAGGCCCAGCCCCTCCCACGCGGTCTCTCGGGCAGTGCGGGCCATGCGCCTAGCTTCCGGGTGGGCCTCGGGCTCGCGACCCCATGCCCACCGGCTGACACGGCCAGACAGCAGGCAGATGCGCGGCCGGTGGCCCTGCCTGTGAAGCGGAGCGTCCGCCCCCCTGGGCATGGAGGGCCTAGGTGGGGGTGGGAGCATCGTGTTTGCTTGGGAGGGTCTTGCGAACTGCGGGAGTTGGGAATGGGCCCGTGGGCACTGACCTTGCCCCCTCTACCCACCCTGCAGAGCAGCCCGAGCATTTGGAGAGTACCTGTCCCAGAGTCACCCTGAGAACCGCAACGGTGCAGGTAGGGGTTTGAGGCAGTGCCAGCAGAGAGCCTGAGGTCCCCTGCCTAGGCCAAGCCCTGCCCCACTGGGTGAAGTGTGAGGGGGGCCTAGGTGCCTTGCTGGGCTGGCTTCCTCACACCCCCTGCCCTCCCTGGCCCAGAGCCCCAGGAGAAGCTCTGATCACTCATCACCATGACACCCACCCAGCCTGGGCCGTTGGCATGGCAACAGGCCTCCTGGCACCCCCAGGGCTGGCACCACTGTCTCCTGGGGCCAGCTGGTGGGGGGGAGGGGAGAAGTTGGCACCCAGCAAACTACTGCAGGCGGGGAGGGGGGGATGATTGTTCCTCCCCCCAGGATCACGCGCACAGGTAGCAAGGCCTGTCACCCCCTACACACACACACACACACACACACACAAGCTTCAGACCTAGATAGGAGGAGTGGGAGGCTTATAAACACCTTTTCTGAAGGCAGCAAGGACCTGGTCCAGCAGCCAGAGCCCCCCACATCAGGCCAGGTGCCTGCTGTGTGTTCCTTGCCTTTGACATGTCAGGAGACTAGAGCAGGCGGCATGCTCACCCATTGCCTCTCCCCTAGATCACCTGCTGGCTGATGCCTACTCTGGCCACGACGGATCCCCTGAGATGCAGCCAGCCCCCCAGAACAAGCGCCGCCTCTCCCTGGTCTCTAATGGCCGCTTTGAGGGCAGCCTCTCAGATGATGCTGGTGGTGGGAAGCCAGCTGTTGAGGGCCCCCAGCCCCGTGTGTACACCATCTCTGGGGAGCCAGCCCTGCTGCCTGGCCCCGAGGCCGAGGCCATCGAGCTGGCAGTGGTGAAGGGGCGGCGGCAGCGGCACCCTCACCACCATAGCCAGCCCCTGCGTGCCAGCCCTGGCAGTAGCCGCGAGGACCTCAGCAGGCCCTGCCAGAGCTGGGCAGGCAGCCGCCAGGGCTCCAAGGAGTGTCCTGGATGTGCCCAACCTGCTCCCGGGCCCTCCCCTCAAGCCTTTGGGCTAGAACAGCCGCCTCTGCCCGAGGCTTCTGGCCGTCGCAAGAAACTGGAGAGGATGTACAGTGTGGATCGAGTATCTGGTGAGGGGGCTCCTTGGCACCTGAAGATGTAGTTGGCATGCTGGGGCAGGTTCTGTGAGGCTGGGAACAGGTGGAGGCTGCCTGGGTCACGTCCTGCAGGCAGACTCAGAATGAAGCCCTTAGGCTCCTGCCACCACCTGCATGCCCTGTGGGCTGTGGCCTGCCTCACTTCCTCTGCAAAGTTCTTTTAGGCCCATGGTAGGCTCTGCCCTCCCAGCACTGGGTCAGTCAAGGAGTGCTTCCTGGAGGAGGGGACCTGGGAGGATATTGAGGATGAGAAGGATATTGAGGGATGAGCACACAGAAAGCATGGCTTAATTGCAAGGTCAAGCTGTCTTCAGGAAGTCCTGGGTAACTGTCTGGTGCCCAGGACTGTCAGCCTTTGTGGGGGCTACATGTAGAAGCTCTCTACACCACACAGTAGCCTCTGTGGGACATGCCTGGGCTTCAAGGAAGGGCTGTAAGGGCCCCCTGCTCACCCTTCAAGGGGTGAGTCTGACCAGGCTGACATCAGAGAAGGCTGGGGGATGAAATGAATGCTTTCTTTGAGCACCCCTGGAGACAGACTCTCAGAGACAGACTTTCAGAGGAGTGCTTCTCAAACCTGGGGCAGCCAGAAGGAGAGCGAGCAGAGAGGGCCTCAAGCCCTGAGTTTCTGAGTGTGAACAGCTGGGCAGAACCTAGTGTGGGGATTATTCCTACCTGGGAGAGAGCGGGGTGCCCGCTGGCCAGCATGGGGCCAGGCTGCAGGCCTGCTTGTGCCAGCACAGCTCTTTCTCCTCCTTCCAGATGATGTCCCCATCCGTACCTGGTTCCCCAAGGAAAACCTTTTCAGCTTCCAGACAGCAACCACAACTATGCAAGCGTGAGTTGTATGTGTGGCGCAAGGGTCAGGGGCCAGGTCACCTTTCCTTTGTGCTCAGGAAATACTGCCCCCTTTGCTAGCCTCTGGGCCCAGCTGGAGGCTGCTACTGAACAGCTGCACCATGCTGTGCAGGGTCTGCCACCAACCCAAGCTGAGGCTTGGAGTCCCAGGATGCAGGGTGGCTGCTTCCCCAACTCTGTAGCTCATGTCCGACTCCCACCCGCCCTGCCCATTCCTTGCCCCACTCCCTCAGGACCCCTACCAATCCTGTGGTCTGTCCTCACGGGACCTGGCCCAGGGCTGCACTGCTACTGCAGTCTCAGGTGTGGGTGGGGTGGTTCTCTTGGCCCCCACGCACCCAGATGGCAGCCTCCTGTCTCCAGTGAGACACAGGTGATTGTCACCCAGGGGTCTGCTCTTCTTTACTTGACATACGTCTGGGTTTCCCTTCCTAGGGGTCCCTTGGCTGCATGGTCCCCCACCCCATCTCCACCCTCTAGCTGTTGTCCAAGGCAGGGCACCAGCAGTCCTCTGCAAGACGACCCCCAGCCCAGCCCGACTGGGGCTTAGTGCTAGTGGTAGAGGCCCAGTGGCCTCAGCTTCCACTGCCTTTTCAGGGCTGGCCCACAGCCCAGCTGGTATCCTGTTGGTGCTTGTGAGGGACCTTCCCAATTGGTGACAGGAAGGGAACTAACTTCAGGGGCTTTGGGGCTGAGGGAAGCCAGGTCCAGGCTCACCTGTTCTTCTCTCTCATGCTGCCCCTCCCTGCTGTGGCTTCAGCATCTCGTAAGTACCCCATACAGCTTGTACCTGAGGGCATAGCTGTTGTCCTGGGGGGCCTCCCACCCTCAAGTAGGTCTGTGCAGGCCAGGGACCTGAGCCTTGACAGTGTACTGAGCCCCATGGGCCCAGCTTCCAGTGGTCACCAAGGCCACAGCAGGGCCTGCTGGGAACTGGGCCTTGGATGCCCCTGCTGGGCCCTCTGCTTGCGCCTGTGTCCCCACGTCTGTGTCCCTCCTGCCTCTGGCCAAGGGCAGTGCTGACTCGCGGTGGTTTCCCAGGGTGTTCAGGGGCTACGCGGAGAGGAAGCGCCGGAAACGGGAGAATGATTCCGCGTCTGTAATCCAGAGGTAGGGCCTGCCAGCCACTCGCCACCAGGGTCTGTCTCTGGTCACACTGGCCTGGCCTGGGCCCTCCCCACCCTGGCAGACCTGATGGGGGAAGGGTGGTGGCGACCACTGGCCTGGCCCTGCTCTGGGGACGTGGCAGGCAGGAGGGGCCTCATGGCCAGGGTTGTGTTTCAGCCACTGGGTCTGCACTTTGAGGGTACATTGACCGTTGGCCTGCGTCCATCTGTCTGGTTCCAAAGCCAGAACCATGGGTCCAGTGGCAAGGCCTACCTCCTGTTCTACCAACCTCAGAGGTGTTAGCTTGTCTGTCCATCTGAACACTGGCTCTTGGCAGGGCACAGTGTTTGGGGGAAGAGAGGACCAGCCTCCTCCATGTCAGCCTGCAGTCCCCAGACTGACTTGGAGATGGTGCAGACAGGATCACCTGATTGCTGTGCAGGAGGCTAGGACTCTCCACCCCCTGGGAAAGGCAGCCTAGTAGGGTGCAGGGTGGGCATGGGTTCCAGAGAGGATGTTAGGAATGGTCAACACTGGACCGGGAGCCTGAGAGCCAGCAGAACTGGCACGAAAAAGGTGGGGGCTTGCTCCAGACACAGGCACCGTTGTTCTGGGGCGAAGGGGTGTCCTAGGAAGGTCTCAGGAAGAGGCCATGTGGGATTTACCTTTGCATGAGCCGTCTGTGTGAGAGGCTGGAGCCAGGGAGAGCTCAAGGCTGCAAGGAGGGCGTTTGATCCGGGCAGAAGGGGGCAAAAGTAGAGTCTCTGTGAACTCAGCTGGGTGGGCCAGGGCCACTGCCCACTCCACTTGTGGCCCTCAGCGCCCCCTGCTTCCTTCCCCCCAGGAATTTCCGCAAACACCTGCGCATGGTCGGCAGTCGGCGGGTGAAGGCCCAGAGTAAGATCCCGGGCTAGGGCAGTGGGCAGCATCGCGCTCGGCTGGCTGGGGCTTTGCGAGCAGCTGACTGGAGGCCCTTCCGGGCTCCGCCCCTCCCAGGCTCCACCCCCGTCTCCGCCCTCAGGCTCCAGCTGCTTGCTTTGCAGACCCCACTCCAGTAGTCCTTCTCCAGGCTCCACCCCTCTCAGGCCCCGCCCCAGTAGTCCTCTCCCAGACTCCTCCCCAGCATCCCAGATTTGGTCCTGGGCTCACCAGTGGTGTCCCTGGACTCTGTTCCCACTCTGCTGGAAGCACTGCCTGCGAACCCCTACCCAGCGTTTCCCAGGTTCTGCCCCTGCCCTGAGTCAATGGTGGATGCTCCTGCCCCAGGACCGTCTGCCTTGTGTGATGTCAGACCCTACCCATGTGTCGCCTTCCACCTCTCCCCACGTCCCCCTGGGCCTCCTAGCCTAGGGCCTGAGTAGTCTCTGTCCCCACCCCCGCTGGCTAATGGGGGTTTTGCTCTCACTGCAGCGTTCGCTGAGCGGCGCGAGCGGAGCTTCAGCCGGTCCTGGAGCGACCCCACCCCCATGAAAGCCGACACTTCCCACGACTCCCGAGACAGTAGGTGTCCTGGCACAGGCCAGCCCACCTTCCCCAGAGGCTCCCCTAGACCCTAGACCCCAGGCCCCTGCCCGGGGTCCTGTGCCCGCACCGCTAGGCTTCTGCGCTTTTGCTCTGAGCCTCAGTTTGCCCATCTGTGAGATAGGGTGCCTAGCATCTCCAGTCTCTTAGGTGGGATCAACTAGTGCCAACAGTGCAAGGCCAGGCTGTGTAGGTCTGAGCTCACTGCCACTCCAGGGGCCCTGGCTGCAACTCACTTGGCCTCAGCTCTCACAGGCACACCCTTCCTGGGCCTCATATCCAAGTTGCCCCTTGCCCGTGAGACTGCCTAGGCCACTGGTACCTCTAGCCCAGTCCTGCTGGGCTGGCAGTGGCTCACAACGCCTCCCACCCACCCTGAAGACCCTCTGGGCCTCAGCTTGCGGTCACTCTGGGTGGCAGGGCCACTGTCCTGGTGACCCCTCCTGCCTCCCAGGCAGTGACCTGCAGAGCTCCCACTGCACGCTGGACGAGGCCTGTGAAGACCTGGACTGGGAGACAGAGAAGGGCCTGGAGGCCGTGGCCTGCGACACAGAGGGCTTCCTGCCACCCAAGGTCATGGTGAGGCACACTCCCAGCACTCCGTGCCCCTGGTGGAACACAGCCCTTGCTGAGCCTTCGCCATGCCCGACCTCCGTGGGCTGCTTGGGGAGCTGGTGGGGGTCCACCAGGGCTGGGGGCCTCAGGGGCTCCCACTTACCTTGCTCAGCACTGGGATGGGCGCTGAGTAACCCCCTGTTCCTCCAGCTCATCTCCTCCAAGGTGCCCAAAGCCGAGCACATCCCCACCCTCATACGCCGGGACGACCCCTCCATCATCCCCATCCTTTACGTGAGTGCCCCACCCCACCCTCGTGCCGGTCCCTCCTGCCCTCTCCATTTCTGGTCCGTGCCCAACCAATGTGCCTGGAGTGGGCTTCCCCAGGCTCTGACATGTGGCCTGTCTGTCCCCAGGACCATGAGCATGCGACCTTTGAGGACATCCTGGGTAGGCACCCTGCTGACTTGATCTCTGGTAGCTGGTGGGGGAGGGTGGCCCGGCCAGCCTGGGCAGTGCTCACACCTCCCTCTCCCCAGAGGAGATAGAGAAGAAACTGAACATCTACCACAAGGGGGCCAAGATCTGGAAGATGCTGATTTTCTGCCAGGTAGGGCCCAGCCCCTCCTTCCTACCAGGAGGGGAGGCCGGCGTGGCGGGGGAGGGCACTCAGGGCGGTGCTGCCACCGGCACGTGCATGCACACATGTGTGGAACAGGCACAGAACACTGCCGTGTCGGCCTCCCTCTGCCCCATGGCCTGACCACAGCCTCTTGCAGGGAGGCCCCGGACACCTCTATTTGCTCAAGAACAAGGTGGCCACCTTTGCCAAAGTGGAGAAGGAAGAGGACATGATCCAGTGAGAGGACTAGGCACCTGGGGTGGGGCTTGAGGCAGTCCTGGCCCTGGGAACCTGGCCCAGCGCCCTTGACCACCATCCCTGCTGTCCCCCCAGCTTCTGGAAGCGGCTGAGCCGCCTGATGAGCAAAGTGAACCCGGAGCCAAATGTTGTGCACATCATGGGCTGCTACATTCTGGGGAACCCCAACGGGGAGAAGGTGCGGGGCCAGACCTTCGCCTGTCTCTCACTGCCCTCCCTTCCCCTTGACCCTCCAGGGGAACCCCATGCCTAAGTCAGTCCTGGGGGTCCTGTCCCTGGCCCCCCACTCATGGCCCTGCCCCTTCCTGCAGCTGTTCCAGAACCTCAGGACCCTCATGACTCCTTACAGGGTAACCTTTGAGTCGCCCCTGGAACTCTCTGCCCAAGGTGAGTTGGCCCGGCTGGGTCAGTAAGGGCACAGGCCTGCTCCCAGGATGCAGGAGCCACCAGGCCTGAGCCTCCTGCCCTCCCTCCTCAACCCCACCAGGGAAGCAGATGATCGAGACCTACTTTGACTTCCGGCTGTACCGCCTGTGGAAGAGCCGCCAGCACTCCAAGCTGCTGGACTTCGAGGATGTCCTGTGAGGACACAGGCCTGCCCAGCACCACCAGGCCACTTCCTCTGGCCAAGGAGACCCAGGGCTGGGCTACCTCGTGCACCCAAGATCGTGTGGCCCTGCTCTTGCCCAGAGTCACTTCAGGGACCCTCAGACTTTGCTCAGGTTCTTGTGGGGTCTGGTCCTCACTGCACCGTGGGGCCACAGATTCCGTGGTCCTAAGGGCCTGGGAGAAGCCTCGTCCCGCGGCGAGTGGACACCTGGCAGCCAGGCGCTGCCCTGCCAGGCCTCGACTGGAGGCTGCAGCGCTGGAAGCCCTTGCACAGGGTTCATAGAAATAAGTGCAATTTTCTACACCCCGGAACAACCTGAAGGGAAGCATCATAACTATTTAACTAGTTAAGCGCTATGCTACTAGTTACAGCGTAGACAACCTGGCCCAGTGTGTGTTTGGGACCCACCGTCTCCCAGCCCTCAGCCCTGCCGTATTTGATCACCAGCACCAGGGTGGCCCTTCTGTTGGAGGCCGGTGCTGCCAGGCTGTCCGCCTGCCCTGTCTGCACTGGCCCCGTCTGTCAGCTTTCACCCCTCTCTACCCCTGCGCACTCTGACCTCAGCCAGCACTGAGCCCTGCAAGGGCAGCCTGGGCAGCAGGAGGGAAGGGCCCAGCCTTCCCTCCTCTGGGAGGCGGTGCTGGGCTGGCGCCCGCCCCACCCCCTCCAGCCTACCCAACTCTCTCTGCTGTTGAGTTCAGCTTTTGCTGGCCTCGGTCTGGAGGTCCCTTCGCAGCAGAGGCCTGGAGCTCAGCAGGGGCCTGGCTGGGTCTGGGCCCTGAATGGCGAGATCCTTGCTGGGCTCTGCACTTGGTATTGGACCCAACACCCTAGGCCTAGGAGCAGGGTAGCTGGCGGACTGTGGGGTCCCCTGACCGCCACCCCCCTCCCCACTGCCCAGCGCCCAGCAGCGTGAGCCCTCTTGTATATAGTCAGGGCTTGGGGGCAGGCCCCCCTTTTGCAGAGCCTCGGGTCTGAGGGCACCTGGCTGTGTCCCTGGCCAAGGGAGGGGGGAGTTGGGTTTCAGGTAATGTGTGATATCCCTTGGAGTGACAATTAAAACTGACCCTCTGCTGCGGCTGCCATCAGCCTCCTCTCCGTACATGTGCTGGTGGGGTTGCAGCTACTGTGGCTTGCTGCACATGGTGACCTGGGCGGTGGGGGTGAAGCCATTAGATCCCCTAGAAGGCACACACATGGGGCAAGGAGGGAGTGGAGACCTTTGGGGTACTGGGAAAACATGGTCCTGGCACAGACCATGCGGGGTCAGAGTGACCCCTAGCCACCTCTGGGCACCAAGTTGCCCATACCCTCAGGCCACCCTGTGCATATGGTCACAGTAGGAAGCCAGGGAGTGACTGCAGGACCTGCTGGCCATGCCCTCAACCTCAGTTGTTGCCCAGTGTCTCCATCGTCCAGACCGCAAGCAGACAGGACTCCGGGCAGTTCCTTTTCAGTGGTGGGAGCCAGAGCAGCTAGTGCCAGCTAGACCTGTGCAGGGCCACCGGGAGCTGGGACAAGTAGGCGGTATGGGCAGAGTCTGGCAGGCTTGAAGCCAAGGTGTTTAGAGCACAGCTTCCTCCTGGGTGCGTTGCCTCCAGAGCAGTCCAGCAGGGCCCAGGCCAGCTTGAGTGTAGGTTTCCAAAGGTGTAGGTGAAGCGCCCGATGTCTGTGTACCTTCACCTGTTAAGTTGTGACGTGGGCACGTCACATGGTGAGGAACAGGTTTGTAGGCTGCAGGTGCGCGGCTTGCAAGAGTCCCTGCCTCCTGGAACCAGCTCCGTGCTGCCTGGGCGGCCCTGGGGTGACCCTCTCCACACAGGCAGTGTCAGTGTCGCGGCCTCGCCTTGTGTTACTTAGCAGATCACGGGGGCATCATGTGCAGTCCCGAGCTCAACCACACCCAGTACCTGCTGTGCCATTGATAGGCCCTCTGCAGGGGCTGGCCGCCTTAGCAGGACTGCCACCCGTCATCCTCGGGACTCTCGTGGTTCTAGTGCCTGCGCCTCGCCACCCCTGCCACCAAGGAGAAGTGCAACAGGAAGAGACACCAAAGCCCAGAAGGTACTCAGGACAAATCAGCGTGCACCTAAGGAAAGTGCAGGAGGAGAGACAGACGTGTGCCCAGGGTGTCCCCAGCCACTCCAGTGTCCCTCACCCCCCAGCCCAAGTCAAAACAGCCTCCCAAAACAGTTGGGCAAGAAGCATTTGCAACACACATGAGATTAAGGATAATTTCCTAATTATTTTAATGTGTAAAGAGCTTTTATTGATTGGTAAGTGACGAGATGTGAAGAGAATGCAGAGGAGGAACCAGAGGCTAGCAGGACGGGAGGAAAGGCAGCCGTGGGAAGGTCCAGGAGGCGCCACCAGCAGGGAGCGGTCCTCGCCTGTTGGTCTGGCCAGCGTGGAGAGCGTCAGCTGTGCTGGGGAACCCTCCTGGGTGCGGCCTGGCGACAGTGCTGCCATGCTCACAGCTGGCGGCTCAGGTCCCCTCCAGCAGCAGCCTCCCGGGGTCCCTCCTGTGAGGAGCCATGGCCCTGCTGCCCACCCCCTGTGTCCAGTGCGTGGCCAGGTCCTCCAGACAGCATCTAAAAAGTTGTCACCCAGCACAGTCGAGCCCGCCAGAGACCTGGATGCCACAGTCTGAAGCATTAGGTCAGGCCACAGCCAATGCACTGTTCCCAGCTGCTTGCCTCCTTGGACAGCAGGGTAGAGGCCACCTTGCCTCCCCACACAGTGCTGCTCCAGGCAAGCATCTCTCCTGGGTGCAGACCCCCTGGTGCACGTCCAGGCTTGCACGTGAGAGCCCAGAGGAGCCCCCGGGTGGCCCCTTGACCTGACGTGTGCCCGATCAGTGTGCGCCCAGGGAGGGCGAGCCTGGGTGGCCTGGGGTCAGCTGGCTGGGTGGAGCATTGAGGGTGTGCCGAAGCGTGACTCCGTCCGGCTAGGGAAGAGCCTGTGGGCGTGACAGCCAGTGGCGGAGGCGCTGCCCTGGCTCACCAGCAGCTGGGTGCTTCTTGGGGGCAGAGATAGCTGCTTCTGATGTGGCAGCAGGGCCCAGGGGGCCCGGTCCCATCCCCCAGCTATAGGCAGGGGGTGGGTTCCTCTGCCACCTCCATGCTCTTTGCCACCTCTGCTTCCTGACTGAGGGCTGGGAAGGGGGTCCCGGAAGCTGCAGAGTGCCAGAGAACTCCTACCAAGCTGCCTGAGCGCCCCCCGCCATCCAGGCTGTGTGTGTCAGCCTGCCTTGGGCCATTCCCAGGTCCACCCTGTGGTGCATACGTGTGTTCAGAGCAGACTGTGCCCCAAAGACAAGCAAGGGAACTGACCCTGAGCCCATGGCCCACTGAAGCTGAAAGGCTGAGATGCCAGGACTCCCACAGAGTGGAAGATCCAATCTCCTACTAATATTCAGAACACTACTACAAATCAGAATTGCTTGGCACCTAATGAACCATGAAGATATTGACTGATGGGAAAAGCCAACTGCAGACCCCAAGGATGAGAAGGTGGGCATAGAAACATACAACAAAGACATGATTGTGAAATGACCAAAAATACCAGCTATTCAAAGGCTAAGGCAGGAGGATGGCAAGTTCAAGTCCAGTCTCAGCAACTTATCAAGATCCTGTCTTAAAAAAAAAAGAAAAAAGTCAGGTGTGGTGGCGCCTGCAATCCCAGCAAATTGGGAGGCTAAGGCAAGAGGATCACAAGTTCAAGGCCAACCTCAGCAATTTAGCCCTAAGTGAGACCCTGTCTCAAAGAAAAAGGTTGGGGATGTAGCTCAGTAATAAGGTGCCCCTGGGGGTTCAATCCCCAGTACAAATAAAGACTGGGGATGTGTGTAACTCAGTGGTAGAACCCCCCCTGGGTTCAATCCCCAGTACCAAAAATAAATAAAATCCTTCCACCAGGCATAGTGGTGCATGCCTATGATCCCAGCCAATCAAAGACAGAGGCAGGAGGATGACGCATCCCAGGCCAGCCTTGGCAACTTAGGAAGACCCTGGCTCAAAATAAAACAAAGGGCAGGGGCTCATTGGCAGAGGCTTGCCTAGCATGCATGAGGCCCTGGGTTCCATCCCCAGCCCCACAAAATAATAAAAACAAAGCAGCCCTCTCTGGAACACACACACCTACGCAGATGCACACAGGTGCACACCTAGTGGGGAGTCTGAGGGGCCTGGGCCACCTCTGAACAACGGTCACTGCTGGGGCAGGTGGGACAACTGGCACAGAGGCAGACACCAGCCTTGCCACCTTTTCAACCACTGGGCCTGTGTTGACCTTGGCAGCTTCTAAAGAGACGTTTAAGGCTAGGGGCACACCTAGCACGCTTGACACGTTGAAGCTCTGGGTTCATCCCCAGCACCACAAAAGGGGGGAAAAATCAAAACAAAAAACTCAAACGAGCCATAAAAAGTACCAGCAAGAATTTCAGAACTAAAAAGCACAATCACCAAAATTGAAAAAACAACCCCCTCCCCAAAACCAAAACCCTCCCTGGGCAGTCTCAAAAGTGAAGGGCCCTTGGAGAGGGAGGAGCTAGAGTGGGATCCGAGCAAAGAGTGGAAGGTCAGTGTCACCGGGGCCCCAGAGCAGTGGGAGTGTGGGACGTGGAGAACAGTATCTGAAGAAATAAGACTGAAATATCCCAAGTTCAGGGAAAGCTACGAACCTCCAGGTTCAAGACGCTCAGTGGACTGAAACAGGAACCCCCGCTCCAGCACAGACCGCACTGTCCAAGGCAAGGACAAAGGTGAAGCCACCAGGTGCTGGGGAAAGCAGTCCCGCCCACCCAGAACAGTCCGGAGCTGGAGTCCCGGCAGGGTCCCGCATGCCTTCCTCCGAGACCTCTCTCCTCCCTGTGTCCTCTTGTGGCCATCCCTGTGTGAGCATGTCCTCATCTCCCCTTAGAGGGTCTCATGTCATGTTGGCCCACAGGTGGAGGGCCTGGCACCCAAGGCTGTCCCCCTCAACTTCAGACGCCAGCGTCAAGCCCAGGTAAGTCTTCCTGTGCCTTTGACAGTCAGCTACAGACCAGCGGCCCTGTGGCCCCTTTCAGGTTTGATTGATCTGCCGGAGCCACAGGGCTCAGGGAAGCTCTTACCTGTGCTCCAGGGCAATGGCATCCTATTATGAAGGCTGTACAAAGAGGAGATGCAGAGAGCAAGGCGGGGGAAGGTGCACAGCGTCCAGGTCCTCTCCGGAGGACCTCCCAGGAGCCACCACCTGTTAGGCTATCCTGAAGCTTTCTGAATCCTGTCCTTTGGGTTTTAGAGAGAAAGTCCAGTTTCCGTGGCCTGTGTTGGGGAGAGAGTTATGAGCCAGGAACCATAAGCAAAATGTGATGTATGTGCTTAGGCATCTCATGATATCATAGAGCACCCCGGCCTCTGAACACTGATTCCTCACAGCAACGCAGCAGCATCCAATTCAAAAGACACTGAAACATTACCAGAATCCCATCAGTCACTAACAATCAGTCACATGTATCATCATGCTGGATGAATGCGTCTCCCAGGATGAAGCCTCTAGAGTTTGCTGGCCTCCATCTGATCTTGCTAGGTCTAAAAGCACAAGTGGTCTCAGCAAACATAGTCATGCCCTTCCAGGTATCTGGCATAACTGAGCAAAGCGACGATGGCATCTCTCACTTGGAGCCTCTTCCCAGGTATTAATGTAGCATCGTATTTCCCTTCATTCATAACTTGTTTATCCATTTCTTTACTCCTAGCCACTATTATTGTTCTCTCGATTAATAGCAAACTTTTCCACCTTTGGAGGTGGTGGCAGGTTTGGCCGCTGTGCTGGTCTGCTAGCCTAGCAGCTGCCCCCACCTTCCATTCCCACAGGCAGTGCGCACAGGTGCAGAGCCCGAGGCTGTGTCTGCTGTCAGGGTCTCCAGCTCCAGCCACACGGTGCTGCCAGAGGGGTGCAGGCACCCGCCCCTGGACCCCTGGGACGGAGCTGGTGCAAGTTGGAGACCTCATCTGGCGCTTCCTGCTTCCTGCACTTGCAGTTCCAAGCCCTGGGTTCCCAGACGGCTGCACCAGAAGGGGCAGAGGGGAGCATCAGCACCATCCCCCGTGCTGCTGCCCTGCAAGGGCTCCCCAGACCCAGCAGGAGAACCTGGCTGCTGCCACCAGAGGAAAGAAGGGACCTCCACGTGGGCCGGTGCTCCGTGTGTGGCAGAGAAGCTCAGGAGTGTCGTGTTCAGGAAAACGAGGAGTGCACGTGGGCCGCCTTGCGTGGTAGCGCTTGGGAGGCTTCAGGTTCTTTTCAAAGGGAACTTTGCTCGCGGTGAGCAGAGGCACCGGGAGCGCAACCTCTCCCCCAGCACAGGCCCCACGTGGTCTGCTGCTTCACGCCTGTCAGTGGTGACGCTGGCGTGTACACACCCCATCATCAGGCTCTGACAGCATGTCCCCTGGGCGTTATTTAGTCTAAGGAAAACACACTCTTGAGCTGGCAGCACACCTGGGCACTAGTCACCTGGATTCACAAAGCTCTGAAACCTGTTCTTTAAGAATTCAGGCCTGGAGGAAAGCAGGCACGGGAGGCAGGCGGGGGTGCTCGCGGTGCTTCTGGGTTGCTGCTTTGTGGGTCCCGTTGTCTTCTCTCCTGGTCAGTCTCCTCCCCTTTCAGACAACCCATCTTTCCATGCCAGGTCCGCTTCTCCCCCAGTGAGCCTCCATGGATGGTTCCTTTGCTCGCAGACCAGGAACTGCCGTGACTCAGCACCCTCCCGGCCTGCTCACAGTTGGGCATCGCAGGCTGGGCCCTGAGCTCCTCGTCACTGAGCCTTTCCAGGGGAAGTGTGTCCAGACGACATTCAAACATCCAAATCCGTGTGGTAGCTCCTGCCTGGCTGCTCTGTAGCACTCGGAGCACCTGCATTTCCCATGGGCAAGCCAAGCCCAGAGATGAGGCTGTCGTGTCCCCAGGGCTGCCAGCTTCTGTCACTCTGGCCAGCTGCGCACAGGGCCTTGCCCTGGGGAGTCTGCCTCCCGACTCTCTGCAGCCCGGGTCTCTGCCCCAGGCAGACAGCTGTGCTGCAAGGGCCTGCAGGACCCATCTCCGCGCTGCTGCAGGCTCCCATGCCCACCCATCCCATCACACACGCAGCCCCCTGAGCTGAGCACGTGGGGACACCAGGCACCTTCGAGCCTGAAAGGGGGCTCTTCAGAGGCGTGGGTGGGTTCTCAGCAAATGGAGGCCAGCAAACCCAAGAGGCCTCACCCTGCGAGGGTGAGCTCACCAGGGCCTCTGCTCGCCACACGTGCCCCTCCCTGGCTCAGAGCCGGTTCCCCAGGCTGTCCCTTCCCCAGGCCAGCTTCCATGGCCCTTCTGCCAGACCAGGAGTCTGTAACCCTCGCCTGGCACTCACCCTGAGCCCTGCTTCCTCGGGATCACCGTCCACAGCCCGGCCCTCCCGGGGGTCAGTTGAGAGCAGAACACACAGCCCCGCAGGCCACCCAGGAGTCTGTCCCCCTGGCGGTGGGATCCTGTGTAAGGTATTCCCACTTCGTCACGGGGCTCTGCTGGGCCCTGCCGCCCCGTCAGCCTGTTTCCCCGACGTCCCCTGAGACTCCGCGTGCCTCAGCCTGCGAGACCCGCCCTCCTGCACTGAGGGGCTCCCACAGCCACAGCAGGGCAGCTGCTGCCTTTGCGGGGAGTTCTCCAGTCCAGCCCCCTCATCTGGAGGTGCACACGGGCCCTTACCCGACCCCAGTGGCCTGCCACCAAGGGCTGTCAGCAGAGACCTGTCCAGCCCAGCACTGCAGCTCCTGCTGTGCCCTGTCTCCCGTCACCTCCCCGGGCTCTGCTAGCAAGTCCGAGAACGCTGCCGGAAGGGTGGGTTCACGCACCCGCCACTGTCCACTCCAGTGAGACTCAGTGCCCACCATGCTAGTCAGGTGAGGCGCGTCACTCCACGGGAAGCATGTCCAAGTCCACCAGCCCTCACCCTCCTGACGGGGCCTGGCTGGACTCTGCTCCATCAGTGCCCATTCATGCACCTGACTTCTCTGAGTGTAGCCTGGAGGCGGGACCAGGGCCTGCCGCGTGCCAGGCAAGCACTCCACCGCTGAGCCGTGTCCCCAGCCCTTTTCATTTTCTTTTGGGACAGGGTCTTGCTGAGCAGCCCAGGTTGGCCTGGAGCTCGAGAGTTGCTGGGATCACAAGTTCCCACCTGCTGACACCCTGCATTTCCTTTAGTCACTTAATTCCGCCCTCCTCCCTGGAGTCCTGGCACTCCCTTCGCATTCCCTGGCCACTGACCTAATGCTCCGTCAGCACCGCAGTCCCAAGGAGCTGACTGAGGCTCAGGGTCAACATGGCCTCTGGGACTGTCCTTGAGTGCGCAGCAGTAAGCCACACGGGCCAGAGCAAAAGGGGCTCCCTGTGACCTGGGTCCTGGTCACTGTGAGCCAACCCACATGGTTGCACACTGTTGCCAATCTCTGAGACCAAGAAGTCTGGACTAAAGTGTTTACTGAGCTGCTGCGCCACCGCCAGGCCTGGCAAGAAGGTTCCACGACTTCCCCGGGGACTGAGTGGCAGCAGGTGTTCTACAGGACCTGGGCCCAGCGTGTTCTATGAGAACGTGGGAAGGAAGACGTGAAGTGCGCATCTGCCACCTGCACTGGCTGTGGACAGGGAACAGGAAGGCGGAGGTTGGGGGGCAGGAGGGCTGTTGGACGAGGCTTCCAGGGTCTCAGCACACTCTGGAGGGTCTGTTGGTGGTGGCTTCACTTCCCTGGCCTCTTCCCCCATTAGCAATTTCTTTTTTCTTTTCTTTTCTTTTTTTTTTTAAATGTCTTTATTTTATTTGTTTATTTATTTTCATGTGGTGCTGAGGATTGAACCCAGGGCCGTGCACGTGCTAGGCGAGCGTTCTACCACTAAGCCACAAACCCAGCCCCCCATTAGCAATTTCTGACCCCCAACTGGGTTTGTGGATTCCAATCATAAACCAAGAGCTGATTGAGCAATGGGGGGGCTCGTCCTTGGCCACAGGGTGAGGAGGAGCTGGGGAAATGCCTGATGGGTCAGCCTCCCAGGAGAACAGCTGTGAGGGTCCTCCCGGGGGCCAGGGGGAAGGGGCTCTGGTGAGCGAGTGGGGGGGCTGCCAGAGCTCTTCCCAGGAAGGCTGGGGTCCCTCCTGAAGATGGGACCACCCTCCATCCAGCATCCTGTGGGCGGGTTGTGGCCCGGCCTGCAGTGGGTCAGGCCAGGGGGTACTGGCGGGGGGGTTTCCCTAGGGCATCTGGACAATCGGGTGGTCACGAGTCCCGGTGAACCGTGGCCCGGGTGGCTGCTCTGTGGCTGGAACTGGTTTTGCCCTGTTCTATAAGGCTTCACAGCAGCAGCCGGGTCCCACTGTCCCCACGGCTGGCTAGGTCGGTATCTAGTCTGAGCAGAACCTGGTTAGCAAAAAGGTTTGTTTCTCAGGATTTGAGAGGGTTTCCCTGGTGCCACCCTTGCCCTCTGGCCTTTGTCATTGAATTCAGGAAGCTTGGGGGTCTTCCTAACGTGGGGTGAGTTGCTGGGCACTGCTGTGGCCTCTGGAGGTGGCGAACGGGCCTGGCAGTGGCTCCGTCCACGCCAGCGCGGCTGCCCCGGGAGCAGCCTCCTGCGGTGCAGGGCAGCCCTCGCGCTCCTCTGGGCCGCGTGGACACCGAGACCCCACCTAGCCCCACTCTGCGTCCACAGGGCCAAGCCCCGGAAGCTGGTGGGTCCTCTGTGACCAAGACCTCCCTTACAGGCAGTGTCTGTCTGACTGGGGCAGCCTCCCTCTGTGGTGGCCTCGAGGCTGGCGGCCGGGCTCAGACCACCATCTGGGCTTGGTCCAGCCCAGGGCCCCACCCAGGACGCACTCCGGTTCCACTTTAGTGCTCACGGATGGCAGGAGCCAGGGCCAGGGCGTCACTTCCCTCCTGGTCCCGCACGTCCTGTGCGTGGTGGGGCAGCCCGGCTCCCAGCTCCAGGGTCCGGAGCTCGCCGCAGCCCCTGCCCGCAGCCCCGAGGCTCCAGATCAAAGTTCCTGTCCCCTGGCCTTTTACGCTTCCTCTTCCCACGCCACGTGTTCCTGTGAGCCACGCTTCCCCACCAACCCCACTTCCCTGCCACCAACTCTGCAGACACAGAAGGAAGACTCGCGCAGAGCTGGGCTCTTGTGCTGGTGCTCACAACACAGGCAGACTCTTGTGGCCCCCAGAGGGAGGAGTTTCTCCCCACCAGCAAGCGACGGGATGCTGCAGCCAACACCAGCTGGTGCCTCTGTTCCAGCTCAGCTCTGCAAGTTGAGGACTGTGTCACCAAAACTGCCCCAGGTACCAGCACAAGCCCACGCTGACCTACCTGTGCTCTGGCCACCCGGCTATAAATCCGGTCCCCACAACCTCTGGTTGGGTTTTGTTAATTTTATGGAGTGGTTCAAAGAACTCAGGGAAGCGCGTGCACCATCTGATTCATCACAAAAGATGCAGATAAAGAGCTGCAGAGAGCGTGTGGGCGGGGCGGCCCCAGCGCTCAGCCTTCCAGGAGCTTCCTTTTCTTTCTTTCTTTCTTTTTTTTTGAGTAGGGATTGAACCCAGGGATGCTTAACCACTGAGCCACATTCCCAGCCCTTTTAATGTTTTATTTAGAGTCGGGGTCTCACTGAGTTGCTTAGGGCCTTTCTAAGTTGCCAAGTCTGGTTTTGAACTCATGATCCTCCTACCTCCTGAGCCACTAGGCCTCTGGGATCACAGGCGTGTGCACTGCACCTGGGTCACACCTGGAAGCTTTCTGAAGCCTATCTTCTTGGGTTTTCACGGAGACTTCATTGAACAGGTGTGACTGGAACATGGGCAGCCATGGTTGGACACCAAAGCTGTGACCTGCTGCTGTGGCCTGCAGGAGCCCAGCGAGGCCTCGTGGAGCCCTCCTCCCTCCAGGCATGGGCAGGACCCTTCTGGAGTGAGGGTCGTGTGAGCCAGAGCCAGGTACTGTGGGGTGGAGAAGTGCTTTGTGGCCAGCTGCTACACTGAAGGCTGGGCAGCTGAGGGCCTCCATGGCACGCCTTGCGGGGACTTCTGAGGCTTGCCTCACGGCACCCAGAGCACAAGGTAGGTGCCTGCAATCTGCTGGCGCTGAGCCTTGCTGGGGTCGGTACGGAGCCTGCGCTGCGCATCCGTGCCAGAGGCACGCTGCGGGCTGACCCTGAGCTTTGGCGCCTGACTCGTGCCGGTGGAGGTCCTCCAGCTCACGGGGCCTCCACCTGCCGCACGGCCTCGCTGAGCATGGCAGGCAGCACTTCGGCCAAGACTTGGGTGCTGTGCACAGCACAGTCACCGAGAAGAAGCACAACACGTGAGGCAGGTCCTGCACAGGCCCGAGAGGTCACGGTCTGTGTCTGAGCAGATTGGGACCGTGAGCACTGGGACTCTGCGCATCGGCCACTCAGAAGTTCCTGCTCTAGACGTGTCCCTGGGTGACCAGAGGTGCTGAAGTGTGGACCAGAAGGCCTCCATGGACTGGGGGTCAGTCCACAGTGAGCTCACAAATATCCAGTCCACAGACACGAGGACCACCGTTTCGAGCAGCGGCAGCACAACTTAGATCCAGCACGTCAGTCCTTCAGCCGAGAGTCTGTGTCCACCGAGAAGGACCGCACGACAAGAGACCTTGCTCCCCGTTTCGACTGACGGATGGAGTGTCCTAGAGACCCAGGCCAGGAGGGCACACCAGGAGCAGAGCCGCCCCCTCGCAGGCCGGTGGCCTGGAAGCACTGCCCCGGACACTAGGCAAGCAGAGATGTTCCTCCCGCCTCTACCCACAGGGCGCCGGGAGCCTCACCAGGGCAGGGTAGGCGAGAGGAGGAAGGAAGCAGGCCGCAGGGGAGGCCAGCCTCCCTGGTTCCGGAGGACACGAGGGGGATCTGTGTCAAAGCGCCAGGCCCCGTGCCACGTGCCGACTCTCTAGTGCCAGAGAGTGAGCTCGGGGAGGTCACGGGTGCACGCCCCTCGGGTTAATGCTACTTCCTTGGGCAAATGAACAGCATCTAGCAGTCTTAAGATTTGCTCATAGTTCTTTATAGACGTTCCTCCGGTTGTTTGAAATCCTCTTTCTTTCCAAATTGCTGCATGTGCATGCAGGATTAGATAGGCATATTTAGAATCAGTGTAAATATTAACTCTCTGCTGCTTCCCTAACTCCAGTGCTCTCGTTAGGGCTATTAGTTCAGCTAGCTGCTAGCTAGTGCCTGGGGGCAAAGACTGTGCCTCAATGGTGTCATATAAAGTCACCACAGCATATCCAGCTTTGCGTTCTCCTTGCTCTATAAAGGAACTCCCATCTGTGAACATGGTGAGGTCTGGATTGGACAAGGGAAGGTTCTGAAGGTCCTCTCGGGCTGAGTAATTTATAGCTAAAGACCTGTTGGCAGTCATGCTTAGGATTTCCTTCTAACTTTTCTGGAAGGAAGGTGGCTGGGTTTAAGTTGGAGCAAGTCTTTATCTGGGTTATGGGTCCTTCTAAAAGTAAGGTCTGATATTTTAGAAGGCGACTGTCTGAAAGCCATAGTCCTCCTTTTGTGTTTAAAATTCCTGTAAGGTCGTGGGAAGTGTATACAGTAAGGTCTCTTCCCAGGGTGATTTTAATTGCCTCAGGAGTTAGTAAGGCTACTGCTGCTATTACCCTGAGACAATGAGGCCAACCTCGAGACACCTGATCAAGTTCTTTTGCTGAGATAAGCTACTGGCTGTAGAGCTGGTCCATTCTTCTGCGTGACCACTCCCAGAGCTGTTTCCTCCTCTCTCAGTGACAAAGAGGTTAAACTTTTGCTTAGTAGGTAAGCTGAGGGCAGGGGCTTGAAGTAGAGCCCCTTTTAAATGCCTTAAAAGCCTTAATTTGTTGGGGTTCCCATGTCAGGGAAGTTGCTCCTTGGCTTAATGTTTCTTTGAGGAGGCTATAAAGAGGCTTAGCTAGTTCCCCATATCCGGGAATCCAAAGCCTGCAGTATCCAGTTATTCCTAGGAAGCCCCTAAGTTGTCTTATGGTCTGAGGTAAAGGATACCTTCCTATGGGGGCTATTCTTTCCCGCCCTAGTCTACGAGTTCCTTGAGACAGCTGTAATCCTAAATATTGGACTTGTTTCTGACATAATTGAGCCTTCTTTTTTGAAACTTTATAACCCTTATCAGCTAAGAAGTTTAGAAGCTCGGTAGTGGCTTCTTGACATTCCCTTTTGGTAGAGGCATATAAAAGTATGTCATCTACATATTGGAGAACAGTTACAGATGTTTTGTCTCTGAATTCCTTTAAATCTTTAGCTAGAGTTTGGCCAAACAGGTGAGGGCTGTCTCTAAATCCTTGGGGCAACACTGTCCAGGTTAATTGAGATCCACTATCTGGTTCCTCAAAGGCAAACAGATATTGCGATTGGGGGTCCAGCGGAATACAGAAGAAAGCATCTTTTTAAATCTAACACAGTAAACCAGGCTGCTGCCGCTGGAATTTCAGATAACAGAGTGTATGGGTTAGGAACCATAGGGTGGAGGGGCACCACTGCTTCATTAATTATTCTGAGGTCCTGAACTAGGCGCCATTCCCCATTTGATTTTTGAACTCCTAAGATAGGGTGTTACATGGACTATTGCAAGGTACTAAAAGTTTTTGCTGTTTGAGGTTCTGAATGACTTTCAATAGTCCCTCTTTTGCTTCTGGGCGTAAGGGATATTGCCTCTGGTGTGGAAAGACAGAAGGATTTTTTAAAGCTATTTTGATTGGGACTGCACTTTTTTGCTCGTCCCGATTTTACCTTCTGTGGCCCACACTTCAGGGTTTATGTCACATTCTAATAGAGGTAAACATAATGGTCCCTCTGGCCCCAAATTCATTGTAACAGAGGTCTTAAGTTTTGAAAGTAAATCCCGTCCTAATAAAGGGGTGGGGCACTCTGGAACTATCAGGAATGCATGAGAAAACATCATTCCGTCCCACTCACAACTCAGTGGGGGAGTGAACTTTCTAGTTATACACCTTCCAGACACTCCTTGCACCGTCATGGTTTTAGAGGAAAGGGGTCCAGAATACGTTGTGAGAACAGAATAACTGGCACCAGTATCTAAGAGGAAGTTGACCTCTTGGCTCCCTACGGAGAAGCAAACCCGGGGTTCACGTGTGGTGATAGGAGTTACGGGAGCCAGAATCGACCCTGGGCCCCATCAGGCCTGTGTGGGAGAGTCTGGCCTCAAGGACCTACGCCCCTCAGGACAGTCACTCTTCCAGTGGTTGCCTTGACATTTAGGGCAGGGCTTCGGAGGTGGCCGCTTTGCTCGTGAGCACTCCTGCTTGAAATGTCCTTCTTCTCCACAAATGGAAACAAGTCCCTTTTGTGGATTGGGGAGCATTTCGTACTCCTCCTTTTCCACCCTGGGAGCTTACTCCTTTAAGAGCTAATACCAGCGTCTCAGTCTTTTTTCTGTCTCTGTGCTCTTTCACCCCTTATTTCCTCCAGGTCTCTATTATAAAAGACGGAAGTAGCAAGTCGGAGGATATCATCTAAAGATTGATCAGGGCCATATGCCAATTTTTGTAACTTCCTCCGAATGTCTGGGGCCGACTGGGTGATAAATTTGTCCTTTAAAATTATGTGGCCCTCTGCGGATTCAGGATCCACGGTGGTGTGCTTTCTCATTGCCTCCCTGAGTTTCTCCATGAAGATAGCAGGACTTTCCTGCGGGCCCTGAATAATTTCTGACATCTTAGAATAGTTAATGGGCTTTTGCTTAACTCTTCTAAGGGCCTCAAGAATTAGCATTTGAAAGTGACTAAGTTTCCAAGCATCTTGTTCATCGTTTGGGTCCCAATCAGGATCGTTCCTGGGAACTGCCTGTGCTCCTGACGGCTAATTGGGTTTGCTTCTAGTCTGTGCTGCCGGGGCATGAGCAAGGTGTAAGTCATCCCCAAATTGCTCGGCTGCTCTTAGGGCAGCTTCCTTCTCATTAGAAGTTAAAGTCTGGTTAAGTAACAGCATAATGTCTTTCCAGGTAAGGTCAAACACCTGGCATATGTTTTGAAATACCTCTAAATATTTATCTGGGTCTTCTGAAAATCTCCCTAAGTCAGTTTTTATCTGTCTTAAGTCTTGAAGGGAGAAGGGAGTATGTACTTTGACTGGTCCAAATTCTCCTCCTGGCATCTCCTGGAGGGGTAATACATTTGACTTGTCCATTGGGACAGATGGAGAGAGGCCAGGGTATGGGGGACAGGAGGGCTGCTGCTGGGCATCAGCAGAGAATGAAGATTTGGGGTGTCCTCCTGATTCCTTCTCCTCGACAGGTGGTTTCTTAGGATACTCTCCCTTCATAGCAGAGATCATAGCTAAGTCTACTTTACACTGCTGACATAATTGGGGATCTTCCCTTAGGGCAAAGAAAGCCTGATCTATCAAGCTGCAAAATCGTATTGAAATTGATACTTCCCTCTGGTGGCCAGGATTCTCCATCAGGGAGTTTGTATTGAGGCCAGGCCTCGCGGCAGAAGAAAATAAGGCGCTTTTTCTTGAGTGTCTGTGGGTCAAACTTATTCTAGTTTTTCAATATGCAGGTAAGTGGTGTACCCGACATATTGGAGAGAGAAGCTCCCATCTGAGTAAGAGAAAAAACAGGACTCAGGCGCCCGCGCCAAAGAGAACTGTTTCTATTAGGGACATCTCCCTATCTCTGGAGCTTCCTCACGGTCCAGAAAACCCGTCTCTCTCATCACCTGGCTTTGCCAAAGTCATTTCTGGCCTCCTTTTGGCAAAGTGCTGGGGTCTCAGTTTGCCCTGTGCCAGAGACCCTAGGAGGATTCAGACTTAAGGGCATTACTGCTTTCCTCCTTGCCACTATAAAAACCCATAACATAAATTCGCCTATTTTCTTGTTAATTTACTTTGCTCTGTGCACTTAAGGGACCTCTTGCAAGGTAAAGGGGAGATATCTAATGGTTGTAAAGTATACCATATTTCCTATCGGAGGGACCCTGGAAAGGTTGAACTTTAGCCCCTGGCCACTTACAAGGAACACATCACATTTTAAACATCAGGATGAAATCAACCTACACATGCAAGAGAAATATAAACATTTCCTACAAATTATCTTAAGTCTTTCCCACATTTCTACAGCCTGAATTGCTAGCATTATGATCGGCGATGCAAAGGGAGCATCCAGGAGGGAATGGATGCGGGTGTGGGGGAATGTGTGCTGGCCCACACGGAGGCAATTTGTAATTTGGGGCTTTCCCTCAGCGCCATTTGTCTACCGATCACCCAGATACCCCTAAGGGCTGTCGGGAGAGGGCTCAAGGGAAGGAACCTTAGGAATACGTCTGAGTGTGGCCCAGACCCGAATTCCGCAGTTGTTCCAACTCTTTCCTCCATCTCCACGCATCTGAGGTAGATCAGGACTTGGGACGCTGTGTACTCACGCCAAATGCTCTCCGGGCCTGGACAGAAAAGTAGGAAACGGCTTTGGCAGAGCCCAACATGCCTGTTCTGTCCAGAACAGGTGATTGGAAACTGTCTAGGCCGAGAAACCTCTCACCCGAGTCTTGAAGAGTGGCGGCTGCACTAACTGCATTTAAGTAGCCGACGGGTGCCCACTTTCTCCTCCGAAAGAAAAAGAGACAGATGCACCTCGACAGATTTGGGGTGCATTAAGAAGAGCTTACCTCGTGTAGTTAGTCTCGGTGGGACCTCCACTATGAAACCGCTTTTTACCGTGACGAGTTCTTGCTCCCTGAACGCTGAAGAATAACGCCGAAGAAGCACTCCGAGGCAAGCGTAGAGTGGAAAGTGGACAGCTTTATTGAAAGGACAGCAAAAGACTTCCCCCAGAGGGAGAAGGGGACCTTGGAAAACCAGGAATCCAAAGGGAGGAGAAACTTTCTCCCTTTTATATCTGAAATCTTTCTTTGTCCCTTTCATGTTTCCTATCTCTGTCCTTCCTGGGACAGGGGACAGGAATGTCAGAAGATGTGACACCTGAGGGCCCATGGCGAGAGTGAGATTCACAGGAAGGGCTTAGGGCTAGTTGATTAGCATCTCCGTTTGCTGGAGCTGTTTCATTAACATTCCATAAGATGGGCCCTCAACTTGGGAACATTAACCATCTTATCTCCCTTAGAGTTGCTCTGTGTTTTTCAGGACTCAGACTGACTCCATTTTCCTTATGGACTCCAAGTTCTTTTATGAAACTCGATGTTAGACCCGATTTGCCTGACTACACGGCTTTAAATCTGGCTTCACCCTCACGGCCGCCCGTGGGTCCTCCCTGCTCGGGCGACGGTCTGGGCGGCTCCACTGGGAGCCGAGGCTGAGGGGAGCTGCAGCAGGCTGAGCCGGAGGGGCAGGGACGGCGACTACGCGGGACGGGGCAGCTCTCCTTGGGAGCACCTTCGCGCAGCACCCCAGAGCCTCAGGGCCGTGCTCCGGGACGCTGGGCCGGCGGGTGGGGGAGGGCAGCGGCTGCAGGAGAGAAGTGACCTAGAAGGACGGGTCGGAGGACCGGCCACGACGGCAGCGGAGGCAGGCCCACGCGGTCCGCTGCTCGTGTCACCAGAGCTGCTGAGGGGTCTCCAGAGGAGCAGCAGAGCGGGGGTCCAGACCCCGGACCCCAGAGCGCATCACGACCGCACACCCCCGAGGAGGGGTCAGGACTGCAGCACAGCAGGCCCTGCCACCGAGCGGAGCTCGCCCGTGCGTGGCCAGCTGAATCGGGTCGCAGGAGCCCCAGGACGTGTGCCGTGCAGCCTGCTGTGAAAGCAAGGCCCGCGCGGCCCAGGGCCCGCGAAGCAGGGGCCCAGGCGGCGGCACACGCAGGCTGACAGCCAGCGGCCTCAGTCCTGGCGTCTCACACTGCGGCCCGGCCAGAGGAGCCCACAGGCCAGGGTGCAGCCAGCTGAACTCCCCAGGGGACACGGGTGGCAGTTTTGCGGCAGGTCACACCCAATCCCTCCTCTGGTGTTCACCCGAGAGGCGCAGGCGGGTGTGCGGGGAGAGTCCCGGAGACCAGCTGCGGCTGGCAGCCGGAAGTGCAGGCCAAGGCGGTCCACACCAGCCACCTCCCGGCCTCGTCCACAGGCCAGAGGCCCGGGGCTGGCTGTGGGAGAGGGGCAGACGCTGGGGGAGCCTCAGACCCCACTCGTGGAAAGAGGCGACTGTCAGAGCGACGGAAAGCAGCCAGCACAGACCCAGGGGAAGGCCTCCTCGGGGCTCCCTGCCTCTGGCCTCCTGGTCACCTGACTCTGCCCTGGCCTGGTCCCTACAGGCAGGGCAGAGGGGGTAAAGTCCACTGCCTCGGGGCGTGGGGGTTTCCCCAGACCTGCCCTCCCACCTGTCCCTAGGGAAGCTCTCAAGTCCTCCTAAGACTGGGCGCTGCCCTTCCTCCCTGCCCTGGGGCCTAGGCCCAGGTGGGCACTGCCAGTCAAGGCCCGGCACAGCTGGAGGTCCCCTGGCCTCAGGCCAGACTCGCCCCACCCCGTCACCGCCCCAGGGCCAGGCCAGTGTAGACGGGAGGAGGACAGCAGGTGTGCGAGGACAGCCAGTTGCACCCAGGTACACTGCTCCCTCCACCTGCTACTGCAAGGTGGCTGCCAGCCCAGGTGAGGGTCCCCCAGGGCTGTCCTGGGCAGGGGCTGTCCTGTTGTGGGGCTGTCCTGGGCAGGGGCTGTCCTGGGCAGGGGCTGTCCTGGGTAGGGGCTGTCCTGGGCAGGGCTGTCCTGGGCAGGGACTGTCCTGGGTAGGGGTTGTCCTGTTGTGGGACTGTCCTGGGCAGGGACTGTCCTGGGTAGGGGCTGTCCTGGGCAGGGGCTGTCCTGTTGTGGGGCTGTCCTGGGCAGGGACTGTCCTGGGTAGGGGCTGTCCTGGGCAGGGGCTGTCCTGTTGTGGGGCTGTCCTGGGCAGGGGCTGTCCTGGGCAGGGGCTGTCCTGTTGTGGGGCTGTCCTGGGTAGGGGCTGTCCTGTTGTGGGGCTGTCCTGGGCAGGGACTGTCCTGGGTAGGGGCTGTCCTGGGTAGGGACTGTCCTGGGTAGGGGCTGTCCTGGGTAGGGGCTGTCCTGTTGTGGGGCTGTCCTGGGCAGGGGCTGTCCTGGGTAGGGGCTGTCCTGGGTAGGGGGCTGTCCTGTTGTGGGGCTGTCCTGGGCAGGGGCTGTCCTGTTGTGGGCTGTCCTGGGCAGGGACTGTCCTGGGGGGCTGTCCTGGGTAGGGGCTGTCCTGGGCAGGGGCTGTCCTGGGTAGGGGCTGTCCTGGGCAGGGGCTGTCCTGGGCAGGGGCTGTCCTGGGTAGGGGCTGTCCTGGGTAGGGGCTGTCCTGGGCAGGGGCTGTCCTGGGCAGGGACTGTCCTGGGTAGGGGCTGTCCTGGGTAGGGACTGTCCTGGGTAGGGGCTGGGTAGGGGCTGTCCTGGGTAGGGGCTGTCTGTCCTGGGCAGGGACTGTCCTGGGTAGGGGCTGTCCTGGGTAGGGACCCTGGGTAGGGGCTGTCCTGGGTAGGGGCTGTCCCTGGGCAGGGACTGTCCTGGTAGGGGCTGTCCTGGGTAGGGGCTGTCCTGGGTGGGGCTGTCCTGGGCAGGGGCTGTCCTGGGTAGGGGCTGTCCTGGGCAGGGGCTGTCCTGGGCAGGGACTGTCCTGGGTAGGGGCTGTCCTGTTGTGGGACTGTCCTGGGCAGGGACTGTCCTGGGTAGGGGCTGTCCTGTTGTGGGACTGTCCTGGGCAGGGACTGTCCTGGGTAGGGGCTGTCCTGGGCAGGGGCTGTCCTGTTGTGGGGCTGTCCTGGGCAGGGACTGTCCTGGGTAGGGGCTGTCCTGGGCAGGGGCTGTCCTGTTGTGGGGCTGTCCTGGCTGTCCTGGGCAGGGGCTGTCCTGTTGTGGGGCTGTCCTGGGTAGGGGCTGTCCTGTTGTGGGGCTGTCCTGGGCAGGGACTGTCCTGGGTAGGGGCTGTCCTGGGTAGGGGCTGTCCTGGGCAGGGGCTGTCCTGGGTAGGGGCTGTCCTGGGCAGGGGCTGTCCTGGGTAGGGACTGTCCTGGGTAGTGTCCTGGGTAGGGGCTGTCCTGTTGTGGGGCTGTCCTGGGCAGGGGCTGTCCTGGGTAGGGGCTGTCCTGGGTAGGGGCTGTCCTGTTGTGGGGCTGTCCTGGGCAGGGGCTGTCCTGGGTAGGGGCTGTCCTGTTGTGGGGCTGTCCTGGTGGGGCTGTCCTGGGCAGGGGCTGTCCTGTTGTGGGGCTGTCCTGGGCAGGGGCTGTCCTGGGCAGGGGCTGTCCTGTTGTGGGGCTGTCCTGGGCAGGGGCTGTCCTGGGTAGGGGCTGTCCTGTTGTGGGGCTGTCCTGGGCAGGGGCTGTCCTGGGTAGGGGCTGTCCTTGGCAGGGGCTGTTCTGGGCAGGGTTGTCCTGGGCAGGGGCTGTCCTGTTGTGGGGCTGTCCTGGGTGGGGCTGTCCTGGGCAGGGACTGTCCTGGGTAGGGCTGTCCTGGGCAGGGACTGTCCTGGGTAGGGGCTGTCCTGGGCAGGGTTGTCCTGGGCAGGGGCTATCTTGTTATGAGGATGTCCTGGGCAGGGGCTGTCCTGGGCAGGGACTGTCCTGGGCAGGGGCTATCCTGGGCAGGGCTATCCTGGGCAGGGGCTGTCCTGGGCATGGGCTGTCCTGGGCAGGGCTGTCCTGGGCAGGGCTGTCCTAGGCAGGGGCTGTCCTGGGCAGGGGCTGTCCTGTATGGGGCTGTCCTGGGTAGGGGCTGTCCTGTTGTGGGGCTGTCCTGGGCAGGGACTGTCCTGGGTAGGGGTTGTCCTGGGCAGGGTGGGGCTGGGCTGTCCTGGGCAGGGGGCTGTCCTGGGTAGGGCTGTCCTGGGTAGGGCTATCCTGGGCAGGGGCTGTCCTGGGCAGGGGCTGTCCTGGGCAGGGCTGTCCTGTTGGGGCTGTCCTGGGTAGGGACTGTCCTGGGTAGGGGGGCTGTCCTGGGCAGGGACTGTCCTGGGCAGGGCTGTCCTGTTGTGGGGCTGTCCTGGGCAGGGCAGGGGCACTGTCCTGGGCAGGGGCTGTCCTGGGCAGGGCTGTCCTGGGCAGGGGCTGTCCTGGGCAGGGGCTGTCCTGGGCAGGGGCTGTCCCTGGGCAGGGCTGTCCTGGGCAGGGGCTGTCCTGGGTCCTGGGCAGGGGCTGTCCTGGGCAGGGGGCTGTCCTGTTTTGTAGGGCTAGGGGCGGTCCTGGGCAGGGCTGTCCTGTCCTGGGTAGGGGCTGTCCTGGGCAGGGGTTCCTAGTTGTCCATGGGCAGGGGCTGTCCTGGGCAGGGGCTGTCCTAGGCAGGGGCTGTCCTGGGCAGGGGCTGTCCTGGGCAGGGGCTGTCCTGGGGTCCTGGGCAGGGGCTGTCCTGGGCAGGGGCTGTCCTGGGCAGGGGTGCTGTCCTGGGGGGGGGCTGTCCCTGGGTAGGGGCTGTCCTGTTGTGGGGCTGTCCTGGGCAGGGGCTGTCCTGGGCAGGGGTTGTCCTGGGCAGGGGCTGTCCTGGGCAGGGCTGTCCTAGGCAGGGGCTGTCCTGGGTAGGGGCTGTCCTGGGTAGGGGCTGTCCTGGGTAGGGGCTGTCCTGGGCAGGGGCTGTCCTGGGCAGGGGCTGTCCTGGGCAGGGGTCCTGGGCAGGGGCTGTCCTGGGCAGGGGCTGTCCTGTGGGCAGGGGCTGTCCTGGGCAGGGGTTGTCCTGGGCAGGGGCTGTCCTGGGTAGGCCTGTCCTGGGCAGGGGCTGTCCTGTTGTGGGGCTGTCCTGGGTAGGGGCTGTCCTGTTGTGGGGCTGTCCTGGGCAGGGGCTGTCCTGGGCAGGGGTTGTCCTGGGTAGGGGCTGTCCTGGGCAGGGGCTGTCCTGGGCAGGGGCTGTCCTGTTGTGGGGGGCTGTCCTGGCAGGGGCTGTCCTGGGCAGGGGCTGTCCTGGGGCAGGGGCTGTCCTGGGTTGTGGGGCAGGGGCTGTCCTGGGCAGGGGCTGTCCTGGGCAGGGGCTGTGGAGGCAGGGGCTGTCCTGGGGCAGGGCTGTCCTAGGGGCTGTCCTGTTGTGGGGCTGTCCTGGGCAGGGGCTGTCCTGGGCAGGGGTTCCTGTCCCTGGGCAGGGGCTGTCCTGTCTTGACGGTGGGGACATGCACTCTCCTTTTCCTGCCCGCTGGGGCTCAGACTTAGGACCTCAGGTGCTACATTTCTGGAGGTGGGGTCTCTGTGTCCTTGGCCCTTGCCTGTGGCCCGTTTGTGCCTGTGCGCTGGGGGTGATAGCTTTGGATGCTGGGCCTGGCTGGTTACCTGTCCTCTCCTGCCTCGGGACAGAACACTCAGCCAGCCCTGCCTGCTACCCCTTTTGATGAAGCTCCCGGGAGCACTGGTCTTCCTGAGGGACACAGGAGGTCACAGAGTGCTGGGTCTGACCTCCCCGCCTCGGGGCACTTTCTGGCTACAGCTATTTTGAGGGCAGCGGTGCCCACTGTGTGCCCACTGTGTGGCTGGCACCAGCAGCAGGCCTGGCCAGGGGCAGCCTCTAACCCCTGTGCCCAGGGGTGCGCTGGGTGGCTTGGGGACGAGACCCTGTTGGTCCCTGAGGGCAGAGGAGGGATGTGGATGTCTAGGCCTCGTGGTCACTCTTGGTCACTTGCCCAGAGGCCATCCAGGGCCAACCAAAAAGTCTCAAATTCACATTCCAAGGCTGGCTTTCCAGAAAGAAAGAGACATCTTTGTTAAGCCACCCAGGAGGACACCTGGCCTCAGCAGGGTCAGACACGTGGCCCCAGACCTCACCTGCTCAGGCCTGACCTCAGGCCCAGGAGAGACTGCCCGGGGCAGAGTGGAGTGCAGAGCTGGCTCCTCCTGTGGCCACAGGGGACGAGGGGCCTGGCGGGGGAAGACCGGGCCTGCCCGGCTGGAGGGGCTCTGCCAGTCCCGTCCGTGGGGGCCACAGTGCCTGCCTTGGCCCTGAGGGTGGCATCAGGTAAAGCCAACTGCTGCTGGCCACGGCCTCTGAGGGTGGGTCTCCCCGGCTGTCATGTGGTGGCCCTGCCCATGGTGCCCCAGCCACGGCTCGGGGGAGCCAGGCTCTCTGAGGCTCAGGAGGAGCCCAGGGTGGCAGTCTCCGGAGGGAGGTGGGGTGAGTGAAGGCCCTGCCTCTGGAGGCAGGGTAAGGGCAGCGTTGGGGTCCAGGTGTCCACTGCCGCCTCTGCCCTGCAGGCCCCAGCCCCACACCCGCCATGGCGCTGTCTTGGAAGGAGCGAGTTTTCCTGGCCCTGCTGGGGACTGCAACCGCCTCGGGCCTCACGGTGCTGGTCCTCATCCTGGTGCAGGCCACCAACGTCCTCCTGCCCGCAGACACCAAGGTGCCCGGACGGGCGGGGAGGAAGCGGGAAGGCAGGGCCTGGCCT
This sequence comes from Tamias sibiricus, assembly GCA_025594165.1. Lineage (NCBI taxonomy): Eukaryota > Metazoa > Chordata > Mammalia > Rodentia > Sciuridae > Tamias > Tamias sibiricus. Next base: position 222,245,877 of record CM046657.1, on the reverse strand, counting down.
GCCCCACCCTCCTGACCTGGGTCTCGCCCGCAGTTTGGGCTTGTGCTCGACGCCGGCTCTTCCCACACCTCCCTCTTTGTGTACCAGTGGCCGGCAGACAAGGAGAAGGACACGGGTTTGGTCAGCCAGGCCCTGGCCTGCCAGGTGGAAGGTCAGCGGGGTTCTGCCCTTGGGGCTGGACTTGCCATGCGCCCGGCTGGGACTCCCAGCTGGGGGAGGGGGAGACTTGGGCAGCCCCACCTGAGGAGGGGCTCAGAGGGGCAGCGGCTCACGCAAGGCCACACGGTGGGCTGTGGGACTGGGCGGGGCCCACACAGCCCTGCTGCCCGCCCTCCCAGGCCAGCCCGGCCGCACCAGCCCAGCGCGAGCCTAGACGCTGCAGGGGGCTCTCCTCCCCGCCCCTCCAGCTCCAGCCCTCTCTAGCCCCTAACCGTGGCCACCAGGGGCAGGGGGGGCCTGCCCCCAGGACACTGCAGGGGAAAAAGCGACTTCCCCGAGGGAGAGGTCAGAGGCTCAGGGCGCGTCCCTCCAGGCCCCAGCAGGCTCGGCTCTGTCGGCATGGGGGCTGCCTTTGTGCCGCCACGCAGCCCACCCTCCTGCGGCCGCAGCTTGTCCTGGGGTGCTGTTCCAGGGCCTGGGATCTCCTCCTACGTCTCCGACCCTGCCCAGGCTGGCAAGAGCCTGGAGGGCTGCCTGCAGGAAGCTCTGGCGCTGATCCCAGAGGGCCAGCACCGGGGGACACCCGTGTTCCTGGGGGCCACGGCTGGCATGCGGCTGCTCAGGTACAGCAGGCTCGGAGCCAGGGCTCGGAGCCCGGGGCGGGTGGGCAGGGCTGGCCGGGCTTCCCGCACCTGGCCCTTGGTTTCCACTGCCCAGCCAGAAGAACAGCTCGCAGGCAGGGGACATCCTCGCGGCCGTGTCTGGGGTCCTGCGCCAGTCTCCTCTGGACTTCCGGGGTGCCGAGGTCCTGGCTGGCCAGGAGGAAGGTGCCTTTGCCTGGATCACCGTCAACTACGTCCTAGGCAGGCTGGTCGAGGTGCCGCGGGCCGCCGAGGGTGGGGCCGGCTGACCAGGGCCTGGGGTGGGGTGCGGTGGCCAGGGCTGAGTGTCCCGTCTGTGGCTAGTACTCCTCGGGAGAGTGGATGCAGCCTGCAGAGGGGACGCTGGTGGGTGCCCTGGACATGGGGGGGGCCTCCACGCAGATCAGCTTTGTGCCCCGTGGCCCCCTCCTGGACGAGAGCGCCCAGGTGAGCTTCCGGTTGTACGGCGCCGACTACCGCGTCTACGCGCACAGCCACCTCTGCCTCGGGCAGGACCAGCTGCTGCTGCTCCGGCTCCTGGCTGCGCTGCTGCAGGTCGGCTGGCCCAGGGGGCGGGAGGCCGGGCGGGAGGCCGGGCGGGAGGCCCGGCGGGCCTCAGCTCAAGCCCCTGGGCCCCTGCAGAGCAGCCCCACGGCCCTCCTGCTCCGCCACCCGTGCTACCTCCGCGGCTACCAGACCACGCTGCCCTTGGCCTCCCTCCGTGAGTCGCCCTGCGTCCGCACGGCAGCCCGGCTGGGCCTCGCCCAGACCCTCGCTGTTGAGGGCACAGGCAACCCCGGGGCCTGCCTGGCGGCCATCCGGGGGCTCTTCAACTTCTCCGGCTGCGAGGGCCTCGGAGACTGTGCCTTCGACGGGGTCTACCAGCCCCCTGTGCGGGGCCAGTTCTACGTGAGTTCCTCCCGCTGCCCCCACCCCGGACTGGCTCCCCTCGGAGGCCGGATGCTGCCTGACCCCAGAAGGAACAGGAGCATCCTGGGCGGGAGGGAGGAGTCCGGCTGGCTCTGGGGCTGGGGCCCGAGGGGCCTTCCTGCCTAGTCGTGGCCCTCCCCTCTGCCCCCAGGCCTTCTCCAACTTCTACCACACCTTCCGCTTCCTGAACCTCACCTCCAGGCAGCCGCTCCGCACCGTGAACGCCACCATCTGGGAGTTCTGCCAGAGGCCCTGGAAGCTGGTGGGCAGGAGCCCGAGGGCACGCAGGCCGGGGGGGACTCCAGCAGACAGGCTGTGATGGCGGAGCCACCTTCTGGGCAGCAGGCTGAGGCTGGCCGGAGCAGTGGGCAGGGCGGGGGCAGCCCCTTGGCCGTGCTGCTCCCAGTGGAGCGAGCCCAGGGTCCCGGGTGGCCAGCTTCTGGCTGTCACGAGGCGTGATGGGGCGAGGGAAGGGCTTGGCAGGATCCACTGGAGGTGGGTGAGCAGGCCCACCGGGGCTGGGCAGCGTGTGGGGGTCCCGGGACCCTCACAGCCGTGCGTGGCCCTGGGCCAGGTGGAAGACAGCTACCCGGGACAGGAGCGCTGGCTGGGGGACTACTGTGCCTCCGGCCTGTGTGTCCTCACGCTGCTGGAGGCCTTGGGGTTCCACGAGGACAACTGGGCCAACCTCGAGTTTCAGAAGCAGGTGACCACCTCCCAGCCATGGCCCATCTGCCCAGGGACTGGGGACGCTGGGGCAGCTGCTCGGCCACCCCACAGCCCTCAGCGGCCGTGTGTCCTGCAGGCTGGTGGCACTGACATCGGCTGGGCGCTGGGCTACATGCTGAACCTGACGGGCATGATCCCTGCCGAGGCACCAGCCCAGTGGCGGGCACAGAGCTACGGCACCTGGGTGGCTGGCGTGGTGTTTGTGGTGCTGACCCTCACGGCCACTCTCGGGGCTGCCGCGGTGCAGCTCCTCTGGGTCCAGGGCTAGGCGGGGCCCAGCTGGAACAGACCGCGGAGAGCCATGTGTCCAGACCAGGACGCCCAGAGCTCAGCTGAGATGTCCCCGATCCTCGATGTGCGGGAGCCGTCCCCAGGACACCAAGCGGGCGCCACACAGGGCTGGGCGGCCAAGCCGGGCCTTCCGTCCCCCGCCAGCGTTGCCTGGTTGTGCTGGCCTGTGGGGCTCGCCAGACGGCGGGCCTCTGCATAAATGCAGGTGGCGCCGGCAGCACCCCAGGCTGGTGGGGTGAGCCCGGGAGGAAGGCTGGGCTTCCTGGGTCCCCATTTCCCCGGGAGGGGAAGGGGCCGTGGCACCCTACTGTGATCCGACGAGGGGCCAGTTCCCGTCCCCCACACCCTCTGCTGGCCTATCTCAAACACAGACCGCGTCATAGGAACAGTTTTATTAAAGCCTTCCTTGGACTGCTTGGGCCTGGGGTCCGGGGCCGGGGGGTGGCTCCTCGCAGGTGCTGACTGCGACCGCGAAGCACTTGGGGAAAATGCCAATGCGGCCGTCCAGATGGCCTTCCAGCCACGCCTCGTCCACTGCAAGGGCACGTGGATGACACTCAGCCCACCAGCACCCTGTGCCTGGGCAGCCCGGCGGTGCCAGGGAGGGCCGTGCCTGACCACCTTCACACAGGACATCCACCAGGTCCCCGCGACGGAGACCCAGGTCCTCTGGCCCCTGGGCCTGGTAGTCATGCTGCGCCACCACCTGGCGGAGGAATGGGCGGCCCCCAGCCCCCTGTGGAGGAGAGCAGGCTAGGGGCGGCTCAGGAGGAGGGTGCCCCCGCTGCCCACGGCCACCCGCACCCTGCCCCGCCTCACCCGGCACTGGAGCTGCAGCCCCCGGGGGCCCAGGGCCTCCCTCCAGGCACTCTGCAGCTGCTCCTCCCCGGGGAGCGGGGTCCAGGGCCCGGCGCCGCTGGGGGCTCGGTAACTGCAAAATGTCCCCAGGGTGGGCCACAAGGGGCAACCCTGGGCAGGTCTGCAGGGTGGGCAGGACCCGTACATGCCCTGGGAGAGCCGACTCCTGCGGCCAGCGACCTCTGCACCTGCGGGACCCTAGGCCTGGACTGGGGAAGCCAGTTTGGTCCCTGCCTTGGTCTGAGAGTCCCACCTACCCCTGAGCTCAGGAGCCACCCCACACCCGTCCTGCCCCTCCAGTCCGCAGCACCGGGGTCTTTCTGGCTGACCTGAACTGCCCCTGTTGGGCCTGGTGAGGGAGGGCCCGAGCCAGCAGTGCCCGCAGGTGGGACAGGTCAGCTCCTCTTGGGGCCTCCAGGGCCACGGTGAAGGCACACTGCACAGTGACAGTCACAGAGGACTCAGGGCCCTCTGCAGCTACTCCCTGGGGCCAGAAGGAGTGGCATCAGGCCTGGCCAGCGCGGGCTTCAGGCCCAAGGGGTGAGGGCAGAGACTGGGGGACTGGGGGAGGCCTGGGAGGGGCAGGGGGCTTTATCTCTCACCCTAGCACCTGAGGGGTCCTCATCGGGGCCAGGACCAGGCCCCCCAAATACTGGTGGCCCTGTGGGGTACAGCAGGGCTCATGTTGGCCGTCTTTTCCCAACGGGGACACCATGGGGCAGAGGACTGGCGAGTGGTGTGTGGCAGCTGGCCCGTGGGGCAAAGGCCAGGTCCCGCTCTGCCCACTGAGTGCCCGCCCTCAGGGCCCTACCTGTGGGTGCAGGTGTCTGCTGGCTGCCTGGCTCCCCCTGGCGCCTCTGCAAGGGAAGTCACGGCTGGTGCTGGGCGGGCCGCCTGGGGCTCCCCTGCCTGGCCTTAGCAGGGCCTGGGCTCTGTCCCAGAGAGCCAGCGTGAGGGTGAGGCCTGAGAGCAGGGCCGCTGGCAGCAAGCCACAAGCTGCCCTCGGGCTGATCTCAGGGCACTGACCACGAGCTCTGGGGCCTCCTGAGGCTTCAGACCCACCAAGCCACTGGGAAGGGCGCGGTCAGGGCATCAGGCACGAGGCCCAGTGCGTGGACTTAGGTGCAGTTCTAGGCTTTGGGTGTAGCTGTTGAGAGGGACGCTGAGACTGAGATGAACAGGACACTGGTCGGAAAGCCAGGTGGCCACCCTCAGGACACCCTGGGCACGTGCTCAACAGGAGACCTCAGGCCTTCCTCCACCCACCCACGCAGGCCTGGGCTGTGGGCCTGGGGGCAGGGAGCTAGGCGGGCGATGCCTGTCCGCCTCCGGCTGCACCAGGCTCCAATCCTGCAGGCTCACGAGGCGAGTCCGACCACCCACGGGCCCAGCCCGGGAGGAGGCTGCCCCACGCACCCCGGGCTCACGCGCTGGCTTGCGGCAGACGCCCGGCACGGATTGCTCAGCCTGCGTCGCCTGGTCCTGCGTCGCCTGGTCCAGAGCCACCTCCGCCTCTGCAGGGTCAGGGCTGCGGTGCGCGCCAGCTCTTTGGCAGTCTGGGACTCGGGCCCTGCAGGGGCTCAACTCAGGCCTTGTCCGGTGCGGGGCTTCCGGCCCTCCCCAGCCCCCCAGCCCAGGACCTTTCAGCCCCTCTGTCGAGTGCGGGGAAAGCCCCGCCCCCGCCAGTCGTGTCACTGGGAGGCTGAGCCCCTCCCTGGGCAGCTCAGGCCAGACCTCGTCCCTCCCTGGTGCTGCCTGGACTCGCGGTGGCTCCGGGAGTCTCGCCCCCGCACGGCCCACCTCTCCAGGGAGTGTGCAGCGGCAGTGGACTCAGGGCACAGGGTAGGCTGGCCCAGCACCCGGACAGCCTTGTCCCATCAACAGGTGGGGACGGTCCTGTCCCTGGGCAGGACTGGCCGCACCCAGCCCCTTCCTACCGTGGCGCAGCCTCCAGACCAGCTTCACCATCAGTCCTCCATCCCTGTGGGCACAAAGGGACAGCTCACCTGGCCTGGCCAAGAATGAGGGACGGACAGGCGGCTCCTCTGCCCCAGACCTCAAGAGTGCATGTCCTTATAGGTCCTCACGCCAAGTGGGACAGCCACCCCCACCTCCCACTAGAGGAGGCTGGGGTCCCTGGACAGGGGGACAGAGGGCAGAACCACGCTCCCACAGTGTTCTTTCCTTAGCAAAAGCCAGGCAAGGGCAGGCCTGGCCTGCTGGATGGTCGCTCACCTGCTGAGGCTGGACACCTGAGTGATGGTCACTGGGAATGGCAGACGCTACCACCTGGGGGCGACAGGGGCACAGCCGGTCAGGCCCAGTGGGCCAAGCCTCTGCCAGCCCAGGCCTGGCCTGAGACTGCTGGACCACCACCATGGGAAGAAGAAGGAAGATTTCTGTGCTGATGATTTCTTCACGGTGCTGGGGTTGAACCCAGCGGTGCTCTCCACTGAGCTACACCCCAGCCCTTGTTATTTTGAGACAGGGTCTTGCTAAGTTGCTGAGGCTGGCCTTGAACTTATGATCCTCCTGCATCAGCCTCCCAAGGTGCTAGGGTTACGGGCATATGCCACCATGTCCAGCATCTGTGCTGACAATTTTAACACTTTTAGTACAAGTTTCAAAATATTTTTTTTTGTTTCTTGTAACAGTCTTGCACTGTGAAAGGGGGACTGTAAATGGCTGCATGAACACGCCCCTTCTCCACCTGCCCTGGCCTGCCTCAGGGACGTTTGTGGTGGCACATGCCGCATGCAGCTGCACAGTAGTGTGCTGGCCAAGTGCTGCTGTAAGTGACCACAGGTACACTTCCAGTCTAAGGGCCACCAGTGCAAAAGCAAGGTGCTCCTCTTTGTGATGCTGGGAGCTTCCATTGCCCCAAATCCCTCTTCCTGCCTTCAGAGGGGACCTCTCCCAGTACCCTGTGATCTGGTGTCCTGCCTGGCCCCCGACCCAGGGAGGGGCATGGTACAGCCCAGGACAGCCGTCTGTGTCCCACCCCACCCCACTGCGTATGGCCGCCCCAGCCCCTCCTCCACAACAGGCTTCCTGGGCTCTGCCCCATTGGGGATGCCCTCCCTGAACCCTCAAGTCAGTCTGAAGACCACTGTGCCCAGCCTTCCAGTGGCCTTGACTGGACCTACGTGTCCCCAGGGACCTAGCTGCGGCTCAGTGCAGGAGCACAGCCACACCCGAGTCAGTGGGCCTGGCTGCCCCTCGCAGCGGGAGAGGCCTCCACACACTCTGCCTTGGCCGTGCCCAGCTCTACCTTGGCCGTGCCCAGCTCTACCTTGGCCGTGCCCAGGAAGTCCACCGGCTGCAGATGCTCCAGGTGCCGCCGGGGGGGCCGGAACACCTCGCCCCTGGGGACCTGCCGGGGCTGTAGGGTGGCCTGTTTCTGGGACAGAGTCATGGCAGACCTCAGTGGCTGGCCAGCAGCAGGGCAAGAGCCACTCAGGCCCTGCCTGTCCCACAGCCGCTGTCCTGAAGAGCTTCTTCCTGCCACACAGTGGCCCTCGCGGGGCTGAGCTGTCAACGTCGCCCCAGCTGCGGCACGGGCGGCCTGTCCAGGGCAGCACCCTCACCTGCCCTCCACCTGACTTCCTCACCTGCACTTGGTCCAGAGCAGTGTCCAGGCCGTCCTGGGCCCTCTCTGGCCACTTGGAGATGGCCTCCACTAGGGTGTCAGCAGCCTGGGTCCACAGCCCTAGTTGGCACTGTGCAGATGCCACATTGAATAGCACCTGGGAGCGAGGGTAGGGGAATGGCAGGGCCCAGATCCTCCACCTGGTCTCCCTGGCCCACCCACTTTCAAACCCAGAACCTCACTGGGCGTATCTGGTTCCTCACGCGGTCCCACACCTGGGCCCCCAGCCACAGCAGTTGAGGGTACTCCTGGTGCTCAGCTGACGTGGGGCTGTGGCCAGGGACCAGGCTGCCTGCGGCCACCCAGCCCAATCATGGGCAGTCAGGTGGCCTTGCCCTGCACCCAGCTCAGCCTCTGGCAGTGCCCTAATTTGCTCTGGGCCATCTTCTGCCTGGACATCAGGGCTTCTTTCCCTGGACCGTGCCCTGGTTGCATGCCCTCCTGTGCCCTGCACCTGCGAGTCTGAGGAAGGCCCTGCAGGGGCTGCGGGGACTCTCAGAACCCCTCCTGCAATGGGAAGAATGTTCCATGGACAGGATGGGCTGGGGCAGGCTGCCCATGGCATCAGAGACACACCAAGTCCCGTGGTACTCTGGGCCCCTTGCCCCTGGCCTCCACAGCGAGGAGTGCCCCGTCAACCTGGGTGCTTCAGTGGGGAATCTGCTGGCCCTTCCAGTGGTCCTCTGTCCCCAAGATTGCCAGGTGGGACTGCGTTCCTGCATCTGGCTGGCTGTCCCTGCCCCAGTCCACACCCAGCCCACCCAGGCTCCAAGCTGGCCGCCTATCTCTGGCCCTGCCCTGCCTGGCTGTGTGCCCACTCTGGGTGCCCGTGAGCCTGGAGTGGCCCTCCCAGCTGTGCTGCCACCAGGCCACCTCAGGCCAAGAAGTCTGATGGGATTCGAGGGCCCGAGGGCTCCAAGAGCCTTGGGCCTGTCGAGGACGCCCATCACACAGGTCCACACAGACAGGAGCCCGCCCAGCAGCCAGGGCCCACGCTCCCAAGCCAACATGACACCCTTGGCAGCCGCACCCCACACAAATCCCGCGCCTGCTCACCTCCCAAGCCTGCAGCCTGAAGCGCAGGCCCAGCTGGGTGTAGTCGATGACCGTGTTGCCCCTCAGCTGTGCCAGGGCCCGCTGGAAGTCGGACAGGGCCTCTTGGAACCTGGGGGGACCAGGGGCCCCTCAGCAGCTGCAGGGCCGAGCCCGCGGGGGGACAGCTGGGGAGGACCCGTGCGCCTGGGGCACTAGGCCAGGCAGATGGCCCAAGGACTGGCGCACCGCGGTGCGGAGCAGACATGGGGGCTGGGGCCGCAGGTGAGCTGGCTGCCAGCTCTGCTCCCCTTCCCGCACACCTGGTGTCCCCACACGCACAGTGCCAGGCACACAGCCCTGGGCCTTCCCTCCAAACTCCGGATTTCCAACTCCTGCTGGGGGAGGCCCCAGCCCACCACACCTCCCACCTCCCCTGGGCCAGCTGATCCAAGCCGCAGCCTGAAGGCCACCCCTCCCTGGTTTCTCCTCTAGGAGGACAGAAAGCCCTGTGGCCACATATATCCTAGGACAAGCCCTCATTTTCCACATCTGAGAAATGGGCACGATCGGAGGGTCCTGCTTCTACAGATGTGATGAGGAGAGGGGCTGGGAAAGTGCTGTGGGTCGTAGCAGACAGGGCCACGGGGGCCTGCTGGGCATGTCCAGTGTCACCACAGCTTCCCTGCCCAAGCTGGAGGGGACCCAGGGGAGAGAAGAGGAGGCGGGACTCGAGAACAGCGGGGCCTGCTCAGGAGCCGTGGACGAGGACCAGAGCCTGTGCTCACCTCTGCAGCTGGAAGTTGGCCACTCCTCGCTGGAGATAGCCGACAGCCATGCAGGCGTCCTTCGTCACCGCTTGGTCAAATGCCTGGAATCAACATGCGCAGGGTGCCAAGGCCCAGGACCCAGTGCCTCCCATGGACATGGGATTCCACTGGCCCGAGAGCGGCCGGCAGGCCCCTCCCACCCCTGCCCAGGCCTTTAGGGCTGCTGTCCCCACCTACAGCAGACTGAGCAGGCTGAGGCCGCTCAAGAAGGTGCAGGGCCCACCCGGGGGTGCTGAAAGCCCACCATGAGGACAGGAGAGAAGCTAGGAGGCAACACAACACTCTGGTGCCAGTAACAGCTGCCTCTGAGGGTCGGGTACATGAGAACTTCATCTTGTTAAAATCCTGTTTTGGTAGTTCACAAAAAAGGGCACACTAGATATCAATCACAATCAGAACAATGAAGTGTCAGCATGAGAGGCCGATCGTGTGGGAAGCACAGCTCCTCCTCAGACCAGACTCGGAAACAACCCTATGTTCCCAAGGGGACAGCAGCCACCAGTTAAATACAGGCAAGAAGAGGGCTGCTGTCCTACTCCAGCAATCTTCCCCAGGGGAGAGCCTGCTGTTTCACTGGGCGTGACCTGGGTTTGCAGGAGCAATCAGGCCTGGCTGTGGGGCGGCTGCTCCTGTTTGCTATCCCACCACACCCAGCAGCCAAGGCAAACATTGTGCAAGTTCCATACCAACGGACAACAGTTGAGCTACACCCCGGTCAGCCTGTCATGCTCCCAGAAGGTCTTACTCATAGTGCAGGCTCCATCTACTTCTTGGAATTTCCACACCTCTCACTAGCATGCCTGTGCTGTCACATACTGATTTTGCTGGCTCTAGACAGGACCCCGTCTCCTCTCACGGTGGAGGACTTAACAGCTCGATGCCCTCCACCGTTCATGAGGAAGCCTGAGCTAGCCTAACGTAACTCAAGGCTCTCCCACCTGGTAGCCAGGGCTACATTCCCTTTCTTGGATGGCACCTGGAAAGGGGACCTGTTACTGGGACAGCCAAGGGTGCAGATGCAGGTGGAGGAAGTAACAGGGACTCCACTCTTGGCCCCGCCTCCTGGCGTGCTCTGCTGGGAGAGTGGGCTCCCTCACCCACCCAGTCTGCGTGCACCCAGGCAGCTGCCACTGCTCATCCCAACAACTGTGGAAACCTGTTGTCTGAGCTGTGGGCAGAGTGCCACTGGCTATTGTCACACACCCCAGAACAGGTCCCATGGAGAGGGGGATGAACATGAAGCATTTACAAAGTGGAGGGAGCCGGCAGCCTCCTGGGGTGGGTGTGAGCGGTGGCACCCTGAGGTCCAGGCTCCCTCCACAGGTGGCAGGCAGTGCAGGCAATCCCCCATGTCCAGCCTCCAGCCTGCTGTGGCTGGCCTGGGGGGCGGGCAGGCACCCCATTCAGGTCTTGATGGCTCAGGGGTCCCTCAGACACACAGCTCCCTGCGCCTCGGGCATTCCCTGAGGAGGCGCGCTGGAGGGAGGAGCCCCCACGTCAGCCTCAGGGAGGAAGGCAGGGAGCCCCCGGTGACCATGGAGCTGGGCCCCTCATCGACCTCGCCCGGGATGGCTCTCCCCACCCGTCCTGGGGCGCTCACCCGCAGCGCAGCCTCGGGGTCCCCGGCCAGCAGGTGCACGCAGCCCACGTTGAAGCAGATCCTGGCGGGCTGCTCTGAGATGCCCGAGAAGAGGCGCAGTGCACAGCCCCAGTCCCCGCGCTCCACGGCCTGTGCGCCCAGGTGCCAGTCGCGCACCCGGTCCCCAAGCGAAGGCATGGCGGCGAGGACACCAGCTGGCCGCTTGACGCCGGTCGGGCTCAGGTTCTGCGGTGACTGGGGACCGAGGGCTCGCGCAGGCGTCAGACCCTGGCAGCTGTATGGGCCGGCGGGACCCCTCCGAGGCGGACAGGTAGGGTCTGACCAGCAGCAAGGCCCGTCTCAGAGTCCCCAAAGCGCCGGCCCACCCCGCAGGCCTGACCACGCCCTGCCCTCCCGCACGACCACGCCCCACGCCCCTCCCAGACCCTCCCGCCCGCCCTCCCTCAGCCCGGCCACGCCCTGCCCTCCCGCCGACCACGCCCCACGCCCCTCCCAGACCCAGTCCCGCCCGCCCTCCCTCAGCCCGGCCACGCCCTCCCAGGCCACGCCCCTCCCGCAGCCCCAGCCGCGCTCTCCCGGCAGCTAGCTGGTAGGTGGTGCACCCTGGCCTCGCCGCCTCCTTTCCAGCGAGGCCGGCGGGTGGCGCCGCCAGGGGCCTGGGCTTCCTCTCCCGGCCCAACAGGCCTCTGTGCCTACAGGCCGGCAAGGATTTTAAGGAGCAGGAATGTGGCCATGGGCCTGGCCAGTGTGAACCCTGCAGGCCAGCCACAGGTGGGCACGAGCGAGGACTGCGCTTGAGTCCCAGGGCATCTGCAGGCAGAATCCCGCCCTTCTCCTGGCCTCTGCTTTCTCTCCAGGCCTTCAGCAGATTGGATGAGATCCACTCTCGTGGAGGATTTTCGGCTTTACCCCACAGCTACTGATTCAAATATCGACCTCGTTCTTAAAATACCTTCACTGTCGAGGCTGGGGCTGGGGCTCAGTGGTAGAGCGCCTGCCTAGCACACGTGAGGCCCTGGGTTCCAGCCTCAGCGCCACATAAAAATAAATAAAAAAAAAGGTACTGTGTCGGGGGCTGGGGTTGTGGCTCAGCCCAGGTTCCATCCTCAGCACCACGTAAAAACAAAGACATTGTGTACAACTCAAAACAAATAAATAAATGTTAAAAAAATGTACTATGTCCATCTACAATTAAAAAAAATACCTTCACTGAGACATGTGACTGGCCACACTCTGGGCACCAAACCTAGCCAAGGTGGAACATGAGATTGACCATCACAGCTCCCAACTCAAGGAGCCAAGTTCAGTTGTGACAGAGAGATGGATTCACCTTCCTGCCAGGCTGCCTCTTCCTGGGCTGGGCTTGGCCCCGTGGGGCCTTTGGACCTGTGACCTGAGGCCACTCTGCTCAGATTTGTGGCCGATACTCCCACCTGTATGACCCAAGGACTGCTACTTAAACCCTCTGAACCTGCATCCTCACTTGCAAAATGGACTTTGGAGAATTCAAGGAGATCATGCCAACTGGGGGATACGCCTGGCCTCCGGGCCTTCCCCTGCCTGGAGGGAGGTCCTCCCCGATCCTCCCTCACTGGTGTTCCGCCCATGGAAGTCAGAGGCAGCACCACAAAGGGCAAGTGCACCCCTTGGTCTCAGCTCACAGTGGACAGCAGCCCGGGGCTTGGTGTGTGCTGGCCCTGACCAGTGTCAGCTCGGGGCCGCGTGTTTGTAATAGGCCTCGCGCCTGGTCCTCGGCACAGGGATGCGTGTGAGCCCGCTGTGCCTGAAGCCTTGCCTGTGCTCGCCCTGTCCCTCTCCCTCCACCCTCAGAGGTCAAAAGACCCCAGTGTCCACCATCAAGGAGAAGCACCTGCTGCTGGGTGTGGGGCGCATCGCTTTTGGGGTGATGTTTTAGCCGGCTGTTTCACTGCTGTGACCAAAGCCCTGACAAGAAGGACTCTAGGGGGGAAGGTCCCGCTGGCTCCCTGTCCGAGGTGGCTGCGGCTCTGGGCCTGGCGAGGCCGCGCGCCGTGGCAGAGGGCGTGGAGGGAAGCAGTTCAGGACGTGGCCACCAGGAAGCAGAGGCTGAGCTTGGCTCACCAGGGACAAAGAATAAACCCCAAAGGCACACCCCAGGGACCCATGTCCTTGAGCCACACCCCACCTGTGCACAGCTACCGTCCATTCAAGGGGACTGACGCGCTGGTCAGGTCAGGGCTCCCGTGGGCTGGCATTCACCTCTGGACTTCCTTCCGTAGTCTCACGCATGAGCTTTTGGGGGACGACTCACATCCAAACCCTAACGGGGGACGAGGACGTTCTGTGACCCGACAGGGCAGTGGTGGCCCACGTGTGCCCTCTGGCAGCCGGCCATGCGTGTGCGAGGCTTGTGCGTCAGGCTGGTGTCCAGGGCCTGCACCCTGCCAGGAACCATCGGTGTGCAGCTGGCCCGTGCCGCCTCGTCCGTGCTGTGCCCGGCGTCTCGGGGCCCAAGGACGGAGTGGCCATCCTTTAGTGGCTCTCGCGTGTCCGCCCCACTCCACTTGGGGCTTGGGCTGAGATAGGAATTTGGGGAAAAGGAGAGACAGTCTCAGGAACAAACCTCTGCACCATGGAGAGCCACAGAGCACCCGGGCCTCCTGGGTCTGCTGAGCGCGGCCCTGGCCACCCCCACCCCCCGGGTCTGCTGAGCGCGGCCCTGGTCCCCCCCACCCCCCGGGTCTGCTGAGCGCGGGCCCTGGCCACCCCCACCGGGTCTGCCGAGCGCAGCCCTGGTCCCCTGGGTCTGCTGAGAGCGGGCCCTGGCCACCCCCACCCCCCGGGTCTGCTGAGCGCGGGCCCTGGTCCCCCCCACCCCCCGGGTCTGCTGAGCGCGGGCCCTGGCCACCCCCACCCCCCGGGTCTGCTGAGCGCGGGCCCTGGCCACCCCCACCCCCCGGGTCTGCTGAGCGCGGGCCCTGGCCACCCCCACCGGGTCTGCTGAGCGCGGCCCTGGCTCCCCACCCCCCCCCCGGGTCTGCTGAGCACGGGCCTGTCCCCCCCCCCCCCCCCCCCCCGGGTCTGCCAAGCGCGGGCCCTGGCCCCCGGGCTCCCTGGGCTCCACTTTCCACCGGCCCCTGGCTCTGGCCCTCTACAGGTTGTAAATGTCAACACCCCACACCGCGGGGTCTCCTCTCCCTCTTGAGAATCCCTTGATGTACCCCAAAGGCACCTGCCTTGCGAAGGCCGGCCCCCCAGCGTCCCCACTGATAGCTGAGCCTGTCCGTTCCCCTGACAGGTGCCACTGAGATCCCTTCCCGACGGGCACACCGAGGACCCCTGGTCCTGAACGAGTCTCCCTGTCTGGGAGCTCCTGGGACCCTCCTTTGAAGACACCTCTTGTCCCATGACAGGGGCACAGGGTGGACAGGCCAGCGCCCCATGACACTGTGGAGGCACCGTGGCTGCGTGGGCCATGCAGAAGAGGCCTCAGTGCTTCAGGGGCAGGAGACCCTGCAGCCAGGAGCCGTGACTCCTGCAGGGCCAGCAGAGACACCTGGGGGACACCTGTGAGCTCCAGGGTCAGTGTGTGTCCTGTCTGACCCGAGGTGCCCCAAGCGTTCTTGCCCGGTGCGTGATGCTGCGTGACGTGGCCTGTTGCTCAGGTGTGGGGGGGCGGGGCACGCCATTGGAGGACAGGGAGGGGACGGGGACTCAGACTTGGGCCTTCCTGTGGGCTGGGGACGCCGTTGCCACCCAAGCCCCTACAGCCAGGTTGGCCTCTTGGTGCCCAGTGTCCTTGAGAAGGGCTGGTGGGCACTGTGGCCACAGGCAGAGCCTGGGGACTGCCAGTCAGAACCCTGGGCCAGCCCCTTGGCCACTCGGGCCAAGCTGGGGACAACCTGAAGGGCCCCGGGGCCCACCGCCCTGCTGCTGCACCCCTCCAGGCGACACCACTGGGAGCAGGGCAGCTGCAGGCCTCTAACGGCAGCTCTGCAGGCCTAGGCTGGTTGGCCTTGGCTGCCCACTGCCGTGTGGACAAGGCCTCTGTGTCCTGTGGCCACAGAATCCCTAGCCTGTCCTCTGTGAGGCCTCAGGGGTGCAGGGAGGACTGATGCTGGTACCTGGCCCCACTGGCCGCTCTTGACCCTTGGCCAGCACTGTGGTTTCCTGTGGGCCCTGTGAGCACTGCCTGCTGGGGGTCATTTGAAGGTGGCCATGGGTAGGAGGCATCAGAGCTTGCTAGGGTCCTCCCAGATTGAGGGGGACGCTTCAGGAGTCTCCCACATCCTGGACCTGGGAGGCTCCCTGGAGAGGTGCTCTGCTCCAGCATCTGAGAGGCCACTGCCTGGGGACCCTCGGCCCGAGCAAGCTGGAGTCAGGGTGCGGGGTCTGTGACTTCCTGACCTTCCCTCCTGTGAACTTGGCAGGGGTTGCTGGACACTGCCTAGGACAACAAGCTGGCTGGGGGCCAGGATCCAACCCAGAATCTCCGGGAGCGAACAAAAGCAGGCCATGCTAAGTACCCGCCAGAGGGCAGCAAGGGCCACCTGGCACAGAGGGGCAGGGAGAGGGGCAGGGAGGGGGGAGGAAGGCAGGAGAGGGGGAGGAAGGGGGAAGGGAGGGGGGAGGAAGGGGGCAGAGAGAGGGGGAGGAAGGGGGCAGAGAGAGGGGGAGGAAGGGGACAGGGACAGGGGAGGAAGGGAGGCAGAGAGAGGGGGAAGAAGGGGGCAGGGAGGGGGGAGGAAGGGGGAAGGGAGGGGGGAGGAAGGGGGGGCAGGAGAGAGAGAGGGGGAGGAAGGGGGCAGAGAGAGGGGGAGGAAGGGGGCAGAGAGAGGGGGAGGAAGGGGGCAGGGAGGGGGGAGGAAGGGGGGGCAGAGAGAGGGGGAGGAAGGGGCAGGGAGGGGGGGAGGAGGGAGGGGGGCAGAGGGGGAGAGGGGGAGGAAGGGGGCAGAGAGAGGGGGAGGAAGGGAGGCAGGGAGGGGGGAGGGGGAAGAAGGGGGCAGGGAGGGGGGAGGAAGGGAGGCAGGAGAGGGGGAAGAAGGGGGCAGGGAGGGGGGGGAGGAAGGGAGCAGGGAGGGGGAGGAAGGGGGGCAGAGAGAGGGGGAGGAAGGGGGCAGGAGAGGGGGAGGAAGGGGGCAGAGGGGGGAGGAAGGGGCAGGAGAGGGGGAGGAAGGGGGCAGAGGGGGGGAGGAAGGGGGCAGAGGGGGGAGGAAGGGAGGCAGGAGAGGGGGAGGAAGGGGGCAGGGAGAGGGGAGGAAGGGGGCAGGGAGGGGGGGAGGAAGGGGCGGGGGGGCAGTGAGGGGGCAGAGAGGGGGAGGAAGGGCAGCAGGAAGGGGCAAGGGAGGGGGGCAGGGAGAGGGGGAGGAAGGGGCAGGGAGGGGGGCAGGGAGAGGAAGAGGAAGGGGAGCAGGGAGGGGGCAGGGAGGGGGGAGGAAGGGGCAGGGAGGGGGCAGGGAGGGGGGACAGGAGAGAGTGAGGAGGAGGAAGGGGGCACAGGGGGGGCAGGAAGAGGGGGTGGAAGGGGCAGGGAGGGAGCAGGGAGGGGGGCAGGGAGAGGGAGAGGAAGGGGGCAGGGGAGGGGGAGAAAGGGGACAGGGAGGGGGTAGGGAGGGGGCAGAGAGGGGAGGAAGGGCAGCAGGAAGGGGGCAGGGAGGGAGGGAAGGGGCAAGAGAGGGGGAGGAAGGGGGCAGGGAGTGGGGCAGGGAGGGGGCAGGAGAGGGGCAGGGAGGAGGGCAGTGATGGGGGCAGGGAGGGGGAGGAAGGGGGCAGGGAGGGGTGCAGGAAGGGGGTCAGGGAGGGGGTCAGGGAGGGGCAGGGAGGGGGCAGGGAGGGGTGCAGGAAGGGGGCAGGGAGGGGGCAGGGAGGAGGGCAGGGAGAGGGGGAGGAAGAGAGGCAGGAATGGAGGCAGGGAGAGGGCAGGAAGGGAGTCAGGGAGGGGGGCAGGGAGGGGGCAGGGAGGGGGCAGGAAGGCACCTGGCTTCCCGCAGAGGTCAGTGTCAAAGCCGGTGGGGGGGTGGACCTGGGCCGTCCCACCCTACTCTGGCCAGGGGGTGTGGACCCCTTCCTACCAGAGCTCAAGCAGGGCCACGCAAGGGCCCAGAGGAGGACTTGGCGGGGTGTCTCCTCGGGCCTCCCGCCTTCCTGAGGAGCTGGGTTCTCCTGCCCGGCCTGGGCTGCTCTGGCCAGGACCCCAGCCCTCTAGGGAGGGGGGCTTCTCTGCCAGGGCCTCACCCTCTCTCTTGCAGGGCCTGAGAAAGGGGCAGGGGCACTGGTGGGCACAGCTGGGGGTGGCCCATGGGGTTGGACCGCCCTGTGCCCTCGGCATCGCATCAGTCTAGGGGGCCCCAGGGAGGGGGCTTCGAGCAGACAGGCAGGCGGACCCCAGGGCCCTGCTTGGGCAGTGGGGTTTCGGCAGAGCAGCCCCCAGGCCAGCAGCTGGGCTGCGTGCAGGACAGACCGCGCTGGGCCCCAGCCGCGTCCTTGCTTAGGGCCACAGGACGCTGCGCTCGGGGCGGTACTGTCTGGTCCGGCCAGGAGAGGGCCCCAGAGACCAGCTCCTGGCGGCCACGGGCCCTGGTGGGGGTTGAGCGCGGGAGCCTGCCTGCCCTGGGCCACCTGAAGGGTGGCTCTGGGGAGTCCCCAGGTCCTCCAGCCTGGTGGACAGGTGGGCAGACGGCGAGGGTTGCAGAGCTGGGGAGTTTCCGGAAGCAGCGGGAGAGCTGCGGGGTGGTGGCTGCCCTGGCCACGGGCTGCGGCCTGCCCTGACCTTCTCGCACCTCTTGCTCTGGAAGGTCGTCCCTTGAACTTGGAGCAGGGCTGGGCAGCCCCGAGACCCCGGCGAGGGCCTTCTGTGTGTCTGTGCCTGGTGCTGCCCTCTCCGCCAGGCGACTCCTTTTCAGGCACCCTGGGCCCGCCCGAGCCCAGCCTCATCCGTCCTTGAGACCCCTCGGAGGAGAAGGGGAGAAAGAAGGATCCCTGGTGTGGGGTCTGGCAAGTGGACAGGGCAGGGGCAGGCCTCACGCCCTGACGCCCCCAGGGGCCAGTGCTGGGCTGGGCTGCACTTGACCTTTGCCAGGGCAGAAGACCCGTGTCGCTGCCCTGGACGGTGGGCAGTCGCCGCGGCTCCTTGTGACAGGCCTCTGCCCCGCCCTCCTGCTGAGCAGCTCCGAGCCCTTTTCTGTTGTGAGACAGGGTCTGGCTCAGTTGTCCAGGCTGGCCTTGAACTTGTGACCCTGCCCAGCAGCTGTGTGGGTCCTCGGGGCCCAGGCCCTGGCCCAGTGCATTTGCTGTCTGGCTGGAGAGGCCTTGGCTGCAGCCTGGCACAGAGAGCAGGGCCCAGAACCTGACCAGACCTCGCTGGTGCCGGGTCGCTGGGGCCAGCAGGTGGGCCTGGGGTTCCGGGCATTTACCCTCAGCCGGGTGCCTGCTGCCCTCCCCAGCTGCTGGCAGAGGCCCTGCGTGCTGGACCCTGTGCAGTGCGGCAGGGCGGGCACAGCAGGGCTCCGTGGGCTCCCGGGGCACAGCTGGCATAGCTCTGGGAGCACACGCCCCTCCCCAGCACGGGGCCGTGTGGGAGTGTGGCTGGACCACCAGCACGCAGAGAGAGGGACATGCCAAGACAGGGTGGGCAGCGGAGCTGGTGGGGGTCACAGGCCAGAGGCAGCCGTGCTGTGTTTGTAGACAGGAGATGCTCACAAGGCAGGCACGAGCCGGCGGTGTCTTGGAGAGTACCAGGACAGCGCCACCCGCTGCCGGCTGCACCTTGCTTCCTGGCTGTGAAGTGGACAGTGTTCACCCAGCCCTCAGAGTCCCATGGGCACTCAGGTCCTGCCCACAGGGCGTGGGAGCCTCTGCCACTCTCAGGGAAGAGTCCTGTGAGTGTCTGATGTGGGTTGGATCAGGTCCCCTAAAACCCACATGTCCTGACCCCCAAGGTGAGGGAGGCTCTATAAAGAGGCCATCAGGGCTCTGAGTGCCTCACTGGCGGCCAGGCCCGCGCACAGGGCCGGGCGTGTGCGTGGAGAGGCTCTGAACTCCCGACTGTGAGGGGCGCCTGGCGGTGGGAGCCGCCCAGCCTGCTGCTCTGAGGGCCAGGAGCAGACTCTGCGCCGCGGGGCAGGACTGATGGGTGGGGTGTAAGTGCCCCTGGGGACACCACCGTCTCAGGTCTGCCCCTCGCCCCGTATCCTGGCGGAGCCCAGGTCGGAGGTGATGGAGGACCCTCAGTGCTGAGGACGGTGGGACAGGCGAGGCCCGACCTGGGTACCTGCGGCGGGTGCCAGGCCTGCCCAGCCATACGTGGCCACTGACCCCCATCTCACTTGAAGCCCTCTGAAGTGACAGGGAGGGACCGAGATGCAGGGAGAGAGGGGGAGGCTGGCCTTGGCCTCAGAGCTGAGCTGAGTTCAGTGCTGGAGGTCAGAGCCGGCCGGGGCTCTGGAGGCAGGGCCTAGGAGGCTTCGGGCAGCTTCCAGCCTGAGGGAGACCCTGGGCCAGGGGGTGCGGCACAGCCCAGCTGGGCCAGGTGAGGAGGGCGGCTGGTCCCGGCTGCACTGTGGCAAGGACACAGTGGCCTTCCCGGACAGGGCCACCCTGTCCCCGCAGGGACTGCCCACTGAGGCCCTGTGTGGGGCTCAGCACTGTTCTATGCTCTCTCAGGTGTGGACAGCAGCCCAGGCACCAGAGAGAAGCTTCTGAGAGTGGTGTCCATGCAGCCGACCTCCGCCAGAGGTCGTGGAGAGGGGGACAAGAGACCCAGAGAGGAGGCTGCTGAGAGAGCTTTCAGGGAGGGGGAGGAGAAGGAGGAGGAGGAGGAGGGGGAGGAGGAGGAGAGGGAGGAGGAGGGGGAGGAGGGGGAGAAGGAGGGGGAGGAGGAGGCCCTGGGCTGTGAGGAGGAGGGGGAGGGGGAGGAGGAGGGGGGAGGAGGGGAGGAGGAGGGGGAGGAGGAGGAGGGGGAAGAGGAGGAGGAGGGGGGGAGGAGGAGGAGAGGAGGAGAGGAGGAGAGGGGGGGAGGAGGGGGAGGGGGAGGAGGAGGGGGAGGAGGAGGCCCTGGGCTGTGAGGAGGAGGGGGAGGGGGAGGAGAAGGAGGAGGAGGAGGGGGAGGGGGAGGAGGCCCTGGGCTGTGAGGAGGAGGAGGAGGAGGAGGACGGGGAGGGGGAGGAGGAGGAGGAGGAGGAGGCCCTGGGCTGTGAGGAGGAGGAGGAGGAGGAGGGGACGGGGAGGAGGCCCTGGGCTGTGAGGAGGAGGAGGAGGAGGAGGAGGGGGGGGGAGGGGGAGGAGGCCCTGGGCTGTGAGGAGGAGGAGGAGGAGGAGGAGGAGGAGGGGGAGGGGGAGGAGGCCCTGGGCTGTGAGGAGGAGGGGGAGGGGGGAGGAGGCCCTGGGCTGTGAGGAGGAGGAGGAGGAGGAGGAGGACGGGGGAGGGGGAGGAGGAGGAGGAGGAGGAGACCCTGGGCTGTGAGGAGAGGAGGAGGAGGAGGACGGGGAGGGGGAGGGGGAGGAGGCCCTGGGCTGTGAGGAGGAGGAGGAGGAGGAGGGAGGAGGGGGAGGGGGAGGAGGCCCTGGGCTGTGAGGAGGAGGAGGAGGAGGAGGAGGACGGGGAGGGGAGAGGAGGAGGAGGAGGAGGAGGCCCTGGGCTGTGAGGAGGAGGAGGAGGAGGAGGAGGAGGGGGAGGGGGTGGAGGCCCTGGGCTGTGAGGAGGAGGAGGAGGAGGAGGAGGAGGGGGAGGGGGAGGAGGCCCTGGGCTGTGAGGAGGAGGAGGAGGCCCTGGGCTGGGGCAGGTGCTCTGAGGTGCTCTGGCTCGGGCAGCAGAGGAGGGTGCTGGGCACGTCGCGGGCCGTGGGGCGCGGGCAGTGCCTCCCTCCTCTGGCCTCTCCCCGGGTCTGAGCCCTCATCTGCGACTCCAGTCTGCCCTCACTGATTATGGTCTATACTGGAGACGTTTTACCCAGTTTTTTAAAGATATTTATTTATTTGCTTTAGTTGTACACAATGCATTTATTTGTACGTGGTGCTGAGGATCGAACCCGGGCCGCGCGCGATGTGCTAGGCAAGAACTCTACCGCTGAGCTGCAACCCCAGCCCTTTTACCCAGTTTTTTAACAAGCCAGTCTTGTGCTGCTGGCTGCTTAGATGTGGCATCCTGTGTTAAGCCATTTGCACAGGCGGGCCAGCCTGGCACTGGTCACTCTGTGTGGCTGGTCACTCTGGAGCCAAGCTGCACAAGAGACAGACTCAGCCGGGTGCGGTGGCGCACACCTGTAATCCCAGCACTTGGGAGGCTGAGGCAGGAGGACCGAGAGTTCAAAGCCAGCCTCCACAATGGCGAGGCACTTAGCAACTCAGGGAGACCCTGTCTCTAAATAAAATGCAAAAAAGGGCTGGGGATGCGGCCCAGTGGTCGAGTGCCCCTGAGTTCAATCACCAGTACCCTCCCCCACAAAAAAAAAACACAAGACTGCCCAGGCCCGAGGGCTGTCCTCTGCCCTCAGTGCCTTGTCCTTGCACTGCATGGGGCCCTGGGTCCTGCCCGGCCACAGGGGACTCCAACTGGGGTCATTCTCACTCTGGGTGTGAGAGCTATTCTCTGGTGTCCCCTTGGGAACTGGCCGGGGAACCCCAGGGTGCCTCCTCTTCTGGTAGCCACTAGACGTCTCCCGGTGTTCCCAAGGTGGCCTCTGGACTGGGCCCTGCTTTGTAGGAACCGGCTCCGGCCTTCAGGCCAGGCTGGAGTCAGGGAAGGAGACCCAGGCCCAGAGCAGGCGGGGGAGGCCGGGAGCCGCTGCAGGAGGACAGGGCCTCAGTCCCCTTGTCCAGCCCCGCCCTGGCCGGTGTGCTGGCCAGCCCCGCACGTGGGGCTTGGCCCCGCTGAGAGGTCCAGGCCAGTTGACCCTCTCCCTGGGGCACCCCCTGTCAGGGCTGGTCAGCCCTTCCCCGATGCACCCCAGCCCTTCTGCTGCTCAGCCCAGGGTGGAGACCTGCCTGCTCCCCTGGTCACTGAGCAGGGCCCTCTATGTCCCTGGCCTAGGACCCTGCTCCTGATGCCAGGCTGGCATGTGCTGGACTGTCCAGGCAGGGCCTCCTCAGCCCCCAAGGAGTGTCCACTCTGCCGTCTCTGCCTGCTCTGGAAAGGCCCCTTCACTCCTGGCCTGGGCAGGAGAGCAGCAAGGGGCCAGCTGTGGGCCGCAGGGACTGACCTCCCCTCGGGACGGTCTCCCCTCCACCCCGAGACCCCGGCCTTCGCTGAGCACTGAGGCTGGTGCCGGGGCCAGGCGGAGCCGCGCAGGTTCTAGGCCACAGGCGACCTTCCTGGGGGCTCCACAGCGCCGCGGGGGAGGGCCGGGGCACCCGGACGCCTCCCGCAGGCCCTGGACGGACGGGGGCGTGTTGGAGGAGCAGCGTCTGCCGAGGCCCTGCACGGCGAGGCTGGAGGACACTGCGCCCCCTTGGCCCTGGCCCTTCCGTGCCGTCCTGCACCCCAGCTGTGTCCTGGAGGTCGGGGCAGATCCGCCTTGGGGACCTGGGGACAGTTTGTCCAGAGGGGGCGGTTTGGGCCCTGTGGGGACGGGACATGCTCAGCCACCTCCCGGGGCCCCAGCCCCAGGCCTGACGGGGCCCCTCCCTGCACCCCAGCTCCTTGGGGTCCACCGTCCGTGCCAGCCTCGGGGCTCCCAGCCTCCCTCTCTTGGCTGCCCTCGTGAGGCCCAGTTGGCCTGGCCAGCGCCTGCCCATCAGGCCGTGGACCAGCCACACGGCCCGCCGGCAGAGAGGGCTCGTGGTCCTGCTGTGTGGCCAAGGGCAGGTGACCTGGCCTCTCTGACACGGGTGTCACCCCAGCACCGGCTTGGTGTCCCTGTGAGCAGTGCACGAGTCACTCACGCAGTGCTGCCCACTGGCTGCCATCTCGAGCCCGCGGTGCGGGTGGGACTCTCCGCTGTGCACTGGGAGGGCCGGGTCTTTCCCTCAGCCCAGTGTCCGGTGAGCCACAAGACTCTCCATGCCCCCAAGCCTGGTGCTCTGTCCACAGGACCACACTGCTTCTCGGGTGGCCTCCTGGAGGGCCAGTGCCTGCACCTAGCACCTCGTGTCCCCATCTCGGGTGGGGCTGGCTGGCCTCTCCCCCCTGACCACCAGATCCAGCCTGGGGCCACGGACTCCCTCCCCCCCGGGCTGCAGGGCTCCTGGTGGCCAGCTCTCTGGGAGTCCTCCCCGTCAGGTGGAGCCCGACCCTCCAAGCCGTCTTCCTGGCTCTTCTCGTGGGCAGTGCCCTCAAGGGAGGCTGCGGGTACTGGCCAAGGACAGGAAGGGCACGAGGTCCTGCCCGCCTCTCCCTGTGGCCACTGCCTGGGGACAGGGCGCCACTACAGGAAGAGCAGGCGACCAGTCCAGGCTTCATGGTGCCTGAGCCCCGCTGATGGGGGGGCCACTGCCACCCCCCACAGTGTCGGTGTGTTCTGGTGACAGTGACGCAGACAAGGACACTGCCTGTCACCTGGGTGGTGTGTGCCGCTCCGGAGGACCTGGCCTTTCTGAGCTCTCTGCAGCCTGTCCTTCAGTGCTGCCCACAGGTGGCCTCCCTGCGGCTTCTCCCTGCTGGTGACCCAAGAACCACCTGGCGAGTCCCTCCGGGATCTGACCCTTCCTCTCTGGCGTCCACCCCTTTCCTTCCTTGCCCATGTGTGCAGCGAGCCGGGGCCACTCACTGGACCTGGTGCTGGCGCAGGCTCAGCGGGCGCAACAGGCCCCGGCAGGCTCGGGGGAAGCCGGGCAGAGAGGCCCACAGCGGGCCTGACCCTGGGCAAAGGAAGGGGGCACTGCCCACTGCGCCTGGTGCACAGGACGCCTGCCCTACTGCTGCCCGCCTCTGCACCCCCAGACACAGGAAGGAGAGCGTGTGGTCCCCACACCCGGGGCCCAGAGGGCAGCAGGCTGAGGTGGTGGACAGTGCTGGCCCACTGAGGCCCGGGGCTGACTCTGCTCGGGCTGTCGGTGCCCTGCTGGCCGCCCCCCTGCTGGCACCTCAGCTGGTGCCCTGCCCCAGGTGGTTGAGCGTGCGGCCCATGGAGGGCAGGAATGGCGGGGTGCAGACGGAGCTGGCAGAGCTTGGGGACATTGTGGCCTGGTGACCTGAGGGCTCAGCTGCACTCTGGCTATGGCTGAGTCCCGTGACCACCGTCCTCCACTGGCCGTCTCAGCACCATGCCCTGGCCCCTGTTCTGTGTGTCCTGCTGGTACAAGCCCGAGTCCTGCTGGGGGCCTCAGCGGCAGGCCCACCGGGTGCCCCTGGCGCTCCCTCGTCCCAGGTCCCCTCTGAGCGAGCACTGGGGAGGCCGCGGGCCCCTCGCGGGTTCTCCCGGGTGAGCGTGGGAGCCTGGGCGTGTTCTGCAGCCCAAGCCGTCGCGGCGACTTCAGGTCTGTGTCCTCTGGACGGCAGCCGCCTCTCCTGCGCCCACCTGCTCCTGGGGAGTGGGGCCTGGGCCAGTGGTCAGGCCGTGGCCAGGGGCCATCTGTCTTGCTCTCCCTGACCTGCCGTCTGGCCTCCTGCCAGCAGGCCCAGAGCTCCCACACGGCATGAGCTGTGAATTTGGGCCTGGCCCGGCCTGGGTGGGAAGTGCAGGGCCAGCGACCCTAACAGAGCCTGGGCAGGCAGGCTGCAGGAGGGCAGGCACAGGGGCCGAGCCGGGGCCGAGCCGGGGGCTCTGCTGCGTGGCAGGCTGACCTCGCGGGTCAACAGTCCCTGAGCTCCTGCCTTCCTCAGGGCGCAGGGCAGGAAGCCAGGGACTGTTGGCACTGTGTGTCAGCTGGCTGGCTGTGGCGGTGCCCTCGTGGTGTCCAGCGCGGAACCCACCCCTGCCCCCTGCTGCTGTTCGCCCTCCAGCCCTGCCCTTGGTGACTTGAGGTCGCTGGGGTCTCTGCGCCATCACGTCCCTAGAACCTGGTGACCGCTGGGCACACATCATGGCTTGGGCCACAGCCTTGAGTGAAGCAGGCAGGGTGGCCACTCCCCAGGAGCTCACAGCATCAGGAGGGACAGCTCTGAACAGACCCACAGGGAACTGTCGGGAGGGAGCAAAGCTGGGGGCCAGGCGGGGAGCGGGTCGCCATGAGGGAGGGTGCCTGGTCAGCGTGCTTGGGAGGCCGCTCTCAGACCATGGAGCTGGGGTCCCCCTGACAGAGGGTGTGGCTAGGGAGCCGGCCCTGGGAGTTGACCTGGCCGTCCTGGGTTCTGCAGGTTTCCCTGGGCCCTTGGGAAGCTGCAGAGGCCCAGGTTGGATGAAGACAGGCAGGAACGGCAGGTGGGCAGTGAAGGACAGAGACCACACCGGAGACAGCTGCGCAGCCAAGAGATTTGTTCACCAGCCTCTATGGCTGGTCAGAGGTAGAAGAAGTAAGGGGAGAGAGAGGAGTCAGGGAGAGGGAGTGTGCGAGCTCTGGTGGGAGAGGGGAGTCAGGGAGAGGGGAGTGTGCGAGCTCTGATGGGAGAGGGAGAGAGAGGGAGTCAGGGAGAGGGAGTGTGCGAGCTCTGGTGGGAGAGAGGAGTCAGGGAGAGGGGAGAGTGTGCGAGCTCTGGTGGGAGAGAGGAGTCAGGGAGGAGTCAGGGAGTGTGCGAGCTCTGGTGGGAGAGGGGAGTCAGGGAGAGGGAGTGTGCGAGCTCTGGTGGGAGAGAGGGAGTCAGGGAGAGGGAGTGTGCGAGCTCTGGTGGGAGAGGGGAGTCAGGGAGAGGGAGTGTGCGAGCTCTGGTGGGAGAGGGGAGTCAGGGAGAGGGAGTGTGCGAGCTCTGGTGGGAGAGGGGAGTCAGGGAGAGGGAGTGTGCGAGCTCTGGTGGGAGAGGGGAGTCAGGGAGAGGGAGTGTGCGAGCTCTGGTGGGAGAGAGGGGGAGTCAGGGAGAGGGGAGTGTGCGAGCTCTGGTGGGAGAGACGGGAGTCAGGGAGAGGGGAGTGTGCGAGCTCTGGTGGGAGAGAGGAGTCAGGGAGAGGGGAGTGTGCGAGCTCTGATGGGAGAGAGGAGTCAGGGAGAGGGAGTGTGCGAGCTCTGGTGGGAGAGAGGAGTCAGGGAGAGGGAGTGTGCGAGCTCTGGTGGGAGACGGGAGTCAGGGAGAGGGAGTGTGCGAGCTCTGGTGGGAGAGAAGAGTCAGGGAGAGGGGAGGTGTGTGAGCTCTGATGGGAGAGGGGAGTCAGGGAGAGGGGAGTGTGCGAGCTCTGGTGGGAGAGAGGAGTCAGGGAGAGGGGAGTGTGTGCGAGCTCTGGTGGGAGAGAGAGGAGTCAGGGAGAGGGGAGTGTGTGCGAGCTCTGGTGGGAGAGAGGAGTCAGGGAGAGGGGAGTGTGCGAGCTCTGGTGGGAGAGAGGAGTCAGGGAGAGGGAGTGTGCGAGCTCTGGTGGGAGACGGGAGTCAGGGAGAGGGAGTGTGCGAGCTCTGATGGGAGAGAGGAGTCAGGGGAGGGGGAGTGTGTGCGAGCTCTGGTGGGAGAGGGGAGTCAGGGAGAGGGGGAGTGTGCGAGCTCTGGTGGGAGAGGGGAGTCAGGGAGAGGGAGTGTGCGAGCTCTGGTGGGAGAGGGGAGTCAGGGAGAGGGAGTGTGCGAGCTCTGGTGGGAGAGGGGAGTCAGGGAGAGGGAGTGTGCGAGCTCTGGTGGGAGAGGGGAGTCAGGGAAGGGGGGGGAGTGTGTGCGAGCTCTGGTGGGAGAGAGGAGTCAGGGAGGGGGAGTGTGCGAGCTCTGGTGGGAGAGGGGAGTCAGGGAGGGGAGTGTGCGAGCTCTGGTGGGAGAGGGGAGTCAGGGAGAGGGAGTGTGCGAGCTCTGGTGGGAGACGGGAGTCAGGGAGAGGGAGTGTGCGAGCTCTGGTGGGAGAGGGGAGTCAGGGAGAGGGAGTGTGCGAGCTCTGGTGGGAGAGGGGAGTCAGGCAGAGGGAGTGTGCGAGCTCTGGTGGGAGAGGGGAGTCAGGGAGGGGAGTGTGCGAGCTCTGGTGGGAGAGGGGAGTCAGGCAGAGGGGGAGTGTGCGAGTGTGCGAGCTCTGGTGGGAGAGGGGAGTCAGGGAGGGGAGAGTGTGCGAGCTCTGGTGGGAGAGGGGAGTCAGGGGAGAGGGAGTGTGCGAGCTCTGGTGGGAGAGGGGAGTCAGGGAGAGGGAGTGTGCGAGCTCTGGTGGGAGAGAGGAGTCAGGGAGAGAGGAGTGTGCGAGCTCTGGTGGGAGAGAGGAGTCAGGGAGGGGGAGTGTGCGAGCTCTGGTGGGAGGGAGGGAGGGGAGTCAGGGAGGGGGAGTGTGCGAGCTCTGGTGGGAGAGGGGAGTCAGGGAGGGGGAGTGTGCGAGCTCTGGTGGGAGAGGGGAGTCAGGCAGAGGGGAGTGTGTGCGAGCTCTGGTGGGAGAGGGGAGTCAGGGAGGGGGAGTGTGCGAGCTCTGGTGGGAGAGGGGAGTCAGGGAGAGGGAGTGTGCGAGCTCTGGTGGGAGAGGGGGAGTCAGGGAGAGGGAGTGTGCGAGCTCTGGTGGGAGAGAGGAGTCAGGGAGGGGGAGTGTGCGAGCTCTGGTGGGAGAGAGGAGTCAGGGAGAGGGAGTGTGCGAGCTCTGGTGGGAGAGGGGAGTCAGGGAGAGGGAGTGTGCGAGCTCTGGTGGGAGAGGGGAGTCAGGGAGAGGGAGTGTGCGAGCTCTGGTGGGAGAGGGGAGTCAGGGAGAGGGAGTGTGCGAGCTCTGGTGGGAGACGGGAGTCAGGGAGAGAGAGGGAGTGTGCGAGCTCTGGACAGAGGGTGGGTGCCTGGTCGTGCCGGCTGTGGTCTCTGGAGCTGTCTGCTGGGCAGCTGCCGTAGGACTGGAGACGGTGGGTCTGTTGCAGCGGCTGCCTCCTCTCTCAGGGAGGAGCTGTTGTGCCCGAGCTCCGGGCAGGCAGGGACTTAAGTAGGGACTTCTGGTGGGGGGGTGTGCCAGAGCGACCTTTAACGCTATTGGCTCTTTGCCCAGGGAACAGGGCAACCTTTAAGCTGATTGGCTCCTGCCCAGGGAGAATGAAACAAGGTTGCTTGGGGCGGAGGGGATGGCTCACCGGCCAAGACCATCTATCAGGCAGAGGCGGGGGCCTGTGGGTGGGTCGAGTGGGGGAGGCCAGAGGGCCGCTCAGACCTGCTCCCGCCGGGTGTGCCTGAGCCGGGCTGACGCAGCGCTGCCTGCAGCACACGCGTCCCAGGGCACCAGTCCTGCCAACCCACGTGCACCTCTCCTGGCCACGAGCCCTCACACGGTGGTCAGGAGTGCCCCCGTGGGCTCCACCACCAGGGTCACTGCCCACTTCACCTGGCGCCTCCGCGGACCCTCAGGAGCTGTGCCAGGAGCAGCCTTGACCAGGGAGGGGCCGGCCCTCCACAGGGTCCTGCTGTCCCCCCTCTAGGTGGTGGGTGTTCTGCAGACCTCTCCCCACTGCGAGGCCGTAGGACATCCTCGTGGACGGCAGTGCAGGGTGAGGCCGGCTGGGTTTCCTAAGGGTCCAGTTCCCCAGGGGCTCCAGACCACCCCGGTCGTGCCCAGGGCTCTGGTGGGCAGCACATCTCTGCTCCACCATGGTGCTGTTCCCTGCCCCCCACGGGGGCTCTGGTGACTGTGTGCAGCCCCCGAGGTCCACACTCCCCTCTGCGTCCAGTCCCCGTGGACGCACAGGCCTGCGCACATGCACAGGGCCGAGGCCCGGCTAAGGCGACCGTGTGGGCTCTGTCCCTCGCCAGGGTTGACGCACCGTGGACCACGTGGCCTGGCCTTCCTCTGCCTGGTCGCTAACTTTTTACAAATATGGTTTCATGCTCTTTTTGCATGTTAGGTTTGTCCCACGGACGCTGACGGTCGCTTGTTGTCGTGAGCGGAGGTTTCCGCTCTTCTCTTCTGTTGCTTGGGGGGGCGATGGCTGGTAGTGCTGGCCTCTGTCCACCTGCTCTGGACACTTTGATTCTCACTCTTCCCTGGTTCTTTTCGGCTTTTCCCCTCTTGGTCACTCTTGTGACTCCTGATGTGGCCACCTTTCCGTTCCTAGCTGGAGGCCTGGTTCTCCTGTGCTGCTGAGCCGCGGGCTCTGGCTGGGGCTGGCGGGCCCCCAGCTTTCGGTCCTGCTTGCTAAGGGTTTCTGGAGCTGCCTTTATCCAGCCCAGGGGCCCTCTGTCCCCCCGTCACCAACAGAAGTGGTCTGTGAGCGCTGTGCTGCCTGCCCCAAGGCCGTGGGCTGTCCCCCCACCGCCCCGGGGGCTGGGTTCACGGGTGGGCTTTGCCTCCTAACTTGACCTGGCCTCTGCAGCAACCCCCCGCCCCACGCAGCTGTGTCTTCCCAGGCTCCTGCCGCCATCCTCAGTGGGCTGCCCTCCCCGGGCCTGGCCAGCTGCCGCACCTCAGGGCAGGGCTAGTGCCACCCCTGCCCTGGAGACCCAGTGCCCTGGTCCCCTTGGCCTTCAGCCGAGCTGGCTCTGAAGCCACCAGCTCCTGAGCCCTGGACCGGCCTGGTGAGTCCCTGCCTGGCCCCACGCCCGTAGGCACAGGGTGGCCTCCCAGCTCCGTCCCTGTCCACGGAGCGTCTCTTCCGGGACCTTCTCTCTGGGTCTGACTGCCATGGCTTCTCACCCCTGCAGTGAGGAGGGTCCAGGGACTGGGGCCATGGCGGGTAGGGGAGGCATCCCGAGGCACTCCTGTAGGGTCAGCCGAAGAGACTCACAGACCTGGGGAACAAGGAGGAAGCAGGGAGCCTCCCGGTGCCTGGGGCAGGCCTGGCCAGAGCAAGTGAAAGCCCAGTGGCCTGTTCGGGCCTGGTCAGCACAGGAGATTCAGCCTACTGGACAGCCAGCCTAGGACTTGGGAAGGGGTGGTCTCCAGCTCCAGACAGAACCACAGGGGAGGCCATGGGTGCTGGGGTGCTGGGGGTGCTGGGTGCTGGGGTACTGGGGGTGCTGGGTGCTGGGTGCTGGGGTGCTGGGTGCTGGGGTGCTGGGGGTGCTGGGTGCTGGGGTGCTGGGGAGCTGGGTGCTGGGGGTGCTGAGTGCTGGGGTGCTGGGGAGCTGGGGAGCTGGGTGCTGGGGTGCTGAGTGCTGGGGTGCAGGGGAGCTGGGTGCTGGGGGTGCTGGGTGCTGGGGTACTGGAGGTGCTGGGTGCTGGGGTGCTGGGTGCTGGGGTGCTGGGTACTGGGAGTGCTGGGGTACTGGGGGTGCTGGGTGCTGGGGTGCTGGGTGCTGGGGTGCTAGGGTACTGGGGTGCTGGATGCTGGGGTACTGGGGTGCTGGGTGCTGGGGTGCTGGGGGTGCAGGGGTGCAGGGGTGCGGGGGATGCTGGGGGGTACTGTGTTACCTGCCTGTCATGGCCAGCCACAACGCCGCGGGAGGAAAACTCGGAGGCAGAGTAAAGATACTACTACTTTTACTTCTACTTTCATGCTTTTACTTTATGGTGGCCGGCTACTCGCTTAACTGGCCTCAACTGAGTCTCGCCGGCTCTGGCTCTTTTGGCCGGCTACTCGCTTCGGCTTCTGTACTGGGTGCTGGGGTGCTGGGTGCTGGGGGTGCAGGGGTGCTGGGGTGGGTGCCGGGGGGGATGGGATGCTGGGGGTACTGGGTGCTGGAGGTGCTGGGGTGCTGGGTGCTGGATGCTGGGGGTGCCAGGGTACTGGGGTGCTATGGGTGCTGGGGTGCTGGAGTGCTGGGGGTACTGGGGGTGCCAGGGGTGCTGGGTGCCAGGGTGCCAGGGTGCTGGGGGTGCTGGGGGTGCCCAGGTGCCAGGGTGCTGGGTGCTGAGGTGCTGGATGCCGGGGTGCTGGGGGTGCTGGTGTGCTGGGGTGCTGGGGTGCTGGAGTGCTGGGGTGCTGGGTGCTGGAGTGCAGGGGTGCTGGGGTGCTGGGGTGGGAGGTGCTGGAGTGCTGGAGTACTGGGGGTGCTGGGTGCTGGAGTGCTAGGGGTGCTGGTGTGCTGGAGTGCTAGGGGTGCTGGGTGCTGGAGTGCTGGGGGTGCTGGTGTGTGCTGGGTGCTGGGGTGCTGGGGTGCTGGGGTGCTGGGTGCTGGAGTGCTGGGGGTGCTGGTGTGCTGGGTGCTGGGGTGCTGGAGTGCTGGAGAGCTGGGGGTGGTGCTGTGCTGGGTGCTGGGTGCTGGGGTGCTGGAGTGCTGGGGTGTGTGGTGTGCTGGGTGCTGGGGTGCTGGGTGGGGGTGCTGGGTGCTGGGTGCTGGAGAGCTGGGGTGCTGGTGTGCTGGTGCTGGGGTGCTGGGGTTCTGGGATGCTGGGGTACTGGGTGCTGGGGTGCTGGGTGCTGGAGTGCTGGGGGTGCTGGTGTGCTGGGTGCTGGGGTGCTGGGGTGCTGAGGTGCTGGGTGCTGGGGTGCTGGGGTGCTGGATGCTGGAGTGCTGGGGTGCTGGGGTGCTGGTGTGCTGGGTGCTGGGGTGCTGGAGTGCTGGGGGTGCTGGGTGCTGGAGTGCTGGGGGTGCTGGTGTGCTGGGTGCTGGGGGTGCTGGGTGCTGGAGAGCTGGGAGTGCTGGGTTGTGTGCTGGGTGCTGGGGTTCTGGGGTTCTGGGATGCTGGGGTGCTGGGTGCTGGGGGTGCTGGGTGCTGGAGAGCTGGGGGTGCTGGTGTGCTGGGTGCTGGGTGCTGGGGTGCTGGGGGTGCTGAGTTGCTGGGGTGCTGGGGTGCTGGAGAGCTGGGTTCGCTTGGGTGCTGGTGTGCTGGGTGCTGGGGTTCTGGGGTTCTGGAATGCTGGGGTGCTGGGTGCTGGAGAGCTGGGGTGTGCTGGTGTGCTGGTGCTGGGGTGCTGGGGTTCTGGGATGCTAGGGTACTGGGTGCTGGGGTGCTGGGTGCTGGAGAGCTGGGGGTGTGCTGGGGGGGTGCTGGGGCCCCTATGAGCTGTGCTGGGGTGCTGGGGTGGTGTGCTGGGGTGCTGGGAATGCTGGGGTGCTGGGTGCTGGAGAGAGCTGGCTGAGGTGCTGGGGTACGGGGGTGCTGGGGTGCTGGGAGTGGGGGGTGCTGGTGGTGCTGGATGCTGGGAGTGCTGGGGTGCTGGAGTGCTGGGGGGGAGTGCTGCTGGGTGCTGGAGAGCTGGGGGTGCTGGTGTGCTGGGTGCTGGGGTTCTGGGGTTCTGGGATGCTGGGGTGCTGGGTGCTGGGGTGCTGGGTGCTGGAGAGCTGGGAGTGCTGGTGTGTGGTGTGCTGGGTGCTGGGGTGCTGGATGCTGGAGTGCTGGGGTGCTGGGTGCTGAGGTGCTGGGTGCTGGAGTGCTGGGGTGCTGGGGTACTGGGTGCTAGAGTGCTGGGGTGCTGGTGTGCTGGATGCTGGAGTGCTGGGGTGCTGGGGTGCTGAGTGCTAGAGTGCTGGAGTGCTGGGGTGCTGGGTGCTGGAGTGCTGGAGTGCTGGGGTGCTGGGTGCTAGAGTGCTGGGGTGCTGAGGTGCTGGGGTGCTGGGGTGTGCTGGGTGCTGAGGTGCTGGGGTGCTGGAGTGCTGGGGTGCTGGGGTGCTGGATGCTGGAGTGCTGGAGTGCTGGGGTGCTGGGGTGCTGGGGTGCTGAGTGCTAGAGTGCTGGAGTGCTGGGGTGCTGGGTGCTGGAGTGCTGGAGTGCTGGGGTGCTGGGTGCTAGGTGCTAGAGTGCTGGGGTGCTGGTGTGCTGGATGCTGGAGTGCTGGAGTGCTGGGGTGCTGGGTGCTAGAGTGCTGGGGTGCTGGGGTGCTGGGTGCTAGAGTGCTGGGGTGCTGGGTGCTGGAGTGCTGGAGTGCTGGGGTGCTGGGTGCTAGAGTGCTGGGTGCTGGGGTGCTGGGTGCTGGGGTGCTGGGGTGCTGGATGCTGGAGTGCTGGGGTGCTGGGTGCTGAGGTGCTGGGTGCTGGAGTGCTGGGGTGCTGGGGTGCTGGGTGCTAGAGTGCTGGGGTGCTGGTGTGCTGGATGCTGGAGTGCTGGCTGTAGTGCTGGGGTGCTGGGTGCTAGAGTGCTGGGGTGCTGGGTGCTAGAGTGCTGGGGTGCTGGGTGCTGGGTGCTGGAGTGCTGGGGTGCTGGGGTGCTGGGGTGCTGGGGTGCTGGGTGCTAGATTGCTGGGGTGCTGGGGGTGCTGGGTGCTAGAGTGCTGGGGTGCTGGGGTGCTGGGTGCTAGAGTGCTGGGGTGCTGGGTGCTGGGTGCTGGGTGCTGGGGTGCTGGGTGCTACAGTGCTGGGGTGCTGGGGTGCTGGGTGCTGGGTGCTGGGGTGCTGGGGTGCTGGGGTGCTAGAGTGCTGGGGTGCTGGAGTGCTGGGGTGCCCTACCTCTGTGGTGTGGGGTTGGCATGCTCTGGGGCAGCTCCCACCATGGAGTCCAGAAGAGCCTGGAAAGGGGTGAGCCCTGCGTGAGCCCCCATGGCCCCCACCTTGTCCCCAGAGCTAGCCTCGTCCCTGCAGGCCTTGCTGATGCTGCGTCCACAGGAGCCGTGGCTGGTGAGTGCGTGTGGACACTGCTGGCCTGGGGGACACAGCCACGGGCAGGTGACCGTGTGAAGCATGGTGTGGGACTTGGGTTAGAGAGGAGGAGCCTGTGACCCTGGCTCACTACTTCCAGGTGACCCAGGAGGGCTGGTGACCTGCCACTGCTGAGACGGAACATGACGTCAATCCATGAAACCCGACTGGGGGAGATGCGGGCCTGTGTGGTCAGCAAGTGGCTTCCAAGTCTCTGGGTCTCTGGTGCCTCCTGCCCCCAACTTGCCCAAGGTTCCCAGGCCAGGTCCGAAATCATGGCTGCCTTCCTCACACCCACCGAGAAGGTAGCTGGACGGCTTCCTCCAGTCCCACTCTCTGTGTTCTGACTTAGGTTGGCGTCACCCATGATCAAAGTCTTCCAAACACTGGGCTGTGCCAACACAAGACGACTCTGCTGCTTCCTGCAGCGGGTCATCTCTCATGCATGTCCTGCAGTGGCCAGGCCCCTCCTGCAGCGGGTCATCTCATGCATGTCCTGCAGTGGCCAGGCCCCTCCTGCAGCGGGTCATCTCATGCATGTTTTGCAGTGGCCAGGCCCCTCCTGCAGCGGGTCATCTCATGCATGTCCTGCAGTGGCCAGGTCCCTCCTGCACCGGGTCTCTCTCATGCAACGTCCTGCAGTGGCCAGGTCCCTCCTGCAGCGGGTCTCTCTCATGCACGTCCTGCAGTGGCCAGGCCCCTCCTGCAGCGGGTCTCTCTCATGCATGTCCTGCAGTGGCCAGGCCCCTCCTGCAGTGGGTCTGTCTCACTGCTCTCTGTGCTGTGGCCAGGCCCCTCCTATGTCCCTGGTGGTCAGCTGGTTTCAAGGCCATCTGTGCTCATGTCTTCATGCACCAGAGCTTGTCCTGTTCAGCAGCAGATGAGCGTCATGCCGCCTGTGTCCTGGAGGACACGTGATGCAGGAGCCCTGTTTGGGGATTGGCTTGAATTGCAGTTGACTATGAGCCGTGGAGATTTGGGCATTGTCTCCTCCCGTAGTCTCACGAGACTTGTTGCGGGATCTCGAGTGACTTGGCCGAAATTGCTGATCGGGTCAGCGCCATTTTAGTGGTGTGTTTGGCGTGAGTTAGTCGTTGTTAGAACCGGAGAGAAAAGTTATCAGAATAAAAAGCTGTTTGTCTCCAGTTTGCTTCTGAAGTTCTTCCCGCGGCTCCGTTGCTCCAAGTGCTTCAGGCGGCAACAGGTGGCGGCCCGTACGGGGAACTTCGGAGCGGACAGGTAAGAACTGAAAGGTCTCTAAAGATGGGTTCGAATATAACTGAATCCCAAGTGATAGAGGCTATGCAAAGACTCCTTGATATACCTGACTCTGTTCTCAGTGAGGAGTATATAGACAAAAGTGAAAGTGATCAAAAAAGTGTAGATTCCACTGGGCCAACTGAGACCAGTAAAGAGAGTATTAGAAGAGACCCAAAACTGACAAAAATCCAAGCTATTAAAGCTATTCGGGAGTTATTGGCGAAAGCTGAAGGATACTTGCTCTCACTGGAACCTGGGCCTCAGGATATTGCTGTCAGTGAAATTAGCAGTGGTGAGGAAGCTAGTAAAAGTGATCCTGAGAAAATGAGGAAAAAGAAATTAAAAAAGACCGAGAAAAAGGTCCGTCAGGCAGAGGAGTCACTTGTGGAAGTGACTACTCCCCCATGGGTGGAATCCATTACAGAAAATATGAAGGGTATTACTAGGCATTTGCATACCCTAGAAACAGAAATAAAAAGTCTTTCTGATCGCTTATGCGCTCTCGAGGACAACTCACAGATACATTGGGAACCGCCAGCATTTGAAAAGAAAAATGGACAGAGTGTCCATCAGTCAGTAGATTTCAAAACAATAAAAAATCTCAAAGAGGCAGTAATGACTTATGGGCCCAAGCTCCTTTCACGTTGAGTATGCTGGAGTCCCTTAACACCTTTAGCTTAACCCCCTCAGACTGGAAAAGTCTATGTAAAGCAACATTAAGCGGGGGGCAATTCTTGGTTTGGCGATCGCAATTCCAAGAACTTTGTATAGAAATGGCTAAAAGAAACGCGGCTGCAGGGTTTGAAAACTATAATATAGACATGCTCACAGGAGAAGGGCAATTCGCAGACTTACAGGCTTAAACAGATTATGACCCAGATATATATGCTCAGATAAATGCAGCTGCCTTAGAGGCATGGAAAACTGTACAAGGACCTGGGGATCTACAAGGTAGCTTGTCAAAAGTGATTCAAGGACCTAATGAGCCGTATGCCGACTTTGCTGATCGACTTTTGAGAACTGCAGGTAGTGTGTTTGCAGATGTTGACCAAGCTATGCCATTAGTTGTTCAATTAGCTTATGAAAATGCAAATAAATGGTGCCAAGCAGCCATCAGGCCATGGAGAACTAAAAAGGATCTTTCCGTATATATACAACTATGTAAAGATATAAATGACGCCTTTGTCACAGGAAATGTGATTGCAGCCTCAATGAGAGGTGCTTCCTCTCGAAATTTCACAAAGGCTAAACGTAGATATTATAATCAATCAGGATATTCCAGGCAAAAATTATCATAATCAATCAGGCAATTCTAGGCAAAAATCCCAAAAGAGAAATAAGACCAAGCTCATATCGTGCCCCAGGCCGCTGCCCCAGGTGTAAAAAGGGAAATCATTGGGCCAATAAATGCCATTCAAAATTTGACATCCATGGAAATCCTTTGTTCAGGAATTCAAAAAACGGGGCACGGGGCCCAATACCCCGGGGCCCACAAATGTACAGGGCATTGCAGAAGGAGTATCCTCAAGCATCCACTCAGATGCTTCCCCGACACAATCCCTACTACCCATCCACTCCCTCGCCAGAGGAACAAGAGGAAATGCAGGATTAGACCTCTGTTCCACCGCCCGAATAGTGTTAACACCTGAAATGGGGGTTCAACTGATTCCCACAGGAGTCAGGGGACCTCTTCCCTCAGGGACTGTAGGACTTATTATCGGGCGTAGTCCTAAAAGCTTATTAGGTTTGCAAGTGACCCCAGGTGTAATAAACTCAGACTACAAAGGGGAAATAAAAATAATGCTTAGCTCACCCCAAAGTATAACTTCTGTTAATCAAGGAGATAGAATTGCTCAGTTGCTTCTCCTTTCCAATTTACATAATTCATTTAAAATGGGTATGCCTCAAGAAGGGAACAATAGAGGATTTTGTTCCACTGACTCAAGTCCCATGGCTTGCTGGGTTCGAGACTGTTCAAGGAGGCCTATGTGTAAAATAAAAATCCAAGGAATAGAAATGGAGGGATTAATAGATACTGGAGCTGACTCTTCCATTATTAATTTACGCCAATGGCCCAAGCACTGGCCTCTGCAAAAAGCTTCAACCAGTTTAAGAGGCTTGGGATATAATAACCTCCCAGATAAAAAGTGCAGTAATTTTAAAATGGGAGGATGATGAAGGCCATAAAGGAACATTTCAGCCTTATGTTTTACCTAATCTACCGGTTACTTTATGGGGAAGAGATATTTTGCAACAAATGGGAGTACACCTTGCAACCAAGCCTGCAGATGTTAAATGTGAAAACCTACAGGGTAATCTTAACCATAAAAGAACTCATTATCAAAAAGTACAGAGTAATCTTAACCCTAAAAGTAACAATTGTCATAAAGGAAAAAGATATTTTTTTTCGGGGCCACTGAGAAAATAATTTTGAAAATACCATGGCTTTCTGATAAGCCAGTGTGGGTCCCT
The DNA here is from genome assembly GCA_025594165.1 of Tamias sibiricus. Lineage (NCBI taxonomy): Eukaryota > Metazoa > Chordata > Mammalia > Rodentia > Sciuridae > Tamias > Tamias sibiricus. The sequence continues at coordinate 222,209,051 of CM046657.1, read as the reverse complement.
CAGTGGCCCCTATCTAAAGAGAAATTACAAGCGGCCCACCAATTAGTTCAGGAACAATTAGAAGCAGGTCATATAGAACCTTCCACCTCTCCCTGGAATTCCCCCATATTTGTGATCAAGAAAAAGTCAGGAAAATGGCGATTGTTACATGATCTTAGACAAATCAATAAAAACCATGCAAGTTATGGGCCCTACTCAACCTGGACTTCCTAGTCCCATAGCTATTCCAAAAAATTTCCATGTTATTAGTCTTGATATAAAGGATTGCTTCTTTTCTATTCCCCTACATCCTCTGGATGCCCCCAGGTTTGCTTTTTTCCGTTCCTTCTATGAACAATAATGGCCCTGATCAGAGATATCAATGGAAGGTTTTACCACAGGGAATGGCTAATAGCCCCACCATATGCCAAATATATGTGGACAAGGCTATCCAACCCATTAAAAATAAATATCCAAACCTCATGTGTCTACATTACATGGATGATATTTTATTGGCCCACCCTAATCAAAAAATCTTATTTAATATATTTAGTGATGTGGTAGAAAAATTTAAAAAAATATGGATTATATATAGCAGAAGAAGAAAAAGTTCAAACCAGATCTCCCATATTTTATTTAGGATTTAAAATCATGGATACTTTTGTTAGACCCCAAAAAATTTTAATAAATAAAGAACATTTGACCACCCTCAATGATTTCCAAAAAACTACTGGGAGACATTAATTGGCTTCGCCCTACACTAAAATCTCACTACTGGCCAACTAAAACCTTTATTTGACATCCTTCGTGGAGATCCTGATCCATCTTCACCACGAACATTGACTCCTGATGCTAGGAAAGCTTTAAAGTTAGTAGAAAAAAGTCATCGAAGGAGCTCATTGTGATAGATTTGATTTAACTCAACCGCTGATGTTGATTATTATTTCTTCACAATATACACCCACAGGAGTATTTTGGCAACAAGGGCCTTTATTATGGATACATTTGCCCGTCTCTCCTAAAAGTATAATTGAATCTTATACCTCCATGGTGGCTAAACTTATTCTTCAAGGACTTAAGACTTCTACTAAAAATATTTGGCATTCACCCTGCTACTATTATTACTCCCTATTCATCATCACAGATTGAATACTTATGCTTCAATGATAATGATTGGGCTATAGCTAAATGCTCTACTTCTGCAAATTTTGATAATCATCTTCCTAAGTCCCCTATATTATCTTTTTGTATTAATCATCCTATTATATTTCCACAGGTAATAAAAAAATCAACCTATTCCTAAGGCATTTAATGTATTTACAGATGGGTCCTCAAATGGTACTGCTACAGTAGTCACTACAAAAGAAAATATGACTTACATAACTGCACACAAATCAGCTCAACTAGTGGAACTGGAAGCTGTGGTAAGAGCTCTGGAAAATTTTAGGGACCAGCCCGTAAACATTTTTTCAGATAGCCACTATATTGTACAAGCCGTCCCAAAATTAGAGTTAGCAGGACCAATAGCACCTCATACTCCAGCCTTTAAATTGTTTTATCAAATACAAAAACTTTTGTGGGCAAGAAAAGAACCTCTATTCGTAGGCCATATTAGAGCACATACTAATTTGCCTGGTCCCCTCCATGAAGGTAATCAAAAGGCTGATGAACTTACAAAAAACAGTATTTATACTTTCAGCGCTACAACAAGCTACTTTATTTCATTCCCAGTTTCATGTCAACAGCACCACCTTGCAACGTAGGTTTAAAATCACAAAGGAGCAAGCCAGAACAATTGTAAAAAGATTGTAAATCTTGTATGACACATTTGCCCCAATCCTCATTTCGGCGTTAACCCTAGAGGATTAATGCCCAATCATTTGTGGCAGATGGATGTTACTCATGAGCCAAGTTTTGGAAAATTGCGATTTATTCATGTGACCATAGATACATGCTCAGGCATGATTTTTGCTTCCTTACATTCTGGAGAAAAAGTTAAAGATGTTACATCTCATTGTTTGCAAGCTTTTGCTGCATTGGGCATCCCCAAAATGCTTAAAACAGATAATGGCCCCGCATATACGTCCTCATCTTTCAAAACAGTTTTGCGCAAAAATTCAATATATCCCATAAAACAGGCATCCCATACAATCCTCAGGGTCAGGGCATTATTGAAAGAGCAAACCGAACACTGAAAATTACGTTATTAAAACAAAAAGAAGGAAATTGGAAAAGTCCTAAGGACAGATTGGCAGTTGCCCTGTTTACCTTAAATTTTTTTAACTTTAGACTCTAATGGTTATTCTGCTGGAGACAGACATTGGAATCCACACCAACAACATAAACCTTTGGTTTACTGGAAGGATGTTCTTTCAGGTACATGGAAGGGTCCAGATCCAGTATTAATTTGGAGAAGAGGATCTGTTTGTGTTTTTCCAAAAGACGAATCCTCTCCAATATGGATACCATCTAGATTAATAAAAGAGGTGCCACATCAAAATGATCAAGATGAAGTTATTGAAGAATCAAGATTAATAAAAAAGCTACAAAATCAAGAGGACCAAGATGAAGGTATAGAATGATTCCCTCAAAAGAGTCCTTCAAAAATATTTCACAACTTAAGTGTCATTCCTCCCAGCCGGGACGAGGAGATCTCTCTTTAGTGTGCACACAATTGTATTTTTTTTTTCTTTTCTTTTTATACATGTCTTTATGTCTGTACATTTGTCTATATTTCATGTTAATGTGACGTCACAAATATATGTTTGTATGTTTGTTCGTCTGTCCAGTGTGACGTCACAAAGAACAAAGCGCTTATGAAAAAGAAAAAAAATATATATATATATGGATCCAAATAACTTTAATTCATTTTAGGTTAAGAGTATTCAATTTAGGTTAATAATTTTATAAATGAAGGTACTTTCAATTTTGATTTATAGGTGTCCCTGGGACTTCTCTTTAGCAAACAATATGACTAGTACTATATAACCTGATATTTTGGTGTTTTGACTTAAGATTGTTTATTTGTTATTAACTTCATTTGTTTAATAGCTCATTAATTTCAATTATCTCAACAGGTAAAAGATTGCTCTGTATACAGAGACTCAAGGGTTCCAGCTAACAAATTATTTCTCTAAAGTGCTTTTACCTTTTCTTTAATCTATCTTTAATGCAGTAATTACCCTCAGTCTTTCTTTGTTTTGTTCTAAATATGATATTTTTCCAACTTATGTTTGTAGAAGCTCAACCAGTGATGTGTGTGAACAAAAATCAACTTTAATTTTCTAATCTAATTATTCTATTTTGTAGTTTGACAACTCGCCTCTTGACTCAGTGCTGCAATAGCACTGCCTTTCCTTTAATAATTGATGCTTGAGTTTCTAGGTAGCGGGCCCTGAAGATTTGCCGGTGGCATTGTCTAAACATAAAAAAGACGTCTGCTGCTACAGCTACAGGGATCGCGGCCGCCACAAGCATCCCTGCTGCTCAAACATCAAACAACCTCACCAACAGTGTGGCCTCTGCTCTACATGCATGGGGCCTCCTACATCAACATGTTACAACAAATGGACATTTTTTTTTTTTTTTTTTTTTTGTGGTACCGGGGATTGAACTCAGGGGCACTCGACCACTGGGCCACATCCCCAGCCCTTTTTTGTATTTTATTTAGAGACAGGGTCTCACTGAGTTGCTAAGTGCCTCGCCACTGCTGAGGCTGGCTTTGAACTCGCGATCCTCCTGCCTCAGCCTCCCAAAGTGCTGGGATTACAGGCGTGCGCCACCGCACCCGGCACAACAAATGGACATTTTGATCTTTCATTGTTTGGGACTTTACGGGACAATGCCTTGCGGGTATTTGTCTAGAGAATTCAGTGTGTAACTTGATGGAACTTAGGGCAGCTGATTTGTTTAAACAATTTGATATGCTATGCAATTTGGCTCATCACCAAAAGGCTTGTCGCCTTAAAGCCGCAACATCTCCTCACAATTGGACGGCTGTTAGTCATCATATATAGTCGATCCTAAAGGGCTCCATTGGATGGCTGGTTAGCCAATGACGGGTAAGATCCCCAGAGGGGGACAACCTAAGACAGGCACAGTCGCACGGGACAGTCTCATGTGGCCGACATATCAACCTAAGACAGGAGTCAAGGGCACAGCCTTGATTATCCGATGACGGGTAAGAATGTTGGTTGCACATAGACGTCCTAGAGCATTACCTCTTTTAAAACAAAAAGGGGGAAATGCAGGAGCCCTGTTTGGGGATTGGCTTGAATTGCAGTTGACTATGAGCCGTGGAGATTTGGGCATTGTCTCCTCCCGTAGTCTCACGAGACTTGTTGCGGGATCTCGAGTGACTTGGCCGAAATTGCTGATCGGGTCAGCGCCATTTTAGTGGTGTGTTTGGCGTGAGTTAGTCGTTGTTAGAACCGGAGAGAAAAGTTATCAGAATAAAAAGCTGTTTGTCTCCAGTTTGCTTCTGAAGTTTTTCCCGCGGCTCCGTTGCTCCAAGCGCTTCAGGCAGCAACAACGTGACCCTCTGATCCAGGGCATGGCGACAGGGTGGGCTCTGCAGGGCCATGAGCTGGCCCCGTGCAGAGAGATGTGGGGCCTCTGAAGGGGGGGTGCGGAGGGTAAAGGAGTGCCAGGCTCTGCCTCCACAGCAGAGCTGTCCCAGGTGCCAGCCCCGGGGGTGGGTCAGGCAGGGTCAGCGCTTGTGGTGCAAACTCGGGCCTCAGGGCGGGGTCAAGCCCTGGCTTAGGGCTGGGTCTCTGCGAGCATGGCCGTCAGGTGCTGGTGGGGAGGGGGCCTAAGGATGGCCCCGGGGGCGTCCTGGTAGGCCTGAGGAGGGGCAGGAGACCACTGAGCCCACGGGGCGCAGCTGGTGGGGACCCGAGCAAGAGGGAGCTGGAGCAGAGGCTGGAGACCTCCCGGCGAGGTGGCGAGCAGGCGCGGCCACCCGGCACAGGCAGGAGAGCGCCAGGCCAGGCCAGGCGGGGTCAGGGCAGGGTTAGGGTGTGTTAGGGCGTGTCGCTGGTCGTTTAGGTTAGGATGACAGTTAGGGTTCGGTCTGGGTCAGGGTTGGGTAAGGTTAGTGTTTGGGTTAGTTTAGGTCAGGGTTGCCGTTAGTCTGGGTCAGGGTTGGTATTAGGGTGCATTAGGGCTAGCTCTTAGCATGGGATTAGGGTTAGGATAAGTTAGAGTCACGTTTAGCTTAGGTTGGATATGATTTATGTTTAGGTTAGGGTTAACGGTAGGTTAGGCTTAGGTTTTGGTTTAGGTTAGGTGGGGTTATTGTCATGTCTAGCTCGGGGTTTGGATTAGGTTTCACTAAGGTTGGGTCTTAGCATTAGGGTTAGGGTTTGGTCAAATTTTAGTTAGGTTTATATAAGTTTAGCCCGGGTATTTTTATTTTTTTAGTGTTAGATCTGGGTTAGGATTAGGTTAGGTTTGGGTTTGGGTTTGGGTTAGGGTAGTTTGGAGTTACAGTTGGGTCCATGTCAGGGTTAGGTTTATGCTACATTAGTATTAATTCTAGAGTTAGGGTTAGGGTTAGGTTAAATTAAAGTTAGGTTTAGGTCAGGTGTGTCAGGGTGAGATTATGATTAGGTTAGGGTTAGGTCTGTGGTTAGGTTAAGTTTAGCTTATGATTAGTTCTAGGTTAGGGTTAGAGTTAGATTTAGGCAAAATTAGGTTTAGGTAGGGTTAGTTTAATGTAAGCGTTAGGGTTGGTTAAATTAGATTAGGCTTAGGTATAGGTTATGTTCAGCATTAGGGTGAGGTGTAGGTTAGGGTTTGGTTAGTGTCAGGCTAAGCGAGGGTTATGTTAGGGTCTTTTTTTTTTAATATTTATTTATTTGCTTTTAGTTGTACACAATGTGTTTTTACGTGGTGCCGAGGATCGAACCCGGGCTGTGCACGTGCTAGGCGAGCACTACCGCTGAGCCGTAACCCCAGCCCCTAGGTTAGGGTCTTGTTTCTGTTGTTGTTAGGGTTAGTGCTCGGTTAGAGCAGGGTTAGGCTAGATTCAGGTGGGGTGGGGTCTGGTTTCCGGGTGCTCTGGGTGGGGTGGGGTCTGGTTTCCGGGGTGCTCTGGTGAGGTTTGTATTGCATCTCCTCTTTAGCAGCCTTTTGAGGGTAGAGCTGTGTCGTTGAAATGGGGAGAGACCTGGGCGGCCCCGCGTCCTGGCTAGCCCCGGAGCTGGGGCGTGGTGGGCTCCCGCACGAGCGTGCAGGTGCTCATGTGGTGGAAGGGTGTCTCGTGGTGGGCCCAGGCCTGGTGACCTGCAGCCGGGCCGTGCTAGTTCTGATCCTCTCTGGCCCTCTCGAGGTTTGTGGCCCCTCTCCATGCTCAGGGTCTCTGGGGTGGACATCTGGTACGTGAGCCTTCTTGGCCCACCCCACCTAGCTTGGCACTGCCCTGCTCGCCCGGGCTCCGTAGGTATCGATGGTGAGGCGGGGATGTGGCTCACTGGTGACTCCCAGGTGGCTGGGAGCAGAGGATGGAGGGGTTGTCTGAGCTTCCGAGTCCAGAGCCCACAGGTCTTCACGGGCGTGCACTGACCACCAGGCAGGGACAGCAGCTGAGGTCTTCCCGACTGAGGGTCCAGACTTGAGGGTGTGATCCCAAGCTGGGTTGGTGAGGCTTGTGGGGTGGTCCTGCGGGGTAGGTGCCAGAGAAGGCGGACAGAAGGGAAAGGCAGTGTTGGTACGCAGGGACAGGGCTCCTCGGGGGCCTCTTCCCGGGCCCATGTCCAGCTGCACTCCTCTGCACGGGAGTCTTGGGGACTGCAGGTCCCCTCTGCATGAGGTAAGACCACCAAGAGGACAGGTGTGTGCCTCCTTGGACTCCGTTTCTCAGGTGAGACTGGAAGGTAGGAAGCTTTCCACACTGGGGACTGGACCCAGGGGTGCTCTCCACCCCAGCCCCTCATGTTCTTATTTCAAGACAGGGTCTTGCTCCGTTGCCCAGGCTGGCCGTGAGCCTGCAGTTCTCTGGCCTCAGCCTCCCAAGCCTCTGCAATCACAGACGTGCGTCACGGTGCCAGACATGGGGGGACGTGTTCCCAGATTCTGCAACATGGAGGTCTGTCTTTCGGACATTCAGGGTGGGGTGCTGGGTCCTCTGCACCAATAAGCAGGGCGCTCAGACGGGCCAGACTTCTCCTTCATGGGCACGGTGTTTCTTGCCATCTTCCCAGAGGGCTGGAGACAGCCCCACAGCGCAGCTGGTCCCTGCGGACACAGGGTGGGCTTGGGTGGGCGGCAGGCCAGGCTCCTTCCTGAGCACTGAGCCATGGGCATGACCCCACTGTGCACCTCGCAGTGCCACCTGGGGAGCCCCGCAGGACATGGCCCTGGCTCAGGACAGAGGTTCAGTGGCAGGTGTCCACGCTGACAGAGCCCAGCAGAGGCTGCTGCCAGGGACCGGCCCTGGCTCCATCTGCAGGTGGAGGCCGCGGCAGCCAGAGGCCAATGTGGGTGCCCTGATCTCCTGGAACTGCTGGGCCCTGCGTCTTCAGTGCAGGGGCCGGAGGGCAGGCCAGGCCCGGTCTCAGTGCGGGGCCGGAGGGCAGGCCAGGCCCGGTCTCAGTACAAGGCCGGAGGGCAGGCCAGGCCCGGTCTCAGTGCAGGGGCCGGAGGGCAGGCCAGGCCCGGTCTCAGTACAAGGCCGGAGGGCAGGCCAGGCCCGGTCTCAGTGCAGGGCCGGAGGGCAGGCCAGGCCCGGTCTCAGTACAAGGCCAGAGGGCAGGCCAGGCCCGGTCTCAGTGCGGGGGGCCGGAGGGCAGGCCAGGCCCGGTCTCAGTACAAGGCCGGAGGGCAGGCCAGGCCCGGTCTCAGTGCGGGGGCCGGAGGGCAGGCCAGGCCCAGTCTCAGTACAAGGCCGGAGGGCAGGCCAGGCCCGGTCTCAGTGCAGGGGCCGGAGGGCAGGCCAGGCCCCGGTCTCAGTGCAGGGCCGGAGGGCAGGCCAGGCCCGGTCTCAGTACAAGGCCGGAGGGCAGGCCAGGCCAGTACAAGGCCCAGGCCAGGCCCGGTCTCAGTACAAGGCCGGAGGGCAGGCCAGGCCCGGTCTCAGTGCCTGGAGGGGCGGCCCGGTCTCAGTACAAGGCCAGGCCCGGTTCAGGGCAGGCCAGGCCCCGGTCTCAGTACAGGCCGGAGGACAGGCCAGGCCCGGTCTCAGTACAAGGCCCTGTCTCAGTACAAGGCCGGAGGGCAGGCCAGGCCCGGTCTCAGTACAAGGGCCGGAGGGCAGGCCAGGCCCGGTCTCAGTGCAGGGCCGAGGGCAGGCCAGGCCCGGTCTCAGGGCAGGGCAGGCCAGGCCCGCCGGAGGGCAGGCCAGGCCCGGTCTCAGTACAAGGCCGGAGGGCAGGCCAGGCCCGGTCTCAGTGCAGGCCGGAGGACAGGCCAGGCCCGGTCTCAGTGCAGGGCCGGAGGGCAGGCCAGGCCCGGTCTCAGTACAAGGCCGGAGGGCAGGCCAGGCCCGGTCTCAGTGCGGGGGCCGGAGGGCAGGCCAGGCCCGGTCTCAGTACAGGGCCGGAGGGCAGGCCAGGCCCGGTCTCAGTGCAGGGCCGGAGGGCAGGCCAGGCCCGGTCTCAGTGCAGGGCCGGAGGGCAGGCCAGGCCCCGGTCTCAGTGCAGGGCCGGAGGGCAGGCCAGGCCCGGTCTCAGTGCAGGGCCGGAGGGCAGGCCAGGCCCGGTCTCAGTGCAGGGCCGGAGGGCAGGCCAGGCCCGGTCTCAGTGCAGGGCCGGAGGGCAGGCCAGGCCCGGTCTCAGTGCAGGGCCGGGCCAGGGCAGGCCAGGCCAGGCCCGGTCTCAGTGCAGGGCCGGAGGGCAGGCCAGGCCCGGTCTCAGTGCAGGGGCCGGAGGGCAGGCCAGGCCCGGTCTCAGTTGCAGGGCCGGAGGGCAGGCCAGGCCCGGTCTCTCAGTGCAGGGCCGGAGGGCAGGCCAGGCCCGGTCTCAGTGCAGGGCCGGAGGGCAGGCCAGGCCCGGTCTCAGTGCAGGGCCGGAGGGCAGGCCAGGCCCGGTCCCTCCTCAGTGCAGGGCCGGAGGGCAGGCCAGGCCCGGTCTCAGTGCAGGGCCGGAGGGCAGGCCAGGCCCGGTCTCAGTGCAGGGCCGGAGGGCAGGCCAGGCCCGGTCTCAGTGCAGGGCCGGAGGGCAGGCCAGGCCCGGTCTCAGTGCAGGGCCGGAGGGCAGGCCAGGCCCGGTCTCAGTGCAGGGCCGGAGGCAGGCCAGGCCCGGTCTCAGTGCAGGGCCGGAGGGCAGGCCAGGCCCGGTCTCAGTGCAGGGCCGGAGGGCAGGCCAGGCCCGGTCTCAGTGCAGGGCCGGAGGGCAGGCCAGGCCCGGTCTCTCAGTGCAGGGCCGGAGGGCAGGCCAGGCCCGGTCTCAGTGCAGGGCCGGAGGGCAGGCCAGGCCCGGTCTCAGTGCAGGGCCGGAGGGCAGGCCAGGCCCGGTCTCAGTGCAGGGCCGGAGGGCAGGCCAGGCCCGGTCTCAGTGCAGGCCGGAGGGCAGGCCAGGCCCGGTCTCAGTGCAGGGCCGGAGGGCAGGCCAGGCCCGGTCTCAGTGCGGGGCCGGAGGGGCAGGCCAGGCCCAGTTTCTGGCTTGGGCTTGGGCTTGGGTCCTCTCACCTGCTGCTAGTTGGACGGATGTGGCTGGGCTGACAGGTCCTCTCCAGCGGAGATGGTGGGTCGCCGCTGGGCTGAGCTGCTCTGCGGGCCAGCGCACTTTGTCTGGCCTGCAGAACAAGCCCCTATCCTTATGGGGTGATTAGTGTGGACAATGACCATGGCCCAGGGCCTTGGGGTGCGGCAGAGCAGAAGGGAATCTCAGCGGCGCAGGACGGTGGCTGCACGGCGACACTGTCCTTCTGAATAGACCAGATTTGACCCTCTGCGTGGGGAGGGCTTCCCGGGGCTTCGAGAGGAGACAGGATGACAATGAGGGCTGTCTCCGCAGCGCCGGACAACCCAGTGGCCGGACTCCTGTACAGCCAGAGGACAGGGGGAGGGGCAGGGGAGGGGCCTCCCTGGAGCCCAGGGGTCCTTCCAACTGCGGCCCCCAGGCTCACCCAGGGTGGGGGGAGGGCACTTGGCCGAGGCTGTGCTGCTGACCTGACCCTCACCCTCCAGCCCAGCCTGAATGTCCACCCTAGGTGTGGCTGCCCAAGTCAAACACATGCCCTGGTGCCAGGTCGGCCTCCCTAAGGAGGGCCTGAGCCAGGTCGGCCTCCGCCTAAGGAGGGCCTGAGCCAGGTCGGCCTCCGCCTAAGGAGGGCCTGAGCCTGAGCAGCCCCACTGTGAAGTGCGGGCCCCGGCAGGCACGCCCGGAGCCCCGTCTCCAGGCAACGCCTGGTAGAATAAGCCGCTTCTCACGACCTGATGGAACTCGGGCGAGGTCTGCCATTGCCTCCACCTGTGAGAGTCAGGCAGGCGATGAGGACAGAAACCACCGGACCCGACGTCCTGAGCCCGGAAGGAAAGACGCCACTGAGAAACCCGGTAACAGCTGAGAGGGACTGAAAGGGCGGTCAGAAGCCCCAAACCTAGCATGAATGATGAGCAAACGGACAGATGCTCGGCCAGCCGACACTGATGCCCACAAGCCTGAGGGCCTGGTGAGGGCCTGGCTGACCTCCCGCTCTTCCCGGATGCCTGACCTCCGCGGCGTCCTCGCCGCTCTCAAAGCCTGCAGCAGCCTCACCCTCCTCAGCCGGCCATCAGCTCCCCCCAGGAGACGCCTCCCTCAGTTCCTGACCTGGTCACTGTGGTCTGAGTGGGCATCTGCTGGACTTGAGGCCTGAGACTCAGACTCTAGATGTGGCACTTGAGCTCAGCGTGCAGAGGGGATGTCTGTGACGAGCCTGTTGTGACAAGGCGTGGTGGCAGTGTGTGCAGTCCACTTAGAACCGTCCGCCTCGAAGTGACCGTGTCTGTTCCGTGCCCAGCGCTCGGGGCTGCCGTCTCCTTGCTCGGAGCCTGTGGAGTGGAACTGCCCACGCGGCCTGAAGGGCGGGAGCGCCGACTTTCTTTCTCTCGACTGCACAAGTCGCACCTTTGCCATCCTGACACCTGGCCACAGGTCTCGGCCACCAGTGGGCCTGGGCCTTAGGTCTTCCAGCACGGCTAGGACCGGCACAGATGCAGGCCCTACAGCTGGGGTCTGGCCAGAGCCGCCGTCACCTCCTCCGGCTGCAGCACAGAGCCAGGCCCTCCTGGCTGCACCCACCACCTGCACCACCCGTGCAGAGACGGCAGAGCTGCGAGGAGTGACCAGGATGCGTCCCTTCTTGGGTGCCTGTGGTCAGCAGACTGGGCAGGAGCTGCTGGGGACTACAGGGTGGCTCTGCCCTGGGGGCCATGTGGAGCTTTGGTGCTGGGTGAAGGGTCTCGGGGACAGCTGGCCCTCCTCAGCGTGCTGGGCATCGGGGTCCCTGGAGCCCCTCGCTGCCTGGGCCAAGGACGGCAGGTGCGGAGGCCACACCCCGGCGTCTGGGAACGATCTCTTCCCGAGGGCACCCCCCCAGCACCAGTGGCCCTCCCTGCATAGGCACCGCCACGTCCTGCCACCAGCCTCGAGTCAGCGGACACGCCAGCGTGGCCGGTTCTTCAGTCCTGGGGTCAGCGCCTGAGCACGCCCACCACTGCCCGCGCAAACGCTCTCGGGAAGGGCCGGGGAGGGGCTGCGGGAGGAGCCAGTGAGGTCCCACTGCCCCTGAGGGACCCCTTCCTTGACCCCTTCCTGCAGCGAGAGCTCGGGACACGATCTGGCACCTGGGGGACCCCAGGACGAGGGGTGCAGATTGTGGGGCAGCCGGAGTGAGAGCCGCCCAGGGAGTGAGCGCACGTCCCTCGGACCCTCCTCGGAGTCTGCGTGCTGAGGACATGGGGCCAGCTGGGCCCGAAGCCACCTCTGCAGATGGGGGACCCGTGGCTGAAGGCCCGGTGAGAACTGGGGGCTCCTGGGGGCTCTGCGGGCGCTGAGTGTCCTTTCTGAGGTTGCTGACTCCTGGGCAAGGCCGGCCGGTTCTGAGAGGAAGACTGGGACCTGCAGTCACAGCTGGGGCGTCCGCGCCCCGCTGGCATCACCTGGGGGTGGCCTGTGAGCACTGGGGAGCGGCGGGGCCTGCGGCCTGGGAGAGGCTGTGCCCAGGGCGGCTGCGTGGCCAGGAGCAGCCGCTGCTGAGGCAGGAGGCCTGGGCTTCCGGGTGCCCTGAGCCGGGTAGGTCCCCGGGTGCAGCCAGGGGCACCGGAGGTCTGGGTGGGTCCTGCTCTGGGCACGCCTGCCCGCGCAGGGAGACCCGAGGCTGAGCCCACTTCAGGGACGGAGCTGCCATTGGGGCTGAGGCCTCAGGGGCCACCTTGCCCTCCCAGACCTGGCCGACCGCCTGGCCACCTGCGGCTGGGGGTCCGCTGCTCAGTGGCCGCAGGCCGTCCTGGAGCCGCAAGGGCGGCGGGCGGCGGCGCGGGAGGCAGAAGGCGCAGTCCTCGGCCTTCTGCTGCAGGCCAGCCTTTCAAAGAGTGTCTGGGCTGCAGAATGCGCCTCCTTGCTCGGAGGCAGGCGTCCGGACACAAAGGGGCTCTGTCCCGCACAGGCCCTTCTGCGAAGAAAAGCCATTGTCCCCGGGCCGCCCGGCAGGCGGTGCATGGTCCGCTGCCCACCGCCCGGCCGAGGGGCCGCATTCAGCCTGTCCGCTCGGATTAGCAGGGCCTGCAACTCAGGGCTGCGATATTTCATGTCGCGGCAGCGGTTGGCTCTGGGCAGGATGAATGCCTGCTTTTGTCTGCTGAGTTATTTTATTTACATTTTTTAAACAGCTTATCAAGGTAAAAAGATAGCTTTGCTTAAAAAAAAAAAAATGCTCCCCTTGGCCCCAGGCCCAATGCAGAAGTGGACGCTGGGCACCTGCCCAGCCCTCCTGGCCTTTGGGATGGGGCCCAGGGCTGCGGGATGCTGTCCCCAAGGGCCACCACCCAGGCCTCTCTGGATTTTCTTGCTTGTTTTCCCCAAAGCCCAGCGCGGGCCTGTCTGGTGGAGGTCCTGCATCCGCCCCACCCGCCGTGGGGTAGTTGGGCGTCCGTCTCAGTCGATGTGGCCTGCGCTCTGGGGCAGCAGGGGCCAGGAAGGCCCAGTCCTGAGCTGTCTCCTCCTTGGCGTCTGGGGGCCCCTCCCTGCCTTCCGCAGGGTCTGCTCCAGGGTCTGCGGCGAGGGCCACTCGCCGGTCTCCTGCACCTCGGGGCTGCTGGTCTCCCTCACGTCCAAGCAGCTTGGTCTGCTGTGAACTCAGAGAAGGTCTGCAGAAGTGGCCAGAGCCCCACCCTGAGAGGTCCTGACGATGGTGGGAGGCCACTCAGAGCCCCCAGACCTGGAGGCACAGCCAGGGGGCTTCCCTGAGGAGGCTCCTGCTGCCCACCTCACCCTCAGGACACCCAGGCTGCCAGGAAGCCAGGGCACCTGGGCACTCCGGTTGGCTGGGCAGGCTCCTTCCTTACCTGGCTCCTGGCCCCAGACACCCCTGGGGCTGCACCACAAGATCTGAGCAGCATGGGTCCGTCCCCAGGCCGGCCAGCCACACGTCCAGTAAGGCCACCTGGCCGCAAGAGGGCACCCTGGTGCATGGAGAGCTCCTGCCCAGCCCAGCCAGAAAGGCGGGAAACCTGGCCAGCTGAGCTCTGAGGGTCCACGGAGAAGGAAGGGGAGTGGACACCTCCAGGGCCCAGGACAACGTCCCTGGGTGCCAGCGTCTCAGCCCACTGGACAGGCAAGGCCTGAGGCACCCTGGCCATCCCCTAGGTGTGTGGGGGTGTACTGTTAACAGGTGGGGGCAGTGGGGCCCCCAGGCCCCAGGCCTCTGGCCCTCCCGGTGCCCGGTCCTGAGGGTGTGAGGCCCTGCCTTGCTCCCCGACCCTGACAGCCATTCAGGGTGCTGCCCTCTGCCCGGGCCTGTGAGGTTGCCGTGGTGCTCCTGGGCTTCTGGTCCAGGCAGGAGCCCCGCGAGGCTGCAGGTGTGGCCGCTGCGCGCGTGCCCTCCCCCACCGCCCCCTACATGCCCTCCCACGCCCGCAGGGCCTGGCCAGCACAGCCGAGGCTCCTGGACCCAGGCCAGACGGGAGGCGCCGGGTCAGGCAGAGGAGGCCCCAGCCTTGAGCGCCCACCCTGCCCTGGGCTGGAGGCTGAAGCAGCCTTTCCCAGGCCGCTATTTTGGTCCCTTCTGAGAGCGGCAGGGGTGGGCCGGGCTATTTTCGTTCATAATGGGAGCCGATTTGTGGGATTATTAATAGCAGCTCGGCCTGCGGTACGTGCCGCAGGGCAGGGCCCGGGTCTGCCTGCGGGGAGCTGATGCCCAGCGCCCACAGCCAGCAAGCCCACCTCTCGGGCCTCCTCCAGGTGGCGTGCCTTGGGCTCAGGTGGACTCCCAGCCTCCCTCCAGCCCCTCCTCCTGCTGGGCTGGCCTCGGGCAGGAGAGAAAGTGCTCAGGGGACCTGGGTTCCCCGCAGGCCCCCAAGGCCCCTTGCCCCTCAGGCCTCCAGGGTGTGAGGAGGTGTGGGTGGCCACCCTGCAGGCTGTGGACTGGCCGTGCCAGTCCTGGACCAGGCGGCTGCCCTGGAGGAGGGTGGGAGCAGTAGCAGGTGGGGCCCAGGAGGGGCCGCTGCCCTTGTCCTGCGCGGGGTGTGGCCCGGGCAGTGGTCTCCTGCCGGCCCCTTCAGCCTGGGTCCTCAGGGCTGGACTCGGGAAGGCCCGCACAGGGCGGAGGCCCCTGCGGCCCAGCCCCCAGCCCTGGTGATGGTCCCTTGTGTTGCCAGGCAGCCTTGTAGGGCGGGAGGCTGCGGTCAGACTCGACACTGGAGGTTGGGGTCCTCCTCGTGTGGATTGCGGGGTCCGTGTTGGGATGAAGCACATCTGATGGGGTGGGGAGAGCAGGGTCTGGGGGGCCTGGGGGCCTGGGGACACTCGCATGACCGCAGGGGACCCACCAGCCTCTTGCCCCAGCCTGTGACACCATGAGGGGCAGTGGGGCGTGCAGGGCCCTTGTGGCCTGTCCCCAAAGCCTGGGCACCTGCCCTGGAGCAGGGTGCCCAGGGCCTCACTGGACCCCCACCCGCGGTGCTTCTGGGGCCTCACCTGCTGCCTCCCACCCCTCAGCGACCAGGAGAGACCGTCTCCCCAGTCTGCTGGGAACTGGAGGGAGAGGCAGACCTTGGGGCCATGGTGTCCAGTGTCCCTGGGGAGTGCAGGTCCACCCTGGCCTGCCCCGCCCAGCCCTGCTGGGCACCCTCAGCAAGCGGGGCCCCAGGGTGGAGCCTGAGGGCGACAGCAGCCGGAGACCCGGGTCCCAGGTGGGGCTCTTCCCCCTGGTCCTGCCCTGCAGATGGCCCCAGCCAGGCTGGGCTCTGCACCCTGTTGTGGCCATCTTGGGGAGGGGGCAAAGGTGGGCCAGCATGTCCCAGGGCCTCGGGGCTGCCCTGGCCTCCCAGCACTGTGTGCACGCGCTGTGATGGGGCACTTCTGTCGGTGCCTCACAGCACGGGGACACGGCCACCGGGGGACTGCCGGGTTATTGGTGAGCTCGATGGCCGACCGACAGCTCTGCTCTTGGGCCTTATTGTGGGGACGAGGGAATGGCCACCTCTGGCACAGACCATCAGAAAGGCTAAGAAAGACAAAATCCAAACCCCAGCGTCAGGAAGGGCCTGCCAGGTGGTGCCCGGAGCGTACTTGTCCTTTGGAGGCGAGACACCATTTACTAGAACTGACACTGGGAAAGAGAAAACCTGAGCAGTCCTGCGTCTGCGAGACACACCGAATGCAGAGACTGAAACGGCCGGGGCTGGGGACAGGGCCCAGTTGGTGGAGTGCTGGCCTGGCAGCCCAGGCCCTGGGCCCGATCCCCAGCACCACACACAGGCGAACCTCAAGCCCAGGAGGCCCCACGGGTGAGCTCCGGGGCATCGCAGGAGCCCCACGGGAAGGGAGGAGGCGGCACTGCCCAGCTCCACCCCGCGTACACCGCGGCCAGACCCACACCGCGCCAGGAAAGGAGGCCAAAGCCCAGCACACTCAGAGCAGACGGGCCAGCACCAACCAGAGCTGCAGCAAGCACCCGCCCGGCACCCCAGGGCTTGTCGGGAGCGGGCAAGCCTAGGGGGACAGACTCGCGAGACTGAAGAAGGACTGACAACGCAAAGGGACGGCCGGTGAGCACCAGGCAAGAGCTCTGGACAGACGCCTCACCAGGGAGGACTCAGGTGGGAAGTCGGGCCTGGAGGACAGATTGAGGCACCCGCACCTGTCAGAGCCCAGGTGCCCAGCGCTGGCCCTGTCCAGGGGAGGGAGCAGGGAGGGACTGCACCTGGGAGACTCGCCTCCTGGCCTATGCAGTCATGAAGAGGAGCCTCCTGGTGCAGTCCCCTGCAGTGCTGCACGGGTTCTCCGCACAGGCCCTCGGGGACCTTCCACACCCAGACGGTGGCGTCGCCAGCTTTGCTGTTTTTTTTTCTTTTGGAGGGGTTGTTGTTATTGTTCTGTTTTTTTAGACCCTTTGCATTTTGATATAAATGTCAGAATCAGCTTATTGATTCCACCTCAGACCAAAGCCTCCTGCGGGCTGAGGCAGAGCGCTTGCCTAGCACGGGCACGTGCGAGGCACTGGGTCCCCTCCCCAGCACCACGTAGAATAAATAAATGAAATAAAGGTATTGTGTCCATCCACGACTAAGAAAAGCCTCCTGGGCCAGACATGGTGGCACACCCAGTAACTCCAGAGGCTGAGGCAGGAGGATCACAAGTTTGAGGCCAGCCTGGGCAAGTCAAGGAGACCTTGTCTTAAAATAAAAACTAAAAAGGGCTGGGATGTGGCTCAGTGGTAGAGCACCCCTGGGTTCGATCCCCACTACCCCCCCAAAAAGAACCCCGCCTCCTGGGATCTCCTCTGTGGCACTGAGGCGTGGATGGATTGGGGAGCAGTGGCGTCCCCCAGCCCTGGGCCTCTGAGCCGCCCTCCTGGTGGGCTTCCCATCCCAGCAGCACTGAGACCCTGTCACTGAGACCCCCGCTTGGCACCTGCATCTGAGCCCTGAACCCTTGGGGCCTCGAGTAGTGCGGGGTCGGCCCACCCACTGCCCGCTGCCCGCTGCCCATTCCGGTGCGGAAACACCACGGTCTTTCCAGCAGTCTCTGTAGTTCCTTTGGACTCCTCTGTCCACGGTCACGGGCTCTGCAAATGGAGCCGGGTCACCTCTTCCTCTCCCCAGGGTCGCCATCACAGCCGGGCCTGGACTGGGCCCTGCGGGCAGCTTTTCCTGTTCCTGGTCTCGGGGGGCTGAGCTGCTCCTCCTGCCGCGGAGCAGAGGCCCCTCCAGTGCGTCTGTGGGGTCCCTGTCAGGTGGGCATCGGGCTGGGCAAGCAGGTTTCCCGCCCGGCCCATGGGCATGGTGGACCCCTTCCGGTGCCTCTGATGTCCAGCCTGCCTGACTTCCTGGCGAGCCCCCCGGGTCCTGTGAGTGTCCCTCCCGTGTGGACTCTGCAGTCCTCGTGCTAGCACTTCTGTGCCGTGTCCCAGGGATGGCCGGCGTGGCGGAGTGGAGCTGGCCTTGCAGCCAGCTTGGAAGGTCCTCTCCCGCGGTGTCGAAAGGGGTGGTGTGGATCTAATCTCAGGTGTGGCTTCTCGAGCGCGGCTATCTGGGTCAGCCAGTCCTTCCGTGGAAGCTTGGTTGGCTGTCTCCTGGGAGTGTGCCCCTTGACGTAAGGTGCTGGACTTCTGGGGCAGCTGGAACGCAGTCCCTCACCCCAGCCTTGCCACCTCTGGCCCTGCGGCTGGGCTTGGCCCCCGCCCCGCAGGCGTGGTCAGTGGGCAGCGGTGTCCGGTCAGCCTGTGCAGGCTGGCTCCGCACGGTGGCCACACCCTCCTGCCTGCCGTGGACGGCGGCGCTATGGGTTGGCTTGGGGTGCTGGACGTTGCTGTCCTGGAGACGCTCGGGCGCTGTCCTGTGCTGAAGCTGCGTGGAGACCTGTGCTCTGTCCTGGCGTCCCCCTGAGCAAGGCGAGACCAGGCCTGACCGAGGGTCCAGGCCCCTCGCGCCCTGCCCTTGGGAACGTGCCGTCCCAGGGCTCCAGAGCACGGCCGCCCTCCAGCCTCCCCGGTCTTGCTCCGCTCAGTGGCCACCGGCCACACCCCCGCAGCCCTCTCCTGGCCGTCTGGCTTCCTGGCCCCAGGGCCCGTGTGAGCCTTGGGGCTCTGGCTCCCGCGTTTCGGGGGCTGAGTTTGCTTCTGTGTCTCTAGAAGCGTTGTGTGTGACACCGAAACGCGGAACACTTCCCTCTGGATTTGGGGACAAGACAACCGCTTCCGCTCAGGGCTGTGCTGGGGAACTTCACGGGCGCAGACGGGCAAGATCAGGAGCAGAGACAGCGTCCTCAGCTCCCCCAGAGGCGGGGACCCGCAGGTGGCACTCCACAGGTGAAGGCCGGGAGCCCACGACTCAGCAAGATGGCTGGCTGTGAGGCAGCCCGGGAAAGGCCTCCTTCTCCTTCACCCGGCGGGAGGTTTCTCGGCGGGTATGAAAATGCGCTAGGAGTGAAGGAGGAGACTGCAGCTCCGGAGGCAGGACGGGCCGGGAGGACGGGAGGCCGCCTCCGGACCTCAGTGCTCCTCTCGTGGAAGCCGTGCCCAGATGCCAGCAGAAGCAGACCTTCAAAGCCAGCACCGGCTTCCCGGGAGGACAGCAGAGCCCCCGCGAGCATGGAGGCTGCTCCGCGCACGCCCCAGGGAGGCGCAGCGCGAGGCGGAGGCCACGGGAACCCTGGGACCCGTGGGACTCGCCAGGGTGGGCCGTGGGCCTCTGGACTCCCGTGTGTCAGGACAGGGACCGTCGGGGACAGGAGTGTCACCGTGGCAACCCTTGAGGACGGGATCCAGCCCACACAGGCTGGCTTCGGGGTGCAAGGCCCAGAGGGCGAGGCTGCGGGGCAGCTCCGCCCAGTGCCCGCGGAGGCGGCAGCGGAGGAGGCCAGCGCAGCCGGAGGACCCGCGGCAGACGAGGCTCTGCCGGGCCAGGGCACGGGCTCCACACCAGGCACCTGAGAGGTGGCCCCGGCAGGCTGGGGCGCGGGTGTCATCCACTGCGACCCGGGCCGCGGCTCAGTGGCACCTCAGTGAACGATTCGCCTTGAAGAGGAGGACTCCGGCAGGGTGCGGCTCAGCCAGAGAGCACTCGCCCCCGTGCGCAGCCCTGGGCTCGGTCCTCAGCACCACGTAAGAATGAACACAGGAAAGGCAGGTGTGCGGTGGCGCGCGCCTGTGACCCAGCCGCTGGGGACCTGGAGGCAGGGGGATCGCGGGTCCAGACCCCCCCCCCCGCAACAGTGAGGTGCTGAGCAACCCCGCGAGCCCCCGTCTCCACATAAGATACCAAACAGGGCTGGGGGGTGGCCCAGTGGTCAGGCGCCCCTGAGTTCAATCCCCAGTAACTGACCCCTCCAAAAAAGCAGGACTCATAGTTTAAAGCAGCAGAGAGCCACAGCACTCACCCCCTCTCTGCTTTAAAAGGAAGGAGAACACTAGGAGAAGATGAGGAGTGGCAGCAACCAGGGTCTGGGAACTCAGCTAGGAGGTGGGTCCAGCCGCACCCGCCCAAACCTGCAGGTGCAGGGACACAGAGGCTGTGGAGTGCAGAGGCTCAGGAGCAGGGGCCCGGCTCCACAGGTCAGCAGGGCTGGGGACAGGGTCTCAGGAGGTCCCGAGGGGCAAGGTGTCCCACCACCACTGAGGACAGGGCTGAGGATGAGATAGTCCTTTTGCTGTGGCCATGACAAAGTGCCAGAAGCTGGGTGCTTACAAAGAAAAAAGGTTGACTTAGCTCATGGTTTTGGAGGCTAAAGTCCAAGGTCTGGTACCCCACCCCAGGTGTCTGGGGCTGGATTCAGTGGGTCGCTTCACCACGGCCTGGGAAGAGAGGACGCAGTGCAGGGTGTGGGTGTCGCTGTGGAGCAGGTGGCCCAGTGGCTGGCTGTGCCGTGGCGGCCTCAGGCCCGGGCAGCGTGGAGGGCTTCCCAGGTCGACAGAGCTGGGCTTGCTGTGAACCACACTGGCCCGGGCACAGTGGCGCTGGAGACCGACTCTGTGGTCCGAGGGCCGTGGGGGCCCCACACAGGCCCCCGAGAGTGGACTCGGGGGTCAGCGCGTGTTACCTGGGCCTGAGGCTCTCGAGGCAGCTCTGGTGGAAACCAAGCCCTTAAGTCACACACGCTGAGGGGGCGGGACAGGCAGGAGTGGCCCCCGGCACGGGCTCCTGGGCTGGCTCAGCGCACTGCGGCTCCCGCCTCGTCCCCAGAGCTGGGTCTGTGCACGGTCCCTGCTTCTGCCTTCCTCCCTCAGAGCAGCCCCCGGGCCTGTGAGGCGCAGCCCGGGGTCCCCACAGCGTGAGGGCATGGCCCTCCGCACCCCAGCCAGAGCAGCTGAGGACCCCACCCGCACCTGCAGCCTGGGCGGGGCGAGGAGGGGCAGCCCCGGCCCTCGGGAGGCTGGGAGAAGCTTCCGCTAGGGACGGGAGCCGCGGACAGCCGCCCGCCTGCAGCAGAGCCCGCAGCAAGGGCTTCCGTCGCTCGCTCGTCTCAGGTGACGTCCAGGCTCACGTGCAGGCGTGTGAGTGCAGGCCCGGCGGGAGCAAGGACAGGACTCGCTGTCTCCGGGTGGACGGGGCTTAGTGAGGTCAATGTCCACTGAGGACCCCCGGCCTGCCAGAGAGCTGACCACAGTACCCCAGGAGGAAGAGCAGAGCTGGCCGTGTCCCCCCTTGGTGCCTCTTGAGGCCAGGGCAGTGGGCCTGCGCCGCGAGCGCATGTGCAGCAGCCTGCCCAGAGCTGGCCCCAGACGGGCCAGCGGTGAGCCGCAGCCTGCTGGAGGGACGCACCTTCCGGAGGGAGAAGGCAGGAAGCAGAAGCCAGCACCACAATGTCAGGAAGGCCCTGCCCTACAGGAGAGGCGTGAAGGCCCTCGGGGAGGGCGCTGCCCCAGGGTCACCTGTGCCGCCCGCGGAGCCGGCAGGCAAGCGGCGCTGCGGGATCCCCGGGAATCCCAGGTCGGCGTGCCCAGGGGCGGGGAGGGCTCGGGCCTGTGCGGGCTGAGGCCCGGGCTGGGCTGGAGCAGCAGGAGGCCTGCAGTTGAGGGTGTCCTTCTGCCCCCGTGGCCCCCAGAGCAGAGAGCTCTGTTCTGAGGGACCGGAGCCCGGCCAGCTCTGAGCAGCCCTCAGCAGCTGGAGGCTGCGCAGGCCCGTGGCGTGTCCTGCAGAATGGGCCGAGGCACCCGAGCCCCGCAGCCGGCCGGGCACACCTCTGGCCTCAGGTGGCAGCAGAGCCCCTGCTAGCCGCCTGGCGAGCCCCGGCCAGCCTCTGCCCCCAGCCACGCCAGGCGCTGGGCCAGCCGGCCTGAGCAGGGGCCGCGTCTCACCCAGCCCACGCTGGCCCTCGCCAGCCAGCCCTGAGCGCAGGCCCCACCAGGCCATACCCTCCAGCTCTGGCCAGAGGCCTGCCAGCAGGCAGGGTCCACGCGCCACCGTCTCACCAGGGTGGCCACCATGCCAGGGACAGGACCCAAGGCAGGCCTGCGGGGAGGGGCGGCTCGAGCCGGCCGCTCTGCAGCTACCCCGGGGACGGCCACCTCCCTCTCTCCAGGACAGCCTGTCCCGGGAGCTGGACCACGCGTGCAGGTGGGCGGGCGCCCTGCCAGTGTTCTCTGGCCCCGGGACGCCCACTGCACCCCTGTGAGGCCGAGCAGTCCCGGGGGAGGCGGTGCCCGTCCGGCAGGCGAGCGGACGCGCGTGGTGAGTGCCTCCTGCGTGCACCAGAGGGCGGTCCTGCTGCCACCAGGGCCCAGCGGGCGCAGGGACAGGAGTGGAGTCCCTATGACCAGACCACAGGAGCCTGAGCCAAGGAGGCCTGGACTCCTGGAACCCGTGGGGGCGTGTGCCGCAGCTGACCGTGTGCGGCAGAGCAGGCGTGTGCGTGTGCGTGTGCGTGTGCGTGTGCGAGAGCTGTCCATGCCGCACACCTGGGCGCCACGTGGCCCTGTCCTGGGCACAGAGCTGTCCGGGGCCCTGGTCCCTCCGGGAGGACAGTGGGTCCTGGAGGCCCCGGCCGGGCATGGAGCCAGGGCCAGCCCCAGAGGGGCACCCAGCGGGTGTGCTGAGCTGCGGGTGGTGACAGGGTGCAGTGAGTCACCAGAGAGGAACGCACAGCCAGGGCGAGGCCCGGAAGGCCTGTCCCCCTGGGTGCCAAGGCCGAGCCGACCGGAAGGGCAGCGGACATCCTGAGGGACGTGGAGGGGCTTCCACATATTGTCGTCCACGTGGGAACCCGTGGCGGGGAACAGACGCCGGGGCTGAGGGCACTGCGGCCATCTGGGCAGGCGGCCGGGCAGGGCCAGCAGGCCCCTCAGGGACACTGAGGCTGCGGGGGCAGAGTCGTGAGGGCAGGGTCCCGGGCTCCCTGCGGTCCCCAGCTGGGCCCTGCTGGACTTGCTGGGGACTCCTCTGCCCTGTGCTGGGCCTGGGCCTGGACAGCGAGCCTCAGCCGAGGGCAGGTTCTCAGGGCCTGCTCGGCCCGGCCGCTCCCAGGCTGCCCTTGCTGTCTGCTGCCCGGGTAACCGGGCCTCCCCTGGGCGTCCGCCCAGCCGTGGGTCTGGCTGAAGGGCTCTTAAGCACACCCAAGTGCAGGAGGACACAGAGTGGGAGAGTCCAGCACAGGCCGCACAGGGCCCGGCAGACCAGAGGGCAGGGCACGGCCTCAGGCCCAGGGAGGGGCAGCCTCCCGCACTCGAGGAGGCCTGGAGGGAGGGCCAGGCAGAGGCTGGGTCTCCACAGCCCTGAGCCCGGGCAGTCTGCTGCCCGCCTGGCTCCTGACAGGGTGGCCTGAGCCCGCCGGGGCGTGGGCTCCCCTGCGCGAGGCCAGAGGCCCCCGGCTCCCAGCTGCCTCACACTGACCCCGGCGGGGCAGCGTCTCTGGCTTTGGGGGCTCTGCTCTGGCTGGTGGCCTCTCATGGTGACCCTGTCCCTGCTGTCCAGTGGGCCCTGGGCCTCTCACTACCCGAGGGCAGCTGTCCTGCGGAGCTCAGTGGGCCTAGGCCCCAGGGCAGGTGAGCAGCCCTGCCCAGGACGACCCGTGTCCTTCAACTCCAGGAATCACACAGCTGTGCCTGTCCAGGGCCCCGCAGCCCCTTCCACAGCTGGGCTGTGCACACCTGGGGCCACTGGTCACTTCAGACCTTCCAGGAAGCTGTCCTCCTCGTGGGCCACTGCCTGCCGTGTCCACCTGCTCACTCGCTGTCCCTCACTGGCCGCGTCTTTGAGTCACAGTGCACGTCTTTCAGAGGGCCTGGAGCTTGGCCGTGGGCCCCTCCCACAGTGGCTTCGACCCGGAGCGCTCCACCTGGCCTCAGGACCCGTCCCTGGCTCTCGGGCTGTGTCAAGCAGAATGTGCAGCCTTTCGCCTCAGCTTCCGGTTTGTTTGGTTTTTTTTTTGTTTTTCTTTTCTTTTTTTTTTTTTTTTTTTTTTGTACCAGGGATTGAACTCAGGGGCACTCGACCACTGGGCCACCTCCCCAGCCCCTTTTTGTATTTTATTAGAGACAGGGTCTCACTGAGTTGCTAAGTGCCTCACCATTGCTGAGGCTGGCTTTGAACTCGCGATCCTCCTGCCTCAGCCTCCCAAGTGCTGGGATTACAGGCGTGCACCACCGCGCCCGGCTAGCTCTCTAAAAAAAAAAAAAAAAAAAAAAAAAGTTATTATTTTAGTTGTAGATGAACACAATATCTTTATTTATTTAATTTCATGTGGTGCTGAGAATGGAACCCAGGGCCTCCCACATGCTAGCAAGCGCCCCATCACTGAGCCACACCGCAGCCCTCTCCAGCCCTCTTTTATTTTTATTTAGAGACAGAGTCTCACTGAGGTGTTCTGGGGACTTGCCACGTTGCTGAGGCTGGCTTCAGCCTGCAGAGGTGCTGGGAGAGCAGGTGTGCCACCGCGCCCCGTGGGCTTATCTTTTTTTTTTAAATATTTATTTATTTGCTTTAGTTGTACACAATGCGTTTATTTGTACGTGGTGCTGAGGATCGAACCCGGGCCGCGCACGTGCTAGGCGAGCACTCTACCGCTGAGCCACAACCCCAGCCCCCGTGGGCTTAAGGTCTCTTAATTCTGCGATTGAAGCTTGACTGATAGCAGCGTAAAACAGCCTTACAACCTTAACACGCCCCTGTGAGCCCCATCACAGCCACGAGGAAGTGACTGTGCTAAGGACAGAGACGGCAGGCTGGGACCACACGCCCCCTGAGCGCGGCGGAGCAGCGGCCTGCTTCCAGCTGGGTCCTTGCTGAGCTGCGCGGGCAGCCCCGCGGCCACTGCTCTGAGAGGCGCCCAGGGGAGGACGCCTGCGCCCCGGGTCCTCACGGGCTGGGGACACCCACATGTGCAGCCCCCCCCCCCCGCCCCAGTGGGTCCTTCCCAGCCCACTCCTGTGCGGCAGGCCTGCTGCTGAGCTCCCACCGCAACGTCTGCCTCGGTGCCGCGCCCCGTCGTGTGCGCCCCGCGAGGTCGGAAGTGCGAGCCCGCTCCTCGCATGTCCTGCATGGACCTCTGTCCAGGCCTTTGGGGAAAAGGAACGCAGAAAAGATAAATTTGGGGCTGTGGCCGTGGCTCCCGCCTCGCATGTGTGAGGCCCTGGGTTCGCTCCTCAACACCACATAAATAAAAATAAAGGTTTAAAACAAATTCATCACTTCTTAATTGTTTAAAAAAATTAAGAAACAAAGTTATGTTATCCAGGTGTATATGCAAACAAGTTCAACGATTCTCAGAGTTCTTGGATCTTCCTGTTGAGTGGAATCTTATCATCACTGTTTGTTGTTGTTGTCGTGCTGGGGATCGACCCAGGGCCTTGTGCGCGTGAGGCAAGCACTCTACCAACTGAGCTGTGTCCCAGCCCTATCATCACCTCTGTGATTCTACTAATGCGTTTGCCATAAAAGTGGCCGATACCATAGAGTGGCATCAGCCAAGCCCAGCACTCTCTGGCTGGTGACAGTAAAAGCCTTTGGTCCCAACCTTGGTCTACACGTTAGGTGTGCGTCTTGTGACAGCATCTAGCTGGATTGCTGAAATCCTGGTCTGGCAGTCTTTGCTTTCTAATTCATTATTTTACTCCATTTACATTTATTGTAATTTCTAGTGAACTGTGGGTTTGGTGGTACTGTTTTAATTTGTGCTTTCTACTTGTTCAAGTTTTCCTGTTCTTTTCCCCTTTCTTTCTGTATTTCTAGCTTTTAACTATCACCTGTTTTCCCTCCATTCATTTGAAGACTATAAGTTATCTTGCTGTCCTTGTAGGGGTGACACTACAAGTGTCCACACGTGTCTGAGTGGACGACACATCTCCATGCAGACCCTCCATCAGACCAGCGAGCTCCCACCCTGCCTGCTGTGGCTTCTCCTGGCTCCGCAAGCCGGACATCACCATCTGTGCCGCGCACGGCAGGTGTGTCAGGCTGAGCAGTGTCACCGGGCGCCGCAGGGCAGGACTGCCCCGAGAAGCCTCCTCGCGGAGGGCCGCCTCGCCGCGCTCTCTTCCCGGGAAGTCCTGACCTCCTCTCCGTCTGCTGGACCCGGCTGCCCGACGCACTGGTGCCCACGGCTCTGCCCGTCCCCGTGGCTCCGCGGGCTGCGGCTGTCCTGTTGTGTGGCTTCTCTCGCGGACTGCAGGCTGGTCCTGTCGGCTCCGCTGTGCGGGTGTGGCTCAGCACCGCGGCGCACACTGCTCTCTCGCTCCCGTCCCTTCGTGGGGGCCATACACGCCACGTTGTCCACCGGAAGTGTCCAGGTCAGCGTGTCGCGGACACCATCAATGCCCCAGAGCACACCACCGTCTGGTTCCACGACTGTCTCATCATCCCAAACAAGATCTGTGTCCACCGAACTGTGGCTCTGTCCCCTCCCGCCCTGCAGCCACGGCGCTCTGCCTGCCCCCGGTCGCCCGGAAGCAGAGGTGCAGCGTAGAGCCCCTCGCCTGCCGCAGAGGACTGGCCGGGACCCCAGGCACACACGACCCTCTGCAGACGCTCCTGTCCCCTAGCCAAAGTGAGAGTGTGCCCTCCCCGCACCACGCCGTCTTCAGCCGGCCTCAAGCCCAGCACCGTGTCCTGTGACGTGAAGTCAAGTGGAACCCCGGGGAGGAGCAGGGAGGAGGAGTCTGTGTCTGTGAGAGCTGACGCAGCCCTCGCAGACCTCCACAGACAGCAGAGCACGTCGGGGAGAGCCGGGGCCTGTGGACTCACGAAGGCTGAGCAGGGCTGCCCTCTCCTCGCGGCGCTCAGTGTGTGGCTGATTTAAGTTCTGCTTTCCCAGAGCTTCCTGGAGTGGCTTTTTACTGCTTTCAGCGTGCAATTGGTTGGGTCTGCAGTGACAGGACCACAGAGACAAGGGCTACCTTCTGCACTTGCCTGCTCTCCAGTTTCAGCCAAGCAGCCTGTGTCAGAATTGCCTTCCTTTTCCGGGCTGAGTAGTATTTTATGGTATGGGTAGATCCGCTTTTGCACATCGAGCCTGATGTCAGTGGTCACTTGGGTTGGTTCCCTGCTGTGCTGCTGTGTGTAGCCCTACTGTGTGCTGGTGTGCCCATGTGCGCTTGAATCTCTGCACTTGGGCATGGAGCTGCAAGGTGATGTCACCTTCGAGCCCGGGTGCTGTTCCTCATAGTGGCTGTGCCACCGCACAGCCCTGCAGCAGGGCATGTGCCCCGCAGCACCTCCGAGTCAGCTAATGACTGCAAAGAGACAGTTGTGACACAGGTGTGAGCGTGTGTGGCGCTGTCATCACCACGCTGACCCCACACCCACGCACACTGTCCCCGGGCAGTGGACACCCTCCCAGGCTCCGCGTCCTCCCCCCACAGCGCGGCCCTCTCTGCTTCCTGGTCTGAGGTGTCCGCCCTCCACCCACATCTTCAGCATCAAACCTGGAACTGGCCCCTCTGCAGGACACCGGCTCCTCCTGCGGGGCTGTTCGGAGGCCCGAGGGTGGAGGCGCCCACGGGGAGGTCCTCCCGGCCGGCTCCCGCTCAGCTGGGCCTCCTCTTGGCGTCCCCCGTAGCCCTGTCCCTTCTCTAGCTGCTAGCCCGCAGGCACAGCACCAGCACCGGCTTGCCAGGGCGGGCACTGCTGCGGGCACTGCTCTCCGTGGCTCCCCGCGGGCTCCCGTCGCTGGGCTGCCTCTCTGCAGCTCCTCGAGGTCATTCTCCCAGGACTGGTAGGGACGGTTTCCAGTTCAATCTTGATTGTGACTGTGCCAAGCACTCGCCTGGCTCCACTGTCACAGCTACAGAACCAGGTGACGCCAGGACCTGGGCCGCAGAGTCTGATGGCAGCAGAGCTCAGTGCCCTCGGCCCCAGGGCACAGGACCGGAGCCTGCCCAGCAGCCCTGGGCCACAGACCTGCCCCACCAGGCCTCCTCCCCAGGGTGCCCGGCCCACCCTCAGGCTCCCCTGGTCGGCCTGCAGGCAGTGGGAGGGGCCGAGGCTCCGGGTGCAGCAACCGCCGGCCTCTGCAGGCCCTGCTCAGAGTGACCCCTGCACAAGCACCTTCCCGCCACTGCCCTGTCCTCCCGGAGCTGCCCAGAGCCCATGCAGGGCCCCGGTCACCTGTGGAGTTTCCACCCCAGGCAGATGCGGAGCAGGCCCCACCCAGTGGCATGCCAGGGAGCAGTCCTGTGGGCACAGTCCTGTGGGGGGGCGTGCACAGTCCTGTGGGCACAGGGGGCATCCCAGGGAGCAGTCCTGTGGGCACAGTCCTGTGGGCACAGTCCTGTGGGCACAGGGGGCGTGCCAGGGAGCAGTCCTGTGGGCACAGGGGGCGTGCCAGGGGGCGTGCCAGCAGTCCTGTGGGCACAGTCCTGTGGGCACAGGGGGCGTGCCAGGGAGCAGTCCTGTGGGCACAGGGGGCGTGCCAGGGAGCAGTCCCCGTGGGCACAGGGGGCGTGCCAGGGAGCAGTCCTGTGGGCACAGTCCTGTGGGCACAGGGGGCGTGCCAGGGAGCAGTCCTGTGGGCACAGGGGGCGTGCCAGGGAGCAGTCCTGTGGGCACAGGGGGCGTGCCAGGGAGCAGTCCTGTGGGCACAGTCCTGTGGGCACAGGGGGCGTGCCAGGGAGCAGTCCTGTGGGCACAGGGGGCGTGCCAGGGAGCAGTCCTGTGGGCACAGGGGGCGTGCCAGGGAGCAGTCCCCGTGGGCACAGGGGGCGTGCCAGGGAGCAGTCCCCGTGGGCACAGGGGGCGTGCCAGGGAGCAGTCCCGAGGGCACAGGGGGCGTGCCAGGGAGCAGTCCCGTGGGCACAGGGGGCGTGCCAGGGAGCAGTCCCCGTGGGCACAGGGGGCATCCCAGGGAGCAGTCCCCGTGGGCACAGGGGGCGTCCCAGGGAGCAGTCCCCGTGGGCACAGGGGGCGTGCCAGGGAGCAGTCCCCGTGGGCACAGGGGGCGTGCCAGGGAGCAGTCCCCGTGGGCACAGGGGGCGTGCCAGGGAGCAGTCCCCGTGGGCACAGGGGGCGTGCCAGGGAGCAGTCCCCGTGGGCACAGGGGGCGTGCCAGGGAGCAGTCCCCGTGGGCACAGGGGGCGTGCCAGGGAGCAGTCCCCGTGGGCACAGGGGGCGTGCCAGGGAGCAGTCCCCGTGGGCACAGGGGGCGTGCCAGGGAGCAGTCCCGTGGGCACAGGGGGCGTGCCAGGGAGCAGTCCCCGTGGGCACAGGGGGCGTGCCAGGGAGCAGTCCCCGTGGGCACAGGGGGCGTGCCAGGGAGCAGTCCCGAGGGCACAGGGGGCGTGCCAGGGAGCAGTCCCGTGGGCACAGGGGGCGTGCGTGCCAGGGAGCAGTCCCGTGGGCACAGGGGGCGTCCCAGGGAGCAGTCCCCGTGGGCACAGGGGGCGTCCCAGGGAGCAGTCCCCGTGGGCACAGGGGGCGTGCCAGGGAGCAGTCCCCGTGGGCACAGGGGGCGTGCCAGGGAGCAGTCCCCGTGGGCACAGGGGGCGTGCCAGGGAGCAGTCCCCGTGGGCACAGGGGGCGTGCCAGGGAGCAGTCCCCGTGGGCACAGGGGGCGTGCCAGGGAGCAGTCCCCGTGGGCACAGGGGGCGTCCCAGGGAGCAGTCCCCGTGGGCACAGGGGGCGTCCCAGGCAGCAGTCCCTGGGGCACAGGGGTGTGTTTAGGGTGGGCCCTGGCCCCAGGGGCTGGTGGAGGGTGGCATCGAGAGCTACAGTGGCCACCGGGTCCACTTGGTCACTCCAGGCAGCCGATTCCCTGGGCAAGGGTCCTGTGCACCCCTCTCCCCCCGGGGTCCCAGTGGGAGCTGGTGAAGGGCACCTGCCCGAGGCCTCCAGGCTCTACTATCCCGTCTCTGAGTCCCTCGCGCCAGGCATGACCAAGCCGAGGCCAGGCCTTTGTCCTCCCTGCCAGGCGGGGCAAGGTGCTCTAAGGGTGAGGACGACGGGCTCAGGCGGCCTCTGAGCTGGCGGGCATGCTCCCTGAGCCACCTCCGGCGAAGCTTGGACCCACCGTGCTTAGACCCCCGCAGGGGCGCCAGGGAGGCACTGCCAGGCCTCCAACACAGGCTGGTGGGAGGGGCCATCCCACCTGGCTGGGAGGGACAGGCCAGGACAAGGGGGTTCCGCACACGCCCAAGTGGCCACAGCTTGGAAAGCGAGGAGCAGGGACAGCAGAGGCCTGCTGCCTGCACACCTGCCCTGCAGGACGGCCCCTCCGCCCCAGGGCCTGGGGACAGTCTGACCCTCTGCCCCGGGATGGCGGCCTCCCTGGGCGGCAGGCGGTGAGGAAGTGCGCCGGGGGCCTTTTCCTTCAGCACTGAGCTCCAGGGGTGACAGGAACCACGTCCTCTCTTTGTGTGCGCTCAGGCCGGCGAGTGCTGTAAAGACCCCAGGATGTCCGGATGCCTGGGGAGGCATTTTAATGAGCTTTTCAGAACCGCGGCTGCTGCCTTCTCTTGAGAAAACAGGAAGCCGGGTAGCTGGGAGGAAGCCCCCACTTGAGCCCGGGAAGCCGAGCTGGGGCGCAGCCTGCCCGGCCCCTGCAGACCCAGGGCCAGGCGGAGGCCGCCGCAGCACGGGCAGGGCCCTGGGTGGGGAGCGCAGTGAGGCCTGGCTGAGGGACCGGGAGGCCCCGCAGGCGGGCGCTGCTGGCACCATCGGCCCCAGCCTCCACAGCCCCCAGGCCCCTGGCAAGCAGGACAAGCCCTCATGAGAGCTTGTGAGAGGGGCCTGGGGACAGTGCGGCACCCACACCAAGGCCAGCAAGCGCACAGGACAGAGAGGTCAGTGCCCAGGACAGAGGCCGGGCACGGGAGAAGAGGTCCAGGGCAGAGTGCAAGGGACCAGCTCGCACACGGGCCAACAGGATGCCCAGTGGGCACACAGCCAGGCCTGGAGGGCAGCGTGGCACCTGCACCCGTTCCTCCAAGTGGGGCAGGGCCCAGAGAAGGGCTCCTGGCTGCCTCAGGCCCCGACCCACTGACAGCCAGGCTCTGCCCAGCCCTGTCCCCACCACAAGTCCGGCTGTGCCAGTGGGCTCCTGCCTCTCCAGCTGCAGGGTGGGCCAGGCAGCTGCCCAGGCCAGGCCAGGCACGCTCAGGGCCAGGCGAGTGTCTGGGGCAGGATCCTGGCTGGTGGCAGACCACTGTCTGAACGGGACACCTGTTCACACGAGGACCCCTAGGGCCAGCGAGGGGCCAGGTGGGGAGGCCTCTGGAGCTCTCAGCCTGAACCCAGCTGAGTGGAGATGGAGGGGAGCACGGGGCTGGGGGCACAGCCCTCAGTGGCTGGTGGCTCTGGCGTCCCCATGAAGGCTGCGCTGGGTCTGCAGTCCCCAGAGGTTCTCAGGGCCCAGCAAGCCAGGGCCAGGGCTAAGTGGCTCCCCGCACCGGCTCCGGGAGCCCCTCAACTGCAGCTTTCCCAGCCGGCCGAGAGCTTGACCCGAGTGGGCAGCTGGAACACCCCCACACGCGGGCCACCCCATCCCTGCCCCAGTGGCCAAGGGAGGCCTGCGCGCAGTCAGGAACGTGGACGCTGGGGAAGCACCTCAGGGTGCATCGAGGGGTCTGCGGCTGCAGGGAGCTGGGCCCTGCTGGGGGCCCCTGTGCTGCAGACCCCTGCTCTGCCCCCAAGGCCACCGCGGGAGCTACGCTGGCTCATGACCCATCTGGACAGCACAGAAAGCAGCACTCGGGACCGACCCGGCCCGGCAGGGCCCCGTGGCAGCACAGTGGGAGGTGGCAGCCCCTGCCCCCCGCCTGCCTCACTCCTGGCTCAGCGCCTCCGCGGTCCCAGGCAGGCCAGGGCTGCCACCTCCCTGGAGAGCTCGCTCCGCTGACTCTCCATTTTCTTTCCTTCCTCCTGCTATTTTGGTGCCGTTCCGGAGGGAAAATCCGCTCCACGTGCAGTTCCCAGAGAGGCCCGGGCTGCTCCGCTGGCTCCGGGGGCTCTGCACAGTGAGCCCAGGGCAGAGCCAGGGTGCTGGCCACCCATCTGCACTTGAGGACACAGACCCCCCACGGGCTGGGAGCCAGGCAGAGCCGCGCTGGGCAGGGAGCAGCTGTCCTCAGGAAGCAGGTCCCGCCTGCCCAGCCCAAGCTCCAGGACAGTGCGTGGGGACAGAGGGTCTCCAAAGGGAGCTGTGTGCCCTCTGGGGCCAGCTACCTGGGGGACTTGTACTGGCCATGAGGAACATCTGCCAACAGGACGTTCCCAGTGCTGTCTGCCATGGGAAAATATTTTATCAAAGAAATTTGAGTTAAAAAAAAAAAAAAAAACTAAACATGAGCGGCGGACACAGCCAGGCGTAATGTCTATTTTTACTGTCCCTCTGGTCCCCCGACCCGTGGATGGGGAAAGGGCTGCAACCCTCAGGGGGCATGTCCTGAAACCGTGACGTCAAGCCCTGGGAAGTGGGCATCCCCAGGAGAGGCCAGGGGAGCCCAAAGTCAGGGACACGGGCTGCAAGGGCAGGGGGCACAGAGCAGAGAGTCCCACAGGATGG
The DNA here is from genome assembly GCA_025594165.1 of Tamias sibiricus. Lineage (NCBI taxonomy): Eukaryota > Metazoa > Chordata > Mammalia > Rodentia > Sciuridae > Tamias > Tamias sibiricus. The sequence continues at coordinate 222,177,003 of CM046657.1, read as the reverse complement.
GACTGAAGGGGACACGGGGCAGCAGCCCGCCCCCACTCCAGGGCTTGAAGCACGCCAGCTCTGCCCGCTCCTAGGAGGCCAGAGGAGCCTCCGCTGCTGCCCCCTCCGGCAGCAGCCCACAGACAGCGCTGCGCAGCCCGGGCCAGGTCTGCCCACCTGCTCACTGCCCACCCCCAGCACCCAGGCCACACTCACAGGCACGGAGGGTGCACCATAGTGCCCCAGGTGGCTGTGGCTGGGCAGTCAAGGCGGAAGGTGGGCCTTAGCCAGGGCAGGACCCTGCACCTGTGAGCCACACCCAGGGTTCAGCAGGGTGAGGGCCCAGCACGATCCCAGGTCCAGGGGACAGTGGGGGGACAGCTTTGGGGCTTCCAGAAGAGCCCTGTCTCAGTGGAGGCCTGCCTGGGTTCCCACCAGACGGCCCCTAGAAGACTGAGGACCTGACTCCATTGCCTGGGGACCCTGGGGCTCCTGGTGGCCAGACCACATGCCAGCCACTCTAGAAAGAACTCTGGCACTCCCAGGCCCTGCACAGCTGCCCCACATCCTAGTGCCACCACTGACCACCCACTCACCCCAAAGCCGTGGCTACCTGGGCCTGCACGCTGTGGGGTAGGCCTCTCCTGCTCCCCAATGTGTCCAGCCCTCCAAAAAGCCAGGGCGGCCCCAAGGTGTCTCAGGTGCACAGTGAGACAGGAGCCTCTCTCCATAGCCCACCCTACACACAGACCCCTCAGGGTCCCCGAAGGGCCTGGATGGAGAGGCCTTTGAATGGGCAGGGAGGGCTGCCCTGCACCTGGAGCCTTGTGGGGAGGCAAGCCTGGACACGCACGTTGGCCTGGACAGATGGCTGCAGCTACGCATGGCCTTGCCTAGGGAGAGAGCGGGAGCCGGAAGGTCTCTGAGCAAGTTCTGGCCGTTCTGGGCCAGGGCGGCCTCTCCCACAGTCAGCGGGTGGTCAGACATGGAAGAGGCGCACCAGACAGAGCCGCGCGCACACAGCCTCCACCCCACTTGGCCCTGGCGAGTTAGAGCACTGCTGGAAGCAGAACTGGCCACCGGACAGCTCCCAGGTGCTGGGCTTCCCGAAACTGGCAGGTAGGAGCAGCCCCAGGTCTCAGAGCCCAGGCGGCTGGAAGTAACTGCCCTCATCAGAGGTGGGCATTGGGCCATCCATCACAGACTGGGGGACGCCCAGAAGACAGCTCAGGGGTCAAGAGCAGCCCATAGGCCTCCTCGGGTGACTGCCTTCTATCCACTCAGCCCCTGATAAATGGGTCCAGGCAGGAGCCCCTTGGGACTGTAATGCAGGGGCTAAGGGGGCCATAGAAACAGGCCACACTGTCCAGAGAGGTGGTTCTGGGAGGTCCTTGGGATGACAAGGCCGTGCCTGCCAGCAGTGGCCATCCCCAATGCCCTGACAGGGCAGGCCCTGTGGACAGGCAGCCACTGGAGCAGGCCTGCTGGAGGCCACCGCCTCCGTTTGCCTTCCTGAGTGTGGGCATCTGGAGCTCCAGCCCACTGGCTCGCCCTTGCTGCCCACCCTCCCAGGGCCTCTGGGGCCAAGCAGGGAGCTCCTACCACCAGCACTCATGAAATTAATTGCCAAAGTCGGCGGAGAAGGGGCTCCCCACGCCTGGAGATCACCCACTGTGCCCACCTGCTCCCCCAGAACAGCAGGGGCGGTGGCTCCTGCGGGCCTCTCCCTCCAGCACATCCAGAGCCCTGCCCCCGCGCCATCCCGGGCCGCCTGCCCGCCTGTGGCCCTCGCCCGCGCTCCGGTCCCGGACAGTCTGGCTCCCCAGTGCCTGGGCACAGGCTCCTGGCCCTGCTAGAACCGAGCCAAAGGTCGCTTCCTCCAGGAAGTCCTCGGGACCCCAGCCCAGCTGAGGGCCACGCAGCCTGCGGCGCAGGTCCAGGCGCAGGGCCTGCCACCTGCTGCGCGCCGGGCCCGAGGTGTGGCCGCCCCCGCGACCCCGGGTGCGCAGCCCGCGCCCCTGGAGGGCCGGCGGCGGAGCGCGCACCCTGCGACCCGGGCGGGAAGGCGGCGGCCGTTTGCTTTTGAATCCCCGCCGGCGCCCTGAGTGGCCCTTTCAAAGGCGGCGGCGGGGGCGGGGGCCGTTCCCAGGCGCGCCCCGCCCGCCCGCCCCTCCTCCCGCTTTCCCACGCGGCCGGCCCGGCGCGTTCTCACGCCGCCGCCCCTCCCCCGTCTGGGAACGGCCGCGCCGCGCCTGGGGGGCGGGGGCCCGGGAGCGGGGGGAGGGGCGGGGCCCCGGGAACGAAGGGAGGGGCCCGGGAACGTAGGGGAGGGGGTCCCGCGCATAGGGAGGGGGCCCGAGGGAGGGGAGGGGCCCGGGAACAGGGGAGGGGGACGTGGAGGTGTGCCGGAAACAGGGGGAGGGGCCCCGGGGGAGGGGCGGGGTCCCGGGAACGAACTGGGAGGGGACACGGGAACCGAGGGAGGGGGCCGGAGAGGGGCGGAGCCCCGGGAACGAAGTGGGCGGGGGCCCGTGAACAGGCGAAGGGGGACGTGGGGGCGGGGCCCCGGGAGCAGCGGGGGGCAGCGGGGGGCGGGCCCCGGGACGAAGTGGGGTGAGGTCGGTGAAAGTGGGGGGAGTGGTCCGGGAATCTTGCAGAGAGAGTGGGTGCGGGGAAGCGGGGAGGGGGCCAGGGCGCTCCGGGCACGGAGTGGGGGTGAGGGCCCTGGGAACGGGGAGGAAGGCAGCCCGGGAACGGGAGGTGGGTCGCCGGCGGGGGCTTAGGGGTGGCTGGGCGAGAGTGCGGAGCGGGAACCCCGGCTAGGCCTGAGGCCAGGCGTCCTGTGTGGCCCGGACTCTCATTTTCCAGGAAGCAGGGAGACCCCGGATGGCAGAGCCTGGTGTTCTGGGAGGCCCTGGGGTCCAGCAGGTCCGCCCTCTGCGCTGCCGTGGGCCAGAGGACTGAGCTGACCAGGTCGCGGCCGAAGCTCTTGGCTCCTCCCCTCAGCCTGCAGGCTCCTGGCCAGTTTTAGCAAATGCAAATACAGACTTGGGCTAAATGTGAATTCCTGAAAACAATTTCTTATATAAAAACGTGTCCCACATTATCTGAAATTCACATTTAGCAGACTTGTGTTCTGCCCACCCCAGGAGTCTGTGACTGTTCCTTTAGTAAAGACCCCCAGCCTGGAGGACACCCACTGTCCACCTGTGGCTCACCCCTCCCCCCACAGCCGCCTGGTCAAGGCAGCCAGGGCCCCAAAGCGCGCTGCACAGGGTCAGGTCCTGGGCAGAGGCTACAGACTCGGGAGCTGCCAGCCAGACTTCGCTGGGCATGCTGGTCGTGGGCGTCACGGGCAGTGGTGGGCAGGAGTGCGCAGGCCCCTTGCTTTGCAGCCATTTCTCAGAACTCAGGCCTGAAAGAAAGAACTGGATCCCCGCCCTGGCCTGGACAGGCCCTGGACTAGGGGCAGAGCTTGGTGGGACCCCCGTCAGTGGGCAGCGCCTCCTCATCCCCTAGGCAGGTGTGGGGGCAGACTCCAGATGCGCCTATCCTGGGCTGCAAGAAGCCCGCAGTGCCCAGCGCTGTAGTGCCAGGGTCCTGGGCGCTCAGAGGTGGAGCTCTTGCCTAGCCTGTCCTCGCACCCCACAGAACACCAGGGAGGCACCCTGGCCAGCTCAGGGCCCACCTGCGTGCCCCCCCTCCTCTGCAACACCAGACCCTCCTTCTGGGCCATGGGGTGCATGCAGGCTGTGGGCCCAGCTGTCCCACCCTCCCAGGGGGACTCTCTGCACAGAGGTTAGCCCCGGGCCCATCCCCCCACCCATCCCCCATTCTGTCTGTGGAGACATTGTCCTGGCTGCACAAAGGCGGCCGGGCAGGGGCGAGGTGGGGGAGGGACTGGGCCCATGGGAACTGCCCTTCCTGGGCTGGGGGCAGGCAGTGGGGGCAGGGGCGGTAAGGACAAAGCCCTGCCAGGGCTGCCATCCTTGGTTACAGACTCCAGACCCCAGGGGCACTGGGAGGACACTAGCTCACCTCATGAGGACAGGAGCGCTCTGCCTCTGGATTCCAGAACCTTCCCATAGAGGCAAGCCTCCTCCGCCCCCCCTCCCGCCTCCAGGACCCAGTGCCCTGACCCAGCACCGTCTCCAGCAGATCAGAGCCCAGCTATGGGGCGGGGGCGCCCAGCACTGGCCTGACAGCCTGGGGGTGGCCTGTCAGAGCGGAACAGAGGGGCTGGGCAGGTCCTTGAATCACACGCAGCCCCCGAGGTGCTCCTGGGACCTGCCGGCAGGATGGTGTGTGGCCACCTCCTCCCAGGGCTCCTTCCTGTCCCCCAAGGTGTCAGGCAGGCCATTTGTTGGAGAGGCTCCCAGCACAGGTCAGAGTGGACGAGCCAGGCTGGGGCCTCAAGACCTACTGTGTTCCTGGCAGGGACCAAATGCGCAGCAAGTACCCTGAGGACCCCCACCCAGGGACCCTTCTCCCTGGCAAGGGCATTGATCAGCAGCCCTTATCAGGTGAGGGCAGGTCTGTGGGCGTGTCCTGGGTGGGCGTGTCCCGGGGGTGTCAGGTGCTGCCTCCCTCTCTGGGCCCTGGGCTTTTTCTGCCAAGAGGTGGGGTGAAGGGTGACTTTCGTCCTGCTGCTTTGTGCTTTGCTTTTCCCAGACTGCTCCCGATGAGCAGAACCCGTGCAGTGCCCCAGAGCATGCGCCAGGCTCCTGCTGCAGGCGGTCCCCATTCCCTGAGTGGAGTTCCCCTCTGTAAGCTGCCTGGTACCGTAAACCGGGAGGAAAAACTCTCGGAGGCAGAGTTAAGCTTTTACTACTTTTACTTCTACTTTCTTAGAGCTTAGAGAGGGAAAGAAAGATTTTTTCTTCTTAGCTTAGAGTAGAGTAGCTTAGAGTAAAGAAAGATAGAGCTTAGCTTTTCTTCTTAGCTTAGAGTAGAGTAAAGAAAGATAGAGCTTAGCTTAGAGAAAGACTAGAGCTTCTTTCTTCTCTCTTCTTTCTTCCTTCTTCTGTCTTCTGTCTTCTGTCTTCCTCGGGAGCCTCGGCCTTACTCTGACCAGTCCTCTGGAGCCTCGGCCTAACTCTGGCCAGTCATTACTTCTTCTATCTGGTTTCTCTTCTGTAACCGCTCTGCCTACGTTCTGGCCGCTCTGATTCTTCTGACCGACCGAGTGACTGCCCGGCTGACTGAATTCTCCGTTCTCCTAACTCGGACCGCTTTCACCCCGGTTATATACCTTCAGGTTTGCGGGTGCCTACAGGTGCGTCACATACATATCAGGTGGAACCCATGGCTTCCAGCTAGCTACAACAGCCCTTCCTAATTAGGGCTCCTTCACCCCTCCCCACCCCTGCCTGCGGGGAATTCCCAGGTTGGGGCCCCCCAGCTGGAATCCCACAGGCGTGCGGGGCCCAGCCTCACACCAACCCCACCCCCGCTCCTCCGAGGGCCTGGGTCCAGTGAGAAGTGGAGCGGGAGGCAAGGGCCGGCCAAGGCTCTGCAGACCTGTCCCCAGCTCCCAGGCAGGAGCCTCAGTCTCTGCCACCCTTGCCCCACCCCTCTTGAGGGGGTCAGTGCCTGGGCGTGGGGACAGAGATCCAAGTGACCTGGGATTGTCCCAGCTGGTAGGCGGAGCCTGGACCGCTTAGCCTTGCCAGGTACCTGCTGGGCAGGGAGAACAAGGCCGTGGGAATTCCCGGGGCGGCCATCCTGTGGGAGGCAAGCCCGGGTCACCTCTGCCCAGCCCCAGAGATCCCTGGCCTAGTGGGCAGTGCACCCTCCCCTGGGCTGCCAGCCTAACGGCTGCTGCCTGCACCCCCAGGGCACGGGACCCTCCCAGGATCAGTCCTGGAGGGACCCAGGGCTTGCGTCCCACCCTCCCGTCCTCCGGCACCTCCCCCAGCTTGGTGAGTCCTGGGGCCTCAGTTCTGTCAGGGCCCAGTGTGTCTGTTAGCGGCCAGCGACCTGGCCGGTTAGAACTGTGCTGCCTTCGGCAGGGGAAGGCTTGGTGGACTCTGGGGAAGAGTGGGCACAGGCCAGGGCCTGCCCTCAGATCCCTCTCCCCACTGTCCCCCTGCATCCAGCTGCCCTCTGTTGGGGTGCGCAGGTCAGGCACACCTGCAGGCACACACACAGTCAGTGCATGTGGCCAGAGGGGACAGTACCAGGATGTGAGCACCAGGACAAGGGGACACTGGAACAGAGGGCACGGGGATGGGGTCACTGGGACAAGGACACCAGAAGCTCCTGGAAACAGCTCAGAATGGACACTGTGACCCACCCCTGCTCCTAGGGCCGTGGCCACTCCCCTGGATGGTGTGGCTGGGCCTGCTGTGCTCAGCACTGAGAGCAGGCCTCCTCCTGGGTGGTGCCCAGCACACTGGGCACAGGACCCAGAGCCTTGCAGCTGCCTCCCACCTCACCAAGTCTCTCCCCCACAGTCGGGAGCGGGCAGCTTCTCCAGATGGGGGGGAAGGGGTGGTCTCGCCTGCTTTGGCCGCTCCACGCACCTTACAGTCCAGGTGAGGCTGGCTGCGTGGAGGTTGGGGTGCACCTCCCTGTGCGGCCTGTCCAGCTCTCCCTTCTGCTCAGGGAGGAGGAGCCACGGACCTCGCAGTCCAGGACAGCCCTCGGCCAGCGGCCAGCCCGGGAGGCACATCAGAGGCTCCCAGTAGCAGTCCCGGGGGAGTGCCTGAGTCAGGGCCGCACAGCGTTGGCACCTGTGGCCAAGGAGCCGTGGGAACGGGCGAGCAGGCGGGCCCGGGGCGGCAGCTGGGAGCCTTCCCAGCCTTCCTGCCCCACTCACCTGGGCCCTCCCAGGCCCTCCAGGCACCCCTCCCTCCTGTCCAGGCTCTGGGGGCGGCCTGCCTCGGGCTCCCAGGCTGGGGCGAGTGGGTAGGGGTGCAAATAACAGGCCGGCCACTGACCACAGCCAGGTGCGCAGCTGTGCTCTTCTGGGCTCAAGGCCTTGGCCTCTGTCAGGTCCCCGCTGTGCCCTAGTCTGTACCCAGACCCTGTGGCATCCTGAAGCTGGAGCCTGCTCGTCCCATGTGGGTGGAACGGGCAGAAGGAGGCCTGGTGTGGACCGCAGCAGCAGAGCTCCTGCGGCTGTGACCAAGCCCACCCCTTGAAGCCCCCTCCAGCGGGAGGGCAGAGGCTCTGGTCCCCGGTGCTTGGGAGAGGGGTCGGTGCTCAGTGTAGCAGAAGCCTTCCCGGGACAGCGGCTGTCCAGGTGGGCCTGTGTGCGTGGCCACCAGCCCACCCATGAGGGCAGGCCAGCGCAGCCCAGCCCTGTGGCTGCTGCCTACAGGGCAGTGAGGGTCCAAGTGTCCAGGAGATGGACAGGGAGGCCTCCGTGGCAGGCAACCTGTACAGAGGGAGCCGGGGCAGAGGGCGGGGGGCAGCAAATGGTGCCAAACCGGCTTTTCCAGCACTGGTGGGGTAGGGCTCCAGGGCCCCATTGGGGTGACAGCAGGCCGAGATCCGGCAGCAGGCCGTGGGAAAACCAGCACCCGTGGTTCCCGAGGGTGGGGCCAGGTCCTTTTGGATGACACCGGGCGTTTGTCAGCCTGGTGTGACTCAGCATGAGCGAGCCCTGCACAGGCTGCACGGGGGAGTCCTGGGAGAGCTGGTGGACCCCTGCAGAGAAGGTTGGCCCCGACACCCCCTGTGCCACACTGCACCCTGCACCTGTTGTCCCCTCAGGTGGCCGGGGAGCACAGCATGGACCTTGACCTCCGTGGTGGGCAGTTGCAGAGACTAGGGTCCCGACTTCTCAGAGCCTTTCCCCAGTGGACCTGCAAGTGACCACAGCCAGACCTACAGCTCTGCGCACGCACCTGCCTAGGAAGCCCCCAGACCCAAAGGCCAGGCCTGGGCCGGCTGGCCAGGGCTCCCGTCCAGCACGGAGCTTCCCGGGACAACGCAGGACTGTGGCCCGAGCTTCTCCCTGTAAGGTGCACAGATGGACCTGGACACTCAGGACCCCGCGCCCTCTCTGGTGGCCCCTCCGTTGACCGTGGTGCACATGCACACTCTCACACACACGTGCACACAGGCATGCTCACAGCCGCGCGCACACGCTCACTTGTGCACACCTTACACACAGAGGTACACGCCCACGCCCACAGGCTCGAGCAGCCACACCTGGTGCGCACAGCTTGCTCCTCAGTGAAGGGCAGGGACGGCGTCTACAGCAGGGGGTCTTGGGACCCCTTCATGGCACCAGCCTGAGGCCAGGGGAGAGACCATCACCCAGAAGGGCCAGCGGCACATGCCCCGGAAGCAACCAGGAGACTGAGGTTGGAGGCGACCCTGGCTGCAGGCCCACTCCCCGCATGCACACAGCCAGTGCCCGCTCAGGCCAGCGCCTCAGGAAGGGACTTTCCCTGGGCCCCTCAGCACAGTGCACCTCTTCAGGTGGCCCCTGTCCTCCCCTTCCTGCTGCCACAGTCCCCAACTCGACACTGGTCTCTGCCCCAAGTTGGCCACTTCCCACAGAGCTCTGGGGCACAGAGGGGCCCTCCTTGCAGCAGGTGGGCGTGGGCGGCCTCCGTCCTGGGCCTCCCCTCTCCACAGCATGACCTTGATGCACGCAGGGGAGCAGCGGGCAACTGTCCTTCTTGAGGGCGGCCAGTCCAGTCCTGAAGATCTCCATCAGATGGCTCAGCCTCCCTGGGGTGGACAGCACCTGCCTGTGCCGGTGTCACAGGGAGCCACAGGGCAACAGCAGGAGCCAGGCAGACTGGGTTGAGACCGGCGGGGAGACCAGATGGAGGCCTGGTGGGGCCGGGGCGGGGCTGCATCCACCCCTGTCCTGGCTGCAGTTGATTTTGGACCATCTGTAGAGAAATGTTTCCCTAGCACATGACCAGGGTTGGCAAGACTAAGGACTGTCCCACCTGCTGGCCAGAGTTCCTGTAGTCTTCACTGGCCTCAGAGACCCCTTGCCTGGCCCATCTGCCCTGTGATCACAGCAGAGATGGGGGCCTCCTGGCAGGGGGCCACCCTGCGGTCTCTGGGGGCCCTTGGGCCCCGCCCACTCACCCTGCGGCTGGCTGATTTCGAAACAGGCTCCTTGGCAGTGGGCTTATCTGCTCATCGCCACAAATGGGCTGCCCCGCCCCCGCCTGCCGGTTCTCAGGCCCCCAGAGTCCTAATCAGCAGATCTCGCGCCCAGAACATGTTTCCCAGGGACCTTTGAGCCCCAAGAACATCCCAAGGTGTGAGGTCCCCCGGAGGGAACCCAGTGGCCTCAAAGCTGGCTGCTCAGCTCCCGCACTTTGCCCCTCTGCTGGGGCGGAGGAGGCGGCACTCCACAGGGCAGTGACCTAGCTCTCAGCTGCATCGTGGGCATGGTGGCTCTCAGCCCCATCTTAGGACAGTCCCGTCATGCCTTGTCATCTTCGACGGACAGATGGGAGGCTGTGTGGAACAAGGACAGTCACAGGGCTGTGGCTGAGCCGTGGGGCCACACACTTCTCCACAGGTCCCTGGCTCTCTGACCTGCCCCAAGATGGGGGTCTGGGCCCTGTAGAGGGTTCAGCCTGGGTGCTCTGAGGGGGTGGTTTCTGTGCTCTGGGGACCACAAGGCCTACTGGGGGTAGTGGCCAGGGGTCAGTGACCTGGGGAACCAGGGGTGCCTGGATAGAGAGAGGTATGGGGTTGGGGTAGATGGAGAAGCAGGAGGAAGAGCAGCCAAAGAGGGACTGTGGGCACGGCTCAGGTGGCCAGCCTCAAGCCAAGGGCGAGGTGGGGACTACGCAGTCAGGCGCTGCTGTCCTGACCTGCCTCCTTGCTGCTACCTAGAGGTGGCAGACCTACAGACCAGCACCCCAGCCACGCTGGGCATCAGCAGGCACACAGCTGCAGTTGACAGGGGTCCCGGCAGGCGTGCTGGGGAGCCCCCATCTGGCTGTGTCCTGGAGGGGCCGATCCCTGCGAGCCACATTGAGCCTCCAGCCCGGTCAGCAGCCCTCCCAAGGGCTGCTCTGGCCAGGGCAGCCAGACAGTGACCGGGGAAGACGCCTGGCCCACACCGGCCACTGCTTGATGCATCCTGCACACCTGTCCCGAGCCCTCCTGAGCCCAGAGCTGCAGGACCACGAGACCCGGGTTTCCAGACAGCCGGGGGCTCACAGCCAGAGCCCCGCTGTGACCCCCGAGGGCCCTCTCCCAGGTGGCCCTCCAGGGAGAGGAGCACAGCAGCTGCAGGAGGGAGGCCTCTGGCTGGAGGCACTTGCGCCTGCACCACGGGCACTCTCGTGGGTACGGGCACCTCCGTGTCACCACTGTGTAGAAGCAGCTGCTGCTACTCTGCTCTGGGAGGACGCCGAGGCCCAGGTGGCCATACTGATCATCACTTGGAGGGCTCAAGGGTGCTGGTGACATGGAGTGCAGGGAGCCCAGGGGTGGAGGATCCAGGGGTAGGGGACGGAGGGAAGGGGGAGAAGGAGGGGGAGGCCCAGGAGGGCTCCTGTGAGCAGCCAGCCTGGGCAGCAGCTGGGGCCCTGACTCGGTCTTGCAGTGGCCTGCCTCCTCCTTGCTCACCCCCCAGGAATGCGCCCCCCCCACTTCCCTTTCCTCTACTTCCTGTCCCCAGCGGAAACCAACTCAGATTTGGCTGAGGTGTCTAGGCGGATGCCTCCTGGCAACAGGGCCTGGGGCAGGGGAGGAGTAGCCGCCTCTGCTCAGTGCAAGGAGCACCCGCAGGCCCGCAGGCCCGGGTGTGTGGGCCAGGAGCAGAGGCCGCGGGCAATGCCAGGCCCACTCTGCACAGGGCTCTCCCAGGGTTCCTGACCACACCAGGGCTAGCTGTAGCCCTGAGTAGCCCCGATGGGTGATATCGGGCCCACTCAGCACCCAGCACCTGGCTGGGGTGCTGTTTCCCACATTTCACACGTAGAGAGACTGGGACTCAGAGATGGGACTCGGCCCAGACCAACCAGTGTCGTGGCTGAGCCAGCGCCAACCCCACCCTCCCCCGACCTGCCGGGAAGCCCAAGGGCCTGAACCTGAGGGTCGGGCAGGGGCATCAGGGGCAGCTGAGGGGAGCTGGGATGCTGTTCTAAGAGTGGGACCCCAGTTCCACAGGCCATCCTGGGAGGGCAGCCCCTGACCACGCTCCTCCTTGTTGAGGATGAGGAGGAAGCAGCCGCGGGCATTTGACTGCTGCCCAGCCCAGCTGCATCCTGAGCCTCTGCTCCCAACTGAAGCCCAGAGGCTGCAGTGCCCAGGACAGACAGAGGCAGATCTGGGGGACAGGCAAGATCCTGGTCAGGTCCGGCCATGCCCTGCCCTTCCACTCCATGCTTGGCTGAGGAGCCTTGGCTGGCCGCTCGGTGGGGCTGAGGCTCGGCCCTGCCTTCTCTGGGTCCAGGTGGTGGAAGCAAGCCAGGCACGGTCAGTCCCAAGGCCCCTTCCCCAGCCCCGGGACAGGTCAGCAGCAGTAGGCTGCCTCCTGTGCCGGGGACAGTCACCAGGCTGACAGGGAGGCTGTGGGCCCTGGTGCCAGTGTGAGCAGGAGCTCCGGTCATAGCGATTGTCTGCCGCAGTTCCTGCCCGGGCGTCCTTCCTCCGCTCTGGCCGGCGCTGGCCAGGGCTGAGTGTTTGTTATTTGATTCCTACCCTCTCTCAGCCCTTCTACCAGGTGTCTGGGCTGCTGGGAAGAAACGCTCTCCTCTTTCCCACGCTCCCCGACACATTTTAATGAATTAGCTGGAAGCCCCGCCCCCCACTGCCGCTGGCCTCCCTCCCCTGCTCAGTGCCTTTAAGGTGGCTGCAGGCCTCAGCCCAGCTCTGGCCAGCTGCCCCTCCGGCGCTGCCCTCCCCCGGCCCTCCCAAGCTGCCCCATCTGCCCTGCCCAGACTTCTCCGGCTGGGTCCCACAGTGTTCCCCAGGCTGCCACTCTTCTGAGGCCCTGGGAAGGAACAGAAAGAGGAGCCTGGAGCGCAACAGGGTCCCACCAGTGCCTCTGGGGGTGGGTGGGGGTGCGCAGGACACCCTTGGGCTAGCATTGTCAGGATCAGGCAGGGGAGGTTGGCAGTGCCCAGCTTTATGGGCGGGAGGGTCCCCAGGCCTTAGGCAGGGATCACAGATGCAGGGAACAGCGCTGGCCCTGAGTCTGGCTGGTGCACAGGGGCCCCTTCACTCCTCTCTAATGGCATTTGGAACAAATGTCCACCTTTTGGACGTGTCTGTCAGCAAACAATTGGGCAGCACTTACAAGGGGCCAGTTCCCCCATGGTCTTCCCACATCCCATTCTCAAATGGGCCATTTCAAGGAGGAGGAGGTAGGGCCAGGCCAGAGACAGCAAAATGCCCCTGCAGCCACAGTGGAGGGGCCCCGCCCACGTGTTCCCACAGGAGCCCCAGGGATGGTGCGGCCACCTGAGCAACACACAGGGGCCAGGGCATGGGCTTGTGCCAAGCCCGGCCACATCTGTCAGCCTTGCTCCTGACCGAAGGCAGGGTGACCTCAGAATAGGCTCCCACCAGGCAGGGCTACTGCGCCAGCCACACCATCCCTGCCAGCCCGTCAGAGCCACCCGGCCTTCAGGCCGCCACTGACTGCACGGCCTCGTGGCGGCAGCCTCAAGTTCCCACACTGAGCTCACACAGGCCCCTTTGTCTACCGCAGGCCGCGAGGTCGACAGGACCTTTCTCCCAGGCTCTGCTCCTGCCCAGTGTCTCAGATGGCCTTCTCCAGGCTGGGAGGGAGCCCACCTGGGCAGGAACCTGTACGGAAACCCACCCACCTTCCAAAGCACCCTGGGCTTGGTGAGAGCATGGGCTCCCCTCACCGCAGCCAAGCCCTCCATGTCCTGCCAGTCAAGTGTCACCAGGCCCAGGGCAGATGCACAAAAAAAGAACCAAAAGGCAGTCCGTCCTCTCTTCCTGGACACAGCACATTTCCATACTCGGGCCTCTGGACTGCTCTGTAGCCACCCAGCCAGAACCAGAGTTGCCAGCTACAAGGTGGCCCCTTCCTTAGGAAACCAAAGGTGCTGGCCAGAGACGGCATCCACACCCGGACCTCCATGTGGCTGCCTGCAGGGGGGAGAGCCTGCAAGTCCCTCTAACCTCAAGAGCGCTAGGTAAAAATGCAGAGGCCTGGTGAGCAGTGTCAGGTGAGCAGAGCCAGAAGGACTGCGGCCCCAGGAGGAGGAGAGCCGGTCCTAAGTTGTGCACTTGAGGGATCCAGGTTCCAGGCCACCAGGAAGACAGCAGGGGAGCACAGCCCTCAAGTCTGCCAGGGTCAGGCCTGAGAGGTGTCAGACAGAAGTGGGCACCTGCCCCGTTTCTCTTCCTACTTCAGCTGTGACCATCCCCAGAAGACAGACAAGGTGGGGGACACACCCAGGTGAGTAGCCAGGTACTGGGGCAGATACCTAGGAGAGCCCCACAGCTCTCCTGGAGAGGCCCAGAGCTGCCTGTTTGGAATTCCTGCTCTAACCTGGGCACAGTGGTGCTGGCCTTTAATCCCAGTTGCTGGAGGCTAAGGCAAGATCAAAAGTTTGAGGCCAGCCTCAGAATGTTAGTGAGACCCTCAGCAACTTAGCAAAACCCTGTCTCAAAATTTTAAAAGGGCTGGGGCTGTAGCTCAGTAGTAAAGAACCCCTGGGTTCAATCCCCAGTACCCCCCACCCCCCACCATAAACAAAGAATTCCTGGCCTGGCCTCAGAAGGAATTCAAGCCCCAGCGTGCCCCAGCCTCCTGCTTTGCAAGTCTGAGAATCTGAGAATCATTCCTCCTTAATTCCCAGAGACCGCAGCCGAGCTGTAAACTGTGAGCCCTAATGAGGAAATGTGGCAGTGCTGCGTCCTGGCTAGCACCTCTAGGTCAGTTAGAGCCGGTCAATAAAAAGTCAGTTGGTTTTACAGTTTGGAGAGTCATTTCAGAATTCCTTTTCAAGGCAACCTTGGGTGCCTTACCTGGGGCTACCCATTTGGCCAGATCTCTGTGCCCCCCCACATGCAGACAGGGGCTGAGCAGCAAAGGAGGCCACTACCGCGATTCCAACGACTGCCTCCCACTGCGAACCTGCCCCCACCCCACCCCAGCCCACCGCCCGGGCTTTATCTGGAGAGGAGAGTGGGACCCCTTCCTGGGATGACTGAGGGCTTGGGGCTCCTCTTCTCAATGTGCTGAAGCCAAACATAGGCTGGGCGTGCCTCTGGGGAAGCTGCCCTTGCGCGGGAAGGACCAGTGTAGTGGAGGGCCACAAGCCGGAGCCCTTCGTGGAGTTGTCACCCGCGTGGCCGTCACCTGCATCCGACTGGGTAGGGAGCTCGGAATTCCCTGGGTGGCTGGAGGGGCTGGAGTTGGCGGAACGACGGAGGGAGGAGGAGGCGCGGGGCTAGTGGACCCAGGCGGTAGCAGCATTGGAGTGGGCGCCCCGCGGCCACCTGGCTTCCCAGCCTCGCGCCTCCGGCGACCAGCGCCCCCTGCCGCGGAGCGCAAGGCACCGGGACACGCCCCCGACACCGCCCACGCCCCGCCCTCACGTGGACTTGGCCCAATCGCTGGCCCGCCGGCGCGCGCGTCACGGGGCCATTGTTATGCAAATATAAGGACTGTAAAAGGCTCCCAGGCGCCGCGGGTGAGTGAGAGCCGCGGCGCGGGAGGACACGAGTGGGAGCAGCGTGGGAGCGCATTTGAGCTCAGCAGGGACTGGGACCGCGTGCGTTGCAAGGACTGGGACCGCGCGTGTTGCCGGGCCCGACCGCGCCCGGCCCCCGCGAGCGCAGCGACCGCCCCCGTCACCCGCCAGCCCGGGCGCGGCTGGATGCGGCGGGGGCCCCGCGGCGGCGGCCCGCGGCCCCGAGCGCCCGGAGCGCGCAGGGGCGGCGTGCGGGGCCCGGGGGCGCTGCGCCCTCCATGCGCCGAGGCGCGTCCCGAGACACGCCCCGAGACAACCGGGGGCCCGCGCCGCAGCCGCCGCCCGAGCTGAGCCCCGGCCCGGAGCGCGGCCGGCGCCCGGCGGCAGCATGAGCCAAGCGGAGCTGTCCACCTGCTCGGCGCCACAGACGCAGCGCATCTTCCAGGAGGCTGTGCGCAAGGGCAACACGCAGGAGCTGCAGTCACTGCTGCAGAACATGACCAACTGCGAGTTCAACGTGAACTCGTTCGGTCCGGAAGGCCAGACGGCGCTGCACCAGTCGGTCATCGACGGCAACCTGGAGCTGGTGAAGCTGCTGGTCAAGTTCGGCGCCGACATACGCCTGGCCAACCGCGACGGCTGGAGCGCGCTGCACATCGCCGCCTTCGGCGGCCACCAGGACATCGTGCTCTATCTCATCACTAAGGCCAAGTATGCGGCCAGCGGCCGGTGATGCCCGCCCGGACCCTGAACCCCTCCAACCCGCGCCCGTGTCGCCTCTGCTGTACCTTCCCGCCATCTACCTCGGTGTACACTAGGGTCGCAGGCCCGCCGGGAGCCCGGCCCGGCCCTCGGCGCCCGCAGCGACGAGGGCAGCGCGCGTCCGCGCCCCGGGGCCCGCCGCGCCGCCGGCCAGCGCCTCCCCTCGGCGGTGCCCGGCTGCCCAGCCCGGCCCAACGCCTTCCCACGGTCCCCGCCCGCCGCCTCGCGGGTGGGGGCGGGGCGCAGGCGCCAGCCCCTTTTGAAATTTGAGTCTCACGACCAGCAAGTTCGGAATCCCGAGATACCGGATCCTCGGCTCAGAAGGCTTTCTCCCGAAGCTGAAAGGCGCGCGGCGGGGGCGCGGTGGACTCGGGCGCCCGCCGCCGCCTGCGGGACCCGCCATCCCGCGGGGCCGCGGAGCAGTTACCGCGCAGCCTGCGCGCCCGCGCGCGCCACAAAGGAGATGTTCGCTGTCCCTGGTGCCCCAAACTATTTATCAAGTGTGTGTATATTTGTGGGTGAAGTTTGTGCGCCTGATTATTGTTTGGAAAATATTGTGCGTGGTCAATGTGGTCGTGGGGGAAAGATGCATTTTTTCTAGTCTTAAAACTAAAAACTTGAGTCTACCATTTCTTGGTTGCACTGAAAATACCGCCTAGCCCGACGGTGTCCCGTTCTCCTCCCTCCCGCCCCAGCCCCTCTCGCTCCTGCCGCCTTCTCTCCCCCCCCCTCCTCCCTCCTTTCCCTGGATCCCGAGTGAGTCTCGGAAGCCCAGGGCCTCCCTTCCCCTCCGTGAGAGGCCACCATCCCGCAAACCGGCTGGCTTGGCACAGTTTCCGAGGGCCTGGAAGCTCGCTGGTGCTCGCGCGGCAGGGATGTGGGGGTGAGGAGACGTCGTTCCCCTTACTAGTGATTCTATTATAGTTAACAGTCGGTTGCACACTTTTTTAAAAAAGTAAATGGATTTGCCGCGATTAAATGTCATAACATTTATGACAATATAAAATATTAACATATTTTAAGCCAAGTTTTAGGTGTATGTTTTGAATCTTGGTTATAAACCCAATTTTAAAGGGCGTTGTATCCAGCGTTGTGAAGGCAACAGTGTACCCATATTTATATTTTTATAAAATGCCTATAAGACTGTGAATCTCTCGTGCTGTTGCTGAGTGGAAGGGCCCCTGCGCCCTTCCTCGGCCTCCCCGGCTCGAGGACCCGCTTGGGATCCGAGGATCTGCCGTGGGGGAGGGGCTGCGCCGAGGACGGGGCGGCAGAGGCGCTAGAGCGTCGCTAGCAGTCCCGAAAGGAGCCTTCCTGGTTTCTGAGGTTCCGATTTTCTATGCAACCCCACACCCCTTGTTTTGATCCTGGGAAATAAAAGGGAGGCTGAATCATTCAAATTTAAATGAGGTTTCCCCTTTGCTGACCCTGCGTGCAAAAATGGGGAGCACTTGAGGACACAGGTGGGTGGAGGCCCTTTGTGCTGGCTGGTCACGTGCGGCCTCTTCGGCTCTTTAAGGAACGTGTGAGAAGAATATGTTGATAATGTCGGTGAAACAAGCAGACATTGAAACAAGCACAGATTACTCCAAAAGGAGTTCTGTATGTTTTTTCTACATGCAAATGCCTTTTTAATTATGTTAATTAATGTTAAGACTCCTAGGCTTATGTTGGAGCTGCTATGGGCCGGGTTTGATCACTTCCAACCGGACAGAGTCTGCAGCACATGCCTGAGTGTACGATATAGACTTGTAGCCCAGCGTGAAAAATTTATAAATAAATTTTTCATTGATCTTTTTATATTAAAAAAATGAGTTTGTTGTTTCTTGTTCTCAGCCAGTGGTAAGACGCCCCCTTCTGGCATGAGGCCAGCAGGGCCCCTGCTGGCCTTCACCTAAAGACAGCTCCTGGAAGACCACTGCCCAGCCGGCTCAACTGCCAAACCCAAGCCAGCCACACAGGACTTGTGAGGACCCAGGGCTGATTCCAGCCCCCTTGAGGGCACCGGAGCTGCTGCTGCAGCGGGCTTCCTGACCAGTTCTGTGGCGAGGCTGCCAGGACTCCCTGAAAGCCCTTCTTGCCACCCAGCTTGAGAGCTGAGGTCTTGGGAGGGACCAGGCCCCTCCTCTGGAGTCTTAGATCTGGGGAACCTTATGACTGCTCACTGCTGAGGCCTGCTGGCTGTGCAGGTCTCACTGACCTGCAGCTAGCTGCTTCCCAGCTGGAGAGACCTGGGTCACCCTCTGGGAGCAAGTTTGAGGCCTGGGTCCCCAGGTGTGCAGGAGGAGAGACTCATCCCACTCCCAGCATGTCCTGCAGCCCTGCGGGGGAGACCCCGCAACAGCAACAGCAGCTTGCAAAGAGGAGACGGTGGAGAAGGGATAGGGCGAGTTTCACTGCCAGACTGTTAGGAGGTGGCTGTCTCCAGATGCTCTCAGACCCCTGCACAGCAGTCAAGAATGGCAGCTACCCTCCCCAGGCTGGCACCCACCCCGTCCCTGTCAAGGTCTGCTCCTACCCTTCAAGGTCTTGCAGGTGCATTTTCCACTGGTTAAGCAGGCACCTCCTGCCACCCAGCATTGGCCTGGGACAGTGGCTAGACTGTCCTGAGTCTGGAGGTGAGTGGACCATGTGATACTGCTGAGCTGTGTGGAGGGAGGCAGGCAGGCCTTGGGACGTGCTGCCCTGGGCCAGCTTGCAGTTGCCCACCCCGCCACAGGAGAACCGCCACAAAGCCGGATGCTACTGGGGCATCTGGAGAATGAGTCAGGTCTGGGCATTGCTGGGGCACCCAGGGGTGTGCTGGGCCATGACTTCACTCTGCACGTCCCACCCCCTGCCCCACCACGGACCCACTTCGCATAGGGCAGAAAGATCTTGAAAGAAGATGCCGTCTCTGGAGAGGGCCTAGTGGCCACTAGCCTGCAGCACCATTGGACCTCCCCACTCCGGGGAGGCACTCGTGCTCCCTGGGCACATAGCCACCACCCCAAAGGCCTGCTCCACTTCCCTCAAGAGACTTTGTGTGTGTGTGCTGGGAATTGAACCCAAGGCCTTGTGCATGCAGGCAAGCGCTCCACCAGCTGAGCCGTGCAAGCGCTCCACCAGCTGAGCCGTGCAAGCACTCCACCACCTGAGCTGTGCAAGCGCTCCACCACCTGAGCCGTGCCCCAGCCCTTAAGAGACACTTCTCACTGAGAAGTCTCCACGCGGCCCCTGGGGAGAGTCTCTCAAGCACAGAGTCAGGGGCTATAGCGGCAACCCAGGAGCCTTAGTGGAAGATGGAGACCACCACCATTCTCCTGAGGTTTTTTTGCAGGCAACCCTGGAAAGTGAGGAACTGGGCAGGGATGCGGAACATTCTTAGAAAGGGACCCTGGGTAGCACTTTCCAGAATGACCAACTCTGTGAAGAGGGGCTGCCCCAGCACTTGTGGCCTACAGTGTGACTCCTAGGAGGGGACAGGGTGCTTGAGGTGGGGGCAGAGGGGGAGTCCCTGCTCACTGGACATGAGATTAAAGCTGCTGTGTGTCTCCAGTGGTGTGTTTGGGGCAGACTGCCCTTTTAGGGCCTCGGTGTCCAGCCAACAGCGGGCTGCCTCGGTTCTGGTGGGTGTTGGCAGGTATTGACCAATGGAGTCTTTGGGAAGGCCCACCCCCCTCCCGTGCCGGCCTCTGGTGATGGCCAGGGTGAAAAAAAACCGCACAGCCGTCAGCCTCCAGACCTGAAGGGGGCCTGTGCAGGCTGGGGTGGGGGCGCCCGGGCACTGAGCAGATCCAGGGGAGGGAGTGCTGCGGCTGGGCGTGGGCCGCTGGGAAAGCTCACGGGGGAGAGAGCAGGCGACCACACTAGCCAGAGCAGGGCCTGCGCCACCAGCCTCTGCAGCGGGCTGTGGGCTCCTGTCAGTTCTGTCCGCCTCTGATCTGACCCTGACGCCCGCAGGAAACAGAGCTGGAAGCAGAGGAAGATGGTCAGCTAGAAGTGGTGCCCAAGGAGGGAGGGCCGGATTTGGAAGCCAGGGAGGAAGAAGAGAGGGAAGAGGCTGCCCGGGGTCAGTCTGTTCCCAAAGGCCTGTAGCTCAGCACCGGGAGGGACAGAGGGGTGTGCTGGAGAACACAGGGAACGCTGCCCTCTGACCTGGGGAAGGGCAGCTGCCTCCTGGTGCTGCCTGGAGCCTGCGAGGAGGAGGAGGCGGCGTCCACCGGCCTTGAAGGACGGGAAAGGAGGCCCCGCGCCGGGACAGCTGGGGAACAAAGCCGTAGGCCGCAGTGTGAGGGCGCAGGCCACAGAAGGGGCCGTCGGAGGCCTGGGAACCTCCGCCACTGCTCCTTCCGAGGCCTCGGGCGAGACCCTCCTGGGGCTCGAGGTCCGGGGAAGCCGCCCCCTCCCGCGCGGCCGCGGCCCCAGCCCCCCGCATGTGGCATTCTTCTGCTCGGCCGTCCTTCCGACCGTCCCTCCGCGAGTCCGTCTGTCGGTCTTTCTTCTCCCGCCCCTTCCAAAGCCGCGGCCCATTCATCCCGAGGCCTCTGCCCTCTCCAGCGCGCGGCCCGCTCGGCGAGCAGCTGCTATGCTAATGGGGCGGGCGGGGCGCGCGGGGCTCCGCGGGGGCTCACAAAGGCCGCGCTGCATCCGGGGCCGCGGGGCCGCGCCGACCGCCGGGCGCACGGCCGCGAGGGGCAGCGCCCGCCCGGGGGCCCGCCGCCGGCCCGACACCCACTCGCCCGCGCGGTGCGAGGGCAGAGCCAGCTGTCGTCTGCTCGGGGTCACGGCCTGGGACTGGCGGCTCCTCTGGAGGACCCGCCCGCGCCACCAGACGCGCAGCGCGAGGGGCTCAAGGACGCCCTGCGCGGGTGCGGCGTGGGCTGGCGGGGGCCGCCTGGGCGCCCCGGCCCCGCAAGACTGCGAGGCCACCAGCTGAGCTGGAGATGGGGACCCTCGCCACAGGCGCAGGAGCGCGTGGGCACAGAGGAAGGGGCGCCGGGGGTATCGACCCCGAGGGGCGGGGCGGGGCGCACAGTCTGGCCCCGAGTCCCGGAACCCTCGCCCCGCAGGGGACCTGCCCAGCCTCGGGCCACCTCGCCCCTGGAGCGCCGAGCAGCGGGAGGGCGGCCGTGGTGGGCGGGGCCGTCGGGCCGGGAGGGACGCGGCGCAGCTGTGCCGCCGCCGCGTGGCCACGACCCGCACTGCACCCCGCGCCCCTGCGCCGGCCGCTCCACCCTCACGGCCTGGGGCTGCGCACCGCGGAGCTGGACCCCCCGCCGCTGCCGCCGGGAGGCGAGCGGGACCGACGTGGGGGTTGGAGCAGGGCCACGGTGTGGTGGCGCATCACGCGCAGGTCGTGTGGGTCGGGCAGCCCGCAGCCTGAGGAGCCTGCGCCGGGGCCAGGGCCGCAGCCGACCGGTTAGGGCCAGAGGGCTCCTTCACGGACCGCAGCGGCCAGGACCAGCAGACAGCTCCTGGCCAGCGGTCGGGTGCTGCGGGGGAGCTGGTGGTGTCCTACGGAAAGGGGCGCAGAGGGAAAGCACGTGCAGCAGGGCCACGCCGGTGACCTCAGGCAGCCGTGCCAGCTGGCCTGGGACAGTCCTTGTTGAGGTTGGAACACTGCCCCTTTGTGGGGCATGGAGTGGGCAAATGGACCAAAGTGGGGCTCGAGTTTGGGGGAGGGATGCTGTACTTAGAGGTGCTCTCAGCCCTGGCTGCGACAACAGAAGGGCAGGGACAGGTGCCCAGCAGATTTCAAAGGAGGCAGCAGGTGTGTGGAGCCAAAGACACCAAGCCAGGCCTGGAGTAGGTGGCCAGGGCGTGGGCTGCGCCCTGATCGGATGGGGGAGGAGGGAGTTCCAGGGCCCAGGGCGCCAGAGATGGACAGCTAGCAGGGCAGTGCCCGTTGCAGCCCTGGAGGTGCCACCAGATGTCACATTTCAGATGGGAACACAGGACACAGACCACATCCCTCAGGACCCCGGGACAGGTTGCAGGGAAGGACCAGATGACCGCGGAGCCTGGGGCTCAGTGGGAGGGGCTCCCTGGGCCGAGGGTGCTGGCCCGCCGTCCCACTGCCAGCCCACTCCCTTCTGGTGGCGGTGGCGGTGCCCCGCGTGCAAGACAAGAGCTCTTTGTTCAAAGTCTTGCCTGCCCAGGGACAGAGCCAGGAGACCTGGTTTACCACTTCTGTGTGTCCCCCGCAGTGAGACCCGTCCCGCAGGCCTGTGGAATTCCTCACTGGGTACCCAGTGCCATCTCCTAGCATGTGGGAAAGAACCCCCACGGGAACCAGACCCGAAGCATTCCATAAACTTTCCAAAGGGATAAGACAAAATTCAAGAGTAGCGGTGTCAACATCACAGAGGGGTTTCTCCCTCCCAGAGAAGCTGGGATAGGTGGTCCTGGTCTGGTATCCAACATTAGGGTCCTGGCCCATCAGACCTGGGGGCAGGCCTTTCATTCTACATGTCTCAGGATGGCAGCCCAGATCCAGCCATCAAGTCTACCTTCCAGCCAGCAGAAATGAGGGCTGGGTTCCTTTCTTCAAGGAAACTTCCTAGAAGTTGTTCTTGCATATCTGCTTACATCCCATTGGCTAGAACTTGATCTGACAACCTTACTGTAAGGGAGGGGCTGGGACACAGTCTGTTCTGTGCTGTGTGCCCAGCTTAAATGAGGGTATAAAAGAAGAACCTGGCACCGTGGCACATGTCTGGAGATATAGGCTAGGCTCAGTGGCCATGCCTGTAATCCCAGCTACTCAAGAGGCTGAAGCAGCAGGAAAGAAATTTCCAGGCCAGCCTGGACAATGGTAGTGAGATCCTGTCTCAAAAAAAAAAAAAAAAAAAAAAAAAAAAGCCGGGCGCGGTGGCGCACGCCTGTAATCCCAGCACTTGGGAGGCTGAGGCGGGA
The DNA here is from genome assembly GCA_025594165.1 of Tamias sibiricus. Classification (NCBI taxonomy): domain Eukaryota; kingdom Metazoa; phylum Chordata; class Mammalia; order Rodentia; family Sciuridae; genus Tamias; species Tamias sibiricus. The sequence goes on along the minus strand of CM046657.1, from coordinate 222,154,750 downwards.
GGATCGCGAGTTCAAAGCCAGCCTCAGCAATGGTGAGGCACTTAGCAACTCAGTGAGACCCTGTCTCTAATAAAATACAAAAAGGGGCTGGGGATGTGACCCAGGGTCCAGTGCCCCTGAGTTCAATCCCCGGTACCAAAAAAAAGGTGGGGGGAGTGGGAGCTGGGGATGTGTCTCAGTGGTAAAGTACCCCTGGATTAAAAAGAAATCCCACCATTTTGGAGGGACGTGTCCAAATGACTATCAACCTGTTTTGAAATGCAGAGACGACAGACAGGAAGAGCAGGGGCCAGCTTGCTGTGTAGGACACAGGGCTCACTGCAGAGCTGTGGGCATCGGGCCCTGGGAGGCAGGCCAGCACACAGGCCAGCAGGACAGTCCTGAGACTCACACATGCAGGGACCTGGCTGAAGGCCGGAGCAGCGCTGCTCGAGAACAGCTGGGCAGCCTCTCAGTCCCGGAGACTCTGTGCAAGCCACAGGCCCTGTGCAGCCCCGTCTCCAGGCCTGCCCGGGCCCCCACCGGGCACCAGGACAGAGCCCGAGCCGGGCCTCGCTCGTGCTAGGCGTGCTAGGCGAGCACTCGACCTCTGGGCTACAGCCCCGCCGTCCTCGGAGCTGATTCTGAGCAGTGCGCACACCCGCACACCCGTCATCCCAGCGGCTCCGAGGCTGAGGCACAGGATCACAAACCCAAGGCCGGAAAACAGGGCGGGTGGGGGGCTGGGGCTGCTCCTGTGCTCAGCAGCAAGGCTCACAGGTGGGAGCCTAGACGTGAGAGCTGTGACCTTGTCAGCCCAGCGCTGGGTGGGGATGGGGCAGGGGGCCGGACTGGAGGAGGCGGGCACTGGGGCATGCTTCCCAGCCACCAGTCCATCACACCCACACCACACTTTGCCCAGAGCCGTGGAGTCAGTGGCCACTGACCGAACCACTGCAGCCATGAACCAAAATGAGCTTGTCCTCCTCTAAAGAGTTATTCTTGGGTATTTTGGTCACAGCAGAGAAAAGCTGACTGGCACAGTTTGTGGCTCAGTGGTCGAGTGCCCTTGGGTTCAATCCCCAGCACTGAAATAATTAAGTTGTCCAGGCTGGCCTCAAACTTGCAATCCTTCTGCCTTGGCCTCCCAAGGATCACAGGTGTGCACCACCCTGCCCAGCAGAGATCTCTTAAATAGGGCGCAAAAAGCAAGAGACATAGGGAAAAGATAGATACACATGAATACATTAAAACTGAGATTTTCTACTCATCAAAAGACACCATCAAGGGGCTGGGGTTGTGGCTCAGCGGTAGAGCACACTCGCCTAGCACATGTGCGGCCTGGTTCGATCCTCAGCACCACGTAAATGAACGCATTGTGTACAACTAAAGCAAATAAATAAATATTTAAAAAAAAAAAAAGACACCATCAAGGCTGGGGTTGTGGCTCAGTGGCGGAGCGCTCGCCTCGCACGTGCACAGCCTGGGTTCGATCCTCAACACCACGTAAAAATAAAGGCATTGTATACAACTAAAACAAATAAATAAATGTGTATATATGTATATATAAAAGACACCATCAGAGCTGACTGAATACTGGCATAAGCCTATAATCCCACTGACTCCAGAGGCTGAGGCGGGAGGATCACAAGTGAGGCCCTAAGCAATTTAGCAAGATCCTGTCTCAAAATAAGAAAAGATAAATAAAAAGTGCTGGGGATGTGGCCCAGGTTAAGCACCCCTGGGTTCAATCCCCAGTACAAAACAAAAATAAAAAACACCATTAGGAGCCGGGCGCGGTGCGCGCCTGTAATCCCAGCACTTTGGGAGGCTGAGGCAGGAGGATCGCGAGTTCAAAGCCAGCCTCAGCAATGGCGAGGCACTTAGCAACTCAGTGAGACCCTGTCTCTAAATAAAATACAAAAAAGGGCTGGGGATGTGGCCCAGTGGTCGAGTGCCCCTGAGTTCAATCCCCGGTACCACACAAAAAAAAAAAAAAAAAACACCGTTAGGAGACAGGGAATGTGAACCACAGCATCGAAGAAGGAATTCACAGCACATACCACAACCAAAAGGCTCCTATTCAGAAGTCACTAAGCCCTTCTGAGAATCCATGAGGAAAGAACCCATGAGCTGGGCGTGGTGACCAAGTCTGTGATCCCAGAGACACAGGAGGCTGAGGCAGGAGGATCTCAAGTTTGAGGTCAGCCTGGACAACTTAGCAAGACCCTGTCTTAAAATAAAAACTTTCTGCAGGAGCCCTGTTTGGGGAGATAGCTAAGACCAATCCCTTTCCGGCGACTACAACTTTCTAAAGGGCTGGGGATGTGACTCAGTGGTAGAACTCTCACCTAGCATGTGTGAGGCCCTGGGTTCCATCCCCAGCACTGAAAAAAAAGAAGGAAGAGGAGGAGGAGAGGAGGAAGGAATGGCACATCAGAGAATGTCGAGTCAGAGAAGTTTTCAAATTGGGACTGCTTTGCAGAGCAGTTTGGTAGTTACTTAAAATGTGAAAAATAGAGTCTGCATGTGACTCAGCAGCTACCCAAGGGAAAGCAGGGCTTGTCCACAGAAGAGAGTGTGGGGAGTCCACAGCACTTCACCACAGGAGCCAAAAAGATGTGCCACCCGGAGGCCATCGCTGGACCAAGGGGCCCAGGGACAAGTGCTGAGGGTTCCGGCTGCGCGAGCTGCCTGGGCGGGGGCCGAGCGGGCTGGACAGAGCGGTCCAGCCACACAGGGGTCCTTCCTCTTCTTATTCTATTTTGTTGTGGATGGACACAATGTGTTTATTTTGTTTGTCTGTTTGTTTTGTACCAGGGATTGAACTCAGGGGCACTCGACCACTGGGCCACCTCCCCAGCCCCTTTTTGTATTTTATTAGAGACAGGGTCTCACTGAGTTGCTAAGTGCCTCGCCATTGCTGAGGCTGGCTTTGAACTCGCGATCCTCCTGCCTCAGCCTCCCAAGTGCTGGGATTACAGGCGTGGCCACGGCGCCCAGCTTGTTTGTTTTATGTGGAGCTGAGGATCACACCCAGGGCCTCACCACCCCTGAACTACAACCCCAGCACCAGGGTTTCTTTTTGAAGTGACAAAAACATTCTAAAATCAGATTGTAGTAAGAGTTGTACAACCCTGTAAACACTCTAAAACCCACACAATTGTACACTTAAAATAAGATTCAAAAAACTAGCTTTTCGGGGCTGGGATTGTAGCTCAGCAGTAGAGCGCTCACCTAGCACGAGTGCGGCCCGGGTTCGATCCTCAGCACCACGTAAAAATAAATGCATTGTGTACAACTAGAACAAATGAATAAATATTTAAAAAAAAACAGCTTTTAGCCGGGCGTGGTGGCGCACGCCTGTAATCCCAGCACTTTGGAGGCTGAGGCAGGAGGATTGCGAGTTCAAAGCCAGCCTCAGCAATGGCGAGGCACTTAGCAACTCAGTGAGACCCTGTCTCTAATAAAATACAAAAAGGGGCTGGGGAGGTGGCCCAGTGGTTGAGTGCCCCTGAGTTTCAATTCCCGGTACCAAAAAAAAAAAAAAACAGCTTTTCATCTGTGTACAATTTATAATGCAGATATTAACAAATCCGGAGACTGGTTGGGCCCTCAGCCCCCCCTGCCGTGCCGGGATCCAGGGTGGCATTCAGGGTGGCATTCAGGGGTCATCTCAGGGTTCAAGCGGGCAGTGACCTCAGGGCTCAGTGAAGGAGTGGCGGCTCTGCCCCTGGATGGGCGGGTGCACAGGCCCCAGGGAGCCCTGCGCAGCCACGCTGGAGACCAGGGGCACTCCTGGTCACCCGCGAGCCCCTTGGGCTGGGTTCTGAGCAACTTTGGATAGTTTCAGGCCCTGCAAAACATCTCCAGAGGGTGGAGATTGCTGACCACAAAGGACACTTTCAAGAATGAGTGTCCGCCTCCGAGCCGGCAGGAGAGGGCTCCCAGCGTGCCGCACTCTGCCCTGGGTGCGGAAGGCTGGGCAAGGCCACCCCTGAGCTCAGAGAAACCTGTGGAGCCTTTGTGTGTGCCTGCTTGTTTGTTGTAGTGGTAGGTGGACACAATGCGGCGTTTATTTAGTTATTTATTAGTACATGGTGCTGAGGAGCGAGCCCAGGGCCTCACGCGTGCTAGGCCAGCACTCCACCGCCTAGCCCAGCCCGGTCCCGTGGAGACCTGAGGCTGAGTTACTGAGAGAGGCGGGAAGTGCCACCATCCAGCAGCCTGCCCCGCAGGCCCCTGTCCAGAGCTCCACAGTACCTCGGGGAGGCGACCTCTGCGGAAACCCGGAAGCCCTGGGTTTTCAATCCTGCAAATATGGAAACGAGACGGACACAGGTGCATTGACACAGGCTGAAACCTGGATATACAGGCCACCCCTTCATCCCAGCAACTCAGGAGACCAGACTAAAGGGTCGCAGGTCCCCGCCAGCCTGGGCAACTTGGTAAGACCCTGTCTCCATATAAAAAATAAGAGTTAAGGGCTGAGGATGTGGCTCAGCAGTGGAGCTCTCGCCTAGCAGGCCCAGGGCCTGGGCTCAGTCCCCAGCTCCACACACACAAAGACAAGTTAAATAGGTCTTTCTCCCGTGACCTATCAACTCCATTCCTCGGTGTTATTCAAGAGAAGTGAAAACTAGCCGGGCGCAGTGGCGCACGCCTGTAATCCCAGCACTTGGGAGGCTGAGGCAGGAGGATCGCGAGTTCAAAGCCAGCCTCAGCAATGGCGAGGCACTTAGCAACTCAGTGAGACCCCGTCTCTAATAAAATACAAAAAAGGGGCTGGGGATGTGGCCCAGTGGTCGAGTGCCCCTGAGTTCAATCCCCAGTACGAAAAAAAAAAAAATTAAAAAAAAAAAAAAAAAGCAGACCTGTAGTGGCAGAAAGGACACGTGGTCGTCTGAGGTAGGGGTGGGACAAGGGTCTGTGTGCACGGCAGATCCTTCTGGGTGATGCTCACAGCCTGCGCCTGAACCGTGGTCACGTTGCACGACTCTGTAAGTCACCAGAGATTACCAAATTGTCCACCCAAAGTGAGTAAATTGTATGGTATGAGAAGGATAACTTAATAAAGCTGTTTACTTAATTTTCTTTAATAAGCAAGCAACAAAACTAAAAAATGAGAAACAAATTAAACCAGAGCAGTTAGGGTTGTAGAATTCAGTCATCAAAGCATGAAGAAACTGGGGGCAGTTACCTTGGAAGGCAGGCTGGCCCGGGGCCCCCCGGGCTCCCGGAGAGCTGCGGCCCTGACAGCCCTGGCTGGGAGCAAGTCCGGTGCTCGGTGAGAAAAATCTGAATTCACATTCTGTTCTATGCACGTTGTCCAAGGCGTGTTGTACTGGACAACAGTAACGTTTTGTCACACCAATCTAAGAGTATAAAAATTCTAGGAATAAGTCTACCAAAGATGAACAAGACCTTTCTGTAGAAAATCACAAAGTTTGGCTGGAAGATGGTGAATGAGGGCTGCGGCTGTGGCTCGGTGGTGGAGCACTTGATTAGCATGTGTTAGGCACAGGCTGATTCTCAGCACCGGGTATCAATACGTGAATAAAATAAGGGTCCATCAATATCTAAAGATATATATTTAAAAAAAAAAGACAGGAAGTTGCTGAAGCTGGCTTTGAATCCTCCTGTCTTGGCCTCCCAAGCTGCTGGGATTCCAGGCGTGCGCCACCCGTGCCCTGCTGTGAAGCCACAGAGGTGCAGGCTGACTCAGGCACACATGGGAACTTCCAAACCCGCGAGAGAGAAAAAGGGGAACACTGGAGATGTGGGAGCAGAAGACAGAAGGGGAGACAGGGAGGGAAATGAGAGAGAAGAAAAAGCAGGAAGACAAGAAGCAGCATAGAAAAAGTAGAAGAATCAAAAGGCACAAACTAAAGCCGCAAAGTTCACCAGCATCCACAGCCTCAGCCAATGCCAATGGCTAGACTCAGCAGCTCAAAGACCAGGACTCTCAAACTGGATCTGCTGAGAATCCATCTGCTTGCTGCTTACAAGCAAGGAAAATCTATCCCAGACACCAATCACAGAGAAGGCTGGGACAGCTATCGCCAGCAGGCAAAAATGCTTTTTTTTGTACCAGAGACTGAACTCAGAGACGCTAACCACTGGGCCTGCTCTGTATTTTATTTAGAGGCAACGACGCACTGAGTTGTTTAGGGCTTCACCGTGGCTGAGGCTGGCTTTGACTCGCCATCCTCCTGCCTCAGCCTCCCAAGTGCTGGGATTACAGGTGTGTGCCACTGTGCCTGGCAGACAAAATGCATCTTAAGAAAAATCCACTGGTAGAGACCAAAGGGCCACTACGTGGTGACACCTCGGTTCCAAGGTGCCTCAGGGCCGTGTACCTGGACCACACACATGGGCAGGAAATCGCCCAGCCCATTTGGGACAGTCGGAAAAGCAGGCAGCTTCCCACAGGCACAGCCTGGGAGCCTGCCCTCAGCACCTGTCCAGGGCACTGTCCAGCGGTTCATGGGCCTCCTGGGAAGCCCTGGTGTTGAGGTGGGGGCTCCGCCCCTCCCTCCACAGCCTGCCAGCCTGCACCACTTCCTTCCTCTGAGGTCTCTCAAATATTAGAAAGTAAAAAATCTAATGAAGCCGGGCGCCGTGGCGCACGCCTGTAATCCCCAGCACTTGGGAGGCTGAGGCAGGAGGATCACGAGTTCAAAGCCAGCCTCAGCAATGGGGAAGCACTTAGCAACTCAGTGAGACCCTGTCTCTAATAAAATACAAAAAGGGCTGGGGACGTGGCCCAGTGGTCGAGTGCCCCTGAGTTCAATCCCCGGTACCACACACACACAAAAAAAAAAAAATCTAATGAGCACGGCCGAGTTCATACAGGCTGAGAGAGAAATTGATGCCCCCCACCAAAAAGTACCTTGTCAGATCTGAGCCACACGGTTTATTAACAGGCGCCACAACCGGCCCATGGCATTTTCTGCACGTTCCTCTTAAGCACCGAAATCAACCTCCATGTGATATCTTATAAATAAATAAGATTGCTTGGGTTGTCAGCTGCTGCTGACCAGGAACATGGCGTGCTTGGCTGGGTGCTGGGTGTGCGGTCAGGGGTGGTGGTGGTCCTGGGGCCCTCCTGGGGAGTGGTGAGGACCCCAACAGCACCCCTGCCCAGCTGGAGGAGGCCTCCAGCTCAGTGGCTCTCGCACACCCCTGAGGCATCGATGCAGGCCACTGGCTGCCCAGCTGGCCGTCCTGATGCAGGCTCTGGGCTAGGAGGGATGGAGCCAGCCCTGGGGTCCCACAGCTGGCCACCCCGCCCCACAAGCCTCAGGAGCAGAAGTTCTACCACCCAGTGCAACCCAGATCCCCCGGCCAGGCCCTGGGTCCGCGCTGGCTCAGCATCGTGAGAGGCTTCGAATCCACCCAGATCCAAGTGCCCGGGTCCGCAGGCGGCCGCCAGGGCGAGTGGGGAGGGGGACAATAACCCTGGCACGCTCCAGTGACCGCTCAGGCAGCGGCTCAGCGAGCCCCTCTAAGGACACCTTAGGCTCCGGTGGTCACGGGTCGGAACCGGTGTCCCTGGAGCCATGGTTGGACTGGGTTGAGACCAGGGTGCGCGCGTGCATGGCCGCGCTTCACAAGGGCGGCACTGCCACTTTGCGGGACCCTCCCCTCTTACCACCCGCTGCCTGCAGTCTTCCCTCGTCGCCCCCGCAAGCCCCACTTTTAGGGGGTGGGCGTCTAGTCTTTGCTCCTGTTTCCCTGCCGCGCAGGCGCACTCTGGGACCGGGCAGGAGGCGAGCCGGCGCGCAGACTCGGGGGCAGAGCCGGGCGCGGACACCAGGCGGCAGCACCGAGGCCGCGCCAGTACCCAGCCAGGTGGGGCGGACGCCCACCGAGGAGGAGCCTGGGCGTGGAGCGCGCGTTCCGGTCTGGAGCGGTCTGGTGGACAGGAAGGGAAGACAGGTGCGCAACGGTGGTGGCCAGGCGGCTACACTCCCAAGGATAAGCCACCTCCACGGCAAAGCGCAGACGGCCGAGCCTGCAGGCCTAGTGCTGGGGGTCACTCACTGCTGTAAGTGCTGGCTGTGGACTCCACGGGCGTCATCTCCAGAGCCTGCAGGCCAGGAAGGGGCCCAGGTGTAAGGGACCCCCTCCACTCCACCTGGGAAAAGAATCCAGGGCCGGGGCTCTGCACATCTGGCTGTGTCCAAGGCATCTCTGCGGGGCCATCTTTCCCAGTTCAGGGCCCTGGAGTGGATCAGTGGCCAGGGCAGTAGGAGCCAAAGAGTTCAGGCCCCCCATTCAGGCCCACCCACCACCACAGTCAGCCGGACTCACCCAGAGCATCTGGGTTCCACAGGCCACTCACTGGTGTGGAGACACCCAGCTGCCCCCTGCTTTCAGGGAACTAGGGCCCCTAAGCCCAAGAGGTGTGCAGGGGCCCTGGGGGTATGAGGCTGTGGAAGCTGCAGCAAGCACCCCATTGAGCCTGGCTCACATCCCAGCTCTGTGACCTGAGCGATCAGCTGTGTGGCCCTGGGGGCTGCTGGCCCTCTGAGGTCATTTGTACCCTGAGAGCAGACTGCTCACCTCCTAGGGCTGCTACAGAACCCCATCATACATGCCCGGGGTGTGCTGGGCACAGCAGGTGTGGAGGAAGGGGCAGATCAAGAACAGCAAGGTGGCTACTCTCCTGATGACCCCAGGACAATCTCGGGCCCTGGGGTAGAACTGGAAGTTGGGAACACAGAGCTGAGTCACATCGGCCAGCTTCCCCAGTTTCCAGGTGAAGTGACCACAGGCCACCCCCCCCCCCTGCTGCACCACCACAGCATGTGTGCCTGTGCTACAGGAGGTTCACCTTGGCTACCACCTGCTTACAGCCAGTCACGGCAAACTCACGGCCAGCAACGCGGTAGTAGCTGAGCTGTGAGGCCAGGAGCTCGGCGCGAGCCTGCTCAGGAAAAAAGCCCTCCCCGGCCATCTCATCCCGGAAGCAGTTGACCACGTCCTGCTTGTCCAGCAGCAGGAAGGGCACGATGGCCGCATCCTGCCACAGTGGGTGCTCGCGGGCCAGGAGCGCACGAAGACTGGCACGCAGCTCCTCCTCAGCCTGCTCTGCAGCGGCCTGGGCACCGCGGACTCCGTCAGGGGCGCAGCAGGGGCTGCGCGCGGGAGGCGTTCTGCAATACGAATCGGGTGATCTCCGCGCCACCGGTGCCACTAAGGAGCACATAGATGGCATTGTGAAAGTGGTGCGAACGCTGCGGCTGCATGAAGCCGTCTAGCTCGTCCAGCAGCGCTGGCGGTAGGAGCTCCACCTCGTCCAGTACCAAGAGAGGGTCTTCTCTTCCGCCTCGGCCTGCGCCACCACTTCAGCCACACGCCGCGCCAGGTCCTCCCGGCAGTCCTGCGCAGCGCGTGGCCGGGGGCAGTGGTGCCGGGAGTGGTACTGCAGCACGAGCGCGCTGTCCTCCAGCACCGCGCGGAAGTGGTGCGCCAGCAGGCGGCCCACGTGACTCTTGCCCACGCCACTGGGCCCGTGCAGTGCCAGGAGGAGCGGGCGACTGTGCACGTGCGTGGCCAGATAGTCCCCGCAGCAGCGCCACGATGCGGCCCACAGCGGCCGGCTGGCCAAACACGGCGCGCTGCAGCGCCTTCTCCAGCCCGTCGAGGTCGTAGCGCTGAGCGTTATCGTCCAGGTTCTCAATGGCATTGAGCACCTGGAAGCCCACGATGGCCGCGAGCAGCAGCAGGCATCGCTGTGCGCGGCCCCGGCGCTCCGCGCGCGGCCGGTATTTGCGCGAAGTCTCGGGGTAAAGCACCACGCGGCTGCGCCGGCGCCTCTTGCGCGGCGTCCTTGAGGACAGCTCCGCCGGGCCCTCGAAGGTGAAGAACCTCGGCTGGCCCAGCTCCGCGCGCAGAGCGCCAGAGCCGCAACCGGGCCTGGGCGCCCGGGTCCCGGCGTCGGGCCCAGAGCCGAGCTGCAGGAGACGCCGCTTGCGCAGTAGGCACACGCGGCGGCGGAGGCGGAGCACGGCGCGCACCGGAGCCATCACGCACGGGCTGGAGCCTCTGGGGTCCGCGGCTGCGGGCTCCAAACTGGGTTGGCCGCAGTCCATGGCGCAGGATCTGCGCTCGGCATGCAGGTCACGTTCCCTGCAACAGGAAAACGGGGAGGGTCTCCGGACTCGCCATAGCCCTCCCCCGCGGGCCGCCTCCCGGGGCCGATGGAAACCCTGGCCCCAAGTGACCTTACCTGTGAGGGGCTCGCGGGGTGCCACCTGGGCTGCCCCACGCCAGAACCTGGTCCCACCTCGCCCGCTGACCAGGAAGCTAGCTGCACGGTGGGGCCCCAATGCAAATCTCTCCGGCCCTCCCAGAAACCGCCGCGGGCCTTGAGGGCCTTGAGGAAGTGGCTGGGGGAGGGTATGCAACTTATCTGGTGGCCACCCAGCTTCCTGGAGGAGCCATGAAGCAGGGTCAAGCCGGACCCCGCCCCCCGTCAGCAGCTCCCGGACTACTGGCGCCAGGGGCCGCTGCCTCCCAAGGCAGGGCCCCAAGAAGCAGAAGCTCCAGCACCCCAGGAGTTCAGAGACACCACACACACTCAGGGGCGGGAGGGGCTGCTGGCAAACGTGCTTTGGAGAATGGGCCCCAACACTGCCCCCTGATCTTGCCCAGGCCTCCCAGCCCCCTACACCCGAAACTGGGGTCTACCCAATATATCCGCCCGCCCCTCCCCCCATGCCCCACCCTCAGCCCCGCTGCCGCCAGTGAGGACGAACAGGGCAGCAGCAGAGACCTCCAGAGGCCAGCAGAGGTGGGGCTCAAGATGGACAGAAAGAAGACTTGGGAAAGAAGGATGCAGCCTGACTCTGGGAGGCTGGCCTGGGTCCCTGCACCCCACAGCCCACCCTACCTGCAGCTCGGTGTTCCCCAGCTCTGGCTGGAGCAGGAAGCAGGAAATGCTGTCCTCCCTAGAGGGAGATGGGTGGTTCAGGGTGGGCCAGCTGAGGCCTGGAGTGGGCAGCGACACCTGCGGGTCCCCAGGAAGCGTCTGGAGCAGAGGAAGCTCTGGGGAGGTTTCCGTTCCATGCAAAGGAAGTGAGTCAGGGGTGCGGCCGGGCGGGACTAGGGCTGGACAGAGGCGCCAGCCAGGGAGGACTTTCTGGCCTGCCCTGAACCCCGTTCTAGGAGGTCAGCTCCTTTCTCAGCCCTGTGGCTCTCCCAGGACCCTTGGTGATACCAAGGGTCCCTTCCCCTGGGCCCCTGGGCTCCTCGCAGCTCAGTCTGACCTCCATGGACCCCCACCTTCCCCAGGACATCATCTCCACCTGACCCAGCAGGGCCCACTGGGACTCCAGGCTGCAGTAAACAAGGGGAAAGCAGGGTCCTCTGTCCAGCTGGGTTGGGTGTCCCCAACCCCTCCCCTACTTTCCTGTGTCCTCTTCCCTCCCCCTCTTATGTTATGTCCCTGCTTTGTCCACCAGCCTGGATCCCACCACATAGGACAACTGAGGCATTAGTGCTAGAATTAGGGACATAACCCCACACTCGGCCAGGCTCCTCTCTGTGGGGTGGGGAGCAAATTCACAATTAACCGGGGACCCTTCCTGGCCACCTGCCTGCCTGTGCCTGACCCCACCCCACTCCCCAGCTCTCCCGACGGCTCTGTAAGGAAGCTGCTCTCTTCCAGGCCCAGCCTAGAAGTCCCGAGCTCCCAGCACCCACCGGCAGCCCTCCCCACTTCTGAGGGGTGGCCAGGATGGCCTTCACAACACACAGGCTCAGGCAGTCCGGAGTCCCCCAGGCTAGAGGGACCCCACCAAAGTCCATCCTGCCCATCACCCTCCATCCACACGCACATGACCCAACATGGAATGCCAGGGCAGGAGGCTGGCTGGCCAGGCCCTGTGGTCCCAATGGAGGGGTCCCTCAGGGTCACAGGCCCCCTCTATGCTTTTTCTGACACAGGGAGGACTGGGGCTGGGACCTTGAGGGGCAGGTGTGACTGGCCAGACCCTGCAGGAGAGGAGCAGGCCAGTGTCCAGTTGAGTCCTGTGCTGGCCTCCTGTTTTTGCCAGGGGCTGACCAGCCAAACCCTCTGGAGTCCGGAGCCCATACTGGAGTGAGGAGACGCACTGAAGAGCAGTGCAGTGTTCAAAGAGGCTCACCCCATGGTGAAGGGGACCCCAGAGCCAGACCCCACTACCGTCATCTGCCAGCCCATCATCCCGATCCCGTCCTAGGAGGCCTCCCCTCCCACCTACCTACCCAACTGCAGCCCTGCTGCCTGGGGACGTGATGCTGTCCTCTGCAAATGCCATCTGGGCCTTCGGCCTCCCTTCTGAACAGGCTCTTCACCAGGAGCCCACGGCCCGAGCGTGCGCAGACCGACTCCTCTGCCTGCCACCTGCCGTGGGCGCTCACCCTGCCCCCAGCTGTCCCCAGGACCGTGCTCCCTGACTCCCTGATATTCTCCCCGGCGACAGTCCCTCTGGCGACGCTACCCTGTCCTCCCTCCTGGTAGCTTCCGTTCCACATAGCTCTGCCAGACCCTGGGACCCTTGGCCTTCTCCGGTGACTGTGTGACCCCCAGACTCCCTTGTGCTCCGCCTCTTCCCACCCTGCTCCTGCCGTCCCAAGGCACCCCTAGCAGGACACTGTGCACAGCCACACTCCAGGGGCACTGGTAGAACCCAGCGCACTGACCAGTCCGTCCTCACCACAAACCCGGCAGCCCTTCTCACTGCCAGCGTCACCAGCCGTCCCTCCATCAGCCACTCTACCCACAGCCCCATCCTGCTCCACCAGTGCCCTGGGCACCTGCCCCTCCAGCTGCCCTCCTCGCTGGCACAGCTCTCCTCCACCTGGGCACCTGCCCCTCCAGCTGCCCTCCTCCCTGGCACAGCTCTCCTCCACCTGGGCACCTGCCCCTCCAGCTGCCCTCCTGCCTGGCACAGCACTCCTCCACCTGGGCACCTGCCCCTCCAGCTGCCCTCCTGCCTGGCACAGCACTCCTCCACCTGGGCACCTGCCCCTCCAGCTGCCCTCCTCCCTGGCACAGCTCTCCTCCACCTGGGCACCTGCCCCTCCAGCTGCCCTCCTCCCTGGCACAGCTCTCCTCCACCTGGGCACCTGCCCCTCCAGCTGCCCTCCTGCCTGGCACAGCACTCCTCCACCTGGGCACCTGCCCCTCCAGCTGCCCTCCTCCCTGGCACAGCTCTCCTCCACCTGGGCACCTGCCCCTCCAGCTGCCCTCCTCCCTGGCACAGCTCTCCTCCACCTGGGCACCTGCCCCTCCAGCTGCCCTCCTCCCTGGCACAGCTCTCCTCCACCTGGGCACCTGCCCCTCCAGCTGCCCTCCTCCCTGGCACAGCTCTCCTCCACCTGGGCACCTGCCCCTCCAGCTGCCCTCCTCCCTGGCACAGCTCTCCTCCACCTGGGCACCTGCCCCTCCAGCTGCCCTCCTCCCTGGCACAGCTCTCCTCCACCTGGGCACCTGCCCCTCCAGCTGCCCTCCTCCCTGGCACAGCTCTCCTCCACCTGGGCACCTGCCCCTCCAGCTGCCCTCCTCCCTGGCACAGCTCTCCTCCACCTGGGCACCTGCCCCTCCAGCTGCCCTCCTCCCTGGCACAGCTCTCCTCCACCTGGGGCACCTGCCCCTCCAGCTGCCCTCCTCCCTGGCACAGCTCTCCTCCACCTGGGCACCTGCCCCTCCAGCTGCCCTCCTGCCTGGCACAGCTCTCCTCCACCTGGGCACCTGCCCCTCCAGCTGCCCTCCTGCCTGGCACAGCTCTCCTCCACCTGGGCACCTGCCCCTCCAGCTGCCCTCCTCCCTGGCACAGCTCTCCTCCACCTGGGCACCTACCCCTCCAGCTGCCCTCCTGCCTGGCACAGCTCTCCTCCACCTGGGCACCTGCCCCTCCAGCTGCCCTCCTCCCTGGCACAGCTCTCCTCCACCGGAAGCAGCCTCTGGTTCCCTCAGCGGCACCCCAGCCACCCCCAAGATGGTCCACTTATCACTAGTGCCAGGTGTCCCCATCAGCCCAGAAACGTGTTCCATCCATTATCAAAAACTCCATTAGCTCCTCCAGGCTCTGGGGCCGCCCCGCCCCATGACTTGGAGTGGCTGGAGTGTTCCCCAGGGGCTCCCGTGTTGATCTGGTCTCCGTCCTGAGGTGCTGAGGGGGAGCCCTGCAACTGCTCAGAGGTGGGCCTTTGGGAAGTGATTAGGACTCTGGAGCCTAATGATGAGGTCCCCGGTGGCTTTAAAAGGAGAGCTGGGGGCTGGGGTGGTGGCTCAGCGGCGGAGCACTTGCCTAGCACGTGCAAGGCCCTGGGTTCTATCCTCAGCACCACATAAAAACAAATAAATAAAATAAAGGTATTGTGTCCAACTACAATTAAAAAATAAATATAAAAAAGGATTAACACTATAAAAATAAAATCATCTTTTCTAAAAAAAAAAGAGAGAGAGAGAGAGCTGGGCACAGCGCCACACCTGCCATCCCAGCCCTCAGGAGGCTAAAGCAGGAGGATGGCTAATGTGAGGCCAGACTGGGCAACTTGGCAAGACCCTGTCTCAAAATAAAAACTAAAAGGGCTGTGTCTGGGGCTCAGTGGTGGAGCGCTTGCCTAGCATGTGAGGCCCTGGGTTCAGTCCTCAGCACCACATAAAGATAAATAAAAGTATCATGTCCATCTACAACTAGAAGGTATTTTTTAAATACTTATTTGTTTTAGTTGTACACAATGCAATGCATTTATGTTTACGGGGTGCTGAGGATCAAACCTGGGCCGCGCACGTGCTAGGCGAGTGCTCTGCCGCTGAGCCACAACCCCAGCCCCTAGAAATATCTTTAAGAATAATAAAAGGGCCGGGCGCGGTGGGGGCACGCCTGTAATCCCAGCACTTTGGGAGGCTGAGGCAGGAGGATCGCAAGTTCAAAGCCAGCCTCAGCAATGGCAAGGCATTTAGCAACTCAGTGAGACCCTGTCTCCAAATAAAATACAAAAAAGGGCTGGGGATGTGGGCCCAGTGGTCGAGTGCCCCTGAGTTCAATTCCCGGTACCAACAAAAAAAAAAAAAAAAAGAACAATAAAAGGGTTGGGATGTGGCTGAGAGGTACAGCACCCCTGGGTTCAGTCCTCAGGGCCGCGAGGAGAAAGCAAGGAGAAGGAACGAGCAAGGCCAGCACAGCTCTCCCTGCCGTCCCCGAGGCCTGCAGCAGGCCTGCTGTCTATGGTGTGTTGCTGGCCACAGAACAGACTGCCGCAGCCACTCCCCTTTGGCCAGTCCTGCTGAGACTGCCCAGTCCGTCCACCTGCCTGCCTCCCCCCCACCCGGCTGGAAATGGGCAGCAAGGCCCAGAGTGCACCGCTCGATTCGTTCCCGAGTGGGAAAAGCTGACACAAGCTAAGGGTCCCCAAATCCGCCCACACCCACCTAATCCCAAGACGGCCAGGACGGCTCTCCGATGCCCAGCCCAGCAGCCCTCTCGGCCTGGCCTGGCGCTCCACGCCCTCAAGGCCTGCAATGCCGGTGGCCAGCCTGTCTTCCCGAGCCGTGCCCAGCTGTGCAGGCTCATCTGCAGAGAACCACCGGGGGGTACCAGTGCCCTCGGGCTTGTCCCGGCCTCATGTCCCCATCTGCGCAGGCAGCGAGTGGCTCACCTGGACTCACAAGACAGACACCAAGGGGCCCACGAGGGCCTGAGGGCTTCCAGCAGCTTGTGCCTGGCGCCAAGGACAGTGTCCCAAGCAGGGGACCGCAGACTCACAGGGCCCCACAAGAACTCTGCGTCTGAGCTGCACCCAGCCCCCAGGGCCAGCAGAGAAGAGGCTCATCTGCAGACTTGCCAAAACGTCTTTTATTTACATAGGGAAACCTCAGTGTCACCCGTGTCCCCACCTGAGGGTCAACCAGTGCAGCTGGTAAGAAGCCGTCTCCTCCAAGGGTGAACTGAGGCAGCACACGCGGGAGGGAGGGCACTGACCGCAGGCCTCAGTCAGATGGGCACCTGGCACCAGGTGCAGGGGTGGCTCGGGCACTAGCCCACGCCCTCTTCCGAGTGGTCCTGCAGACGTCTGGCCCAGCACACGGGCCTCGGCCAGGACGGCGCGCCCTCTCCTCAGGCTCACCACGCCTCAGGTCAGGTCGGCTGCGAGGGCAGCGAGGACTGCCAACGTAGGCAGGCACAGCAGCCTTCCACGATGAGCTCTGGGAGCCACCAGGCCCCACGGCAGGGGCAGGCACCTCCAGAGCCCTCCAGGCAGGAGGGAGGAAGGGTGCCCACTGGACAGGCCTCAGCTCGCCCTGCACGCCCAAGGCCAGGAGAGCGTCTTCCCGATGACGGCCCTGGGGAGGGCACCCGCTCTCGAGCAGCCCCTTGGACAGAGCCTCAGAGCCCAGCTGGAGCGGGCACGCTGGGGAGAGGCAGCTCCAGGGCCGGCGGCTCTGCAGCCTGGGCTGGGCTGGGCTTCCGATGGTCCAGCTGCTCCAGCTTCTCGCCCAGCTGGGAGTAGAGCTCCCTCACCGCCTCGCCGCTCTGCAGACAGACCAGGTTGTGGGACCAGCGCAGGCCCGCTGGCCCGGGCTGCCCAGAGGGCGGCACCGTAGGCCAGGCACAGCAGGGCAGGCCAGGGTCAGCACGCCCAGACGTGGAGGTCGAGCACCCACCTGGCCCGTGGGCTCCAGGGCCTTCTGCAGAGCCTCTAGCTTGGCAGGGGCGACCCTGGCGTGCAGGTGGAGGAGAAGCCGCAGCACGTGCCGATGCACATTCTCCTTCCTGGAAGAAGCCAGGGCCGGTGGGACGAGGCTGAGCGGGGGACACTGCCCTCCTCAAGGCCCGCCCAACTGCAGCGGAGAGGCCCCTTCCGGCTCCTCCTACTACCCTGGAGACAGGGACCCCCAACTATGCCTGGGCAGCCCTTTGGCAAGGGCAGCTGTGGTGCCCGCCAACCCACCTGCAGCCCCCACCTGCCAGGCCTGCACACACGGACAGAGCCCAGGAAGGCGCGGCTGAAGGCGCGGCTGGCCCGCGGCTGGGGCCTACCTGGGCGAGGCTGTGAGGAAGAAGCCGTCGAAGAGGCTGCTGCAGAAGTCCTCCAGGGCGAACTCGTCAGCCAGCAGCGCCAGGCTCCCGGTGAGCAGGTGCAGGAAGATGTCGCCGAAGGCCAGGTCGCCGAAGGTCTCCACTGCAACCAGAGCAGGCTGCCTGGCCCACCGCCACCCACCCCTCGCCAGGGCAGACAGCCGCCGCCTCGGGAAGCTGCACCTGGGGCCTCCCGGGGATTCCCAGGTGTGCTGAGGTCACAGCAGGGTCCCAGGTGAGCAGGGGTGGTCGGGGGTGGGATGAGAGCAGGACGGCCCTCCTGAAGGCTCTGTCCAACAGCCAAGGGCCCTGGTCAGAACTGGCCCCGGGAGAGGAACACCAGTGGGGCAGCAGGCAAGGCGTGTGGCGGCAGGAAGGCCCACCGCAGGATGCCACCTGCCGGGAGCCGGGGGACACAGCCACCCCAGGCCCCGACCCAAGGAAGGACAGCAACCCTGCTGGGCGACACCTTCTCGTGCAGAGGGGCCTACTGAACTGTTGGGAGCCACAGACCACGTGTCAGGGACAAGTGTCCACACACTGCGCCCAAGACCTCTCGGAGCTCAGAAATCCCCACAATGAGAAAATTCTGGAAAACCCACGTCCACTCTGACTCCTACGTAAGGACAAGAGCACTGCTCCTGGGCGTGACGGGAGTGGCCCAGCCCAGCCCAGGGGCAGCGACAAGCTCCAGGAGACAACCCTCCACCCTCGCGACCCCTTCCAAGTAGCCAGGACAGACGTGAGGGAGACACAACCGGGGCGACTGGTGACGTGTCCCTGGAGGTCCCACAACGCCAGCAGGCGGCCCTTCACACTCCAGCGCCCCCCAGCGGGAGGGCCCAGGACAGGTCCCCGGGAGCCCGCGGAAGGAGCAGCCTGCAGGCCCTGGCCTCAGCCCCACGAGGCTCGCTGAGACTTCTGCCCCCAGCGTGGCAAGGCTGCACTGTTTCAGACCACCGACCCTGCGGTCACTGTTCCAGCAGCCAGAGGACACCAAGGTCCGGCCTGTGAGGACCCAGTCAGTGGTGGCTGCGCAGCAGCACCCAGAGCCTCCCCGACACAGAAGCTGGAAGCGGGCGACCAGCACCCAGAGACACGATGGCGAGCCCGGGGCAGCAAGACCAGGCCCGTGGCCAGGCAGGCCCGGCATGCACCTCTCCAACAGGCCCGCAGAGCCCTGCCTCTTCCTGGCTGTGCCAGCCCCTCCAAGGGGCCCTGGGAAGTGGGCCTGTCATTGCTGTGGAGGGCACACTCCCTCTGGGGACACAAGGAGCCCTGTGCCCCTCAGCAGTTAAGATGAAACAACAGTGGCTCCTGCCGGGCCCAGTGGCGCACGCCTGTAATCCCAGCACATGGGAGGCTGAGGCAGGAGGATCGCGAGTTCAAAGCCAGCCTCAGCAATGGGGAGGCACTTAGCAACTCGGTGAGACCCTGTCTCTAAATAAAATACAAAAAAGGGCTGGGGATGTGGCCCAGTGGTCGAGTGCCCCTGAGTTCAATCCCTGGTACCACAAAAAAAAAAAAATAATAAAAAAAAAAAAAATAGGGCTGGGGTTGTGGCTCAAGCGGTAGAGCGCTTGCCTAGCACCTGTGTGACCCAGGTTCAATCCTCAGCACCACGTGAAAATAAAGGCACTGTATACAATTAAAGCAAAATAAATAAATATTAAGAATAAATAAATATACAAATGAAGGTGGTTCCTGCATCCCTTTCTGTGGGAAAGATCACAAGACCCAAAACACAAGGCTAAGCAGCCTCTCACTTTCCTACTAAGATAAACTGCAGACAAGACTGGGAAAGTGACAGCAGCTAGGGAAGGTGGGCGTGAGGGCAGGGAGACAGTGGCCAGCAGCCTTCTGGGCCCCATGAGGCCCCTGCCCAGGCAGGATGCACGGCAGGACTCACCCAGCCCTGGCAGTAGGCGCAGGAGCGCGTTCTTGTTCCGCTGCTTGGTGATGTGCAGGACGTAGTACAGCCCCACCTCACAGGCCATGCGCTGCTCCTGCAGGAACCTGGGCAGAGGGACCCCGGTCAGCCGGCACCAGAGCTGGCCCAGCACAGCCCCGACCCGCCCCGCCCCGCCCAGCGGTGCCTTGGCGCCTACCTGGTGAAACTCTCGGGAAGCGTGCTGGGGTACGCGACTGGAGCTTTCTCCTCAGCTGGAAGCTTCTGGTCCACGTTGAAAGTGTGGTCGTCCACCACAAAGGACATGAGCATGGGCAGGAACCTGGTGATGAGCTCCGCCTCCTGCGAGGAGCAGAGGCCAGGAGCCAGCAGCCCCTGAGTCCCCCAGCCGGGCTCTCCCCGGTGCAGACCCCCCCACCCCCACCCCGCCCTTCCTCAGGTCTGCCTGTCCGTTCCCAGGTGTTGCTTTTGGGCACTGGGGATTGACCAGGGCAGCTGTACACTGAGCTACACACCCAGTTCTTTTTTTGGGGGGGGTTGGGGGCTACAGGGGATTGAACTCAGGGGCACTTGACCACTGAGCCACATCCCCAGCCCTATTTTGTATTTTGTTTTTTGCATTTTTTTAAAGTTTTTAAATATAGTTATAACATATAACAGAAAAACGCACAGTACAAAGTATACAGTTGAGTTAATCAAAAAGTAAGGAACCAAGTAACTACTCTGATCATTTTTCCAAGTATCATATACCTTAAAGATTGTCTTTAAAAAAACATCATGTTTTATAAAGTCTTGCCCACTTTTTTTAGTTGTAGGTGGACACAATACATCTGTTTTATTTTTCATGTGGTGCTGAGGATCGGCCCAGTGCCGCACGAGCGTTAGGCGGGCGCTCTGCCACCGAGCCGCAGGCCCAGCGGCCCCACTCTCTGCCATGCTCAAGTACCTGTGTTTTTGAACCTGTTAAAATGTTTTGTTCTGTTTTGTTTTGTTTGTAATTTTCTTTTTCTCTGTTGTTGGTATACACAAGTACAACTGAATTATTTATGTGGTTCTTTTTTTATTTATTTGTTTGCGTTGTGCATAATGCCTTTATTCTTACGTGGTGCTGAGGGTCACACCCAGGCCGTGCGCGTGCTAGGTGGGCGCTGCACCGCTGAGCCCCAGCCCCAGCCCATTTATGTGGTTCTTACTGATGGTCTTGCTAGATTTCTTATAGTCACTTTTGATAATTTTTTCTTCAGATAAAGGAAAAGGTCCTTTTTATCCATAGCTTGCTCTGTTTACTTATGTATATATACATTTGTTGTAGATGAATACCCAGTATCATTATCTATTTTTATGTGGTACTAAGGATGGAACCCAGTGCCTTACACATGCAAGGGAGGTGCATTACCACTGAGCTACAGCCCCAGCTCCCAGTTTGCTCTATTTTTGTATTTTATTTAGAGACAGGGTCTCCCTGAGTTGCTTAGCACCTCACTTTTGCTGAGGCTGGCTTTGAACCTTCGATCCTTCTGTCGCAGCCTCCTGAGCTACAGGGATTACAGGAGTGTGCCACCGTGCCCGGCCCTGTTTATTTTATTTTTTGAGACAGGGTCTCACTAAGCTGCATAAGGCCCTGCTAAGTTGCTGAGGCTAGCCTCCAACCCATGATGCTCTTGCTTCAGCCTCCCAGGTTGCTGGGACAGGCGTGCACAGCCTGCCCGGCAGGCCTGCCTGTCCTCGACGCTGCTCCTCAGGCTCCTACTTCTGGCTTCCTGAGACCCCCGCCCAGTGCTGTCAGTGGACCCCCAAACTGGCATGATTATAGCACTCATGTGGAAACACTGTGGGCCAAGAGTGCAGGAAGCAGCCACCTCCCTGTAGGTAGCCAGCCTATCAAGACACCCCAAACTCCCTGGTGTTTCCTAAAGGAAGCCCCCAGGAGCACGGCGCTGGGATGGAGGGGCCACCTCACCACTCCCTTAAGTAGCAGCCAAGCAGGGAAGCTGGATCCATACCATCTTGGGCTCCTTGAAGACCTGGCTGTCAATCAGGTCCCAGGCCCCCTGGCCCAGGGCCAGCAGCCTAAGCAGCAGCAGGAGGTCAGGGCTGTCCTGCGGGGAAACAGAGGCCTCAGCAAAAGTCACCAAGGTTGTGCTGTCCTCTGACCACACTCCCTGCACAGGGGGATCTCTCCTGTCATGCCAGGACCCTGGGACCCCATTCAGGACTGCCCTGCCCCACGTGTGGCCGTGTGCACACCCAGGGCCTGCCCCACTCACCCTGGGCAGCGTCTCCTGGCTGACAAGCTCCTGCAGGTGCCGGATGGTGCTCAGAGACAGCGTGTTGATGGCAAAGGGGTCGCAGAGGATCATGGACAGGTCCCTGGGGGAGCAGTCCTCACATTACCTGGGGAAGCCTGGCCGGCCTCCCTGCCTGCTGGCGGTGTGCAGACGCGGAGGGCCGCAGGGCTGGGCAGGGAGGCCGTAGGCACCACCCGGGAGCTGGCCTCCTTCTGCGTGGAGCAAGCAGAGCCGACTCTGGATCCTCTCAACAAAATGCACAAGGCTCGTGATTCGCCCTAACCCACTGGAAGACCTCTCACACTAGAGGTGAGAAGTGCAGGAAAACAAGGGCGTGCTTTGCTCCTGAAAGCCAGGCACAGGCTGAGTTCAGCCAGTAAGCCAGAGTTCTAACCGGAGGGTGACAGGCTGCACAGCAACCAGCCAGAGGACACTGGGAGCCCTTAACCTGCAGCAGGACCCCCACTGCAGAGTCCAGGCCACCGGACCTCCACACTGCGCTCTCAGGAACACGAGCCCACGTCTGCGCAGAGATGAGGGTGTTTCTGTTACCCACACTCCTCCCAAGTGAGCCCACCCCTACCGCCACGGTCCAGGTGTCTGGCATGGCTCTTCTAAGACACCTCGGGACGAGCCCCCAACAGGTGGGACACGGTGCCTTACCCCAGGACTTGCTCCTGCCCTTTCTTCACTCCGTCAAGGAACCCCTGCAGCTCCCGGGCTCTCTTGCCATCCACAAACCGCTCCCGAATACAGGCATCCAGACACCAAGTGAACTGCAGGCAGAGGTGCCTCAGCAGGGCGGGCCCTCCCCCAGGGCCAGGCGCCAGGCCCTGGAGCCAGCCCAGCCCGCCGCCTCTCTCTCAGGCCCAGCACCGCCTGAGGAGCCGAGATCCAGAAGCAAAGACAACACAGGCCAAGGCCCAAAGCTCCACCCCAGGGCCTAGGGGCCACCGGAGAGGGCAGGAAGATGCCCGGAGAGGGTGGTCATGATATGGACAGAAGGCACCACAGAGCCCTCCCGGTGGACAAGGGCTTGCAGGGAGCAGGGGCATTCCTCCTGGGGCCAAAGCAGCCAGCCCAGCACAGAGCCAGGAGGGCCTGGGCCTTCTCCTCACGCCTCCCTGGTGTGGGTGGAGCACTGCAGCACTCTGCGCAGCGAGAGGCTCGGAGCAGGACACCCCAAGGTCCCCAGGAAGTGGCCTCAGTGCTGCCATGCCTGTGCTCGGAGACACAGCACAGCATGAAACCCCATTCCTGGAGCACCCTGGTGCCTGCCCGTGAGAAGCCCCAAGGGCTCGGGGGCCAGAGAGGGCCACAGGCCAGCTAGCAAGACAGAGGAACCGGGACAATGGTGCAGGGTGGCCGGAGGGCCTGCACCAGCAGGAGCAGAGAGGGGCGGAGGCAGTGAGGCACCAGGACACCCAGGTCTCTGGCTCAGGCACCTGAGGTGCGTGCAGTGGACAGAGGGCTCAAGACATAAGCTTGGCACTGGCTGACGCCTGGCTGTTCTTGGAAGACCGTGTGCCAGGGAGGCAGCAGAGGAGGACCCCTGGGGAGTGACCACGGAGGACTGCACCTTGTGGCAGGGGTCCACGGTGCAGATGTCTCCCACATCCAGGTCGTGCAGGGACATGAGCAGCTCGGCCCGCAGCGTGCAGTAGTGCACGTTCCTGGTCCGCAGGAAGAGCGTGCGCAGGAACTGGAGCACCATGTCGTACAGCTTCACGTTCTTCCCTACCATCTGCGTCAGCTTCTGCACCACCTGGCAGAAAGACAGGCACTGTGCCCAGGACACCGCCCCGCCCACCCTGCCCCAGCCCCAACACGGGCTAAGTCCTGGGGACAGCACGCACTCCCTCCAGAGAGCCTCCTTTCTATGCTGCGGTGTCAGACGCTGCCTCTTCCCAGGAGAAGTGTGCCACTCTGCCAGGGGCGCAGGCTGTGACTTAGGGTGCTGAGCCCACACCAGTCCCCAAGGTTCTCTGAAAGGTCCCAAGCCTATGACCTCAATTACTTGCCCATCTGGTCAAGAGTGGCCAGGCAAGCGACAGCATGAGGAACCATCCCAGGGAACTCCACTGTGGGAAGACTCAGGGTGCCCACCTCCCTTAGGGCCTGCACCAAGGCCTGCAAGGCTGTGTTGCCCTCTCCTCCAGGCTGTCCGCCCCAGCCCGAGTGGCTCCTGTCTCCTGTCTCCAACCTCAGCCAGAGGCCATGTGACCTCTCCCACCACCAGCACCCAGGGCCACAGAGCAAAGGCCCAGGCCCCAGGTGTACACAACACCGGCAGAACCCAGTTCTCCCCTACCCACCCCCGGAGGGCCATGCAGGGATGTGGTACCCACTCCCCTGGCACAGACAAGCCACCTCAGCCTTCCTCAGAACAGCATCTGGGCACGCAGCCTGGCCAGCTTGGGGACTCCCCACTGGGCCGCCACGGCCAACACAGAGCTTGGCTCAGCTGCTACCTGGACTTGGCTAAGTGGAGCGAGGACCACAGGCAATCCCTTAGCCTGAGGCTCCCTGTCACACAGCCCAAAACAGACTGCAAGGAACAACAGGCCACCAACCAAGTACCACAAGCCAGAGCCCCTGCCGACTTGTGCGCAGACACGCTGGAGAGAGGCAGAAAGGCCCTGTCACCTGGAACTACAACCCTGAGTCCAGCCAGCCATCAGCGGTGTGCCGGGACTCTGAAGGGCATGCCAAGGCTGTCTGAAGGCATCCCAGCAGAACAGGAGGAGGAGTGAGCACCCCCAGGAGCAGCAGTCAGTGCAGGGGTGCTGGCGAGGGCCAGAGCCAGCAGGCGGGCGGCGGTCTAGGCGGCCATGGGAACTCAGAGGGAAGCCAGGACGCCACGAGGAACAAGGACAAGCAGAAACATCAGGGAAAAAAGCAGCCGCAGATGGACATGTGGCTAGCCCGCCTGGACTGAGGAGCTGGGCATCCCCCTGGGATCCAATGCCCAGGCCACTTCTCCCCAGGAGCACTGACATCGAGGTGACCCAGAGCCAACCACACAGAAACTGGGCCCCGAGTGGGGGTGGGCGTGGCAGGGGACGAGGCAGTGCCCCCTTCTAGGAGGGAGGGGAGCGGGAAGGAACTGCTTCTCCTGTTCATCTTCCTGCTGTTCTGTACACTTTGGCATCTGCAATTCTCATGTGTAGAGAAATGTAACTTTTTTTTTTTTTTTGTGGTACCGGGGATTGAACTCAGGGGCACTTGACCACTGGGTCACATCCCCAGCCCTTTTTTGTATTTTATTTAGAGACAGGGTCTCACTGAGTTGCTAAGTGCCTCGCCATTGCTGAGGCTGGCTTTGAACTCGCGATCCTCCTGCTTCAGCTTCCCAAGTGCTGGGATTACAGGCGTGCGCCACCACGCCCGGCCTAAAAATGTAACAGACAGAAATCACAGCCATCGGTGCGTCAGCACCCAGTCACCAGAAGATAGGGAGGCGGGGGGCAGGCAGGGCTGTGGGGGCCAGGCTGGGGGCGGGGAGCACTGCTCTGACAGCAATGGAATGAGGTTTACAAAGGCCTACCAAGAATAAACAAGCACGAGGCACAGGGACAGAGGTCAGGGACAGCGTCAGCTACACACTCCTCCATCCCGACAGCTGCCATCCGTGTGGCCAAGAGCCTTGAGGCCCCGCTGGAGCTACAGGCCACACTTGTGGCTTCTGGCACTTGGACTGTGGCAACTGAGATGTGCTGAGGGCATGAAGACCCACAGGTTTCAGACTCAGTGACCCCAAAACAAAAGCAACATAGCTCAATGACAATCATCCCCATCAGTCACACACTGAAAGATAATATTCTTTAAATACATTAGTTTAAAAAAAAAGATTGAATTGATAATAAATTGATCAGGCACAAGGGTGAAGGCCTGCAATCCCAGCAACGTGGGAAGTGGCAGGAGGATCACAGGGTTCGGGTCAGCCTGGTCAACATGGCAAGACCCTGTCTCAAATAAAAAATGAAGAGAGCTGTGGGTGTAGCTCAGCGGTAGAAGCACCCCAGGCTCAATCCCCACACCCCAAGAATAAAACGAAATAGACCTCGTCCATTTTTTCTTCATTAACCTGGGATGACTTAAATAATGTGTTCTATGTCTCTACTAAATGCCTGTAATCCCAGTAGCTCAGGACACTGAGACAGGAGGATCGCAAGTTCAAAGCCAGCCTTAGCAAAAGTGAGGGGTTAAGCAACTCAGTGAGACCCTGTCTCTAAATAAAATACAAAATAGGGCTGGGGATGTGGCTCAGTGGTTGAGTGCCTCTTGAGTACCCCCCCCCCCCCCAGAAAAAAAGAAAGAAAGAAATCAAGCCGGGCATGGTTGCTCACACCTGTAATCCCAGCAACTTGTGAATCACAAGTTCAAGGACAGCCTCAGCAACTTACTGAGGCCCTAAACAATTTAGAAACCCTGTCTCAAAATAAAAAAGAGCTGATTTGTGGTTAAGTGCCTGCCCCTGGGTTCAATTCCTAGTACCAGAAAAAAAGAAAGAAGAAAAAGATAAATTCAGCTAAGTAATCCCAATATAAAAAAAGAGATGTTATTGTAAAAAAAAAAAAAAAAATTTTTTAATACTCCTAGGGCTTGATCCCAGGGCCTCAGGCATGCTAAACAAATGTTCTCCCACTGAGCTACATCCCCAGGCCAGTTATCGCAAATTTGAGTTCAGGTATAACATTAGCATTAGTAATAGATGGAAACTTGAGTTCACTATTTGTTAACAATTCAAGCATGGAGGCTGGGGCTGGGGCTCAGTGGTAGAGCACTTTCCTAGCATGTGTGAGGCACTGGGTTCAGTTCTCAGCACTGTATATACATAAATAAAATAAAGGTCCATCAACAACTAAAATAAAAAAAAAAGAAAGAAAAAGAATTCAACCACAATCACATTAGCAAACTAGAGATTTAAAAGTTTAGCGAGTAGACCCTGTTCCAAAATTTCAAAAAAATCATCTTATTTTAGCTGGGCGCGGTGGCGCACGCCTGTAATCCCAGCACTTTGGGAGGCTGAGGAAGGAGGATCGCGAGTTCAAAGCCAGCCTCAGCAATGGCGAGGCACTTAGCAACTCAGGGAGACCCTGTCTCTAATAAAAACACAAAAAAGGGCTGGGGATGTGGCCCAGTGGTCGAGTGCCCCTGAGTTCAATCCGCGGTACCACAAAAAAAAAAAAAAAAAAAAAAAAAAATCATTATTTTATTTTAAAGGGGCTGAGAGTGTAGCTTAGTAGTTAAGTGCCCCTGGGTTCAATCACCAGTACCAAAAAGAAAAAGGAAAAAATAAAAGTTTAAGTGCCAAGCAAAAATTGTTTTTTGGAAGTGGGGTGGGGCTGTCACTTTTCATTAAAGGCCTGTCTGTAGGCATTAACCTTATTCCCATATTATTTTACCAAAAAGCAAAACGTATGCAAACCACCCAATCTTTCCAGCCACACATTCCAAGAACAAACCCACACACTCAAAGCCCTGTGCACGCCCTGCCTCCCCTCACCTCGCCCTGGCGTCTGGTCTTGGGTGAAGGACTGAAGAAATTGTGCAGGACAGACAGCTCCGTGCTGAAGAGTGCACTCTCCTTCTCCAGGATGTACTGCTTCAGCAGTGGGGAGACTTCATCCCCAAAGAGAGCCTGGTTGTCCTGCCAGATCTGTCGCTTCACCTCCACAGCACAGGCTCGGTACAGCTCCTTGTCAGCCATCACCAGTTTCAGCTTCTTCTCAGGAACCTGAAGGACAAACACAAGCCCTGTAGCCTCCTGTGAGTGGCACCTGTCCCCCCCAGGTTCCCCTCATGAAAACCACCTTGAGCCCAGCCCCATCACATGGTCCTAATAGGTGCAGGCAGACATGCTGAATACCCAGAGCTGTCTCCCACACACCAACTGAAGAACGAGCTTTGGTCTCCTTGTGGCCCGTTTGAGAGAAGCTGACTCAGGCAAGCTGCTCATCAAAATTCCCCAGAGCTAAGTAGCTACCTGCACCAAGTAGAGTCTGACTTCCATCAACCAAGGCATGCAGGTAAGCTAGCCGAGCTATACCTCAAGGCACACTGGTCTCCCTGAAGGGGTGGCCCTAGAGGTCTCACCTTGGGCAGGTGCTTCATGACACACATCACCACTGGCTGCAGGGATGGCATCTTGACCAGAGAAAAGCTCTTCTCCAGAAGATCTTCCAGCTTCTTGTACCTGCAAAGGCTTGCACAACTGAGGGAGTGGGGGTGGGAGTGGCCCTCAAACGCGGTTCTAAAGGGAGCATAAAAGTTGCGCAGCCAATTCCGAGGCTGCAGGCGCGGACCTACCTTTCCTCGGCCTTCCCCTCCGAAGCGATGGCTGACACTCGCTCCAGCAGCTTGTCCCGCAGCTCGTCAAACACTGACTGGTGGAATTCCAGCCGCGGCGTCCCGTGCAGGTCCAAGAAGGGCAGGGCCGACTGCAGGGAGGGCAGCAGCACGCCATTCTCGGTCTGCGGAAGCAGAGCGTCAGCGCGGGTGAATTCTGCCGGCGAAACCTCGGCCGTCCCCGCACTGCCCCCGGGCGGCCGCGCACCTGGAACTGCTCGATGGCCTTGAGCGGCTCGGTGCAGTTGGTCAGGGTCTCCTTCAGGTCCTCGCCGTTGGCCACGCCCAGGTCCTGCAGCCCCGCGAACATGGCCGAGGCCCCCGCCGCCGCCCGGCTCGGGGCCCCATCCCCGCACCGCTCCCCCGGAGCCGCCGCGGACGCAGCGGGAGCCCCCGAAGGACGCTCCCCCGAGCCACGGGGGCCGCCCGGGCCGCGCTCCCCCGCCGCCTCCAGCTCGGCCAGGTCGCGCCCGCAGCGCGGCTCCGCACGGGCCCGCACCGCCCACTTCCGCCCCGCACGGCCCGGGTCCGACAACTAAACAGCCCCGGGAAAACGCCGCCGGGCCGGCGTTCAGTTTCCGGGCCGCTGCGCGCCACCTCCAGAGGCCGAGGGGCGGTGCCCGGGCTGCGGGCGTGGCCCCGCCCACGCACGCACGCCCCGCCCCGCCGCCGCAGTCCCGCCGCGTCCCTGGTGGCTCTCTCACAGCCCCACGTCCTGTGCGCCCGAGAACTGCGCCCGGCTGGTGGCTTTCCGAACCGACTTAGTTTTCCTAGTCAGGAACAACCCCACTGCCGATCTCACAGCAGCCTCTCGCCTTGAGGACACGTTCGCTTGAGGAAGGGGCGCACCTCTGCCCCAGAGCCCGGGTCTCGCAGGCGCGGCACAGGCGAGGAGCACATAGCGCGAGACTTTCACGCTCCCCGAATTCGGCTTCCTCCAGGTAGAACGGGAACCGAGCCTCACTGCAGCCTGGTTGCTTACGGAAATACCCACGTGCCGGGTCCCTAGCAGAGGCCTGGGAGCACGGTGGGAACACAAGCCACGGCCGCCTTCGTGTCCGTGTTAGATTCTAACTACCAGGCTGCTGTGGCTGACCCTCACGGAACTTTAGAGACGGATCCCAGGTTCGCAGTGTCCCTTTTGTCCTTTGCTGAGCAGGAAGCCCATCCCGGTCCTGGGGCTCCCTGCGCTAAGTATGTAGGTCCATGTACCCACATTGTTCTGGAGCTCTCAGCCCTGCACCCCACCACCATGTCCTCCCCCAAGTTCTGACACACCAAGCACTACTCCCTTTACATGTGCCTGTGCTGCTGATGGTTGTTCTAGAAATTTTCTTCCTAACCTAGCATTGGTGCACGCCTGTAATCCCAGCAGCTCAGGAGGCTGAGGCAGGAGGATTGCAAGTTCAAAGCCAGCATCAGCAACTTAGTGAGAACCTGTCTAAATTTTTTTTTTTTAAAAAAAGGACTGGGGATGTGGTTCAGTGGTTGCCCACCCCTGGGTTCAATCCCGGGGGTTGGGGGGGGGGATTTCTTCCTACTTTTCAGCAAATATTTGTTCATACTTGAAAGCCCTTTCCTCCACGCTTCCGCCAGGAAGCCCTCCCTTCCTCATCCCAGCTGGAAGGGAATGCTCCATTCTCCCAGCTGTTCCCACATCAGGCTTTGGGTCCTGGGGGTGCCTGGTGGTTCTGCCCTAAGCAGGAGTCCTGTTCCCATCTGGGACAGAGCTTCCAAGGTCAGGGCCCCCACAGCTCTATCACTGATGCTGGCCAGGCTGGTCAGCCCAGGGCCCAGAGTACTGGGGGTCGACTGCCAGCTGGCATAGGCATGGAGGACACGGGTGCTGGGTACTCAGACTCCCAGGGCTAGGGTTTCTCTCTGCAAGAGGGTGGTGCTGCCCTCAGGAACCAGCCAGGAGCAGCTGGGGCAGAAGGTTTGCAGGGCTGAGTCCTGGGTCTGGACGGGGAGGGGCAACTGCAGAGAGGGTACTAGAGCAGAATCTCCTTCTGGGAGGAGGGCAGGCCAGTGGTGACAAGGGGACAACAGCAGGCACTGCTTCCTGCAAGGGCAGGGACCTAAGGAGTAAAGGCCCAGGAGTCCATTGGCTATGGCTTTGGCCTGAATGTCCTTAGGCCAGGGTTCACAGGTAAGCAAGCCCAGTTGGGTCTTCAGGTCCAGCTGGTCCTCTGGGCCCTCCCTGCTGGCTTGCCAGGCTGATCCCACCTCAAGATGGCAGCTCAGGGAACCCTGGCGAAGGCATTCCACAGCAAGTAGCCTGACCCTTAGGTAAACTGGCACTGGACCAATCCCCTGGGTGTCATGACTGGGTAGGGGTATTCTGCCAGGAAGTTCAGAGTTAGTCCCAGGACGCTACCCAAGATTACCATAGAGAAGAGAGCTCTCTGAAAGAATGGCCAAATGGAAACCCCTGGACAGGAAAGCCAGCAGTGGCAGGGAAGCAGCAGGCATCTTCAGGACAACCCACTGGGCAATGCACAGGCAGCCGGACACACGGAGTGTAGGACAGCCAACTGCATCTCAGTTCAGCAGGGGATGGGCAGGTGGGGCTCTGGGCTGGGCTTTCCTGCTCACAGCCCACAGAGGGTCCGTTGGTCAGGAAGGGAATCAGTGGTGCCTAGGGAGTCAGAAGGCCAAGCCCCAGGCCCAAGTCCCAGGAGGAGACCCAAGGGAGGCCAGCACTCCACTAAATGACCAGCCTAGCCGCCGGACCAGCAGGCTCTAGAGCGTGCAGAAGGGACCCGTGTCGTGGCGCTTGGGTCTTCGCACACCCTGTATGACCACTCCGGGCACAGAGGGGAAGCGTGGATCGCAGCAGTCCTCCACATAGTAGGCAGCCGGGCCGGGGGTTTGGGCTGTAAAGACAGAGGGCTGGGAGCCCACCCAGGAACAGCCCCAGCCCCTGGGCCTGTTCTCAGCCCTCCACAGCACCCCGCCTCAGTGACCCCAAGTCTCCTTACAAGAGCTGAACCAGGAGGCAAAGGCAGGCGCACGGCTCATGGAGAAGGCAGGCGAGCGCCGGCTCTGCAGCCGGTGCCCGGGAAGGACGTCGTAGGTGTTGGGGCTGGGGCGCTTCTCAGCGGGAGCCTGCACAGCAGCCTGGAGCGGGAGGTGGGCATGGGGGCCCCGGAGCAGGCCTGTGCGGGCAAGGCCCAAAGGTGTCTTGGAGGAGCTTCGGCGGCGGCCTCCGAAGCTGAAGGCCGGGAAGGAAGGCCGGCTGAGCGGCCTATAGTCGGCGGGAGATGGCCACTGGAAGAGGCAGGAGGCGAGAGCTGCCTCCCCAGGCCCCCTGCCTCGGCCAGCCTGGCAGGCCGCGCCCCCTCCCCCGCGCCGGCCGCTCCCACCAGGCCCTCTCAGGCCCCGGCCTCATCCCCACGGGCTGGCGAGCCGTGCTGGCCGCCTCCACCGCGGCGCGAGGCACTGGGGCGCACGTCCCACCTTCTGCTCTCGGCCGAAGTCGGTCTTCTGCGTGAAGGGGCTCTCGCTCTGCAGCCACGGGGTCTGCCACGCCCGGCGGCCGCCGCCCTCTGCGGGGGAGCAGGTCGTGGGTGGCGCCGCGGGGAGGACCGCCCCTCCCAGGCTGCGGAGGCTGCGGGAGCCGGGAGGGCACGCACCTCGGCCCGGGGGCTTGCGGCCCATGCTGTAGTGGGGGTGTGGGGAAGACTCTCGCGCCGATGCGCTGGGCACCTCGTACTTGGTGGGGCCAGGGACGTCCAGGTCGGTCAGGATCGGGGGGCGTCGCTCTAGCACTGGCCGCAGAAGCAAGCGCTGGGCCTGGGTTTCTCCCAGCAGCCTGCCCCTGCCCCTGACAGCTTCCAGACCTCCCTGGGGTGGGGGCGGTTCAGCCAGAGCCCTCACTCACGCAGCTCCTTCAGGGTCCCGGTGCAGGCAGGGGGGCGGGCCCTGGGGGTGCTTGTTCCTAGCCTGAGGCCCGCTGGGGCACCCTTCCTCTTTGGGGGCCTCCTCTCATCCTGGCTTCTCAACAGCACAGTGGCCTCAGGCCTGCAAGAAGACCAGCGACCACTGCTCATTCAGCCCCCTGGCTACCCCGGTTCCCCCACCTGGCAACACCCCCTGATATTACTGGGTGGAACGTAGAGGCTTCTGACTCATGGGGCCATGAGTCCAGTGTTTGCCCCCATTGATGTAAAAATTTGCCAGGAATTTCACAGCCTTCTGGTCAAAATTCATCCTCCTGTCTTCCCGAGGGCACTCGCTGCCAGGCTTTATGACCTCACTGGCCACCAAGGGCCCCTCCGTTGGTTCAGCCCAGTAGAGGCTGCCCCAGGGCCCCGCCCTTAGAGGCCCCTCCCCAGCCTGCTGCGTCAGGGGTGGGGGAGGGGTCCTTGGCCAAGAAGACCCTTAACCTGCCTGGGGTTCAGGGTCCGCCTCCCATACCACTCTCCCTACTTTTTTTCTTTTTTTTTTTTTTACTTTAGTTGTACACAGTGCAATGCATTTATGTTTACGTGGTGCTGAGGATCGAACCTGCGAGGCGAGTGCTCTGCCGCTGAGCCACAACCCCAGCCCCTCTCCCCACTGCTTGCCCCAACCCTTTTTCCTCTCCTGTACTTCGGGACCTCCTGGGGCCTGGGCCCCACTTGAACAGGGCTTCTGGGAGGTTTGAGTCCCAGGCTGATGGTGACTGCCAAGTCCTGCAGGATACCAGGTGTTGGGGCCAGCCAGAGGGAGAAGGGCAGAAGGACAGGCCCAGGAAGGCTGCCTGGAGGAGGAGGAGCTGCTGCCCTGCCCTGCCACAGACAGGGAGAAAACCTGTCTCCCCTGGGGCACAGAGGCCGCAGCTGCCTGAGCTGGAAGCTCCCAGGTGCCCTGAGCTGTCCAATCGAGCTGCGAGCAGTAATGAGCCCAGGGAGCCAGAGCCTCACCAACAGCCTCCCCGCTGGCCTGCCAGCCCCAGCCCTGACCTCCGCTGTCAACAGCAGGTTGGGGACACAGCTCAGTGGTCGAGCACTTGCCCAGCATGTGCAAGGCCCCTGGCTCAATCCCAGGTACAGGCAAAAAAAAATCGCATCCACCCAGAGCTGCCTCTCCAGTCCCGCCTGTCCAGCACTGCCTCTGCCTGGCACTCCGGAGGGTGGATGGGCGCACGCTGAGGGGGCAAGGCCCCCACCTGGCCGTGTGCTGCCTTCCATGTTGTGTGTGCTTTGAGAACATGACCTTGATCGTGCCCGGTGCAGGGTGCTAGGGCAGCCCTGTGCTGCTGTCTAGGGTGACTCAGCTCCTCCTGTAGCAGGCCCTGGGTGACGAGTGGCGGTGCACACACCTTCAGCTGGCTCAGAGGCTTCCTCGGGGCCTGCTGCGGGCCTTGTTCCAGCTTGGCCCGTAGCAGCCAGTTGTGCTCCAGAAGGTTCCCCCAGCAGCAGGCTCGAGGTCACCCTGTCAGCACTTGCTCGATTGGTGGACGCCCTGGCACTCGGTCGTTGCTGGGCTTTGCTGGAAATGTTCACAGCATGTTTGCAGTGGGACCTTGGGGGTGGATCACTCAGTGCACTCCAGTTTGTAGTGTGGCTTGTGATATTGTTTGTGCTGGGTTTTTTTTTTTTTTTAATATTTATTTACTTTTAGTTGTACACAATGCGTTTTTACGTGGTGCTGAGGATCGAACCTGGGCGGCGCACGTGCTAGGCAAGCGCTCTACCGCTGAGCCACAACCCCAGCCCCTGTTTGTGCTGTTTTTTGACAGAGGGGATGCTACTAACTTTTTTCTATATGATGTCTTCATTTTTATGGTTAGAAAGTTCTTCCTGGGCTGGGGTTGTGGCTCAGTGGTAGAGTGCTCACCTAGCAGGTGCACGGCCCAGGTTCGATCCTCAGCACCATGTAAAAATAAACGCGTTGTGTACAACTAAAAGCACATAAATAAATATTAAAAAAAAAAAGAAAGTTCTTCCTGTACCAACATTTTTTAAAATCAGGGTTTCTTCAAAATGGGAAATACCGTGCGGCTCCAGCAGGAAGAGCCCAAAGAGCCCCCCAGCTGTCCAGCGGGGCCCGGCTCAAAGCTACCTCCTCAGGGAGAAGGGTTGGGTAAAAACACCCTGGAGTCCCAGGGCAGGGCCGGGGACCTGGAGGGGGGTCCATCAGCGGTAGCCAGGCTCCAGACCCCTCCCAGTCTGTTCTCAAAGCGCTGAAGTAGGTGGGGCTGCTTTGCAGGACCCCGGCCTCGCCCATGCAGCTTCCTGGACGGTGCCTGGGAGCACTCACAGGGTTAACAGGTGGCCTGGCCCAGGGGGAGCCCAACAGTGCTGGCCCCTTCACAATGGTTGCCAGGTGACAGGACTCCTCTTAGGGAAGAGAGCCAGATGCAGAAGGAGCTGAGCCAGCAAGGGCGGCGTTGAGGCAGAATGACAGCTACCCAGAAACACAACCTCTTCACACCAGAACCTCACTACATCCCTGGGTGAGAACTGCCTCCAGCTCCAGGGAGGCTGGGGTCCGAGCAGCATGCAGCAGCAGAGCCTGGACTGCAGGGAGCTGAGGGCCAAAGTTCCTGGGACCCAAGACCAGGGTGGGGCAGGGGACTTGCTTCGCATGCACAAGGCTCTGGGCTCAATCCCCAGCACCACGGGGGGGTGGGGGGGAGACCAGGGTGTCCAGGGAGCCAGAATTGAGGCCCAGAGGGCTGAAGAAAGCTCTGGGTGGGGCTGCAGAGGAGGACCCAGGCCTCACCCCTCCCTGCTGGCCTTGGTCCCAAATGCCATACCAGGTGGCCAGCATGTCCATCAGGAGCAGAATCTGGGGCAACCAAACAGCTGGTAAAGGCTGGCTAAGTCAGTGCCAGACGCTCCTCCATAAAGCGCCCGATTTAGAGATGAGCTGAGCCTGGGCCAGTTTGCCTCATTAGGTGTCCATAAGTGGAGATGAAGATCCTAGCCTGTGATCCCTGCGACTTGGGAGGCTGAGGCAGGAGGATCCCAAGTTCAAGGCCAGCCTCAGCAATTCAGTGAGACCCTCAGCAATTTATCAAGATCTCGTCTCAAAAATATAAAAGGAGCCGGGCGCGGTGGCGCACGCCTGTAATCCCAGCACTTTGGGAGGCTGAGGCAGGAGGATCGCAAGTTCAAAGCCAGCCTCAGCAATGGCGAGGCACTTAGCAACTCAGTGAGACCCTGTCTCTAATAAAATACAAAAAAGGGCTGGGGATGTGGCCCAGTGGTCGAGTGCCCCTGAGTTCAATCCCTGGTACCAAATAATAATAATAATAATAATAATAATAATAATAATAAAAAAAAAAAAATAAAAGGAGCCAGGTGTGGTGGTACATGCCTGTAATCCCAGCAAATTGGGAGGCTGAGGCAGGAGGATCCCAAGTTCAAGGCCAACCTCAGCAACTTAGCCCTAAGTGACTTAGTGACGCCCTACCTCAAAGTGAAAAAGAAAAAGTTGGGGATGTAGTTCAGTAGTAAAGCAACCCTGGGGGTTCAATCCTCAGATGAAGACTGGGGATGTGTGTAACTCAGAACCCCCCTGTGTT
This sequence comes from Tamias sibiricus, assembly GCA_025594165.1. NCBI lineage: Eukaryota > Metazoa > Chordata > Mammalia > Rodentia > Sciuridae > Tamias > Tamias sibiricus. The sequence continues at coordinate 222,119,629 of CM046657.1, read as the reverse complement.
CAATCCCCTGTACCCAAAATCAAAATCAAAATCCTGGGCTGGGTTTGTGGCTCAGCGGTAGAGCACTGAGCATGTATGTGGCCCTGGGTTCCATCCTCAGTACCACGTAAAAATAAGTAAATAAAATAAAGGTGTTGTGTCCAACTACAACTAAAAACAAACAAACAAACAAACAAAAAAACAACCTCCTTCCGCCAAGCACAGTGGTGCATGCCTACACTCTCGGCTAGTCAAAGACAGAGGCAGGAGGATGGCGCATCCCAGGCCAGCCATGGTAACTTAGCAAGACCCTGGCTCAAAATAAAACAGAAAGGGCTGGGGTGTGGCTTAGTGGCAGAGGCTTGCCTAGCATGCATGAGGCCCTGGGTTCCATCCCCAGCCCCACAAAATAATAAAAACAAAGCAGCCCTCTCTGGAACACACACACACTACGCAGATGCACACAGGTGCACACCTAGCGGGGAGACTGAGGGGCCTGGGCCACCTCTGAACAACGGTCACTGCTGGGGGCAGGTGGGGCAACTGGCACAGAGGCAGACACCAGCCTTGCCACCTTTTCAACCACTGGGCCTGTGTTGACCTCGGCAGCTTCTAAAAAGACGTTTAAGGCTAGGGGCACACCTAGCATGCTTGACAGGTTGAAGCTCTGGGTTCATCCCCAACACCACAAAAGGAGGGGCAAGGGCTGGGATTGTGGCTCAGTGGTAGAGCGCTCGCCTAGCACGTGCTCGGCCCGGGTTCGATCCTCAGCACCATGTACAAATAAAACACATTGTGTACAACTAAAGCAAATAAATAAATATATAAAAAAAAAAAAAAAGGAGGGGCAAAAGGCTGGGGTTGTGGTTCAGTGGCAGAGCGCTTGCCTAGCACCTGTGAGGCACTGGGTTCGATCCTCAGCACCACATACAAATAAATAAATATGCCGGGCACAGTGGCACACACCTGCAATCCCAGCACTTGGGAGGCCGAGGCAGGAGGATCGCGAGTTCAAAGCCAGCCTCAGCAATGGCGAGGCACTTAGCAACTCAGTGAGACCCTGTCTCTAATAAAATACAAAAAAGGGCTGGGGCTGTGGCCCAGTGGTCGAGTGCCCCTGAGTTCAATCCCCGGTACCAGAAAATAAATAAATAAATAAATAAATAAATAAATAAATAAATAAATAAATAAATTCAATAAAGGACATGCTGTCCACCTACAACTCCAAAAAATTTAAAGAAAAAAGGAGGGCTAAAGATAATTCAGCCAAGATGGTAGTGTTTGCCCATAGTCCCAGCTGTTTGAGAAGCTGAGGCAGGAGGGTCACTTGAGCCAGTTCAAGGCCAGCCTGGGCAGCATAGTGAAACCCTGTCTCAGGGAAAAACAAACAACAAAAAAAACCTCACTCCTGAGCACCTAGATTCCCCATGTGCCTAAAGGACTTTGCCCTTCAAAGTCCTGGCCATGACTTCTGCAGGGACCAGCTTGTATGTAATGGACTTCCCTCTGGGCCCTGTGATGGGACAAGTCACCATCCCTGGACTTGCTCCTGCAGGACAGAGCTCCCACTTCCCTCGTCTTTGAAGTTAGGATTGGAGAGGGGGTGGAGGATGGGAGGGCACAGGGTAAAAAATAATCTGATGGCAGTGATGACAGCAAATCTCCCCTCTGGGCCAGACACATTCTCACCATTTGAGGTTTTTCTTTTTCTTTTTCTTTTTTGGTACCAGGGATTGAACTCAGGGGCACCTGACCACTAAGCCACATTTCCAGCCCTATTTTGTATTTTATTTAGAGGCAGGGTCTCACTGAGTTGCTCAGTGCCTTGCTGAGGATGGTTTTGAACTCACGATCCTCCTGCCTCAGCCTCCTGAGCTGTTGGGATTACAGGAGTGCACCACTGCACCTGGCCCACAACCCCATTTCACAGGTGAGGTCATGTGACCTGCTGCAGGTCAGGAAGCTGCTGAGTAGCAGGCAGGATCTGGATCTGGATCTGCTTCCGGATTGCAAGGGCCTTGCCCAGGGATCTTCCCTTGCCGACAGGCCCTGCCTCCTCTTTCCTCTGCAGCTATGCCGGCTTCTATCCACAGCTGCGTTACCAAGTGGGGCACACCTATGGGCGCACAACAGCACAGCTGCTCACAGATCCCAGCGTGCAGAAGAGCCCCTGCTCCGTTCTCTCCCCCATGTCCAAGCCCAGGTTCATCGAGGACTTCAGCAAGTCTAAGCCCCCCTTCGTCCCCTGCAGGGACCTGAAAGAGCCCTACATTCCCCACTACACTGGTGAGCTGCTGGCCTCTGCTCCCGGCCTCGCCCCTTCCTCTGCCCACCTTCCTGCCCATGCGGCTTACTGGCTACCACGTCTGTACAGGTCTGAAGCCGTACAAGAACTTTGAGATCCTTGGCCAGCTCCCACCCCAGGAGGCGGGTGCACAAGGGTCGCCAGAGAACATACCCAGACAGGTTCTGCTGCCTGCAGGTTTCATGCCCTACCCTCCCTACCCCCCATGCCCGCCTGGCAAAAAGGGGTACTCTGGAGAGTTGGGACACCCAGGCCTACTGCTGGCATATGGAGAAGACGCGTGGAAGCCTGCTGCCCCGGTTCCTGAGCTTCCAGGGCAGTCCCAGGTGACTGGAGGCTACACGGGCACTGGGCTACCCACCCCGGACTCAGACCCAGGTGGGAGCTAGGCAGTGACTTGCCCCTTCCCCACCCAGCTGTACCACTGCAGGAGGGATGAGTACCTGCCCCCGCCCCACAGGCAGGAGACCCTAGACGTAGGGAGGTTCCAGCGGCTGCCCCAGTTGGACCACCCCAACCTGATCCAACGCAAGGCTATCTCAGGTGGGTGCTAGGGCCTGGGCTGGTCCCTCACTAGGTCACAGGGGCCCAGGTGAGATGGAGGGGTGAGACTGAGGCTGCTGCCCTGGCACCTTCCCTACTCCCTGAACAGGCCAACTTGTCCTGCCTCAGCTTTTTCTTTGAGCCCAGCTGCTCCCAGGAGGTGCTCCTTGACCTGACTACACACTCCTCGCCTCGAGACAGTCACTAATGTTTAGGAAAGGTTGACCAGCTTCCCTGACACACCCGGGGCAAGTGGGTACACCCAGGGGAAAACCAGGGGGACCTGGGTGGGACCCTGACAGCAGCCCACCCCCAGGCTACGCTGGCTTCATCCCACGGTTCACTTGGGTGATGGGGATGAGCTACCGCGATGGAGTCACACAGGCTATGGATGAGTTCGACAAGAACCAGGTAGGAGAATACCATCCAGGCCCACTCCCAGGTGCCCCACTGGCACCTGAGCTAGGCCTGCACCCCCAGTCAGCAGTCCCCCCACAGAGGGATCACAAAGCCAGGCTTCCAGAGAGGTCTGGGGAAGGGTTCTACCTGGCTCAGAGGCCCCCATCCTAACAAGGTCTGGGCCTCTGTCACGTATTTTGACAAGGGCTGGGGAAATGGGAAGACCCGTGAGCATCATCACCTTTTCCAGAGAGAACTAGTCCTTGCTAGGGGTACGGTAGCCCTTCCCTATAATCCCAGCAGAAGCAGGATTGCAAATTGAAGGCCATCTTGGGCAATTTAGCAAGACCCTGTCTCAAAATTAAAAGGGCTGGCGATGGAACTCAGTGGTAAAACACTCCTGGTAACATCCCGCTAGCCAGCCCTTTGGCTAATGGGGGGGTTGGGGGGTGGAAGCAGTTTGTCAGCACCTGTCTTTTGTCTCCCCAGTTCCTGTTCAGAAATCCAGTCTGTTCTTTGGGTGAGAGGTTGCCCAAGACCCACTGGCCAAACACCACCATCTACAACAGCCAGGGCCTGATCCCATTCTATATGGGCTTCACCCCATGTGAGTACTGCTCCCTGCTAGAATCTACTGCTCACTTCCCAGGTCTTGGGCGGGGTGGGGTGGGGACTGGGAGGCTGGGGCCCTTGGTCCTTCATTGCTGTTGCAGTCCTGCTGTCTGGCCATGTTGTCCCACCATCCTAACCCTGGAAGGGGTTTCACCAGCCCCGTTGAATCTCTGGACAGAGGTCAGCTGGCATAGGATTACTCTGGTTCCCTGGCCAGGCCAGTCAAATGAGCCCCGTAGGAGCCACATGCCCTCTGCAAGCCCAAGCCAGCTGCAGCCTTGCTCCCTCAGACACGCAGGACAACTACGCGCTGACCTTTGGCAACAGCACCCGCAAGGCCTACCGGAAGGAACTGGAGAGGCGAACCGCACACTGAAAATGCTTTAATGGTGGTGTCTGTACAGCATGTGATGTTAGGACAGAAGGACAGCAAGTGCACAGTGAGACATGGCCTGCAGAACAGCTGTATGAATAAAGAGTTCACACTGCTTCCAGGTTTTACCCGTGACAGCTCTAGGCCACCTCCTCCTCAGCCTCCTCCTCAAACTCGCCCTCCTCCTCGGCTGTGGCGTCCTGGTACTGCTGGTACTCGGACACCAGGTCGTTCATGTTGCTCTCGGCCTCGGTGAACTCCATCTCGTCCATGCCCTCGCCCGTGTACCAGTGCAGGAAGGCCTTGCGCCGGAACATGGCAGTGAACTGCTCCGAGATGCGCTTGAAGAGCTCCTGGATGGCCGTGCTGTTGCCGATGAAGGTGGCAGACATCTTGAGCCCCCGGGGTGGGATGTCACAGACAGCCGTTTTCACACATTGTTGGGGATCCACTCCACAAAATAGCTGCTGTTCTTGTTCTGGACATTAAGCATCTGTTCATCCACCTCCTTCATGGACATGCGGCCCCTGAACACCGCAGCCACTGTCAGGTAGCGGCCATGGCGGGGGTCACAGGCGGCCATCATGTTCTTGGCATCAAACATCTGCTGGGTGAGCTCAGGAACTGTCAGGGCACGGTACTGCTGGCTGCCCCTGCTGGTCAGGGGGGCGAAGCCGGGCATGAAAAAGTGCAGGCGGGGAAAGGGCACCATGTTCACAGCCAGCTTCCTAAGGTCAGCATTGAGCTGGCCTGGGAAGCGTAGGCAGGTGGTGACCCCACTCATGGTGGCAGACACCAGGTGGTTAAGGTCACCATAGGTAGGTGTGGTCAGCTTTAGGGTTCTGAAGCAAATGTCATAGAGAGCTTCATTATCAATGCAATAGGTCTCGTCTGTATTTTCTACAAGCTGGTGGACTGAGAGAGTGGCATTGTAGGGCTCGACCACTGTGTCCGACACTTTGGGGGAGGGCACCACACTGAACGTGTTCATGATCCTGTCTGGGTACTCCTCCCGGATCTTGCTGATGAGGAGGGTACCCATCCCAGAACCAGTCCCCCCACCCAGGGAGTGGGTCAGCTGGAAACCCTGCAGGCAGTCACAGCTCTCTGCCTCCTTTCTCACAACATCCAGCACAGAGTCCACCAGCTCCGCGCCTTCTGTGTAGTGCCCCTTGGCCCAGTTGTTCCCAGCACCACTCTGACCTAGAAGAGAGAACAGTTATCATTCTTGCTAAGTATGTGATTGCTGCTGGTCCCCAACACACGTACCAAGTGACGTGGTGAGGTTATGCCCTGGAGATAAGGGAAATGAATCTCAAGTAATACCACAGCAGCCTATATACCACCACCAAAAAATTAAATCAGGTGCCAAAGTTGAGGCAGCTTAATAAAACCCTCGCTGAGTGGGGTGGGGTGACATACACGCCTGTAATCCCAGCACTTGGGAGGCTGAGGCACTTAGCAACTCAGTGAGACCCTGTCTCTAATAAAATACAAAAAAGGGCTGGGGATGTGGCCCAGTGGTCGAGTGCCCCTGAGTTCAATCTCTGGTACCAAAACAAAAACCAAAAAAACAAACAAACAAAAACAAACCCTAGCTGGGAAGCTCTGGCCAATTCCCAAGGACAGCCAAGCAGCTAAACTGTATGGAGATTATATCTACCCCTCCTTGCCGGAAGGCAGACAGCTGGGCCTGCTTCCAAAGCGGCTTTAGGCAGAGACTGAGTGACTCAGAGGGCAGGAGGTGTCCAGGGGGCACAGCTCTGTAATTCCAGCAGCGGTGACCTTGGGGCAGCCACTTAACCTTTGAACCGCCCAGGTTAGCAAGCCCTGCCCAGCCCCCACCCCTATTTACCGAAAACGAAGTTGTCTGGCCTGAAGATCTGCCCAAAAGGACCCGAGCGCACCGAGTCCATGGTGCCGGGCTCCAGGTCCACGAGCACAGCGCGGGGCACGTACTTGCCACCTGGTGGAATAAGAGAGGGTCAGCGAGGGGAGGCCCGCGGGGTCGCAAGAGGGACTGGGACGGGGGTCTCACCGGTGGCCTCGTTGTAGTACACGTTGATGCGCTCCAACTGCAGATCGCTGTCCCCGTGGTACGTGCCGGTAGGATCGATGCCATGCTCGTCGCTGATCACCTCCCAGAACTGCAATCGACGCGGGCAGGACCGGCAAGGCACGGGCTGAGTCACGGCGGCCGGTGCGCCGGGAAGCAGCCCCGCCCCGGATGGGCGCGGCGGGCCCTCCCCTCCCCCGCCGGCGCGCCCCCCCGCCGCCAGGCCCACAGGGCCTCCTAGTCCGCCCCCGTCCCCGCTAGCCGCCCAGGTACGGCCCCGGTCCTGCGCGGGCGCTCGGGCCGCAATGCGGGGCGCCGCCCGGTCAGCAGCTGCCGCCATCTTCCCCGGTCGGCCGGCTGCTCTCCCTCCCCCATGGCTCGCCCAGCCAGGTCCGCACCACCCCGGACCCCCACCTTGGCGCCGATCTGGTTGCCGCACTGCCCGGCCTGCAGGTGCACGATCTCCCTCATGGCGGCGGCTGCGCGGGAAGCAAGACGAAGTGAAGAGCGGAAGAGCAGACGCGCAAAGTGCTACAACCGACGCTCCGCCAGTGCTTATATACCCATCGCGCCCGCCTCCACAAGCCCTGGATTGGGCCCCCAGAACGAGGCCGGAAAGCAGCCTCATTTGATTGGTTACATCACCATCAATCGAGCGACCCAAGGTCTGCCTTCCCAACGACGTCCACTTGTTATTGGTCAGAAGCGGCTGCGGACCTCCCTATCACAATTCCCCCTCACCGGGCTCAACAGTGCCCAGTCCATTGGGTGTTTCAAATGATTGATTTGTCCTCCCATTGGCTGACTCTCGGAAGCACGCCGACGGGCTGGTGCTATTGGCTGCGCTGAGTTGGCGTCCTGGTAACCGCCGCAATGCAGCGGGAGACGCGCGGGGGCGGGGGCGCGGGAGCCCGGGCGCGGGCTTCCGGCCGGACCAGGGGCCCGGGAGCGGGCGGTGTAGGCTGGACTGGGTCTGGGGCCCGACAGTGCGCCTTCTCGAGGACCGTAGCGACAGAGCGACGGGGCACCGGGGCCGGAGGACTGCCAGCGATACACCTGGGCGCTGGCGGGCTCGATAGCGGCGGAACCGGCCCTGACCTGGGGTCCTCCAAGCCCAGCTCCGGGTGCGAGCTGTGAACGGCTAAATTAGAAGCGGGCTTGGTGTCCGGCGGCGCGTCTGGGTCCTCCCCTGACGCGCAGGGACCCCGCCCCGGCCGCCCCTGCGGCGGCGCGCAGTGTTGTGGAGACGGCGCTGGCCCAGCGCCCGTCGCCTTGGAGCCGCGGCCCAGTATCGCGGAGCTGCGTGGAGACTGCAGGGCCCGGCATGCCTGGCCTTGACTCTGTTTGTACTTAAGAGGGAAAACAAAACGTATAAAGGAAAAAGTTAAACTACTTGTGGTTGCACCACCAAGCGCTTTCAAAGCAGTGTATTTGCGTTATATTTCTGTAACGTTTTAAAAGGGATAAATTCCATTGTAGGGTCTGCTCTTGCTTGGCCAGTGGGCATCCCTGGATCTGGCCTTCCGGGTGAACTTTTTTACCCTTTGCCTACCAACACGAGGGTGTTGGGGGCAATTTCTACTTATTTATCTTCGTAGAGGAAATGCACTCCCTTCCTCACTACATAATGTGCAATACTACAGTATTGTTTTGGTGTCCAATGACTGAAATATTGTCAAAACAAGCAGCCTCCTGAGCCTATGTAGCGACATCAGTATTTTCATCTACCCGCCCCCCCCCACACACACACCTCCTGACCCATGGTCTGTAGCTTTTGGGGTGTGAGGAACATTTTTGTTCACCACGTTTGCCAACCTAACCCACAGAGTGAGTCAGCACGTCAATGCCAAACGGTCCCAGCAGGGCCTGGGGGATGAGCCCCTCGGGGGACAGTCTGCTCCAGGAGAGGGGACTGGCTCCTGTTGACCACTGACACAAGACCCATCCTTCAGAAGGGCTGGAGTCCTGCAATGGCATGTGGGGTGTGCAGGGTCACTGCCTGGCATCCTAGGGTTCTCCTGGTGCCCTTAGCATCCCCTGAGTTGGCTTAGGGCCCTGCAGAGTAGCTTAGCTGCCTGGGCAGTAGATAGGGAGTCCATTTAAACCCTGTAGTGAGTTGTCACAAATGGTGAAGGAGCCAGGCGGGGTGGCGCACGCCTTTAATCCTTTGGGAGGCTGAGGCAGGAGGATCGCGAGTTCAAAGCCAGCCTCAGCAATGGTGAGGCACTTAGCAACTCAGTGAGACCCTGTCTCTAATAAAATACAAAAAGGGGCTGCAGATGTGGCCCAGTGGTCGAGTGCTGCTGAGTTCAATCCCCAGTACCAAAAAAAAAAAAAAAAAAAAAAAAAAAAAAAAAAAAAATGGTGAAGGAGGGAGAAACTCCAGTTTTCCCCCAAATAAACAAAGCCCTGCAGTGTGCTCTTCAAGATGTTTGAGTTCCCAGAATTCTGGCATCCTGTTAAAGCCACCCCACTCCCAGTCAGTACCCTGAGGGCCCATCCTCACTAGAAAAAGCCCTTGCTTCCTTGCCAGTGCCCACATGGCACTCTATTTAAAAGGCCATAGGATATAGGTTGTGCCACCTGCCTGCATGAGTCAGAACTTTTCCTGGCACAAAGCTGTCTGCCTTGCTCCTCATGTTGCCCTCGTGAGGTGGACTTTAGCCGGGGATAAGACAGCAAAAGAAGCCAGGCATGGTGGCTCAGGCCTGTAATCCCAGTGGCATGGGAGGCTGAGATAGGAGGATCACAAGTTTGAGACCAGCCTCAGCAATTTAGCGAGCTCCCAAGCAACTAGTGAGAACCTCTCAAAATAAAAAGGGCTGGGGATGTAGCTCAGTGGTAGAAGTGCCCTTGGTTTCAATCTTCAGTACAGAGAGAGAGAGAAGAAAAGATAGCAAAAGACGCCCTGTGGCCTGTTGGGCCTGAGCTCAGCAAGGACAGTGACTGCAGAGCTGGGGGAGGCGATACAGGTTCCCACACTGAACCAAGGGTGCTGCTGCCCCGTGGGGGAGAGGAGGACAGAATGGGCGAGGAGGGCCTGGTTCTGGGCCTGTGGCCAGGCAGGATGCACACCAGAGAGGGCCAGAAGAGCAAGGAAGCAGGGCAGGCGGGGTGGCGGGAGTATTGGGCACCTGCCCGCCCTCTCCAGCTTGCAGCTGTTTGAGGCGTCCACAAGGAAGGCTCTGTTTACTGGTGGCCATGGTCCCAGCGGGAGGGTGCATTACCGCCAGGCAGGGGCAGCAGGCAGACAGTCCTTGTGGCCTTAAAGGACCCTGTGGTCAGGCTTTATGGGAGGGCTCCTCCACTCCGGAAGGAGAGGTGGCTAGGGTGGTTCCTCCCCTTTTCCACGACACTGCATGCCTCCCCAAATGGGTCTCCCTGGGGACCCAGCCAGGCCCAGGGATCTCAGAGGACCTGATGCTGGGTCAACAGGAGGGTCCTGCTATCACAGGGTAGGGGAGTTGAGGCTGCTCTGTCTTGCACAGGCCCATTCCTGCACCTTTTTGGGTTTCCAGAACAGGCAGTCACCTCCTTTAGTGAAACCCAGGCCTGCGTGACCTGGGGGGTGGGGGAGGACCTAGAGGACACCAGGGGCTAAGGAGTCAGAGAGGGCCTGGGGGGCCATGGGGAGCACTAAGGGAACCAAGGGGTAAAAGGACAGGTCCATAGGCAAGAAATGGCCCTGGGGCTTCCCCAGGCTCATCTTCCTGACAGCCACATCCCATGCCCACTTAGTCTGGGTAGGCAAACCCCAGAGGGGGCTGGGAAGAAAGGTTCTGGGCCTGGAGGCTGTGAGCGGCAGATGGGCAAACTCGGGTTCCTGCCTGGGGTCATCTCGGTGGCTGAATGTGAGGTGACCGGCTTTCTCTCCTAGATGGCAGTGTCCTAGATGGCAGTGTGGGTGGTGGGACGGGGTAGGCAGCCCAGGGCTGCAAGCTGCCGGCTCCTGCAGCTCCCTGGTAGCCGGTGATGCTGGCGGGCAGACAAGCCTTCCGGTGTGGGGGCCAGGCCGCGCAGTGGGGCTGGGGGAGCCGGACGCGCAGCCGGCGCCCGCCGCCTCCCGGCGCCCTCCCCGCCCCCGCCGCGTGGGGAACGGCCGCTCGGCCTCCCCTCCCCCTGCGGCCTTCCGGCGGCGGTTGCGCAGGTGGTTCCCGCGGGCCGAGGGGCGCCCCCTGGCGACCTGGGAGACCCTGCCCGCTCACGCACCGCCCGGGGCGTCGCACCCATGTCCCCAGCGAGGACCCGGACCCGGGGCGGGGGCTGGCGCTCGAGGACAGCTTGGTCCTCGTCGCCGCGCCCTCCACCCCGTCCTCCGACGCGGCGTCCTGCGCCCGGCCGGCTGCCTCCCGGCTCCCGCGGCGGCGCCGGGCCCTCCTGCAGCGGGAGGAGAACCGCGAACCCGCCGTCCCCAGGGCCGCGGAGAGAAGCCGCTGCGGCCTAGGACGGCGGCCACGTCCGCCCCCGCCCTGGTGTCCGCTAGGGGCAGCGTCGCGCGGCTCCGGGCAAGACCACCACTCCCGGGCCTGGGCCGCAGGCTCGTTTATTTCCAAGGCAGGGCTGCGGAGGCTCAGGAGTCTGCGCCACACCCGCCCCCAGGGGCGCCTGGCAAGCTCGCTCAACTGAGGGACCCCGAGGGAGGCCGGAAGGGCTGGGGTGGTCTGCTGTGGTGCCTACCCTCACAACTGCTGGGAGGCCAGGATCTCGGGGTTATCATAGCAGTGAGCCTCTTTGGCGGTGGTCTGAGGGGGGCCACAGGCCCTGCCAGGGCAACAGTGAGTCACCAGGCGGTCCCAGGGCTCCAGAGAATGGAGCCAGAGGGGCAGCCAGTCCCAAGAGCGCAGGCAGCGGGGCAGCCACGATGGCCGTCGCCGCTGCAGAACATTAACCAGGATGACAAGGAGCACCAGCCCCACCAGGGGACCCCCGACTGCAGCCAGCACCGTGCTCCCTGCCAGGGAGAGCCCGAAGGCCGCCAGGGGCAGCAGCAGGAAGGTGAGGAGCAGGTAGGCCATGGCCACCCAGCGGTAGCGGGCAGTCAAGTGTCCGAAGCGCTTGGCCAGTGGGATGGGCAACCGCAGGATGGGCACCAAGTACCACAGCAGTATGCCGGCCAGGTTGAAGAGGAAGTGAATGAGGGCCACCTGGTGGGCAAAGCGGCAAGAGGGTCAGGAGCCTGGGCCAGGTCACGGGGGCTCACCCTGCTCCTAGGACCTCTGGCCCTCCCACTCTGCAGAGGCCCAAGTCACGAGCTTGTCTGTGGCATCCTGCTCAGAGGCTGAGATGGACCACCGGGAGGGCAGGTTCTGGCCAGGCGTGGGCACATTCCTACTGCACCACCTCCTGCACACACCGGGCTGCCCCGGGGGGTAACTGCATCCCTGCCACTGTCAAGGCATGGCCTGGAGAAGGCCCAGAGCCACAGGAGCAGGAGGGGTGCAGCCTGGCTGGCTTCTGGAAGGGGGGCAGACCTCCAGGGCACACAGTGCAGAGCACAGGGAGGGTGGTAGAGGAGCAGGGCCACACAGGGGAACGGGGGGGGGGGGGGGGAGGCTGCCAAAGAGAAAGGGGTGGAGGGCATGGGGGAACCCCAGGCCATGCTGAGAAAGCAGCACTAGGAAGGACAGGTCTAGGAGGAGAAGCAGGGACCCGTGAGGTGCAGGGATGAGGGCCCAGGGGAGGCCACAGGCTGTGGCTGGAACCCAGGAACTCAGGGAGAACCTGGGCAGTGGCTGGGAGCAGGACGGGACCCAGGCAGGGGAGGGGCCGAGGGGGGTACCTGGACCGCGGAGAGCAGCATGTCGGCAGGGCTGGCCAGCGCAGCCAGCAGCGCCGTGGTGGTGGTGCCAATGTTGGAGCCCAGGAAGAGGGGGTATGCCCGGTCCAGGCTGATCACCCCAACACCTGGGGAAGGGGGCGTCACCACAGGCCCACCCGGAGCCCCCGAGGCCCTCCACCCCAGACTCACCCATGAGCGGCACGATGGCGGCCGTGAAGACGCTGCTGCTCTGCAGCAGGAAGGTCAGGCCGGCGCCCACGAGGATGGCCAGGTAGCCGCTGAGCCAGCCGAAGGGGAAGGGGAAGTCTGGGGGTGGGCAGCCGGGTCACGGGCATGTCCCCGCCCTGCCCTGGGGTCCCAGAGCCCGGGGCCGCCCCCCACCTGCGTTGACGACTCTCCGCACAGCCTGGGCCACGCGGCCGCGCAGCAGGGAGTTGAGCAGCTTCACGATGAGGAGCAGGCACAGGCAGAGCGCCAGCAGCGAGCCCGCCAGCAGGATGCAGCCCACCGCCAGGTCCGTGAGCGCGGAGTTGGCAAACAGGTGCCGGCCTGGGCAGGGGGGGGGGCAGTGAGCTCGGCCCGGCGGGTTGGGGGCGGGGGCGGGCGGGGCTGGGGGGCCTCACAGGGCAGCCTGTCCTCGGGGGCGGTGCTGTTCTCAGTGCAGGGACCCGAGGCTCCACATCCGTTGCCGCTACCCTGGGTCTGGGGGCAGGAGGCGGAACTCAGGGCAGGTGCATGAGCAGAGGAGCGCAGAGGCTCAAGGTCAGAGTGGGTGACTTGGCGGGTGGGAGGTCACATGAAGGACGGGGATGGGCACCTCACCGTCTCGGTCCTGACGCCACACCCACCGCTTAATGAGGCTGCTGTTGGTGGTACTGCCCGTAGCACTGCCGGCCATCACACTGCTGTCCAGCTGGTGGACAGAGGGGCTGTGGTTTGTGCTCAGACGTCCACAGGGCCAGTCCTCTGCCTACTTATGCCTTCCCCTGTCCCTCAGCTGGCGCAGGCCAGACCCTCCTTGGCCCTGTCCAGGGCAGGGCTCCACCTCCTTCCCTCCAGGGGCCGGGCCCGCAGGCCTCCTGAGGGTGTGGCCACTCTCACCTGCACAATGAGGTGTGTGAGAGGCTGGGTCAGCGCCTTGAGGATGTCAGGGGCCTGGGCCCCGGGCTGCAGGCTGGCGGCCCCCAGGACCAGCTCGCTCAGCCTCTCCAGCACAGCTGTGGCGCTCTCCAGTGGCAGCAAGACCAGCACCGTGAGCCAGTTGAAGATCCCGTGCAGTGCTGAGCCGCTGAAGGCCCTGTGCCCACAAGGCGGCTGTTGGGAGACTTGGCTGTGGCTGCCGCAGCCCCTGGCCCTGCCCCCAGCCCTGACTCACCTGCGAAACTCATCCCGATCCCCAGACTGTGCCATTGAGACCAGGGTGCTGGTGATGGATGTGCCAACATTGACACCCATGATGATGGGCACAGATACCCGGACTGTCAGCACTGTGGGGACACCACGCGTCAGCCACCCCACCTACCCCACTGCCCCACCATATGGGTAAGGGGTACACTCACACTTGGAGGCCACCATGCTGACCACAATGGAGGAAGATGTGCTAGAGCTCTGTACTAGGACTGTGACCAACACGCCTATGACCAGTCCAGCCACAGGGTTTGGACAGCACCACACTGTCCTTGAAGATGTCCCCTGCTATTTTGCCTGTGTCCAAAACAGTTTCACTGAGGCTACAGAGGGCTGACAGCCTGCCCCAGCCCCAGCTGCCCATCTGGTCACTTACTGCCCAGCAGCTGGAAGGCAGAGCTAAGGATGTCCAGAGAGCAGATAAAGAAATAGAGGCTGCCCAGGAGCCCACAGGCTTTCAGGAAGCCGATGCCCATCTGGCGCAGCCTGCTGGCCGTGCTGGACGCTGGGAACACAGGGCAGCACTGTCCTCAGCCAGCCCGCCAGTCTGCCCCCACCTCCCTTCTCTGCCCTCCAAGGATGGGGCAGTCTTCTCTGTCACCTCTCAGGTGGAGTCGGGGAACCCCTCCCTTCCCATGGAACGGGTCCCTTTTTTTCCTCTTGGGGTCCCCAGGGCAGGGACTGGCTCGCCACTTCTGTTCCTTGGCAGCATGGCCAAGCCCACAGCTTTAGGGATTCCTGGAAGTGTGGCCACCAGCAGGGAGGAGGAGGAGGGAAGGGGGCAGGGTGGCCCGCACCTCAAGGCAGGCGGGTAGCTGAGCTGGGGGGCAGAGGTCTCCCTGGGCAGTGGCCTACTGGGTGGATTCCCATGGGGCCCGTGTGGGCAAGAGTTGCCCTGCTCTTTCTTCACAGACCCGGGAGTAGGGGCTTGCTGCCTGCTACGCCTGGTACCAGAGGCCTACCTTTCATCTGGCCAGAGTCCTTCAGCTGAGGAAGGGCCCACAGGTCCTTGGTCCCCTCCTCTAAGACTGGGACAGAACTGGAGTTTCCTGTAGGGTGAAGTCAAGTCCCCAGGAAGGGGACAAAAAAGGACAAGCAAGGTGGGGGGCTGGCATAAGGGGCTTGGGGGCAGAGCAGGAGCAGAGGAGGACTGGGGCTCTGGCTCTGACCAGAGTGGTCAAGAGCCCCCCAGCTCTTCAGATTCAGGCGGTCGGCCAGACCCCCTCCCCTGCCGAGGGTGCGCTATTGGACACGGGCGTTCCCTGAGGCTCCCGGTACCTGCATTTCTCAGACTCCAGTCCACCAGGTCAACGGTGTCCAGAGCTGGGGGGGGACCCGGTCACCAGCGAGGGAATTCGACATGGATTTGGGGCAGGGCGAGAACGAGGCCCAAGCTCGATCGGCTGGGGAAGGCAGTGGAGAGGTCTCTTCCTGCCACCCCACCTGCCAATCGGCTGAATTCAGGTTCTTGGACCTGAGGCCTTGGCTGCTGCCCCTCACCACCACCCCTCCTGCACCTCACAGGGGTGTCTGTAGTGACCTCAGGAGCTGCCACGATAGCCCAGTCCAGTTTGGGGCGGCAGAGTCGAGAGGGCCCCGTCTCCCCAGCTCCCTCACTGGTCCCAGCTGGAAGAAGGCTTGGCTGGGTTCTGGGTGCCTGCCGGCGAGCAGTGCTCGGGAGGTAGGGAACCCTGAGACCCCTCCTATCAGGTGTCATCGGGGACACCGCGATGTCCCCAGCGTAGACTTTGGCATTTGATACCAAACGGTGACGTCTCCACTTGATAAGGGCCCCACCCCCGGCCAGGATGCGGAGTGGAGCAAGGGTCTTGGGCACCCCAGTCCACACAAGGCTCCTCTCCCCACAGGTCCTGCGCCTGTTGTGTGCTAGGCCTGGGGCTGCCTGGCTGAGCCCTCCACCTGACTCCCTCCAGACCCCTGGACTCAGGTCTGGGGGTCCTTTGTATCACCCTCCTTCCTGTCTGTCCTAGGCTGGCCTCACTTGTCCTTAGATCCTAGGGACCCAGATTGGAGCCCAAGCCCTGGGCCTGGCAGTCACCAGGCCTCCATGTCCTTGGGGGGCCTGGTTCTAGGGGCTCCTACCTGTGTGAGTGTTGAGGGGCACCTGTAGGGAGGAGACAGCAGGAGAGCTGCAGGTCAAAGATCCGCTGGGCGCACACATGACCTGCTGCGAACCGAGCCCCATTAATGTTTACCCAGGAGCCGAGGCCCCCGAGGGGAGACCCTGCCTGGCTCCAAGGCCCATGGCCTTCCCCAGGCCCTGGTCTCCCTGGAGCTAGGAGCTCTGAATCCCCAGCCCAACTCTCTTGGAGTGGGGTGCCTCCCAAAGATGGGCCCCATTTTAGGTCAGGGGCATTGCAGGGCTGGACCCTGGAGGTCCTCCAGCAGGTGTGAGTGTGACTGATGGACACTGCACACCACCCAGGGCAGGACGCTGGTGCTCCGTGGACCCTGTCCTGGTCACTCCTACGCTGACGGAAGGTAGGCGGAAGCCCTTTGCTGCAGGTGTGCAGGGGACAGGCTTCCTCAGGTGGCCTGAGGAGGCACCTGGCCAGGCTTTGGATCCTGGTTCAGGGCAGAGTGGGGCCTGGCCAGGCTCTCAGTGGGCTCATCAGCCCTAGTGATGGCCAGCAGTGGGGTCCAGGGCATGGTGGCTCCATCTGCCAAGAGGGAGGGAGGAGGGCAGCCCACACTGCCCAGTCGGCTACCTGACCCCCACTTGAGCATTTCTCCCCAGCTGATGACATGACCTTTAACTTGTGGGATGCCCTTTCTCAGGGTCAGACCCCCTGCTGCCCCTGGCATGTGGGCTGGCCCTTCCCCCATAAGCCCAGCTTCCCCAGCGAGCCTGCGGGCCCCAGCACCCTCTGTGCTCCCTGCCCATCCCCACCACCAGGTGCACGGGGGACTTTGCCCCAGGGGAGGAAGAGGCCTCTGTCTACTCAGCAAATTCTCTTTCTTCCCTGTTCTGCACCCACTGCCCAGGGGGCCCTCCCAGGTCCCCTGAATGATAGCTCCTTCCTGTGGAGGGTGGTATAGCCCTGTCTTGGGGGACATCGGCGTCCACAGCCTCTGACCCCTGCGAAGGCTGTGTTGTGGCTCCTAGAAGGCAGAGGAGGCTAAAGCGTGGGATTGGCCCAGCTGGGCCAGGTGACCTGAGGCAGGTCGCCTCCGGAGCTGGCCCTGCCCACAGCCCTCTCCTTGGTGCCCGTCTGGTGGCTGTGCCTGTGCTGCAGTGGCCTCCCAGAGCAGCGCCCGGCGCGGCAGAGCTCAGGGACCACTGCTGACAGATTCACGGGGCTCCTGTGCAGGTTGGGAGTGGAGGAGCTGGCCCTGCCCTCCCCGCCTGGCTCACACCTCTGGGGGCCACTCAGGGACAGCCCAGAGCCTCTCAGGAACCACCCTCTGGGTGAGTCCAGGCCTGGGCTGGCTTGCAGGTGACTCAGCGGCAGCCCGGCTGGGCACACAGTCAGGGAATCCGGCCAGGTTGGAGGGAGGTCACCAGCCTCCTGTGGAGTCTGCAACACTATGGCCACAGTCCCGGGCTTTAGGCTGTGGCCTGAGGACAATGCAGTTGGGGTGGCAGCACCATGCTGTGCCGTGTGGGGCTGCACCCAGGATGCCCTGCCACCACGTTGGGGGTAGACCGCCTGTGTTCAGCAGTGCCCTGTGACAGTGGGAGGGGCCTCAGACCTCAGGGCTGCCCTGGGGGCTCCAGCACAGGCTGCCACAGCCCCAGCAGCAGCGTCTGGGCTGGGGGAAGCGAGGCTGGGGGCCCACGGGCGGGCACAGTCCACCCGGCTGCTGCGTGACGGCAGCACTGCCTTTGAGGGGTGCTGGGGGGCGGAGCTCCATTCTCGGGGGCTCCCGCTCAGCCCTGACTGCCAGGAAGGCGGCCAGGTCGAGGTCCAGCATGGCCACCCCTCCCCGGGGCGTGGGCGTGCTCTGGCGGCACTGAGGACAGGGGATCCAGCGCTGCTCCCGGCTCGGGGTGTCCAGCTGCCGCACGCACGCCTGGCAGAAGGTGTGGCCACAGTAGAGGCGGCGAGGCAGGTGCCCAGCGAGGTCGTAGGCCGAGTAGCAGACCACACAGTCCACCCGCAGGGTCCCAGGGCCTGCCCCCTCCTCCAGGGCTTGGGGGCCCTCCGCTGCAGCATCCTACGGAGGTGTGCAAGGAGGCTGGCAGGGGCAGTGGCACAGGTCACAGCTCACACCCTCCTGCGTCTGCGACCATGTGGCATGGGTGGGTGCTGGCACCGGGAGTGCGTCCCAGAGCTTGGGAGCCGGCCACAGGGCTGCCCTTCCAGGGTGGGTAGCAGCGCCCAGGCGGTCAGACACCAGGGCTGGGTGTGCGCTCTGGTGTCTGTGGCCACTGGCTGGGCAGCGTCCTGTCCCCTTCCACCCATGGCCTCCTGTGCAGCCCTGGCCCACCCTGCCCAGGCTGCTTCAGCCCTAAGTCTTGCTTACCTGCTTCAGCTCCACTGGGCAGCTCTGCCCAGCGGGCGGGTGGCTGGAGAAGCAGCGTGAGGACCCAGGGCACCCTGGGACTCCCTCCCTGGGCTCGCGTTACTGGCCCTGGCATGGCGAGGCAGCAGGAGGCAGGCGGTGGCTGCAGCGGCAGTGGGCTCCCCTTTCAGCCGCCAAGCACCTGCAACTGGATCTGCCGCGCCACTCACCCTAGGAGGCGAGCTGAGCCTCCCCTCGCACGCCACCCCCTCCCTCCCACCAACCCCAGCCAGCCTGGCCCTGCAGTTCCCCCCAAGCCCCCCCTCACCTCTGACCTCCCACACCCTCCCTGCTCACACAAACTCCCCTCACCATGGAGCCTCCCTGCCTCGTCTTCGGTCCCCAGCTCATGTCACCTTCTCCAGGAAGGATGCCCAGCATCTTGCCAACTCAGAGCCCGAGGGTCCCGGCTTCCCTGCAGCCTCCCTAGGGGTGCGCGTCCTTATTCCTGTGTGTGACTTGGCAGCACCTCGGTGCCTGCCAGGCTGGGTCTAGGATGTTCCAGTCTTGTGCAGTGGCCAGCCCTTCAGGCCACAAGGTGGCACTCACACACCATGTGTGGCAGTCTCCCTCACACAGGGACCATGGCAGACCCCTCAACACTCCCAGCTGGCTTCTGCCCCTCTGCGGCCTCCAGCCTAGCCCAGGACGCTCTGGTGCTGGGAGGTGTGGGCAGAGAGCCCCGTGATGAGATACCATAGGCACAAGAGAGTTGGGGGCACCCAGTAGGGTTGGAACAGGCCAGCAGAGTCCCAAGGACCACTCAGCCCTAGGAAGTCCAAGGGCAGAAATGCTCTTCTTCCTCCTGCCCGCCCTCGCCTTGGCTGTCTGCCTCCAGGCCTGGTCAGACAGGTTCCCCTGCCTGGGTGGGGCCAGCCATGGAGCAGGGGCAGGGAGCCCAGGCCGAGGCAGGAAGAGATCGAGCAATGACCTGTCTGCCCACTCCCAGAGACCTCCACACAGCACACCTGCCTCGCCTGTCCTCGTGGCAGGGGAGGGCTGGCCGCAGGGGACCCGTCTGTCTTGTGAGGCCAGCTTGACTGCCACCTCCACGTGGTGCCATGTCTCTGCCCTGCCCTAGAAATGTCAGGATGCCCACGGGGGGCTTCCTCATACACTCCCTGCCCTGCCTTCAAGAAGCCAGCCTGGTGTGGGCCAGCAGGCAAGCAGCACAGATCTGGATGTGCAGGAATTCCATGTTTTGTGGGAAACCAGAAAAACAACCTGGCTCAGGCTGGGAGGTGACTCACAGCGGGCGGGGCTCCCTCCTGACTCCTGGGCTTTGCTGTCCTGAGCACCCCACTCCCTGAACACCGCCGTCCTGCCAACCTGATCCTCTGCCTTTCCTGGGCTCCCCCACCCCGAGAACCACGCACAGCATCCTCCTGCCATGTGACTTGGGATGGCCCTGCACAGGGTCTCGGCCTCAGGCAGGGAGTGCAAGGCAGCCTGGCCACCCCTGGAGGCTGTGTGTGCAGTGTCTGCACAGGGGAAGACGCTGTCATCTAGCCTGGGACCCCTCCCAAAGGGGCCAGCCGCAAAGGAGGGGTTGCTGGCACAGAGCTCACACTGCTTTATTGCCAGGGCCTTATTGGAAATATCAAGGGTGTCCCTGTCACCATCAACACAGCCAGTGTCCAGGACTCTGTTACAAAGGGCCCGGGCTGAGTTGGTAGTCTTCCTGGTGGGCAAATGCCCATTGTCCAGGGGCAGGAAGAGGTTGATGCCCATGACAATAACCACCCCAAACGTCCAGCACTGCCTTGGCTGCTGAGCAGAGGCCTAGGCCCACAACCCTGGTGGGGTGGGTGGGCTATGAGACCACGCAGCAGCAGCTGTGACAGCGACAGAACCGTGGGCAGTGGCAGCAGGAGCAGCAGGGGCAGCAGCAGCAGTGGTGGGCAATGTCATCCCCACGCCCCACGGGTGGCAGGCCTGCATAGGTCAGTCCTCCTGGGCGCTGTCCACTGCCATAGGGGTTGCAGGGCTGCTGCCAGGCCTCCTGGCTCTGGTCAGGGGCAGCCCCCTTGGCCCCTTTGGACCCTGGGCCCTTGATGGGCCGCAGGAGGCAGGCTGGCTCTGGGGTGCAGGTCACCTCTGGCAGAGGCTGTGTCTCTGAGGATGTGGACGAGGGACCCTCCTCTAACTGCTGCCCCAGGTCGGGCCGCAGGTGAGCCCGGGGGATGCTGATGTGGGCGTAGGGGTTCTTGACCACCATCTCGTGAGGGTCCATGGCACGGCTGCAGGAGAAGCAGAGAGGCAGACGTCAGGTCGAGAGGGGGCGTCCTGAGACCTGCAGCCCAGCAGAGGCCTGCCTTGTCAGGGCCTGCAGCCCCAAGACAGCGGTGTTCATGGGCACAGAGCCCTCAGTGTGTGCAAGGCCCACATGCCAGAGGTGAGCCCAGGTGTGAGCTCACCAACAGTGAAGGCCAGAGTCTCCAGCTGCCACCCCCAAAGTATTCTAGCCCTGCCCCTGGGATGGAGCTGGAAGTGGGGCTGGGAAGGCTGGGACACACAGCTGGGCTGGCCCAGGAAGGGCAGGGGCTCTCCCAGCTACCCTGAGTGCAGATCAGAACCCACCGCCAGGACTCACCGCAGGGGCTGTGGTGGCAGTCTGTCCTCCCAGTCCTCCCAGAGCCTGTGAGCGCAGCCTGGCAGCTCCCTTTTCCCTCCTGGGGAGGGGCGGGGCCCTGGGGTGGAGCTCAAAGATGGGGCTCCCAAGATCCCTAGAGGCCCCAGCAACTGGAGCACGGCAGCCCGCCCACCCCTCATCCTCAGATAGGTGCGGCCAAGGTTTGGGCTCTGAGGGGCACCGCCAACCTGGGGTGACTCAGGCAGGATGCATCCAGGGCATGCTCTGCACCCTGTTGGCTCACCAAGGAAGACCTGGGGTCATGGCCCCAGACAGGAAGTGGATCAGCCCTCATATCCTAGGGCCTGCTGGTGGTCTGGGGTCCCCAACCCTTGTTTGCATCCATCAGTGCCCCTACTGGGGCAGAGTTCTTCCCTGCCTACACCAGCTACTTGGGGATTTTCCACTTTTTAAAAAAAAATATTTTATTTACTTTAGATGTACACAATGCAATGCATTTATGTTTACTCGGTGCTGAGGACCGAACCCGGGAGGTGCACTCTGCCGCTGAGCCACAACCCCGGCCCTTTCCACTTTTTTAATTAAAAGCAAACGTTTGATACAACTTGGTAGGTCAACCTTACTTATCTTGCAATTGGCCTCACGGAGTTAAGACGCAAGTGATATTCTTTTCAGCTCATTCCCAAACTGCACTTTCCCTCCAGTTGGTGGGCTGGGCCAACCTGCCCCCAGTGCCCCATCTCTGGCCCTAGCCCCTTCCCGCCTCCGCAGCTTCGGCTCCCTGGTCTTTAGCGGTCACTCAGTGTCATGGAGGTGGGGGAGACAACGGGTGCAAGCCCCTGGGGACCCGGCTTGGCACTGGTGGGCTCCCCTGGAACCCTGCACCTGCAGAACTCACGCAGGGAAGCACAGGGACCAAGTGGGAGGTGGCTAGATGACCAGGGTGACGGGGTGGCATGTGTGAGGCGGTCACATCAGTCCGGACACGACTTCTGGCCAACCAGAATGTGTGGCGAACCGGACCGGTGACACAGGATTCGGAGGCAGAAAACGGGGACACACTGCGCAGGCGTCTGAGGCCCCGCCCATCGCTCTTTCAGTCCCCGCCCCTAGCGACAAGGCGAGTCTGGCGCATGCGCAAACCGAGCTGGGGCGCCCATTGGAGACTATTCCCCAGAAGCCTCAGCGCTTCAAGGTTTCCCAAAAGACCCGGTTCGGAAATTTAGATATTTGGCTTGGGCCTCCCGGCAGGGCGGGACAGGGTGGGCCTCAATCTTCACGGGGCGGGGCCACGCCCAACTGGGCGGGGCCTCGAACAAGGGGTGGAGTCCACGGCCGGGCACCTCCTCACGTGCCGGGCTGGCACCGAGCCTGCAGCCGAGGGTGGGCCCTGGGCCCTCTGGCCGCAGCTACCTCGGTTGGCCCACCGTCATGCCAGGCCCCATAATGCCGCCCCTTCTGCCGCTCTCCTGCTCACTTGCACTCCTCCAGGTCTGCTCTGCAGAATGAGTCCCGCAGAGCCACGAGGCAGGCCCTGCGTTGCTCCGCAGGAACAGCGTTCCCTTGGTCTGGCCTGTAGAGAAGAGAGAGGCTGTGGCCCTGAAGGAGGCCCGGCTGTCCTGGGTCAGGCACAGAGCCTGGTCACTGAAGTGGCAGCGTGCTACATGGTGGCCTTGCAGGCCAAGGGATGGCACTCCGGAGGCCTTGACGCTCTGGGTCTCCAGTCCTACAGTTACCAGCGCGTCCCGGGTCCTCCCCTTACCCGAGGGGTCCTCTCCTCACGTGAGGGCACCCCACCGATGGGCAAAGGGCGTGGCCCACGGGACAGGGAAGCCCGCTGAGGAGAAAACAGAAAGGAATGGGGCCCCTCTGCTGGGTGGGGTCAGGTTAGCACACAACGGAGTGACGATGGCATGCCTTCGTTCTGACCTGATGGGATGCCAGGAGGGCCACTCCCATCCTGGGCAGGCGAGTGTCCTCCGTGGGCTGCTCTCCACCCAGCACGTGAACTGCCCAACTATCCAGCCATCCTCAACCTTCCGCATACTCTCACCCCACCCATCTGTCCACCCCTCCTCCAAGTCTCCTGACCCCTGCACCCCCTTGGTCCACTCTTGTAGTATCTGCTTGACCACCCCCCCCATGCTCATCCCTCCTGAAGTCACGTCCAGGGCTGGGCGCGCGTGGGTGCGCGGATGAGCAGAACATGAGGCATTTCCATGGGGGCCGAGGGGAAGGACAAGCAGAGACCATACTCCCGGGGATCACGCGAGGGCAGGCACAAGGAGGGGCGCTGGGTGGGACCCAGCTTTCCTGGAAACCCCTCTCAGGTCCCCTCTCCTCCCCACTCGGGCCATTGTGAGACCTCGAAATGTCAAGGAAAAACGAGGATTTTCCTTCCAGAGTTGGGCGTGGGGGGTCGCCAGGACCCACGATCAGCCAGCAGGGAGGGGAGGATTGGGGGGCAAAATGGGGGTCCTGACCCGTACGCGGCTAACAGGGGAGGGCGACCCCAGGAGCGGCGCCAGGCCTGAAGTGGATCGAGGGGCGGCCGAGAGACTGGCCCCGCCCCGCGGACCCCGCGCGGGTCCCCAGACGGGGGGTGGCGCTGCGGGCGCGGGCGGGCGCCGCGCGCACTGCGGTCCCCGCGCCTCCGCCGCAGAGCGCGCCACGCTCCGCACGCACCTGCCGCCGCCGCCGCCGCGCTGAGCCCCGCGCCCCGAGCCCCGCGCCGGCGCCCCTGGGTGCCGCCCGCGCCCGCCATCGCCCGAGGTCGCCGCTGGAGCCGCCTGAGCCGCCCAAACCTCCCGAGCCGCCCTAGCCACCCGGCCAAGGCGCGGGCGCCGCATCCGGGCCTGCCTTTGAGACAACCTCTGCGGAGCGGCGCGGCCCGGGGACGCCAGGCTGGGGCAGGTGAGCGGGGGAGGGGCGGGGGCCGACACATCGCCCCCACCCACCCTGGCAGGGTCAGCCCTCCGGACCCAGCGTTCGGCCTTGGAGGCGGGGACTGGGGAGGGGGCTGGGTCGGAGTCCCGCGGAGGTCGGGTTCCTGCCACCGAGGTCAGGGTCAGAGGTCGGGCGCCCGTGCTTTGTGCAGGGTGGAGGTGAGGGCGAGGGTGGGCATGGGCCGCAGAGCTCCCCTCACGCTGTTTCTCACCTTCAGCTCGGGCCTGGTGCAGGCCTCTCCTCTGATCGTGCCGCGGAGCCTGCCGCCCAGGTCCTCCTGCAACCAGTGCCCAGGCTAGCTGCCTTCCCTGGGCGCCCTGTCCTGGAGCCATGGGGCCCACCTAGCCCCTGCCTGCCCCGATGTCCCGGCCCAGGGATTGCTGACCTCGGCTGCCGGGGGGGCTCCCCTCACGCCCCCTTGCCAGCCTCAGCAGCCAGCGATCCTGGGTGAGCCCTTGGGTCAGACCTCCAGCCCAGGGCAGTCTCCCACTCCTCCCTGTCCCCGTCTGCCTCCCCCACCGCCACCCCCTTCCTCCTCCTCCCAGGACTGGACCAGAAAAGGCACTGTGGCCACTGGGGGGGGGGCTGACCCCCCAGCTCTCACCGGTTGCCCCTAGGAGTCCACGGGGCTGCCGCCGACCCCACCAGGCCTGGCAGGACCAGGATGCTGCTCCCTCCCCCCCCCCCCGCCCCCCACCAACACCCTCTCCCACCCGAAAATCCAGTCTGACCGCAGACAGCCGGATGCCGGCTGACCCTGGGCCCGAGGTGGGCAGTGGCTGGCCGGGCCTCCTCATGTCTTGCCTGAAGGGCCCACGTGTCATCCTCAAGATGGAGGCCATGAAGATCGTCCATCCTGAAAAGTTCCCTGAACTCCCGGCAGCGGCCCCCTGCTTCCCACCTGCACCCCGGGCCACCCCCACTCTGCCACCCAAGCGTGCCTGGCCCCCCCACACAGAGGTCATTGTCAACCAGGCATGTGGGGGGGACATGCCTGCCTTGGAAGGGGCACCCCACACCCCACCCTTGCCACGGCGGCCCCCGCAAGGGCAGCTCTGAACTGGGCTTCCCCCGAGTGGCGCCGGCGGACGAGGTCATTGTGAATCAGTATGTGATTCGGCCTGCACCGGCTGCGTCTGTGGCTTCTTCATCAGGGACTGGGACAGTGGCAGCAGGTGAGCCCCTGGAGTGCCCCACCTGCGGGCACACGTACAACGCCACCCAGCGGCGGCCCCGAGTGCTGTCCTGCCTGCACTCGGTGTGTGAGCAGTGCCTGCAGATTCTCTACGAGTCCTGCCCCAAGTACAAGTTCATCTCCTGCCCCACCTGCCGCCGTGAGACTGTGCTCTTCACTGACTATGGCCTGGCCGCGCTGGCTGTCAACACATCCATCTTGAGTCGCCTGCCTCCCGAGGCACTGACTGCCCCATCCGGTGGCCAGTGGGGGGGGGAGCCTGAGGGCAGCTGCTACCAGACCTTCAGGCAGTACTGTGGAGCTGCGTGCACCTGCCACGTGCGGAACCCGCTGTCCGCCTGCTCCATCATGTAGTGCCCACCTGCCCACTACTGCGCGCCAGTCCTCGCTCGATGCTGCTTCAGGGAACTGGCCCTGCCCTGTTGCCTGCCGACCCTTTCCTCACCCACCATGGCTTCTGGCCCCACCCCATGTGGCATTGTCGCTGCAGCCAACTTTGCCATTAAAACTCTTTGCCAAAGTTTGTACCTGTCCCCTGGACTGGAGCTTGTCCCTGTGGGCTATGCTCAGGCCTGGGCACTAGGGTGAGCATGCCCCTTCGGAGGGCCGGGTCTGGCTGTGAACATGTATGCAGTCCCCTCACGTTGGTGCAGAAGGGCTGCCAGCGTGCACCACAGAGGGTTGGGTGGCAGGTGTGCAGAACTGCCCAGCTGGGAAACTAGGACCTTCCGTGGGCTGTATGGAGGACAACTCGCCTGGCCCTGAGTACCTGTGCTGGTCTACCAAGGCTGTGTGGGGAAGCCACGGGCCAGTTAGGAGCAGTGGTTTCCAGATGGCTGTGACTGTGGTGACAGTGCAAGACCTGGGTCTCCTGTCTTGATGCCTGGACCACTTGGGTTTGTAGAAAGTACCTTTGCAAGGGGGTGTTGGGGACAGCAGCCTGGATGGTGGAGGTGGGGTAACAACAAGGACAGGTGCCGTGACAATGGTATTAGCAGCTGCTGTTTACTGAGAGCCTTGTGTGCCAGGCACAGCCCGCAGCACACAGTGCTGGACCCCACGTCACATGGCCACCAAGCTGTGAGGTAGGCCACAGCTGTCCCCATTTTCAGGTGATGGCCTTAAGCTTGGAGGTGGGAGGTGGCGTAGGCAGTTGGGCAGAGCTGGGCTTGGGCCCAGCACTCCTCAGGCTCCAGGGCCTGCATGGGCCCTTGTCCCTTGCAGCACACACCTAGTAGTGGCACCCTGGATGCTCCAGGCCACCCCCTCTGGTCCTGGTCCAGTTGGGTGTGTGCAGGGCAGGCTCCTCCCACTGGCCGCCCTGACCTTCAGGGACGCACAGGGGCCAGTCCAGGGAACAGACTCACTGCCAGATCTCTTCACACTCACATCTGCCTGCTCAGCTAGGCCTTGGGAGGGAGGTGTGGCCAGTGTGTGCCCGTGGCCAGCCTGTCACTTGCGAGCATGTGGGGCCCTGATCACAGACATCTCTGATGGACTGGCCTCCGCTAGCAGCTGTCCTTGGCATGGTGTCCTTGGGCTCAGTCAGAGTCTGCTCACAGGGGTGGACTCTGGTGGAGTCGGGCTCCTGGGTAGCCCTGGGCCTGGCCTTGGGCTCAGTGGTAGCAGTCTGGACTGCAGGCCAGAGCTGGGCTCCGCTCAGTGGCCAGAGCGGCCCAGGAGCAGGAAGAGCAGCCCCAGCAGCAGGAGTGGTATGAAGATGAGCAGCAGCCCCAGCAGCTCAAGCGCCAGCAGACTCAGCAGTGCCAGGCGGCGGGCACAGGGCCCGCGCTCCCGCAGTGCCCACAGCCAGGTGCCTAGGCAGGGTGGGCAAGGCAGGAAGGGCAGGCAGCCCCGGCCACCCACAGTCTCTGCCAGGAAACGCAGCTGGTAGCGGTGTTCCAGGAGGCCCCAGGGCCCAGGGCCACGCAGGGCAGGTGTTGGGGGTGAGGGGAGCGGCGGGCTCTGGGGCCCGTCAGCCTGAAACAGCTCCTCCTGCAGCCGGCAGATCTCCCACTCCAGCATGGGCGTCTTCTGCCGACACAGCGGGCAGCGCACCCGGCCCAGGTCGGTGCTGGGGGCGGCACCCAGCAGCTGGCGCAGGCAGCCCACGCACAGGCCGTGTCGGCAGTTCAGCAGGGCCAGGCTGTGCTCGCCCGTCCCGTAGGGCTCTGTGCAGATAGGGCACTCCTCCCCCACACCCACTTCCTGCTCTTGCCCAGTTGGCAGGGCCCAGGTGCCAGCCTGGGCTCTGGTCCCCAGCAGGGGCTCACTGTCTAGAGTCCTGGAACTCTGGGAGGCCCGGAGATCACCCCCTCCTTCTGCTGGGAGCTGGCATGGTGGGTCCAAGTGCTCAGTGCCCAGAGGGGCCCCAGATGGACTGCTGGACCCAGAGCTGTGCTCACTGGGGCCCAAGGCAGGGGCCCCAGGGCAGGAATCAGGATGGGTGGGAGGGGACTCCAGCCTGGCGAAGGCGGTTGTCGGGTGAAAAGTCCGCGTGGCCCTCCAGGACTGGGCAGGGTCTGCACTCCACCCGCCCTTTCCTCGGAGCACTGACCTCCAGCCGCACCTCTAGGCGCACAGTCCCCACTGGAAGTTAACTTTGCGTAGGTTTCTGCGTGCCAGTTCCAGGTGGCTCCTGGGCCCAAGTGGGGATCCCTCCAGAGAGCTACCGACTGACCAAACAAGCACTCCTCAGCTCGGCGGAGCCGACTCCTCCCACAGTGTGCCCCTCCTAGAGCAGGAGGCCCCGCCCCGCGCCCGCCTCCAGTCCCAGCGCCTCCACAGGGCTCTGGGTGGCTCTGCAGCTTGGTGGTCAGAGGCGGGACAGGGCTGGGACTAAATTCAAGCCCCTAGGTACAAGTGTGCAAGGGCAGGCGCTCACCATCCAGTTGAAGCCCCGCAGGACAAGGGTGCTCAGGCAGACAGCTGAACAATGGCACAGGAGCGCCCACACAGGTCCAAGGGCCAAGGGTAGGTGATCCTCACTCCAGCCCCTGCAGAGGAGCTGTGGCCCACCCACCACACACAGCACCAGCAAGGTAGAAGAGCACACTTGGGAGCAGCTGCCCAGCGGCCATGTTTATTGCCAAGGATCAGGAGAGGAAGGGGCTGGCCCAGCCTCTTCCTGCTTCTCAGGAAGTCCAAGGGGTCCTGGTGGCTTCTAACAATAGCCTGATCTTTGTGGGTGCTCCAGGGTGACTGGGAACAGCATGGTCCCTGCAAGCTGCAGAAGGGGGAGCCCTCACAGGACCCTTAACCCCTGGGAGGGCCCAGCAGGTTCCTGGTACCCGTCAGGGTGGGGCCTTCCTGGGGCACTGCACCAGGCCAGGGCACCAACCTGATGGGAAAACAGGACAGGGTGGTGCAGGTGAGGGGCGGCCGGTGGAGTCAAGGCTGAGAGTAGGGGCCCTGGGTCCCCCTGGAGTGTGGCTGTGTGCAGGGAGGGCCCTCTGGGCCAGCTGAGGCCTGGGAGCCTCAACCCTGGTCTGATATTGACTCGAGGACTCAGGTAGCAAACGGGGCTGCTAGGTGGCTCCTCAAGCCCAGGTCTCAGTCTGGAAGTGCAGCGTCCGCTGGAGTCTGGCAAGGTAGGTAGCTGCGTTGGGTTGGGAGAGCCCACCCTCCTCCTGGAAGATGGACATCAGGGCTTCCGTGACATCGGCTGGCATGTACTTAGCGTTGCTGGAGGAGCAGGTCAGAGGGTTCAGTGTGGCTGGGAGCCCCACAGGGCTGGGCCCATTCCCCCACACCACGACCAGCGCTCACCCAGCCACATAGAGGTAGGCGCCACGGCGGTCCAGCAGCTCCCAGACCAAGGACCCTAGCTCCCGGAGTCGGTGCTGCACGTACACTTTCTGCCCCTGCAGGCATCCGGGGTAAGTCTAGACCCTCTTCTCTCCTGCCCTGCCCTGGCTCCTGAGCACACCCACCTGCTCCCGAGAAAAGGCTGTGACAAGAGTCAGGCAGCCCCTCTTCTCCAGTTCCTGCCACTCGGCTCCCCAGTAGAAGTCCTGGTCCCGCCAGCGGCAGCCGAAAAACAGTAAGTTCCCTGGGGAACACAGAGGCCCTCAACGCTGGGCACAGGCCTTTGGATTCAGTCAAGCCAGCCCCTGGTGACCCGCCCTGCACCCCCGCCCTCACTCACCAGTCTGGCCCTGGGCCACACGTTCCTGAACAGCTGCTCGGAAGGGGGCCACACCAGTGCCAGGCCCCACCATGATCACAGGCGTATCTGGTGTCTCTGGGAAGGCCAGGCCCCCAGGACGCACCCACAGGGGCACCTGGACAGGTCCTGCCATGAGAGGTGGCATAAAGGGACCAAGGGCCAGACTGAGCAGTCTGCTGGAGTCCATCCAGCACCACTGCCACACAGGGAAGAGGGGACCTGGGCTACATCCCACCCCCACCTCCCAGCAGCGGAAGGCACCTTTCTCTGGGTCCAGGGATGCCAGCCAGGAGGAACAGAGGCCCCGGCGGGGCTCCCTGAGGCGCGTCCGGTACTGCACCACAGCCACGAGGATCTGGAGCCTCCCGGGATGAGCCTAGGGAACAGAGGTGCCCTGCCCTGCGAGGCCAGGCCTGCCCCCACCCCTTCCACCCAGTGGCAGGCCCGGGCAGGAACACCATCTCCTGTCAAGAGTGTGGCCCCTGCCTGCGCCCCCGCCCGGTCCTAGGGCCAGTCCCTGCTTTGCCTGCCAGGCCTCACCAGCAGAGAGGAGGCGATGGAGAAGGCCCGTGGCCGGATCTGCGGGATGAGGTCCAGCAGGTAGTCCGGGGGGATGGCGCCCGCTGTGTGGGGGAAGTCACACAGAACCTGGACACAGAGAGTATCAGCACAGCCACAGTGTGACCAGGGCCCAGGGCTCTGCGGCCCCCACCGACCTGCCCACCTCCAGGATGGTCCTTCGAGGCCGGCTGCAGTACTCGCAGAGGTCCTCCTGGCCTCGGGCAGAACTGAGCTCCAGCAGCTTTTCCCGCTCCAGCTCATGTGGGGAGAGACAGGCCAGAAGCTCAAAGAAGGAGCGCCGAGGCACGCTGGCAATGTCCAGGTACTGGGCTACGAGGTGCCGCACAGAGCAGGGCTGGGGCAGTCCCGGTGGGCAGGGGACATCTGCAGTGGGAGCAGAAGACCTTGGTATGCTGGGACCTCAGGCGGGGCCTTGGCCGTGGGAGGGTAGAGTGGGCAGCCACCGCCGAGGCCTGGCCTGGCTCGCGCTCACCCGGCTCCCGAGGCTGCAGCATGAAGTACTGGCTGGGGTCCAGGCCCAGCACCTGGCAGAACTGCTGGACGTGGGCCGCCGAGTTCGAGGGCTGGATCAGTACCACATCTCCTGCAGCAAAGCTGTGTGGGAAAGCCACCAGGCTGTGGAGACGGGGCAGGAAGGGCGGGGGCAGGGTGCGGACTCTGGGGGAACATGTGGGGCTCAGGGGACTGTGGAGGCGGCACGCGTCCAGGGAGGGCTGGGTCTGTGGCAGAGGCCTCCCTGCTGCTAGGCCTTCTCCCCAGCTTTGGCAGACCCTTCTGAAGCCCAGATCTGCTGCCCACTGTTGCCCTGCCCATTTTGGCTTCTGACACCTGGGCACTTTGTCCCCTCTGCCTGCTTGGGGTCTCAGGCTTGCTCAGAACCCCCACCTGATGCCGGAGTCTGTGATGTCGAACTCAATCAGCCGAACATCCTGGAAGTGTGAGGGACCTGTGACCCTCTGGTTGGTGACCATGGGTGCCAGAAAGGGCTGGGACTCTGATGGGGGTCCCAGAGAGTCTGGGCTGGCTAGGCATGACTCCTTGGAGCCTGGGTTGGGGGCCTCCGGAAGGAACTGGAGGGTGAACTTGGAGGGTAAGCTGCGGGGAGGGCAGAGACATCAGGCCATGGCCTTCCCTCCCGGAGGCGACATACCCACACCACACAGGGACCAGGACGAGGTTCTCGGCCACACCCAGTCTGCAGCACCTCCAGGGCTGACCCAAGGCCCACACTCACGGGACTCCGTGGGGGATCACAGGGAGGTCGAGGGGCACTGGGTACAACTCCAGCACCTTTTCCCACAGGTCTCCCAACCAGGGGTCGATGGTGGCATCAGGCCTGAGAAAGAGCACAAGTGTAGTCAAGGACAATGGCTGGTCTGTTGGCCAGAGTGCCAGGGGTCTCAGCACCCGTGCTCACCCAAGCTCATGCTGATCATCCCCCAGGCACACGGGCAGGAGGGCACTGGCCCCAAGCTGCAGCAGCCGGCGGTGCAACTTCTTGGCCACAAAGTTGAACCTGTGGAGGCAGCGAGGCTGACCCACTGCTTGGGGCAGAAGGGCTCCCTCAGGCGGAGATGTCCCACACTGACTGCACCATCAGAGGGGACAGGGCTGTGACATACCAGGGGATACAAGGAGACCAGGGCCCCCACAGGTGCTGTGAACAGCAGGGCTTTGCAATGCCAAGAGCCCATGTGGGAGACACAGTCTGGTTCAAACTATCAGCTCATCCCCAACTGGGGGTTGAAGACCACCATGGCCTCCACGACCTCTGGCCAGACGCCCTGAATTGCAGGGAAGGTGAGAGGTCCTCCTGGGGGCTGGTCTCATTCCTCTTTGGTTCATAAAGACACAATCAGATCTTGCAACAGCCAGGCCTCCAGGGACCACACTGCAGCAGGGCTCCCTTCCAGCTGCCCCAAGGAGCAAGATCTCACGGCAGAGCTTGTCACACGCTGTGGAGTTCCCCTAGTCTCTGGCATGTGGCACTGGAAAGCCCTGGGTCCCTTCCACAGGAAGTTTTCAAAACTTTGGTGTCATAAGATGCCACTGGTACACTTGAACACAAAACCCCTCATCATCTGCTATGGAAATCATGCAAAGTAACACCACTTCTTGCTTAGGGACAGTGGCTGTGTGTCACAAAAATGCTATAAGAGGAAAGCCTGTAGCCATGTGCCTCACCTGCCAGGTGAGGCACACAGAGTAGCTGCCATCTCAGAGCTCTTTCCAAATCCTAAAACTTCATAGTAGGTGTTTCTACCTGGTTTTTGTTTTGTTTTGGTACTGGGCATTGAACCCAAGGGCACTTAACCAGTAAGTCATATCTCCAGTCCTTTTTATTTTGAGACAGAGCCTCGCCAAATTGCTTAGGGCCTTGCTCGGTAGCTGAGGCTGGCTTTGAACTTGCAATCCTCCTGCCTCAGCCTCATGAGCTGCTGAGGTTATAGGCATGCTCCACTGTGCCTGGCCTGTTTCCTACCTGGTGAGGAACAGCACCAGGCTGATCTCTGCTGGACTCACCACACACTGGGATGTGAAGCTGACTGGTCTGAGCCTTGGGCTGGACCCGAGGTAGTGCTGTGTTCCTGTGCCTGCTCCCTGTCTGCCCCTCCCCTACCGCGAGGCCCAGCATGCCCTCGGGCCTGGAGGCCAGGCCTCCTGTCACTCCACCAAGGCACCTCTCCCTTGACTTGGAGAACTGTCCCTGTCAGGCCAGAGTGCTGGCCAGTGTGCCCATCAACCCCTACTCACTTGGTGTAGGAGGAGTCCCCAAGGCCCAGGACGGCAAAGTCCATCTGACAGAGGGACGTGGAAGGCAGGTTCTTCCGGAATATGAACCTCCAGAAGTTCTACAGGCACAGGAAACCCACGTTAGGGTCTCTACCTCTAGGCTGACCCTGTGGCGGGAGGATATCGGGGAGGGGAAGAGGACGGGATGGGGCAGAATGAGACAGGACATCTGACCCCAGGGCAGGGCTGGGCTGGCCTCCAGGATGGAGGAGGCGGGGAGGGCTGCCTGCCAGTAGGAGGCTGCACAGCCGTGAGCGTCTGCCTTCCAGGGTGCCCCCGCCCGCTGCCAAGACCTCTGTTCTTAAAACTATTTTTTGTTTGTTTGTTTTGTTGGTGCTGAGGATTGAACCCAGGGCCTTGTGCATGCAAGGCAAGCACTCTACCAACTGAGCTGTATCCCCAGCCCCAAAACTATTTTTATTCTATCAGGATGACAAGAAACTTCAGAAAATGCACACAGTTGTAAAGGAGCAAAGGCAGACACCACTACCGCCCAGAACCAGCACCACCAAGAGGCCAAGTGGCCACGGCTGCCCCCACTCCCACTCCTCAGCCCTTTGCTCCCAGTCAGGTCCCCCAAAGCACCGGCTTCTCCCCATTGCACCACAAGTCCTGAGCCAGTTCTCAGCCTAACGCTGGGCATGGGCCTGCTTGGTCACAGCAGTAGCTCTGATGGGTTCTAAGCCACCCCTGGAATCCTCTGTTGGACCCCAACTCCTTCCTTGCTCTGTACTGGCTCCCCAAACTGTCCCCCTTCCCCATGGGGACCTTCACCCCCATGTCTGCCATCCCCAGCAGAAGTGTAAGCCTCCCCTCCCCTGGTGGCCCTCCCAGGAGGCCTACACCCAGACCCTGAGGTCTGAGGCTGAGAGCCTCTGGGCACTGTCCCTATCCATCCCTGACTGGAGGACCACAAGCTAGCTGGGCGCAGGCCAAGAGTGCCTCCATTCACACCTGCCCTGAAGCCTTCCTGCTCCCCGTAGCACCAGAGGCCCTCCTGCCTGGAGCCCACAGGTCACCTCCCTACCTTCACCCCAGGGCAGCCTGTGCGTGTAGGTGCACCCCGTCCTGCTGCCTGTCCCACACATGGCCACCAGAGGCTGTGCCCCTCACACCTGTTTCCTGAAGCCTCAGGGCTCGTTCCTGCTCAAGCCTGTGCCCTGGCCTATCTGAAAGCACCAGAGTCCTCCACACACCCCTGGCAGCCTGGAGCCACTCCCTCGGGCCTGAGAAGCCAGAGCCACATGCCCGCTGCCCCTCTGCCCTGTCAGCCACTGCGGCAGACCCGCACGGAGTGCCTTGCTGCCCCTCTGCGCTGGCATGGCCCTCCCAGGCACACCGCTACTCTCGGGCTGGCGACTCGCCCTCCAGTCTGGAGCCGTTCTGCGACTTTCCGTGGTCATCTCCCTGCCACCTTTCATTCTGAGGTCCCTGCAGTAGCTTCGAGTACTGCCTTTTTCCTTCCACGTTCCTGTTGTGCTGTCTGGTACGATGCTTCTGCCGCGCCGCCCAGTCTCTGCAGGCCCTCCTCAGGGTCTTCGGCTCTGCTCCTAAGCTCCATTTCTCTGTCTAGCTCTCTGCCTTTTACTGGGGTCTTTGCTTCAATGTGTCGTGGTGTTTTGTGGTCTCCCTGTACTTGAGAAACTGATGGGAGACCCTGGGGATACACTTGTACCCAGTGGGTTTTGCCACCGGGGCACGAGCAGGGCCCTGGCTGCCTACTGCAGCATTCTCCATGAGGCCCGCAGAGGCCAGGGCCTTCCTGCCCAGCAGCCTCTCACAGCCCCGCCCAGTCCTCGCTGTCGTCGAGATGGCAGCCAGCACTGGTCCCCGCTCTGGCTCTTTGTCCATGGCACTCTTCTTTTCTTTGGCCATCTAAATTCTGATGTGGCCCATCATCTCCCTGGTGCCATTCGCTACCATGACACCCGAGACCTAAGGAAGATTTCCTTTCCTCTTGTCTCCCAGGCAGGCCCTGCACCTTCCCCTCCCACCACACACCTCCTGCCTGTCCCCCCAGCCCTCCTTTTATGTTGTCCCTCTCAGTGTGTGGGGACCCCAGATGTGCTCAGGCCTTACCCCAGTCTCCCCACAGCACCCGCTTTCTTCCCACTACCCTCCCCACCAGCACTTTAGCATGCCAGGTCTCTTCCACCTTATAGATGTCCTCTTTTGAACTCCTTAGTCCTTTTGTAGCCAGAATGTGTTTTTAAATCAATGCCTAAACACTGTCAAATGACCCTCCCAACTGCTCACTGATCCTGTTACGGATCTTTTCTTCCTGCGAGCCTCTGAAACTGCTCTCCCTGACAATTACCAGCAATCCCAGGGAGCCCCTCTTGGGCCTATTTCTGGACTCCTGTGTGGTCTTGATGTCTCAGCCCTACTTGAAGCACCCGCTTTCCCGCCCTTGGCCTTGGGGAGGCTGCTCTCCATTTCCTCAAGCCTGTCTGCATCCCACACCCCCATGTTTCATGCTCTGCTCAGGATGGCAATCCTGGGGAGGGGAGAGGGTTCCTTTTCTCAGACCTCTGTATTTTTTTGGTGGGGAGTACTGGAGATTGAACTCAGTGGTACTTGACCAGTGAGCCACACCCCAGCCCTATTTTGTATTTTATTTAGAGACAGGGTCTCACTGAGTTGCTTAGTGCCTCACTTTTGCTGAGGCTGGCTTTGAACTCATGATCCTCCTGCCTTAGCCTCCTGAGCTGCTGGGATTGCAGGTGTGCACCACTGTGCCCAGCTCAGACCTCTGTATTTTGACCCCCTCAACACTGGCTTCACCCCAGGAGCTTCCTGGAGGTCCAGACCTACTTGCACCTCCCCAGATGTCTGTAGGCACCTGGCCCCACCATGTTCTCTTTCTGCAGATGGAACTACCATCTATCCTGGTTCCCGAGCCCAGATCCCTGCTGCTAGTACACTTTCTTTCTCATTTTCTAGTTCCCTTCCATTGTGGGTCCTGTCGACTTTACCTTCTAGAATTCTCTGGAATGTGTCCACTTTGCTTTGCTTTCTGCCACCAACCCACCTCAGACCATCAGCTTCTCTTGCCTGTTCTGTGATCTCCTGTTATTATTCTTGGCCCCCTACAAACAGATGGTGTTTTTGGCAGAGTGTGTGTGTGAGTGTAACTGTGTCAGTCTCACAGTCTCCAAGGGTCTTTGTCTCAAGCCCATTTCGAGTCATCTATAGTGGCTGCCACCTCTTGGAAACAATCAGGCTTTCTGCCTCTCCTCCCCTTCTCTTTTTCCCAGTGCTGTCCTGGCTTAGCCATGCTCAACTGTCTTCTGTTCCTCACACGGGCTAGCTAGTCCTCCTCTCCACAGGCTGTTTCCTACTCTCTGTCCAGTCCATTCATCGCAGGACTCAACTTATAACCTATTCCTTCCAGAGAGCTCTGCCCCAGGTTTTAGGCTCCCATAGCATCTGACACTTTCCCCAGCAGCAGGCATTTCCAGGCACTGTAGTAGTCCATTAAACCTATTGTTTCTGCAAGTGTGAGGGTAGAAATGTGACTACTGGGTTCACAGCTGGATTTCCAGCACGTGTTGGTGCCAGGGATATAATGTGCACGCTGAAGGTGATCAAAGAATTAAATGTTCCCTGAAGGCTGCACAGCCTCGAGACCCACAAAAGATCCAGCCCAGATTCCTATGTAGCTCTGAAAACAAACAGCTAAAATGGAGAATAAGGTTACTTGGTGGCTACGAAGAGTTCGTTAGAGAGGACAAGCCAAGTCCCAGCAGCTCCACTCAAAGACATTCTCTCAAGTCCCCCTCTGACGCACATCTGCTACCGAAGGGCAACGATTATTGTGCTACTTGGACTCTCTCCAGGCAACGAAAACGCGGCGTGAGGGTGCAGGGAGCTAAATCAGGTCGGTCTTACCTTCATGTTGTCAGGAGGGTCTCCTTGCCCGTAGTCGCACAAACAAATACCACCAGGGGCTCCCTGATCAGATTGGCCTCAACGAAAAGACACAGATGTAAGCCCTCCGGCTGTCGCCGTGAGGCACGCTCCCGACTCGCCCCCCTCCTTCACTCAGGGCGGCAGGGGAGGCGGGCCGGCGGCCTCCTCTCTCTCAGCCCGGGTGCCAAGCCACCCCTTCGCCCAAACCCGCCGGGCAGGCCGGGGCCGGGCACGCCGCCTCGGAGCGGAGGGGGTCCCGCCTCGGCCGCCGGTTCTCACCACGGCGTACGAGTCCAGCGCCTGCACGCGGCAGCCCAGCCTCCGGCGCCGCGCCTCGCGGCCCAGCCTCTCCGCCACATCCTGTGCCGTGCCCGTCTGGCTGCCGAAGAGCACCAGGAACTGCGGGGTAGGCATCGCAGAGGGCCGGGAGCCCCGCAGCAGAACCGGCCCGGAAGCCGCAGGCCGACTTCCTGCTTCCGTCGTCGCCCGGAAGTGACGCCAACGGACCGCGCCGGCGGGGCATGGCGTCCGGGCCCGGCAGGCGTCCGCAGGCGGCCAGTGCTGGGTCCCGGACCGGGTCCGCGGGATCGGCGGCGCTCCGGGGCCGGGGGCCGGGGCGGGCGGGGTCGCTCGCTGCCTGTCGGTCGCAGCGGCGGCGGGCGGTGGCCGGGCCCGCGGGCCGAGGAGGCGCGGCGCCGCGAGGGGCGCGGGCGGCCGGGCTCCGGCCCGCGCCCCGCTGGCGCCATGCTCTTCTCACTGCGGGAGCTGGTTCAATGGCTGGGCTTCGCCACCTTCGAGATCTTCGTGCACCTGCTGGCCCTGTTGGTGTTCTCCGTGCTTCTGGCACTGCGAGTGGACGGCCTGGCTCCGGGCCTCTCCTGGTGGAACGTGTTCGTGCCCTTCTTCGCGGCTGACGGCCTCAGCACCTACTTTACCACTATCGTGTCCGTGCGCCTCTTCCAAGACGGGGAGAAGCGGCTGGCAGTGCTGCGCCTCTTCTGGGTTCTCACTGTCCTTAGCCTCAAGTTCGTCTTTGAGATGCTGCTGTGCCAGAAGCTGGTGGAGCAGACAAGAGAACTCTGGTTCGGCCTGATCGCGTCTCCGGTCTTCATTCTCCTGCAGTTGCTCATGATCCGCGCCTGTCGCGTCAACTAGTCTCTCAGGGATTGGAGAAGGAGAGCTGCACAACTGAACTGCTGGACCTCCTGCTGAAGCCCTACTTGCATCACGCTGGAGAAGAGATACTGGTTTGAAGGCAACGTCCGCTTGTTCCCGGCTGAGTGTTCGGTTTTCTCTATGCCAGTGATGTCTAACATTGTTTCTTCAGCAGGGTTAAAAAAGAGCAGCCTTCAATTCTTGAAATGTGTTTCCTGCTATTTATGCTTCGAGTAGCTAATCCTGAATTGAGATCCTAAGAAGGGAAGACAGTCCTGAACTACTCTAACAGTAGGAAACTGCACATAATTAAAATGTCCTGATGGACTCTGAGTATTAAGCGTGCATTCTAGGGATGTACTTATTTATGAAGGCGGCAAAACTGGATTAGGATTTTGTCCCGCCAGCAGCACTGACCGAAGAGCTTCAAAGCTCCCCCTGTTCCATGAGGGAGAATGACCCTATCTTCATTCCAGCTCAGGCAGAGACAAAAGAATGCTGAATAAAAGCATGATTAATACCCAATCTGGATATCTGCCACCTACGAAAAGAACTCTACTAAAGTCATAGCTTGGCTTCCTGTTCCAGCAGAGTGCAATTTCAGGACTTTCCCACCACCTTGTGGCCAGCACCATTAGTGCATCTGAGACAGATTTAGACCTGTCTAAGGGACCAAAGATAGAAACAGGTACTCTGATGCTCATGGCACAGAGCCCTACATATGAGGGGTTGTGAGCAGCCCAGTTTTGTTGGCCTTGAGGTCTTTGGTTTGATGCCAGTTAGGTGCCAAATGAGAACATTTGCTGAGATGAAAATAAAATAAGAGAATGTTTTCCTAAAATGTATATTGTCACCATGACTCTCTTAAATAAGACGAATGCTAAGATGCTCCCTGCTACGTGGAATAACTGGTTACAGAGTTGAGGTTGTAGGTAAACCAGAAAGTGTGGTGGTGGAGGACTACTGGGAGAATAGGAAGTGGGCAACTCTGCCCTGCAGGATAAGGACAATAGTCCAGGCCAGAGTTGAGGACTTGCTAAATAGTTTATGTGACACAGAGCCCTTGACTTCTCGCCAGTGTGTGGCTACTATTGGGTCTCACTGGGGACCTGTAGAGCAGGGATGTAATCCAGTGGCCTGAGACTATTTTTTTTTCTTCTTTTTTTTTTCTTTTTGGTACTGGGGATTGAACCTGGGGGCACTTAAACAGTGAGCTATGTCCCCAGCCCTTTAGTTTTTTAAATTTTGAAACAAGGCCTTGCTCAATCCCTGGTACCAAAACAAACTCCAAAATAGCAAAGATGAATGTGTGCCAGGTGTAGTGACAAACACCTGTAATCTCAGTGGTTAGGGAGGCTGAGACAGGAAGACTGCGAAGTCAGCCTCGGCAAAAGTGAGGCACTAAGCAACTCAGTGAGACCCTGTCTGTAATAAAATACAAAATAGGGCTGGGGATGTGTCTCAGTGGTCCAGTGCCCGAGTGCCTCTGAGATCAATCCCAGTACAAAAAAAAAAAAAAGAATGTGTGACAGAGAACAAGTGTATGTGACCTGGGTCTCAATCTCATCATTTTAGCCTTTTGGGCCAGGTCATTTTTATTGAGGGTGTAGGAAGGACTTTCCTGACTGTTTAGGAGGTTAGCATCATCCCTGGCCTCTACTAAACTGGATGCCAGCAGCACTCTTCACTTGTTTTTTTTTTTTTTTTTTTTTTTTTATTTATTTATTTACTTTAGTTGTACACAATGCAATGCATTTATGTTTACGTGGTGCTGAGAATCGAACCCAGGCCGCGCACGTGCGAGGCCAGCGCTCTGCCGCTGAGCCACAACTCCAGCCCCACACTCTTCACTTGTGACAATGAAAAGCTTAGCCTGACATTGGCAAGTCCTCTGGGGGACAGAATTGTCCCTGTTGAGACCCACTGGGCTAAAACACTGGCCCTTTACAGAACAGGCCTGCTGACTGTTGCTCCAGCACAGTAGCTTGGCCAACTGTGAGCTTCATGCCCCTTTCTTTACCTGCTCATGTTAGCCTGTGGGATAGCTGAGTTGGAGACAATGTGTGTAGTTTGTCACACAGCTACAAAGATGCCTCCTACCCACAACTGGCATAGATTTTGTTAAAGACATACAAGCTGAACATTGGGGTGGTTTTCCTTGTAGGTTATTATTTTTAGAATCGTTTTGTGTGCTCCTGTCTTATTTTTTTGGCAATTTGGAATTGGCATTCTGTTGCTGCAGAAGTGACAAGCATGAGGCTTTGTAAAGGTGATTTGAAAAAAAGCTTCTGGAAGACTGAAATCCAGTTTTTCTCCAGCTTAATGGAGCAGTTGGAGGGTGAGGCAGAGTTATGGTGGTGGCTGCTGCCGACTGCCAAAGCCTACTCCCTGTCTTTGCAGAGACCCAGATGCTACTGGGGAGAGTCCCTGAAAGGTAAGTGCAGTGAAAGACAGTGCTGTCTGTACCGAGACCACTGCTAACTGCAGGATAGGTGAAGGTCAGACTGCCACTTCTCTGTGCTTTTCCAATTTCCCCTTCTTCCTGTTGGCTGCAAGCAATCTCCCTACTGTCCCTGGGCTGGAAAGAATATAGTGGGCATTGTGCAGTCTTTCCCAGAGAAGAAACGTTGGTGTCACCAAGATATAAGCTCCAAGATGTGCCCTCCACCCAGGCTGCGGGGAGGGAAGTTAAACAGATAAAAGCTGTGACAACAGGGGCTGCTCACGACCTAGTGGCCTGGAGCTGCTGGCTTTTGTGATTTTCTGCATCTGAGAGCTGTCCAAGTGTGCAGGGCCCTGCGGGCCTGCTTGTGTGTGGGAGCAAGTAGGCTTCCTTGGTGTCTCCTCAAAGATAGGTCCTACCGTAGTAGGTACTGGGAAGGACCATCTATAACAAGAGGATCACACATTTTTCTGAGCGATGTAGTCTGAGAGCCTGCAAAACCTAGGGTTGCAGAGAAACCCATTCCTTAGAGTTGGGCAAGGCCACAAGCCCTGCCCAACTCTAAGGAATGGGTTTGGACCGCAGGTGGGAGGGCCCGGAAGCTGTGCACTCAATAGCACACCCCACCTAGGTCATGGGGACGGTGTAGCCTGCACTCTTGTCCTCTGGAGTGCTGACAGCTCCCTCGCTGCGCCGGCAGTGGAGGGAACATGCAGGCAGTGTGTTGGTGCAGTGAGAAAGTCCAGGCTCAGTCAAGGTCATCCGCGGCGCTGGCCTGGGATCCGCCCGGGGGCGCTCCAGGCCCCAGCCCTCTGGCCGGCCCTGGGCGCCTGGGGCCCAGAGCGCAGAGGCGGAAGTGGGGTCCGTCAGGATGAAGTTCCAGGACCGGGGGCGTGTCCGGGGCCCTTCCCCAACAGGGGCTTGTCGGCGCCAGGCATAGTCCAATGAGGCTTCAGGAGGGCGGTCCAGGTGAGCGTCCTTCGTTAGACAGAGCTGCCGGCCTCCTCCCCTTCCATAGGTGGAGCGGCTGGGCGCGGGGCGGGTCCGAGCGCGCTCGTCCAATGGACAGTGGCCGGGCATGGGCGGGGCGCGGCGCGAAGGCCGGCGCGCCCCAGCGCCGGGCGCCTCCGGCCGGGTCCGTCCGCCCAGTCCCGTCCGCGGCCGCGTACTTAGCATGGCCGGCCTTGGGCGGCCGGGCCCGGGGCCGCGCGCCGCGATGCCCGCCTGGAAGCGGGAGATCCTGGAGCGGAAGCGGGCCAAGTTGGCTGCCCTGGGCGGGGACCCGGGGCCCGGCGCTGCGCCCGCGGGGCCGGACGAGCGCTTGGTGCTGGCGGAGAGCCTGGGCCCGCTGCGCGAGAACCCGTTCATGCGGCTCGAGTCCGAGCGGCGGCGCGGGGCGCGGCCGGCGCAGCAGCTGCTGGAGCTGTACCGCCGAGTGCCGGGAGTGCGCACCATCCGCGCCGACAACATCCTCATCATCGAGTCGGCGCCTGGCTTCCCTCCCGCCGCGCCGGCCGCCGGCATCCGCGCCGCCGAGGTGCTGGTGTTCGAGGCGCCGCCGCCCGGCCGAGTCAGCCGCCTGCTCGAGAAGTTC
Organism: Tamias sibiricus; assembly: GCA_025594165.1. Taxonomy (NCBI): domain Eukaryota; kingdom Metazoa; phylum Chordata; class Mammalia; order Rodentia; family Sciuridae; genus Tamias; species Tamias sibiricus. The sequence goes on along the minus strand of CM046657.1, from coordinate 222,078,268 downwards.
GACCCACCAGCCGCGCCCCGCCGCCGCGGGAGCCCCGAGCGCGCCCGCCCCGCCCCGCCGCCACCACCGCTCTCCGGGACGCCCGTGACCCCCGCCCGCCCTGCGCCCCCTGCACCGCCGGCGCCCGCCGCTCCGCACGCGGGCCAGCGAAACGCCTGTGGCGAGCCGGGGCGCCCTCGGTGGCGGGGCTGGACCCGTGACCCGGCGCAGCGACTTCCTGAGGAAGACCGGCAGCAACTCCTTCACCGTCCACCCCCGGGGCCTGTCCCATGGCGCGGGCACTCGCCCACTCTCGAACGTGCCCGCGGACTCGGAGACCCTGGCCGGCCCTGCCAACGGGCTCGCGAGCTCTCCAACTGCGCCGGGCGAGTGGAAGCCAAAGGTGGAGTCGGGGGAGCCCTCCCTCCACCCGCCCCCTAGCCCTGGGACCCCGAGTGCCACTACAGCCGCGCCCCCTGCTTTCTGCGCGCCCAGCCCTGCCAGTGCCACTTCCACTCCCAGCCAGCGTCTGAGAGTCTCTGCTGCCGCCAGCGCCAACGACTCCTTCGAGATAAGGCCAGCCCCCAAGCCAGACATGGAGACCATCCCTCTGGGGGACCTCCAGGCACGAGCCCTGGCTAGCCTCCGTGTGAACTCCCGCAACTCCTTCGTGTTCGTCCCCAAGCGCAAGGCCTCCAGGGCCCCTCTTCCCCAGGGGAAGCAGTTGGTGGAGCTGCCAAAGCGAGAGGTGGGCTGGGCCTCTCAGAGTGAGGAGCTCGGAGCCCAGCTGGTGTCTGCAGGGGATGGTGCGCCTGCCCTCCCAAGGAGCCCCTCTAGGGAGGAGGGGGGCTGTCCCAGGCCTGCTGCCACCCTCACAGACAGGTCCATTAGGTGGCAGAGGCCCCCCTCACCGCCACCATGCCTACCAGTCACTGCTGAAGCAGAGCCTGCTGAGAGCTTGGGGACTCCCAGCTGCGCCAAGGATGGTGGGCAGCATTCAAGGCCAGGACTGCCCATCACCTTCATTGATGAGGTGGACTCAGAGGAGGAGGTTCCCCAAGAAGCCAAATCGCCCTGCTCAGAAGCCGAGGTGCCTCTCCAGTACCACCTGCACCGTGCCAGGCTTGAGCACTCCTCAGAGCTCCACCACCAAGGCAGCAACACGTTCACAGTGGTGCCCAAGAGAAAGACCCGGGCCCCGCAGGTGCCACAATTGGATCAAACTAATGGGGAGCCCCAGCCACGGAAGGCCGAGGAAGAGGAGGCTGGTAGTCTCTCAGGAACGTTTGCTGCCCCGGGTACCACACTGAAGAAGCGCTACCCTACTGTGCACGAGATTGAGGTGATTGGTGGCTACCTAGCCTTGCAGAAGTCCTGCCTCACCAAGGCTGGTTCCTCAAGAAAGAAGGTCAGTGGTGGGGGCAGGGTTGCCTTCTAGGAGCAGAGAGTGAAGGTAGAGCTGTAGGTAGAGTGTGAGCCCAGTTCCCAGGACACCAACCTGGTGGGGAAGGCTTCTGTGTGGACTAGAGGGCTGGGGCTGCGGCGAGGCCCAGGGCCCCTATGGAGTTCTAAGGCCCAGCTGACCTGCTTGCTATATACTCTGCAAAGCTGAATGGGTGGGCAGCGAGCTAGTGCAGAGCCTCCTGACGGTTCTTATGGCTCCATCTGGAATTGGCCAGGCAGGCCTGTGCCACTGTGGGTCCAGCTGAGCCTTGTTGGCTCTGACCTGGTCTAGCTTTGAAGGGTAGCCTGCTATGGTCCTGTGGATCGCATCCTGCACAGCTGGTCGGGACCAGGACATAAGGGGGACTGAACAGAAGGCAATGATGTCAGTACAGTCAGTTCCTACCTTGAAGTTGGCATGGGAGCAGAGCCCATGAGCTAGTGGAAGGGGCTCTCAGCCCCCCAAGGCACATGGCCCAAAGCTTGGCAGGCCCTGGCCGTGTGCATGAGTGGCTTGCACCCTGATGCTGTGTGCTAGGCCTGGTCAGGAGAGCCAGGTGAGCCTCACTTCTGGCCACCTCTAGCCAGTGGCCTGGAGCCCTCTGGGCACAAGGAAAGTGTTCCTCAGATTCTTCCTGGTCATTCCTGGGCTGGTGTTTGTCCCCTAGGGCAAATTCCAAGTCCTGCTGCCTGAGTCTGTCAGCTATAGGAGTCCAGTGTGTTCTGCTGTTGCTGGGACCAGTCCCCCTGGTGTCTGGGCCCAGCCCACCTCTCCCACCTGCTTCCTTAGGACGGCTGTCATCTCCCCACTTTTTTGTCTTCCTCCCTCTTTTTGCTTCCTTCCCCCCCTTTCCTGGGACAGCATGCCATCTCCCCTCTTTCTGTCTTCCTGCCCCTGGGGTTGGCCTTGGCATCTTCCTCCTGAAGACTCCGTCTGCTGGGTCAGAACTCCACGATGACCTCCCTGAGGCTCCAGGCTGGGGGCCGGGCTGTGACACTGGGGTGCCCTACGGGCTCTCCCCCACTCTTGCCCTGCTCTGTTCTGAGCCCCCGAGGGAAGGCTGAGCTCCAGCCTGAGTGGTCACCGCTCCAGCCTCCGTCCCCATCTGTCCCTCCTTCCCTGCTTCCTGACTGGACCTTGCCCCTGTCAGGTGGTCCCTCCCCGTGCTTGCCCCAGAAGCAGAAGGATGACAGTGTGCCCATGGAGGTGAAGGGACAGGCTCAGGAGGGTCACGGGGCCATGGAGCTCTGGGGGCAGGAGCTGCGTCCAGGTTCCTGCTTCCAGAGCCCTGCCTCTAGCCAGTGTTACCTGGCCATCATGGGCTGCCAGAGCATGGCCATCCTGCCTTCAGCCAGCAACAGAACCACGGGCCACTTGTCACGAGCTTGAGTGAGGGCAGGGCGGAAGGGACGGTGGGAGGCAGGGCTGAGACCAGGAGCAGTCTCCATGCCAGCCCAGGGCGCTGAGGGTCCAGATGGATGGCACCAGGCGTGGTTGAGCAGGCTGGCCAGGGCCTGCCTGAGCTCTCCCACCTGCTGGTGGACATCCTGCCTGTGCCCACACCAGCTGCCCTACCCAGCAAGAGCCGGGAGGCCTGTTGGGAAAGGACAGGATATGCCCAGCCTCTCAGACACTCTGCCCTTTCCTTGGCATCCCTCCTGCCTGTGGTCCCTGGGCCAGAGCCCCCCATGGGTGGGGGCCCAGGTTCCAGGCTACTTTGGCAGGCCCCCAACTGCTCCAGCAGCCCCAGCTTTGGTCAGGCACTTTCCTGCTCTCCCCTGGGGAGGTGGGTGGGCTGGGGCACAGCCCAGAGGACTTTGGGCAGAATGTTTGCTTTGGTGCTCTCTGCTGGGTGGCTCTTGGGCCATAGTGGGAAGTGCTGGTGACTTTCCCAGGGTGTAGGTGAGGGGCAGCTCTTCAGGAACTGCCTGGCAGCAAGGTTAGCGGGGGAGCCTGCCCCTGGCCTGGCAGCCTGGGCTCTCATGCCCTCACCCAACTTCAGAGGCCCCAGACCTGCTCTGCGTGGTGGGGGTGCCTCCTCGCTGGCCTGTGCCCCCTACAGCCTGCCTGGTGGGAGACATTTCCACTGAGGGTGTTTGTTGGCGGAGTGGACAGGTGCCTTGTCCCTCCCTCCTTCCCTCCGTGGCCCACCTCAGAGCAGACGGCTGCCGCGGGGTGCTGCAGCCACCTGCCCACTCGGCAGTTTTCCTGGAGGGTGGGAGTATCTCTCCACCCCTCCTCACGCTGCCTCCCAAGGGAATGGACACTTGGGCCTGTCCTCTGTGGAGTGCCACCTGGCCTGGCTCCTACCTGTCTGGCTGCGGCTTCCCCTCCCCACCTCCTGGTCCTCTGTCCAACCGAAGCGTGTCAGTGTCCCCAGAACTCAGTCCTTGACACCTAGGCCCCCCACCTCCCCTTCAGTGCTCCGCTGAGGCTCTCCGCCTCTTTCCCGTCTGTAGACGCCAGGGCGCGGCCCGTGCACTCTCCGAGTCACCCCTCCCTGCCGGCCTGGAACCCCGAGCCTGGTGGGCACCCCCCCACAGGGCCCTGGCTGAGTCTCCTCTTACCGCCCTCCTTTTCTTCCAGCTCCTCCTCCCCTTCCCATGGGCACCCCTAGGTGGTCTTTCTGGGGCCAGGAGCCCCAGGACCCTGCTCCAGATGGCTTCCCCACTGGAGAGGAGCTGCCTTGTGCTGGAGCCAGATGTGCCTCGGAACGAGCAGCTGTGGACATCCCAGCTGGGCAGTCCTGGTCCTGTGTCCTGTCACCCATGGGAACTTTGGCTGGAGGCTGTGGCAGGAGAGCAGGGGCAAGCTGAGTGCACAGTGCCACCAGGCAGGTTAGGCCCAGCTCGCTGGCCCTCGCTCCAGTGTGGACGCCCTTCAGTGATTCAAGCGGGTGTGCAGGGCAGGGCGGGTGGCGGGAGAGCAAGAGGGCGCTGTGGACGCCCAGGCTCCTCTGCCACCTGCTTGCTGCGCTGGGTGTGATGGGCAAAGTCCCCTGGAGGCCAGGACCAGGTGTGCAGTGCCAGCCCTGGCCACACCCCACCCATCCTGGCAGCCCAGGGTCTGGAGGCTGTGCCCCACTCCACAACAGCATGAGTCATGGGATGTCCTGTGACCCACTGACCTGTGTCCCCTGGGGGAGGGAGGCTGCGAGGCCTGTACAGCACTGGCCCAGTAGAGAAGACAGGGAGCAGGACGTGCCTGGGACCCTGGGTCCCAGCTGGGACTGACGGGCCTGTGAGCAGCACCCCCCCTAGCCCAGCCAGGCTGTGCCAGGCTCGGTCCCCACGTGCACCCAGCCCCAGGCCTCTCTGGTAGGAGCCAGTCATGCGGACTAATGAGGGCTCACTAATCCTGCCGGGCCCTGGCAGCTGGTCCTTCCTGTGTCCTCGGTGGAGGGGGTGGGTCAGGTCAGCAGAGAGCTCTGTGTATCCAGGGCCACTGGGAGCCCAGTTCACCATGGGGCCTGGGGAAGGAGGAGGCCAGTTCCATTCTGCCTTGGGCCCTCCTGGAGTATCTGTCCTCGAAGGCTGGTCTATGAGGGCCAGGTGACACTGTCCCCAAGCTGACTGGCAATGGGTAGATGTCTGTGGGGTCTGGTGGCTACCCCACTGTCATGGCCTTGTCCTTGCCCCATCTCCCGTGGGACCACAGCTGGAGGACTGGGTGGGCCTGCTAGAGGGCAGGCGGGCGAGGGACTGCATGCCTCCCCGACAGCAGACGTCTTTCCTCTGTCCTGCTGCCCCGGGTGGTCTGCCCCTGCTCACCTCCCTGCCACTCATCTCCAGACAGCTAGGCCGGGGCTGGGTGGGAGTGGGATTTGGTGACGCATTGCTCTGCAGGGCTCTGTGGGAGCAGGTAGAGGTGGGGGCACTGGGGAGCCTAGGCAGTCACCCGTCCTCAGCCCTGGAGGGCCAGGGGGACCATGGCTGAGTGCAGCTGCCAGGGCTGAGGAGCAGGGGCAGAGGTGTGTGCCTTCATCTCTGGCCTCCTCACAGGAAGTGCCCCCACCCCTGGTGGGCCCTGCGTGCAGGCCTCAGGGCCCGTACCTGGTCCCTCTGCCATCCCGTACCTCAGCTGCTTTGGGGCAGGAGGCCAGGCCACCTCCCCTCCTGCGGTGCCTGGGCTGCCCTGCTTCTCTGCCTGGGGCTGTTCCTGCCTCCAGCTCCTTCCAGGGAGGTGGGGAACTTGAGCTGGCTGCTGGTGTCCTGTGCCCAGGAGTTTAGTGTTTCGGGCCCCAGCAGGACTGCGCCCATCTGCTCGGGCTGGTAGCTGCTCATATGCATTACGGTCCGGTTAGGCCCAGGCCAAGCTCAGCTGAGCAGGTCGGGGGAGGCCGAGTTGCCCCCAGCACAGCCTGACCCGGTTGAACAAGGGGAGGATCCTGACCAAGGGTGCCCACGGCCCTCTACCCTCAGAACCAGAAGCCTACTTTGGGCCCTGAGACTTCCGCAAGTGGGGGAATTTGCTCAGGTGTGAGATTCCAGAGACTGTGGGGTGGGCAGTAGGGTGGGAGTTGGAGGTCACGGGCACCCCAGGCTTTACGGACCCACCGTTGGCCTGTAAAAATGGGTGAGGGAGGGCTGTGAGGCCCTTACAGGTGCTGGCCTTTCATGCAGGCCCTTGGTAGTGTGGTGGTCAGTGCTCAGCAGTGCTATACAGCATTGTCCAGGTGCCCAGCGGCCAGGCTATGAACTCGGCTTTAGGAGCTGCTGGGGACAAGGGTGCGGGGCTGCGTGAGGCCTTCAGCTCCAGGTGAAGGGTCCTTTCCACCTGCTGAAAGCCTCCGAAGGGCTGACGGCCTCGGCACCCGGGGGATGGAGGCCTTGCTAGGCGTGCCTCTCACCCCCAGATGAAGATCTCCTTCAATGACAAGAGTCTGCAGACCACATTTGAGTACCCCTCGGAGAGCTCCCTAGTGCAGGAGGAAGAGGTGGAGGCTGAAGAGGAGGAGGAGGAGGAAGGAGAGGAGGGGGAAGAGGAGGAAGACGAGAGACTTGGTTCAGAGGAGAAGCCCTTTGCCCTCTTCCTGCCCCGTGCCACGTTTGTGAGCAGTGTGGGGCCTGAGAGCCCCCGGCTGCCAGATGGCAGCTCAGGTGAGTGTCCTGGGATGGGCAGCTGGGAAGGGGTGGCACCTGGGCCACAGGTTCACATGTCCGTGTGTCCATGCATGTGCTCCTCGGCCCACAGGCCTGTCCAGCTATACTCCAAAGCACTCCGTGGGCTTCAGCAAGTGGCAGGAGCAGACACTGGTGCAGGCTCCAAGGGAGGCAGAGCCCCCGCCCAAGGAGGTCATGGTGAGTTGGCACAGCAGGGGTACATACCCACAATGCCCACGGCTATCTTGTGGGGGACAGAGGGCGGGCTGATGCCTAGGCAAATCCCAGTGGCTCCTTTTTGTCCTTTCTCTTCAGCTCACACCCGCCAGTCAGAACGACCTCTCCGACTTCCGCAGTGAACCTGCCCTTTATTTCTGACCCCTTCGCTGCCAGGATGGCCAAGGCTGAGCCCCAGGTGTGGTGGCCCTGGGAGCCAGACAGTGCCCAGGAGCCCTGCCCTTATTTTGCATCTGCTGCCTCTTGGCCCTGCTCCACCACCCCTTCCTTCCTATGGCCGCATAGCCATGCTGGCCCCAGAAGCAGCCAGGGCTCCTCCCACTGTTGGGGCCCACTCTGGGTTTATCTTGGATTTGGACTTTAAGGAAGAGCGGAAGAGGGGGACTTTTTGTGGGGAGGGCTGGGGTACTGCTGGACAGTGTCTATGATCCTGTAAGGCCCTGGGCAGATTCCATCCCAGGCTGTCCTCTGTCCTGCCTCCAAGGCCACCTCCCAGCCCCATTGGCAGCTAGTGGGCATGTCGGGGTCAGAGGCTGTCCCACCTGCTGTCCTTTGCAGGATTCATAGCCCCTTGTCCTCAGCTCACATTCCTACCATGGTGGACCTCAGCCCACCCTCTGACAGGGGGCAAGTGCTTTCTTGCCTCTGTTGTTGGATTCAATAAACAAACAGCACTGGACAAGGCAGCCTCTGCTTCCCCTGCTTGTTCCCCAGCCTGAGAACAGGGTGAAGGGCCAGCTTGGGCCAACGAGGGTGGGAGGTGGTTCCAGTGGCTCTCGTCCATCACAGCCCATTATCCTGCATCCCACTCTGCCAGCCTTCCAGAGCCCACCGTGGGAAGCAGCAGTCAGGTCTGGGGTCTGGAACTCACCCTGGACTTCATCCTAGGATGAAATCTAGAACCAGGGGCCTAAACTCCAAGTGGGAAGGTCTGAAGTGGCTTTGTCAGGGGCCAAGAGCCTGGGAGGGTGCAGGAGTGGTGGGTGGAAGAAGCCTTGGGGATCTTGTCTCCTGTTTGCTTTGGAAGCTCCCTGACCCACAATAGCCTACAAGATGATCCTGGCAGCAGACAGCTTTGCAGATGCCAGGGAGAGACAGGGCTGCCTGTTGGGAGCAGCCCCAGCTGGGCTCTGACATGCTCTCAGCTGCAGTGCAGAGCTGGGGTTGTCTACAGCCCACAGGCAAAGCCTACTCAAGCATCAAATGCAAGTGTTTCATCCTAGATAGCTGAACCCAAGATCAGAGATGCTGTCCAACCAGGCTCTGGAGGGAGAAGAGTGGTTGGTTGCCCAGGAGGGGTGGCCCCAATTTCCTCTGGACCCTCTTGGCCAACACAAGCTTCCATACAAGCCCAGCTCCTGGGCAGCTGCAGGGACCCCACGGAGGCCAACAGAGCAGGCCCAGGGTACCTGGAAGGATGGACGACGACTGTGTGTGGCTAGGGAGGAACACAGGCCCTGCCAGTAGCAGTGGTGCACTGAGTCAAGCAGAACTTGGCGTTAAGAATGGGCATGGGTCATTTCCCCCTAGTCCCTACTGAGCAGGGCCTGGGCTTCCAGTGGCTGGTATGGGCACTTGGGAGTCACTAGTTTAGCTCAGGCTCTTTGCTTGGCAATAGGGTGTGGCAGAAACCCTTATAGGACAGTGGGCTGCATGCTAGAGCCAGGGACGGGATCAGCAGTTCTGATGGGAGAGCTGAGGCTGGGGCTGGCCTGGGCAAGGTGGGCCCTCAGCTCTGTCTGAGGAGCAGTCACAGGGAAAGCCACTACAGGCCTTCCCTCCCCAGAAGGAACTCACAGCTGGACAAGGTTGTGTTCTGGCTCTGCAGGTGGCTGGCAGCCCATGTGCTAGGCAGATAGTAGGCTGGTATAGTCTGTACAAAAACAATCTTTATTGACAATTTGGGTTCTGGATTGAGGGAGGCCCCTTTCCCACTTGTCTCGCCTGGGACCCTGCTAGCTGAGGAGGGACAAAGGAAGGGGCTCCCACAGTGCTGAAATTAGAACCAGGACCTTTCTGGCAGCCCAAGGGAACATGGGGGCCTCAAAAGAGAGACCCCTTGCAGAGCTGACCTGGAGCCCAACATCCCCACAGCCCGTATGAGTACAGAGGTAGACCCCTTCACACCCCTGTGGGCTGTGCCTAGGGTTTTTCTTGTCACCCTAGGCTGGAAGAGGTTGGCAGCAGCCCCTTTGGGCACCTGAAACAGTGAGAAGACAGCGGCTGCCATGAAGAGGACGCTTTAAGACAGATGTGCTGAGGGCTGGGTGGTCATGGAGCACAGCTGAGACAGGCCCCGGCCCACCCAGCCCTCAGCTGTCCTTGCCGCCGCTGCTCTTCTGGTCTGAGGCTGTGGCCTTGGTTAGGTTCCCGGCTTCCCTCTTCAGGACACTGAGCAGAGTCTGTGAGCTCTCCAGAATCTGGAGCCACATAAAAAAGGTCGCTGCTGCTTCTGGACAGAAGTCCCTCCACCCCAGCCCCCTTACAGGGGGTGTTGGAATCGGGGAAGGGCCCCCTTCCTTCCTAAGTCTGACCCACAACCCTTTTCCCACCTGCAAACACAGTGGGTCGGCTCTGGCCCGTGCCGCGTGCTCTGCTCTCCACGTGAAGCAGGACGCCCCACAGTCAGGGAGGGCGCAGGACGCCACGGGCCTCGCACCTCGCAGACAGCCCCACTGTGGTGCCTGTAGCGGCCCCGGTCTCGGCCTGCCCACGCTGCCCCAGTCGGAGGTGCCAGCAAGGCACAGCTCGGAGCCCCACCTTGAGGTAGGCGGCCTCTGTCTCCGCGATGGTCCGGTCGAACTCGTTGCGAGAGGCGATCTTGCGCGCCAGGTTCTCGTTGACGCGGGCCAGCTTCTCCGTCAGCTGCCTCACCTCGTTCTGCAGCCGCTGCTTCTCGTCCTCCTCCTGCTGGATCTGCCGGCACAGCTCCTCTCGCTTCTGACACAGCTCCTCGATGCCTGGGCCGGGGGGGCGGGGGACGGCGCCGTGGGCCCGGGGCGAAGGCAGCCTCCGCTCCCGGGGGTGGTCGGCGGGGGAGGCCGGCTCGCACCGCGCACGGCCCGGCCCGGCCTCGGGGGCGTAGGACCGCGCCGGGCGCGGCCCGGAAAGACCCGACGCTGGGCTCGCGCAGGCCGGTTCGCGCGGCCTCCCGGGGGCAGGCGAGGCCCAGACCCCCGCCCCGCGGCCCTCCGCCCCCCGCTCCCCGCCGCTCACACTTGACCAGCTCGTTGTTGTAGTTCTGCAGCGCCGCGCCCTGCTGGGTCATGGTCAGCAACGCGTCCCGCCGCTCCAACCGCCGCCGGCGTAGCGCCGCTCGCGCCTGCGCACTCCCTCCCGTAGCGCGCCGCCTGACGTCATCGCCGTGCGCCTCTCGCGTGCCTCACGTCGGAGCGCCGTGCCCAGCGTACGTCATCACCGCGAGCCGCGCAGGGCGGATCAGGGGACCGGTGGGCGCAGATGGAGATGGAGGCTACGGAGATGGCGGTGGCGGCGGCAGTGGGAGGCGGCGACGGCGGGCCTGGGCAGGAACTGTTGGTGGCCTGGAATACCGTGAGCACCGGGCTGGTGCCGCGGCTGCGCTGGGGCTGGTGAGGCCCGGGAAGGGAGCGGCGGCCCGCGCGAGGTTCCCGGACCCTGCCCGCTTTAGGCCTTCCACCCAGGGTCCACTCGGCTTCGTCCGCTGCGCGCTGTGGCGTCGCCTCTTTCCTCCCCTGTCCCGCTTCGTTTCGCTCCCATGGCAGCCCTTCCCTGGCGTCGGCCGCGGATGGGAGCAGCTGGGTTTCCGCAGCCTCCCCTCCGCTGCGCCAGAGAACCAGTGGGCGCCACTCCCCACGTCTGCGCCATATCCCCTTTTCTCAACGGTTTTCCGCGCTCCAGGCGTCCTCCCGGACCAGCGGTGCGGTCCCGCCAAAGGAGGAGGAGCTCCGTGCGGCGGTGGAGGTACTGAGGGGCCACGGTCTGCACTCGGTCCTGGAGGAGTGGTTCGTGGAGGTACTACAGAACGACCTGCAGGCCAACATCGCTCCCGAGTTCTGGAATGCCATCTCCCAGCGCGAGAACTCTGCCGATGAACCCCAGTGCCTTCTGCTGCTCCTTGACGCTTTCGGCCTGCTGGAGAGCCGCCTGGACCCCTACCTGCGTAGCCTAGAGCTCCTGGAGAAATGGACTCGTCTGGGCTTGCTGATGGGCACTGGTGCCCAGGGTCTGCGGGAAAAGGTCCACATCATGTTGCGGGGAGTTCTGTTCTTTTCCACCCCTAGGACCTTCCAGGAGATGGTCCAGCGCCTCTATGGGCGTTTCCTGAGAGTCTATATGCAGAGTAAGAGAAAAGGGGAAGGGGGCACAGACCCAGAACTGGAGGGGGAATTGGACAGCCGTTATGCACGACGAAGATACTACCGGCTCCTGCAGAGCCCTCTGTGTGCTGGATGTGGCAGTGACAAGCAGCAGTGTTGGTGCCGCCAGGCGTTGGAGCAGTTCCACCAGCTCAGCCAGGTCCTGTGAGTACTTCTGCCTGGTAGTTGTGCCCCTGTACCTCCTAATGACCCAGTTGCTCCCCTGGGTCCAGCTGTCCTTTGTAGAGAGCTGGTGAGGTAGATGGGGGTGGGGAGGTGTTGTCCTCTTCCATCTGATAGCCAGAAACAAAACAGAGGGATCTCTGTGTGGCAAGTTAAGACTCTATCCTGGACACAGGAGTTCTTCTTGTTATTCACTCCTATCCCAGGGTTTCAGCTTTGGCCTTGCTGAGACCCTACATGGCTTGTGTCTGCAGTAGTAGATTTCTTTTGATTCCAGACTTCCTGGTCTCCCCAGAATTCTTCTGTGCTTTTTGTAGACTCACCGAGAGAGGACTAGCATTCATTCCCACGGGAGTCCTCACTTTCTAATTGTAAATGGTGTATTGCTGGTTCTTCTTTCCCAAATGTGTTGGAGGTTAGGCCAGTGTGTCAGCAAACGGGTTTTTTTCCCAGTCCTTTAGAGAGGAAAAGGTTCTGCTGTTGTTAGAGCCACATTCTGTTGTAGTTCTCTAGTGACTGTTACATCCCCTGTAGCCATTTGTGGTGGTTTGTCATGTTGAACAACATGCAGTGATGCAGTTTGGGAAAGTCTGTCAGGTGAGCTGAGGGAGCAATTCTGTTGCTGGCCAGCGTAGAAGAGGCCCTGAAGGACTTCTGGTAGGCTCATCCCAGATGTGACTTGTACACAGTAAGCTTTTTTCTCCTCCCAAGTCCATTTGCTGCTGTAGACCTGGGTCTGCACTGGAGGTACAAGCAGCAGCAGCTGTACTCTTGCAGCCAGGGCAGTGGTGATCAGAGCCCTCCCTAGATGAGACTTGTGCCTTGGTAGCCGCACCTGCTGCCACTGATCAATGGGGAACACCAGTGCCCTAGTCTGAGCAGAGACCAGCTAGGCAAGAGGGCGGAGCCTTGCCAGTGCTCTGTCCTTCCAGCAGCTCTTCCTCAAAGCCATTAGAGTTGCCTTCGCCCCCGACACCAGGAGCGTGGGGAGAGATGCTGTGGGCACTGGGTGTTGGTTGTACTCTAGGCAGGGCTGACCTGGGCAAGGGGCAGGTGTGTGTTGTGGGTGCTCCACGGACAGGGTTCTCCTGCAGGCACAGGCTCAGTCTGCTGGAGCGGGTCAGTGCCGAGGCGGTGACCACTACCCTGCACCAGGTGACGCGGGAGAGGATGGAGGACCGCTGCCGGGGTGAATACGAGCGCTCCTTCCTGAGGGAGTTCCACAAGGTGAGGTCCCCTCTTGGGCTGCGCCCCCCCACACTAGGGGTGGGGTGTGTTTCGGGCAGACCTCATAATCTGACTGTAGCAGCAAGCTAGAGTGTGTTGGCCTAGGTGGACCGGGACCAGGACCAGGTGATGGCTGAAGCTTTCTTAGTCCTTTTGGTCTCTGATAACAGTGAGGACATATCCAGTGTGCTGAGGAGTGAACCCAGACATGCACTATTACTGAGTTACATCCCCAGCAGATTTTATCTTTCTTTTTGAAACAGGGTTTTGCTAAGTTGCCAAGGCTGCCCTCGAACTTGCAATCCTCCTATCTTAGCCTCCTGAGGAGCTGGGGTTACAGGTGTGCACACCATGCCTGACTCAGACTCTCCTCTTTGCTTCCCTGAGTGTGGTCTCCCTTGCAGTTCCCTTGTGGACCAGCCTGCAACGTGGAGCTGGTGGTCCCAATGCAGGACCTCAAGGTGCACACTGTTGGGTTGTGTTCGGTGACTCTGCTCTGGGCTCCCAGTGTTGTGGAGAAGCTGGGCCCAGCCCACGAGGCTGTCCACCTTGCTCCTGTTTCTCTTGTCTTCCCCCACTGCTTCCAGGTGTCTGTCTCCTGTGGGTGCAGATTAGCTGCAACGGGGTGGTCAGAATGGCTGCCCCACTGCAGTGATGTAGAGCAGGCGTGAGCCCTGCAGGGGGAGCTGCTGTGGGTAGGTGAGATGTGCTCCAGGTGGTAGAGTGCAGGAGGTAGACTGCCAGAGTGGTCTTGCCGTTGGTCTGTGCCCCACGGGTCCCCATGGCAGTGTGGCTTCCTGTGGCTTTATACACACACACGGATGATTCTACTGTTAGGTTGCATTTCTGCACAGGAGTGGGTTTTCAGTAGTCACATCTGTGGTCCCAAGAGTGGTTTTATTCACTAAGTCATTGGCTGGCATGCAGACCATATGTGTCACCCTTTCACACTAGGCTCGCTGTTGCCAGAGATGCGTGTGGGCGCTGACGTGCATGGGTGGTGTACTGGTGGGGGGATACCAGAAACACCCATTTGGGAGCCTGTTATCCTGCAGGTTTTCGTGTATTTCTGGTCCGCAGATACTTGGCTTTGGGGGTTCCCTGGTACCTAGCCAGAGGGTGGGCAGTTGCTGGCTCCGGCTGGAGCTTGCTCAGCACCCCGGTGCCTCCCACACCAATGCTCTCCCCACAGTGGATCGAGAGGGTGGTTGGCTGGCTGGGCAAGGTGTTCCTGCAGGACGGCCCCAGCAGACCTGCCTCTCCTGAGGCTGGCAGCACACTGCGCCGCTGGCGCTGCCACGTGCAGAGGTTCTTCTACCGCATCTACGCCAGCCTGCGCATTGAGGAGCTTTTCAGCATCATCCGAGGTTGGTCCTGCCCCGACTCCTGCCTCACCTATCTGGGCACTTTCCTCAGTGTCTCTGCTTTGTCCCCTCCAGAGCTGCACCTACAGCCCTTGTAGGGTGGTGTATCAAGCGAAGCAGAACCTCCCCCCTTAGCTTCTGGGTGTCTACCCCCTTGTTCCCTCAGTCTTCGTTCCTGCTTGGGACTGGTCCTGGGCGTCGCTTATCTTTTCTGTCCTGTGGGATTGTGTGGTGAAACGGTCAAGGTGGAAAAGTGTCAAGGGTGCTTGAGGTCCAGTTCCCAGCAGGCGGCGCTCATCCAGGGCCCTGCAAAACTGCATGTCCTCTCGCATGCTAGGCACACCTCCCCCAGCCTCTGTCCCTGTGTGCACGTGCTCACACACCCTCCTGTCCCTGAGGGATGTCCTTCTTTGCAGATTTTCCAGATTCCCGGCCAGCCATCGAGGACCTGAAGTACTGCCTGGAGAGGACTGACCAGAGGCAGCAGCTGCTCGTGTCCCTCAGGGCCGCTCTGGAGACCCGGCTCCTCCACCCAGGTGTCCACACGGCCACTGCAGCCTCAGCCCTCAGGCTCAGACGCAGCCCCAGCCCTGGATCTGTAGGCCTGGGGAAGGCTGGGGAGGAGCGGCCTTTGCAGTTCTCAGAGGAGCCGTGGCAAACCTCAGCTCCAGATCTCTGGAGGACGTCGTACGCCTGGCTCGACCTGGGGTGGACATGGTCTCAGGACAGAGTGCCTGGCAGAGGGAGGGCCTGCTGCTGAAGAGTTTTGGAGAGTCCTGACAGTGGGTGGAGGTGGGGATGGGACCCAGGGTAGCTCCCTGCTGTCACCCTAGCCCATGGGGAATGAGATCACAGCAGTGACCTGTTGGCACCAGGAAGGCTGTTATCTGGGGCACTGTGACACCTCTGCTTTATCCTTTTGGCCATAGGTGTCAACACGTGTGACATCATCACTCTTTACATCTCTGCCATCAAGGCACTGCGCGTGCTGGACCCCTCCATGGTCATCCTGGAAGTGGCTTGTGAACCTATCCGCCGCTACCTGAGGTGAGGGCTGTGGCTGCTGGGACCCGCTGTGCTCCGCTTTCTTGTCCTGCTGAACTTCTTGTAGTCCTGTCCAGTGAAAGCCACAGGGCCTCAGGAAAGCAGGGACTTGAGGGTTATCCTGACTGGCCAGGTCTACTGGCCCAGGCCAGTGGCTCCTTTCCCCTTGCAGTGTGGGGTACCTGTCCTCATCACTATGGTGTCACCGTGCACTCTGTGTGCAGTGGCCATAGGCCCTACCTCGGCTTCTCCACTTGGTGTTGGCCATGTTGCTGACCAGGTCCTGCAGAGTAGGGAAGAGACCTGGGCTCGTGTTTGAACAAGTGCCTTGGTACAGCTGTCCAGAAACCCTTCAGGCAGCAGAAGTCCTGGGCTCAGGGATCGGGGTCCCAGTGACCCCAAAGTCCTGAGCAGCAGGAGCTGGCAGGTGTCTGGTGCCTGCCCTAGACTTCAGTTTGTTGTTTCCTGACCACAACTGGACTAGTCTTTGGGCTTCTGATCATGTTGGTCCCCACTGGTCCCAGAATAGTGTTGGATCTGTTTTGGAGAGTCAGATTGGCCCGTCTTTAGCACCACAGTCTGTTGGCACTGGCTGTAGGGATTGGGTCCCGTGGTGTTGGCATGGCTATCCTGGGGTTAGGGTCAGGGTTGGTGTCAGGAGGGCCGTGCAGACAGTGGGCATAGCAGCACTCACTCTGGCAGGACCCGGGAGGACACAGTGCGACAGATTGTGGCAGGGCTGACCGGGGACTCTGACGGGACTGGAGACTTGGCCGTTGAGCTGTCCAAGACCGACCCCGCCAGCCTGGAGACTGGCCAGGACAGTGAGGATGACTCTGGCGAGCCTGAAGACTGGGTGCCTGACCCTGTGGACGCTGACCCAGGTCAGCTCGCCCCCCCACCCCCCCAGGCTTATCCGGGGGTCTGCTGCTTCACTGTGCCAGGAGCAGCCAACACCTTGGGCTCGGGGGTCCAGTGCCAGGGCCTTGTTCAACATCAGCCAACTTTGTGTGCCCCTTCACTCTCTGGTCACTCCAGCTGTGGGAGGTACCCCGCCCTTGTGGAGGAGTTGGGGTTGGGTTCATGGCAGGCCGTGGCTCCTCTGTGTGGGGTCTCTGATGACTGAGGGTCCCTGCCCTGCTCCTGTCCTGGCACAGTTAGTAAGTCTCTGGTCTCTGAGAGGAAAACCCAAGGGTCTTTGGTTTGTTCCTGAGCCTGGGTGGGGGTTCAGCAAGGTCCCTGTGAGACGGATGGGCTGGGGGATCAGAGCCTGGTCTGTTGGGAATCACTGGGTCATTCCCAGCCATGTGAGGCATCCAGGACAGTGAGCCCTCTAGGCTGTGCTGGGCTGTGGTGTCCAGCAAGGTGGGCTCTGGGGTGTTCCTGTCCTTGCTGAGGTGCCCGTGGTGTGACTCCCCTGTGCCAGGGAAGTCGAGCTCCAAGCGGCGCTCCTCGGACATCATCAGCCTGCTGGTCAGCATCTATGGCAGCAAGGACCTCTTCATCAATGAGTACCGCTCCCTGCTGGCCGACCGCCTCCTGCACCAGTTCAGCTTCAGCCCTGAGCGGTAAGGCCTGTGAGGTGCAGCTGACCTACAGGGGTGCTGCGTGCTGCCGCCGGCGGCCACAGGAGTCATGCTCCTGCTTCCTGGTGGTGGGTCGCCCGGGCGGCTGTGTGCTGCCGTCGGCGGGGTGGCCACACCACAGCCCCCCCAGAAGCTCACCCTTCCAGGGAGATCCGCAACGTGGAGCTGCTGAAGCTGCGCTTTGGCGAGGCCCCGATGCACTTCTGCGAGGTCATGCTGAAGGTGGGTGTCTGGGAGGGCCCCCCAGCCCCGACCTGCCCCCAGCCTTGGCGAGACGCTCTCCCTCCGCAGGACATGGCAGATTCCCGCCGCATCAACGCCAACATCCGAGAGGACGATGAGAAGCGGCCTGTGGAGGAGCAGCCGCCGTTCGGGGTCTATGCTGTCATCTTGTCCAGTGAGTTCTGGCCTCCCTTCAAGGACGAGAAGCTGGAGGTCCCCGAGGACATCAGGGCAGCCCTGGAGGTTTACTGCAAGAAGTACGAGAAGCTGAAGGTATGGCCACCAGACTCTGTCTCTGCTCCACCGTCCACCCCTGCGGTCTCTGGATTGGTCCCTGCCCAGCCACCCCTGCGGGAGGGGTGTGGGCCTGGCTCTGTGCTCCCACCCCCCCAGAGGCTGTGGTGCTCCCTCAGCTGTCATCGTGACTCATGGGACCTGGGACCGCAGCAAGCCCTGCCCCAGAGCTCCCTCCTCTCTGCTACCTTGGGCCTTTCAGCCAGGGTTCTGGAGGGCCGTGCGTGGCTCGCCCTGTTAGGGCCGTTCAGGGCTGCATCTCCGCCCTCGCACCACCCTCAAGCTGCCTGGTCTCCGTGGTCCGTTCCTGCCCCTCCTGGCTTCTTTTCCTCAAAGATGCTTTCCACTTCTCAAGGACACTCAAGGACTAGAGGTGTACAGTTGCGATCAGAGCCCTGGGAGGCACGGGGGTCGGGCAAGGAGAGGGAGGGGAGCAGGCAGTGTACAGCAGAGAGGGGACCACTGGAGGTCCCTGGCTGGTGTGATAGGATTGGCCCCGTGTGGCCCGTGCTTCCTGAAGTACAGCTGGGCCCAGCTGCACCAGGAGCTGGAGTCCCACTTGGAGGCGGGTGGGGGAGTTCAGGGGTCAGCCATTTGGGGAGAGGAGGCAACTAGACATCCAGCCAGGCTCTGGACACAGGGGAGACACAGGATCCAGGCCCTGTGGTGCTTCCCAGCGAGTGGTGGGGTCTTCAAGGAGCTGGGCACCCCAGCAGAGTGGGCAGAGATGTGAGAGAAGGCCCTGGAGCACAGGCACGGGGTGAACCTGGCCTGGACCTCTGGAGATGGGTGAGCCAGCAGCAGCCAGAGCTCGAGGCTGGGAGCTGGGCTGTGGGAACGCTGGCAGGTGCTCCGCTCGCCGTGAGGAGGTGCTGGACCTAGGCACGTTTTTCTCCTGCAAGTGAAAGGCCTTGCCCTGCTTACAGGCGGACTTACCACTGGACGGGACAGCAAGTCCCCTCAGGACCTGGAGAGAGCATCTTTTTCCAGAAGTAGACAAGGGGAGCCTGTGCAGGAGGGTCCTGAGCAGGGAGGCCAGGGAGGCGACATGCTTGTGCTGTGGCCATGGAGCCTGGCTGCCTACCCAGTCCCTCAGCTCAGGTCTGGAGAGCTGGGTCTGCACGACCCTCCCAGGCGCCAGGTGGAAAGGTGGGCTGCGACTGCCTGGTGTCTCCAGCTCCTACCTGTGTGGGGGCACGTGTGTATACAGTCCACCGCACCCAGCCCACCACCTCCTGGTCGAGACCCTCTGGGTGGCCAGGCCCACACACTCAGGGTCCTCTCCCTTCGCCCCTCTGGCTGCCCTATTGGTGGGAGGCACCCGCTGGTCTCCCACCAGTTTGCACCTTGGGTCCCAGCCAGGGCTCAGCCACACCCTCTTGCTCAGGCCTGATGTGCTGGGACAGCCACACCCTCTTGCTCAGGCCTGATGTGCTGGGACAGCCACACTTCGGTGCTCTTCTTCTCAGCTCCAGCTGGACTCTGGAGTGGCCCAAGAGGACACTGGGACCATGCTGAGAGGGGGGCCAGGCCTGTGGCCATAATCCCTCTACCTGCGGCCAGTGGAGTTCCCTAGATGAGGACTTTGGTGGATGTGTGGCTACGTGGCCCATTGTCTGCACCTGCGTCTTGCTGTGTCTGTCCCGCTGTGGCACTTGGGAAGGCCCTGCTCGGAGCCAGAGCCGGGATGGCTCTGCTGACTGCAGCATGGCACGCCACGGACTCTGCTTCCATTTCCCTCTGTGAAGTAGGGTTCCTTGGTGCCTGTCCCTTAGGGCTGCAAGGGTCCCACAAGGACTCAGAGCAGTACTTGGTCCCAAGAGCAGCTGAACCAGTGTTCTGGGCTGTCATAACAAAGTGCCACAGAGTAGGGTCTTTGAGAACAGAAACATACTAAGGGATCACAAGCAAAATGTCGTAGGGCCACACTCTCTTCCGTGGTTCTAGGGAAGATTCCTTCCCTCCTCTCCCAAGGCCCCAGGAGAACTTGGGGTGGTGCGTTGCTCCCACAAGTCTCTGGGATTTAGAACTCTAACATCTCTAGTGTGGGGGCAGGGCACAGATCAATCCATCGCAATCTGCTCTGTGGTCCTCCAAGTTCAGGTCTCCTGCGTGCATCTCCAACATCCCTAAAGTCATGACCCTTAGTGTCAACTCTGTTTTCTTTTTAATATTTATTTATTTACTTTAGTTGTACACAATGCAATGCGTTCATGTTTACGTGGTGCTGAGGATCGAACCCGGGCCGTGCACGTGCGAGGCGAGCGCTCTGCCGCTGAGCCACAACCCCAGCCCTAGTGTCAACTCTTAAGTTCAAAATCTCTTACATGTGAATGCAAAGTTCTAAGTCTCAGCATGTAAACCAGGAGGTGTAATTGTGCTTGCAGTCTCATCAGCTTAGGGCAGGTTCCCTGGTTCCAGAATACGGTGGGGAGGCAAGCCCAGGGTAGACATTCCCAAGGGAGAACTTGGAGAGAAGGGTCATGAGTCCCGAAGGGGCGAAACCAGCCAGGGTGGCAGGGCATCTCAAGGCCTGAGCCTGTCCTGGCCTGCAGGGGCAGCCTACCCAGCAGTGCAGCTCCAACTGGCTGTGCTCTGTTGTCCTTCCTTTTGTGCTGGTTCTACCCCTTTCAGTCTGGCTGGGAGCGTTTCTGCTGGTGTCAGGTTCTTAGACACCATGGTCTCCATTCTCAGGGGTGTGAGCTCAGACGAGAGGTGCTTGATCCACAGACCTTCCTGAGTGCCCTTCTGCTCCTGATCTGCTGAGATGGCCAGTCAACCCACAAGTCACACCTGACTTCAGTAGACACGTGTCCCACTGTACCCTGGTCCTCTCTTCAGAGCTGCAGGTCACCAAGTACTGCTTTTCCTTTCTGACAGCTCCTTCCTGAGTTTATTCCTCTGCCTGTGCATTTTGCTGTAAGCAACAAGGAGTAGCTAGGCTACTTACTCCCACACACTGCTGGGAAGTCTCAAGCACATACCAGCTTTTCATCAGAGCTGAACAGTTTAGCCAAGTTTTCTGCCGTCTTTGCTCCAGTTGCCAGTAACATATCTCTCATTTCCCCCTGAAACCTCAACAGAAGCACTTTTTACAAACATTTTTATTTTGAGACTAGGCCTCACTGAGTTGCCCAGGCTGGCCTCAGACTCCAAATCCTCCCAGTTGATCCTCCCAAGTCACTGGGGTCAAAGGCATGCGCCAGCTCAGAAGCTCCTTCTAAGGTCTACGTTTCTACTAGCTTTCTGTTCTGGGCGTTTGTGTTCTCTAGGGTGACCACAGCACTCTTCTCGAGCTTCACCACCATCATTCTCATCCACATCTATCTCCAAGGCACCCCAGGCTTTTACCTTCGTGCACCCCACCGCTCTCCCCAGCTCCACCCATTGCCCAACTCCAGAGCCACTCCTGTGGTTTCAGGGGTCTGTTACATGCAGCAGCACCCCTTCCTGGTACCAAGATTGATCCATTTCTGTGACTGCTATAAAATCATCACAAACTGAGTGCTTAAAACAACAGGACTGTCTCAGTTCTAGAGGTGAAGTCTAGTATCTAGGCAGTGGCAGGGTCACGCTCCTTCTGGCACCTGTAGGAATGTGTCCTTCCTAGCCACCCCTGCTTCTGGTGGCTGCCTGCAGTCCTTGGTGCTTCCCGGCTCGTGGCCACATCTCTGCAGGCACTGCCGTGTGCTCTCCTGACCTCATCCTCCCTCTCCTCGCAAGGGCGGCCCTACTTTAATACGACCTCCTTAAAGATCCACCTTTGTGCCGACTCCAGCCAACTGAGGGTGCATACTAAGGCAGTGAGGGAGCGGACGTGGACTTTTCTCCCAGGGTGGCACAGTCTGACAACAGCAGCCCTGCTCTTAGGTCACGGCAGCTGAGGAGCTGGAGACTGGGACTCGGAGTCTGCTCTACCTCCCTGCCGGGGGTGGCAGTGTGCAGGCAGATCTGGGGTCCCTTCCTCACATGTGCCAGGTAGCACGGCCCGTGGGGTTGAGCCTGGTCAGGACCACTGGACTAGCTGTGCATGCTGACCTCTGTCCTCAGGCCATGCGAACCCTCAGCTGGAAGCACACCCTGGGCCTGGTGACCATGGACGTGGAGTTAGCTGACCGCACCCTGTCTGTGGCGGTGACCCCCGTGCAGGCAGTGGTCTTGCTGTACTTTCAGGACCAAGGTGAGCCCACAGGTCCCAGTGGTCTGCCCTGGCCCTGCCACCTGGGGCCAGTGCCAGGCACTGCTCTTGCCGTGACCTGACGCAGGCTGAGGCACTTCCAGCTGTGGGGGCAGCCCTGGGCTGTGGGGCAGCGACCCCTTCCCTTTGCCAAGGGCCCTGCTGGCCTCTGGGAGGCCGTGCTGGGCTGTCAGGATGCATGCCAGCCTCCCTGTGGCCGTGCACACAGCCAGCTGGACCTTGGAGGAGCTGAGCAAGGTGGTGAAGATGCCCGTGGCACTGCTGCGGCGGCGCATGTCTGTGTGGCTACAGCAGGGCGTGCTGCGCGAGGAGCCCCCTGGCACCTTCTCTGTCATCGAGGAGGAGCGACCTCAGGACCGTGACAGCATGGTGCTCATCGACAGTGACGAGGAGAGTGACTCAGGCATGGCCTCCCAGGCTGACCAGAAGGAGGAGGAGCTGCTGGTGCGTGCCTTTGGTGGGCTTGGGGGAGGGGCGGTATAGTCCCAGCGGGCAGGCCCACTGACCACCTGGCTGCTGTCCCCAGCTCTTCTGGACTTACATCCAGGCCATGCTGACCAACCTGGAGAGCCTGTCGCTGGAGCGCATCTACAGCATGCTGCGGATGTTCGTGATGACCGGCCCCGCGCTGGCCGAGATCGACCTGCAGGAGCTCCAGGGCTACCTGCAGAAGAAGGTGCGGGACCAGCAGCTCGTCTACTCGGCCGGCGTCTACCGCCTGCCCAAGAGCTGCAGCTGATGCCGCCTGCCGGGCCCAGCCTGGGGCGCCCCCACCTGAGTGTGACCCAGGATGAACAGCCTGGGGCTCCCTCCTGCCCAGCTCCTTCCATCCCCAGCCCTCAGAATGCGGAGTAAAGTAGGTCAGTTCTTAGCCCTCAGTGTCCTGCTGGCTTTGTGAACCCATGGACATGTCCTGGTTTTCCCTCTAGATCGGCCACTCCACCTTGGCCCTAGAGCCCAGCAACAGGTGAGGCCCATCCCAGGCCTGCACATCTGTTGGGCTGTAGACCCTGGGCAGTCGGGCCTGTGTCGGGCAGGAGTGAGCGAGGCTGGCTGCCTAGGAGTGCCCTGCTCTGAGCCGGCCGCCTGCTGCGCCTCCGCCCCCCTTTCCACCGGCCTCTGGAAGGAGCCCGTGGGCTCCCCACTCTGCCGTCTGCCGGGCGTTGCAGGCTGGCGCTGCCGGGGCTTGGCAACTCCATCAGAACCTGAATGCAAGGTGACCTGGACTAAGAGGTTTGTGCCCTCCAGCTTTGAAGGGCTGCGTGAAGACACACCCTAGTGGCCTGGGACCAGCCATTTGTCCACCTGCCCCACACTGAAGTGGGGGGGCCATGGTGCTTGGAGTTCATGAGTGAATGTGCTCACAGGCAGTTACCTCCATGTCCCCAAGCCTGAGGTCCCAAGTGCAGGCAGGGGAGGAAAGCACCCCGAGCCAGCCGTCCCCTTCCCCTGCAAGTCGGGACCAGCCATTCTTGGCAGTCTGTCCAAGAGGCCAGGTGGGGAGAAGTCCCAGCACTGCCCTCACCCCCTGGGTCTGGGCTGGCCTGAGACACTTCCAAACTGAGCAGGGTACCACAGGACCAGCTGTCCCAGCCCCGGAGCTGCTGTCCCCAGGCAGGTCGTGCTGTCTCAAGGCCTATTCTCACAGGCCACAAAGGCCCTTGAGAACCCCTGCCCCTACTGCACCTGCCCACGGTGCATGCCCAGACCATGAACCACACCCAGCTTCAGCTCTGCTGCCACTGTCCAGACACCGTTCCTGGACCTTCATGTCCGCTGTCCTGGGGTGCAGAGCTGCCTCCCCACAGCTTCAGCTCTGGCCTGTTCTGCACCGGGGTCCTGAATGGCACTCCCCTCACCCTCTTGTTCAGAGCATTTGGAGCAGGAAGCAGTACATGGCAGGCGGAGCCTCAGCAATGGTCTGAGAACTCCCAGCCCAGCGGGGCTTGGCCCTGGCTCCCACCTGCCTGCTGCACTCCGCCCCAAGGCTGCCCTTGTGCTGTTGCCACTAGTGAGTTCTGGTGGAAGCAGACACCTGAAGGGTGTGACACCCACCGTTTTCTCCACCAGATGGCCCTACCTGTGTCCTGCTGTCCCTGGTCACCACTTGGGGGGAGGAGGGGGGGCGTAACCAGGATGCAAACCTGCTAGGCTGGCCTGGCAGGGTGGCTGTGCCAGCCCTGGCCTCTGGCACGCCCCGCTCTTGTGTGCCTTTGCGTTTGTCTCCAGTGTGTGTCCCAGAGACCTGAGATTGTGGGTCACTGCCTCACCAGGAGCTGCTGACCTGTGCTCTGATGACCCGAAAGGAGAGCACCTGATCTGCAGTCAGACAGGACCCCCAGTGACCAGAGCCCCCGAGGCAGGCTGTGCCCTTCCCCGGCTGGCAGGAGGCCCCACCCTGGTCAACCATAGCCCAGGCATTTCCTCTTGCTGTCTTGTGGTTTGCTTGGCAGGTCCTTAGGGGAGGAGGGTGTGGTGGCAGGGTGGGGCTGCTCCACATCCCACCTTAGAACCACAGCTTCAGAGAGGAGGGGGAGGTTTAACAATGCCAGCCCAAGGTGACAGGTTGCCTTGGGCAGTGGCTGCCTGGTCTGTAGAGGGAACAGACAACTTGGGCAGCAGGCTCTAACTTTTTTTAGTACTGAGGATTGAACTCGAGGACACTCGACCACTGGGCCACATCCCCAGCCCTTTTTTGTATTAGAGACAGGGTCTCACTGAGTTGCTAAGTGCCTCGCCATTGCTGAGGCTGGCTTTGAACTCGCGATCCTCCTGTCTTAGCCTCCCAATTGCTGGGATTACAGGCGTGCGTCACTGTGCCCCTTCCAAGTGCTGGGATTACAGGTGTGCGTCACCTGCCGGCTAGCAGGCTCTTTAACTTTAATGACATTTAGACTTGCAACCATTTTGAGCCACTTGCCCCCAGAGGGAGTCAATGGCCTGAGATCCTGCTTGGGCAGATGTGGCTAGGGCGCCCTGCTGACCTCTCCTGGATGACTAGGGATCCCTTGGTGCCAGCAGCCCTCCTGACCTGGCTTTGCTGGCAGAGTGGGGGGGCCCAACCCTCTCCTGAACAGCCAATGAAGACAGCTGAGGGCAGCCCTGGCCGGCCCCTTCCTGCCCCAGCCCTGCACTCAGGCCCACCAGCCAGCAGCCTAGTGTTGACAGAGGGGACCGAGGCCATGCCCCTTCACTGGGCAGCTCTGTGGGTGCCACCAAGGCCTCAGCCCCCCACTGCCTGCCTCTATCTGGCCAGGGCTCCTCCCTACCTGCCCCGTCCCAAAACTCCTTCGATCCCGGCGCCCAGGGATGAGTGAGGCTCAAGCCAGCTGGATGCTGAGGCCCTGCCCCCACCCTCCCTCCTCACAGCCCACTGTGAGGTCAGAGCCTTCCGACGAGTTCCGTCCACAGGTGTGCTGTGGGGCTGGGGGCTGGACATGGCCCCCTGTCCCCACCCTGACTGCTGCCTGGCCGGCAGCCCCCTGGGCCTGATATGTTTGTCCCTTTTGCTCATCCCTGCTGCAGGTGCCTCTTCCTGCCTTCAGCCCCCAGCCACAGCCCCTCCCTTTTGCAGGCAGGGCCAACCTGCCATGTCCTTCTCGGGGCCTCTGGGTGAGGGTGGGCTAGAAGCCCCCTGCAAGCAGGTGACTGGCCCTGCCCTGTGGCCCTGTCTCTGCAGCTGGAGCCTACTGTGACTGCAGCCTGGGCCTCAGCCGCGAGGCCCTCATCGCGCTCATCGTGGTGCTGGCAGGGGTCAGCGCCAGCTGCTTCTGCGCCCTCCTGGTTGTGGCGCTCGGAGTCCTGCGAGCCAAGGGGTGTGTGAGCCCCAGGCTTGGGAGCAGCGGGAGTGAGGCCAAGCCTCCAGGGCCTCCACCCTCGGGCAGGGTGTCGTGAGGGGCTGGGAAGGCGCTCCCCGGAGAGTGTGCCGGGAGGGCCGGGCACTGCTGCTGCGGGAGGGCCGGGCACTGCTGCTGTGCTCACTCACCTTCTCCCCACAGTGAACCATGCCCCAGACGTGTGGACAACAGGTGAGTGCCAGAGGAGGCCCCCGGGTGACCTGTGCCCTCTCTCCCTCACTGCAAGTGCAGCTCACAGGGGCACTGAGAGCACTGTCCCCAAGGGCTGGCCTTCCCAGGGTGGCAATGGCCCCACCAGCCCCTGCTGACTGGGCCCACATCTTGCAGGTTGGTGGGGCACTTCGGGGTCCAGGAAGACCGCGTGGACCTGCGTGCAGTGCACGTGGAGTCCCACCTTGTGGACTCGGAACTGGAGGCTTCCATGATGCCATCACTGGAGGACCATGGCCTCATGACCATCCCCATAGAGGCTTCTCTAGAGGGGCCGCCCCCACCCCCACCCCCTGAATAGGGTGGCGGGCAGTTGGGCCGGGGAATTAAATATTATTTAGTGGTTGTGTGCTGTCCTCCTTGCAAGCTCCCAAGGTCCCTGGAGACTGCACTGTGGGGGGTGTGTGCATTCGTTTCAGGGCAGGGAACCACAGGCCTGGTGTCTCCACCTTCTGGCACGGCTGGCCAGCCCAGCCCCCTCCCTGAAGCTTCCTGCTGCGTCTTCCCCTGAAGCCAGCAGGAACCGTGGGTCCCTCCCCACCCAAGGAAGCCCCTAGACTCTAAAGGGAGCTGCATCTGAGGAAGGATTCCTGGATGCCCCTCAGTGCCCCCTTGAGGTTCTAAGAAGTGGAGGCACCCACTCCCCTCCTGCACCACCTCCCGGGCCTCTGGTGTGCAGTCCTCCTCGCCCTCAAAGTTTGTCTCCTGAGCTCAAGACCCTCTCTTGTGCTCCTGCCCCGCCCACTCATCCATCACGGGGATGGAGAGGGGAGTCCTTTTGCTGAGCCAGAATGGAGCGGAGACGGAGTGGAGCAGGACACACTGGGTTGCCTTCTGCCATTCCGCGCTTTTGGTGGGTGGGAGTGGGTGTGGTCCTGCTCGGTCTACAGCTGGGCGTCTGGTGGTCTCCTCCAAGCCGGGCGGGTGCGGAGCCAAGACCCTGGAGCTCTGGGACAGGTGGCTGGCAATGCCGGGCGTTGGCTCTGTGCCCGGCCCCCGCCCCAGGCGCGGGACCAGCAGTGGGACAGGAACTGCCAGTGATCTGCCCGGCAGTTAGCATTTGTGCAGGAGCCAAAAGGACGAGCTTCTGGGACGCCCGGGCTCCAAAGGACGCACAGACAGCAGGGCCCCCACCTTGGGTTCTGGTGCTGCCCCCATGCGGGGCTCCTCTTTTTTCTCGCGGCCTCCGCCGCTACTGTCCCTGCTGCTGCTGCTGCTGCCGCCGTCGCCGCCGATGCCGCCGCTGCTGCGGCCAGTCTGGGCTCAAGTGTCCACTGGGGCCGTCACCCGCGGGACCCTGGACGCTTCCGAGTGCCCCGAGGCGTGCGCCTGCGCGCCCGGCGGCCAGGCCAACTGCTCAGCACTCTCGCTAGTCGCGGTGCCGGCGGGGCTGAGTCGGCGCGTGCGCACGCTGCTGCTGGATCACAACCGCGTGCGTGCGCTGCCTCCGGGAGCCTTCGCAGGCGCGGGCGCTCTGCTGCGCCTGGACCTGCGCGAGAACGGGCTGCGCTCGGTGCACGCACGGGCTTTCTGGGGCTTGAGCGTGCTGCAGCGGCTGGACCTGAGCGACAACCAGCTGGAAGCGCTGGCACCCGGCACCTTCGCGCCGCTACGGGCGCTGCGTTCCCTCTCGCTGGCCGACAACCGGCTAGCGCTCCTGGAGCCAGCGGCGCTGGGCGCGCTCCCTCTGCTGCACGCGCTCAGCCTGCAGGACAACGCGCTGTCGGCGCTCTCGCCTGAGCTGCTGGCGGGCCTGCCGGCCCTCGACGCGCTACGCCTGCGCGGTAATCCGTGGGCCTGCGGCTGCGCGCTGCGCTCGCTCTGCGCCTGGCTTCGTCAGCACCCGCGGCCAGCGTCAGGTGAGCGGTCCGCCCGGGACGCAGGCCGTACCACGCAGGGCCCGGTTGTGGTCGACGCCCACCTGACGCTGCGTCTGTATCCCGCAGAGGCCGAAACCCTGCTTTGCGTGTCACCGGGGCGCCAGACGCTCAGCCCCCTGACCGCCTTTCCCGACGCTGCCTTCAGACACTGCGCGCAGCCACTCGCAGCGCGGGACCTGGCGGTGGTCTACGCACTTGGCCCTGTCTCCTTCCTCGCCAGCCTGGCCACCTGCCTGGCGCTGGGCTCCGTGCTCACCGCCTGCCGTGCACGCCGCCGCCGCTGCCGTACCGCCGCCCGCCGCCCGCCAAGAAGACCGCCGGATCCCGACCCCAACGGCCCTGCCTCCCCCGAAAACCCTGCGAGCCCCACCGCTGCAGCTGCCCAAGCCTGAGGGCGCTGCGGTTGCCCCAGACGCTCCCGCACTGCCCGGCGCCCTCAAAACTTCCCAACTCCTTGTCCGCCCCTTCATACTCTGCTGGCCACAAACAAGCGACACAGACCGAAAGTTTCGTGACATTCCTTTAGGCATCACCACTGCACACGGCGAGGGGCGGCGGTGCGCACAGGGGCCCCTGGGGCAGAGAGGCAGCGCGCAATGCGCACGGGCCACACGGGGAAGGCTGGTCTGTACAAGGTGGCAGGCGCGTGACACACCCGAAGCGAAGGGGAGGACAGGCGGGTGGCGCTCCCCAAACCCTAGGTGCGGAGCAGGGTTGAAGATAGTACGAGCCAGCATCTGGGGCCACCGTGGGCTGCAGGTCGACAGAAGGCTCAGCCCTGAGTCTGAAGGAGGCCCGAGGCAGCAGGGTGCTCCAAGGCCCCAGGGATGCGCTGCCAACTGGGGAGTCAGGGATAACTGTGGGGAAGGGCAGGGCCAGCCCAGCGAATGGGGTCGGGTGGGGGTAGGGGGCGTGGGGGAGGTGCAGCATAAAGAGGAGGGGGTGGAGTCAGGCTGCAGAGAGCGGAAGCTGGAGGAGGGGAGACCCAGCCAGCTGGGGCCATGGGCCCCCCTGTGGCTTAGGGTGGTGACTGGGGGTAAGGATGGGGCTGCCGTCTCTGCCCCAAGCCCCTCTGCCTGGGGCCACTTAGGCCCCTCGCCCCAATGCTCAGAGCCCCCAGGGCAGATCCCTGCCTCTGCCGGAGCGCCCTGTGGCCCTGCCCAGCCGGCTCAGCTCGGCCTGTCCTCAGCCGCTCCGGTCCGCACCTTGGTCCAGCAGGGGCTGCCGCCAGGCAGCAGGGCGGGCGGACGGACGGGAGGCCCAGGTGGGCAGTCTCTGGGGCGGGTGGGCTTCCCTCAGGCCTTCCCGAGCAGCAGGACTCATCAGTGTCCTTGGCCGGGCTAACTGGGCAGGTGGGCGCCTCCGGGGGCCTCACACCACGGTGCTGACCGAGGGATCTGAGAGGTTGAGCGGGCCCGTGATATCAGTGGGATGGTACTGCTGCAAAATAGAAATACACAGACAAGGCGGCCGTTAGCCCTGGTGCCGGGGACACGCGCGGGGCCGGGACAGGGTAGACCGGCCAGCCGGCCGACCGGCGGGCGGGCAGGCGCGGCCTGGGGGAGGCTGGGGGTGCTCCTCCCCCGACCCCGTCGTGCTCCGGGGCTCTGCGTGGCCGGGCCGCTGTCCCGCGTCTGTCTGTCTGCGGGGGAGGGGCACAGGAGGGCGGGCGGGGCGTCTCAGCTCTCCCTATGACGGGAACACAGCTGCAGCTGGCCCTCCTCCCTCTCAATAGCGCGTCGCGGCAGCACTGTGTCTTTTTGGTTTTGCAAAGCGCCGCGTCCACCCCCGGTGCTCTATAAATAAGAACCAACAATCAATACCCGCCGGCCCCTGGCCGCCAGGGATCCCAGCCCTGAGCGCCCAGTGCCACTCTGGCCCGGGCGGCCACAGGACAGGGGCAGAGGATCTCAGCAGCTGGACCGACCCCACCGCCCACAGGAGCCCCCACCCAGGCTTCCCTCTGAACAGGCGCCCAGCCCCAGAGACAGGGTGGGAGCTGGGCTGCCCAACCCCGCCCAGACCCCAGTGGCAGTGCCCCATAGTCCACACTGCAGGAGGGGACCAGCCCCAGATGCCACCTGGCGCCAGGGCTGGCCCCAGAGGGCGGCCCCTGGTGCCCAGGATCAGGCAAGGATTCCACTGGGAGTGTGTCCCCAGAAGGACACCATGCAGGGCTCTGAGCTGCACGTGGGCCAGCTCCAGGCATTGGCGCTGGGACTCGGTGCCACCCTCTGAAAGTGGCCCATCACCTGCATGACTTCTGTGTCCCCCATTTGGCCACCTTGCCCAAGAAGTGCTGTTTCTCCTGTCTGCAAGGAGACCTCCAGCTCCCCTGACTATCCCTACCCACAGTCCTCTTCCC
This sequence comes from Tamias sibiricus, assembly GCA_025594165.1. NCBI lineage: Eukaryota > Metazoa > Chordata > Mammalia > Rodentia > Sciuridae > Tamias > Tamias sibiricus. The sequence goes on along the minus strand of CM046657.1, from coordinate 222,048,739 downwards.
TCCTGCTCCACAGCGCCCCCTAGTGGGGACCCTGGCTCAGACCTGAAGCATAGTCCTGCCCACTTCCCCTGGCCTGGGCAGCCCTGAGGGTTGTGCTTCCACCAGCTGCTGGAGCCTCACTCTGCATGCATCTTCTCTGTGCCCAGCCCCTGCCTCAGCCAGGCCTCACAGGCCTTCTTGGGGCATCCTGGTGACTTTGCCCTGGGACTTGGGTTGTTCTGGGCCAAGTCCTATCTGTGCCCTGGAGGTCTGCCCTGCTTCCTGTGTAAGGGGTGGGGGCTGAAAATCCCAATTCCTCCTTGGGGTTTAAACTCCTTTGGGTGATGCTGCCCATGGGTAAGAGGGCCTTCCTGTGGACTGGAGGTCAAATTGGCCCCGGGGCTGCAGGGTGACTGCTGTGCTGAGCTCTGTGTTGACTCTCTGGGCTCCCTGGGACAGGGTGCCTCTAGTAAAGCAGGGTCCCTCTGAAGACTTTTCTTTTCTTTGTACTGGGAATTGAACCCAGAGGCGCTTTCCCGCTGAGCTACATCCCCAGCCCTTGTGCTTTTATTTTTTTTATTAAGCTAAGTTGCCTAGGGCCTCGCTAAGTTGCTGAGCTTGGCCTCAAACTTGTGATCCTCCTGCTTCAGGCTCCCGAGTCACTAGGGTTACAGGCATCACTAGGGTTACAGGCGTGCACCACCACACCCAGCTGTGGGCCTTTTTCTTTCTGCATGCATTTTCAGTGCAATGACAAGCTGCCCAAGGCAGGAGACTGGAGTTTTGGCTCAAAAGGCAGAAGGCCTGGTTCTGACAGGGGCCCTGGGAGATCCCTGGATGGGGTCAGAGCAGAGGTGCCTGTCAGCCTCCCCTTCTGGAGCTTCCATCTGGGAACCTCAGTGTCACCCTGGGCTCTGTGAGGTCAGGGCTGTGGGGCTGCCCCACCTGCTCTCAGACCCTCTGGGGGCTGCGGCCTCACCAGCAGTATCCTGCTCAGCCCAGGGGCGGAGCCACCCCTCTGGTGCCACCCCATTCCCCACCTGACAGTCCCCTGGGCTGGGGCCAGTTCTGTCACCATGCCCCAGCCATCCACCCAGCTTGGCCCAGGCCCGGCCCCCAGCCCCGGCCCACACAGAGACCACATGGAGGGTGCGACAGGCATGGCTCTGGTGAGACAGGTGAGACAGGTGTCTGGGGACATCACAGCCACCCCCTCCAGAGCCCTGCAGGGCAGGAGTGAGGGTGGCAGGCCCCTCTGAGGGAGGCGATAGAAACAAGGATGTCACAAAGAAGTGGCGTGGCCTCCTGGCAGGGAAACCTGGGACATGATGCTCTGGCTCTCGGCCGGGCGCAGCCGGCGGTGGTGAGGCTGACTGACTGACCAACGACATGAACGGCTCCAGAATGGTGTGTGGGTCATGGCACGGGCGGAGGGGGGGCAGACTAGCGTGGAGACACACGGGAAAGCTGAGGGCCGGGAGGGCGGGAGAGGCCTGAGGAGTCCGGGAGGACGGTGCCCACGTGTGGGCAGAGGGCTGACTCGGGGTGTGGGGCTGACGGGGCAGAGGCACAGACGGCCGGGGGCTGGCGGCGGGAGCAAGGGTGGGATGGTGAAGGAGAGGGAGACAGACAAGGGGCGAGGGAGGAGTCGGAGACGTGGGACTGGGGTGCTCTCCCCCTTACCGTGTCTTTGGAGGACCTACGTCTCTTGAAGCTGGATGCCAGGGTGGAGGTGATAGCCCTAAATGTGGCTTTCTTTTTAGGGTCGGGCTCTGCTCTACCACTCTTTCTATCCTAAAATGAATATGTATAAGTGATTAGATGGCTAAGGGTGGTGGCCACACCTGCCCTTGCCTGCTCCTCGGGGGGCCGCTGCCCGGCCTGGCTGGCCACTTGGGCCCTCGCTCCTGCCTGCCTCTCGGTGCTGGACAGACAGAACAACAGCCGGGCTTTCGAGGGCGGCCTCTCCTCCTGCCTGAGGCCTCAGGCCTGAATCTGCTTGTGCGGGGGCTGGCTTGCGGGTCCCAGCCGGCTTTCTTCCTGGGGTCCGCCTGGCTCCCTGGGCCCCGGGCGGCCCTGGCTCACAGGCATCCTGAGGACCAGAGGAGCTGCTCCTCGGCCACACCAGCCCTCCTGTGCGGAACCTGCAGACCCCAGGGCACACGTCAAGACTGAGGAAGGGGCCAAGTGCCCAAGGCAGGTGTTGAGATGGAGTGATAGACAGAGGCAGCTCCCAGGATGCTGGCCTTGTGTCTGATGGCCAGGGTGGTCCTGTGCCTGCCAGCAAGAGCAGTGGCTAGGTCCCCAGGGGACCTGTGGGGCCAAGAGCAAGAGTGGGACAGACAAGAGGGGTGGGGCTCCAGCAGCCCCAGCCCCACAGCCCTCAGTGCCAGTTCACCTCAGGACAGCTCCAGGAAGGCACCCAGAGAAAGAGAAGAGATGAGTGAGCGTAGCGGCCAGGACCCTTGCACACCAGTGCCCATCCCCAGTGGGCCGTGGCGGCCCGCCCCACGTGCAGACGTGCCCCATTGTCAGCAAGTCCCCTTGAATTCAGCCTGGGACACCAGGCAGGAGTGGGCCAGCCCCATTCAGGTTGCAGTCACAGAGCGGAAGGACACAGCAGGAAAGGGGGTCCCTTAGGTGTGCCGAGGGGACTCGGGCGCCGGAGGCCAAATGCACCTGGAACTCACGTGCTACCACAGGTGGCCCGTCTCACCCTGCCTGCTCGCCTTCCTAGGGGATGGGTGCTGGCAGGAGACTGGAGACAGAGGGGTCAGGAAGAGGCTTGGAGTAGGTGCATGGCTCCCTCGGCTGCCCGGCTGGCAGTGTGTGGCCACCTGCAGGCAGCCCCTGCCAGTGCTGCCCCGTGCCCTGGGAGCACTCACCACTGCCCCTGGCCATGGCTCCTAGCTCCAGTCCTGCCCACTGGAGCCAGAGCCAGTGCCACAGCCTGCAGGGATGGAGGAGGGCCATGGCCAGGCCGAGCCCTGGACGCCAGGCCTCAGAGGGTGGCCTGCCCTACCTGCAGGTTCTTCCTCCACACGTTCACTGCGGCGAAGGCCAGCTGCATCTGCTTCCTTCGGGCATCCTTGTGCCGTTTGTAGGCGATCTCAATGAAAATCAGGAAGATCCCAGCCACGATGCCTCCAGCCACCAGCATGAAGACCCCTGTGGCAGGAATCAGAGCCTCAGCTGCTGGCTGAGAGGCCACATCCCGTGGAGAACCCGCCCCAACGACGGCGCAGCTGTGGAGGGGAACCAAGTGCCCACCTGCCATGTTCTCGAAAGTGAGGGTCGCAGGGGCGTTGCTGCGCGAGTCGCATTCCTGGTACCGAACCCACGTCTTGTCCAGGTCTTCCATGAAGCCATTCTCATGGGACCTGGGATGCCAGCAAGCCGTGAGCCGCGGCGGGGGGTGGGGGTGGGGTGGGGTCCCGGGAGCGGGGCGGCGCCCGGATTGGGCCAGGACTGCGGTGGGCGGGGCGTGGTGGAGGCAGTTCCTGACGGGGTGGGCGTGGCCAGTGCGCTGCCTCTCTGCGACTGGGCCCTGGGGAGGGGTCCGACTCGGGTGGGGAAGCTCCTGATGGAGAAGGGAGACAAACCGCAGGCGCAAGGGCAAACTCACTTGAGAATGGACAGGGAGACATTCTGCTTCCAAGGGCTGTCCTTGCGCATCCCGATGCCGAAGCCAGAGCGGAAGAACAGCTCTCCAGTGGTCACCAGGTCACACTTCTGCGAAGCTTCGAACTCCAGCACCGCCGAGTCCCAGATGAAGGCATGGAGTTTGCTGTCAGCAGAGGTGAGGTCACCAGAGACCCCGCGTTTGTGCTCCCCCTGCCCCGCTTGCACGCCCTCGCCTTGCCAACCGGACACTTTCTTGGATCATCTTAACTCTGTGGGTGGACGCCCCCTTTGCCTCTCCTCTCTGCCCTGTCCAGCCAGGGTGGCCTCCCCGTCAGGCCGCTCACTTGTCCCGCACGGCCTGGATGGCCTCGGCTGCGCTCTCGTAGTTGTGCTTCTCCATGTGCCGATACATGGTGCTCAGCTCCACCTGCCGCCGGAAGTAGATGTCCACGGAGCTCTGCTTCACGGTAGCGTAGATGAACTTGTCCGAGGGGTTCCTGAGCTGCACGGCAGAGGGCGGGCTCAGGGCTGCTCCCCAGACCCCGCCAGGCAGAGTCCCTCCCCTCCAGCCCCCAACCTGACTGGCCTCACCCGCGGGTCGTTGATGCCTGTGATGCGCTCCTCAGGCCGGTCCAGGACCAGGAAAGCCGCCAGGTTGGCGGTATAGGAGGCCACGATGATCATGGCAAAGCCGGCCCACACCATGCCCAGGATGCGTGCGGAGAAGCTTCTGGGGGCACCTGAGGGTTGAGGTTTGGGTCAGCTCCTGGAGGCAGGGATGGAGCAGACAAAGGCTACGCACACCTCACCTTCCCCGATGCCAGAGTTGAGCAGGACGCCCCAGGAGAACCACATGGCAGAGGACAGGGTCAGAGCATCCTCCTCCTCCTCCTCGCTGTTCACCTTGAACCGGCCAAAAGGGCTGCAGGGCGCAAAGGGCAGGCGGGAGAGAGGGCGGAGAGGCAGCCCTGCCCCTCCCCTGTCCAGTTCAGTCTGCCTCCAAGATGGGGCTGTCCAGGCCCACGGCGCTGCTCTCACCTGAAGCGGTCCAGCAGATAGAGCATCACAGCCACCACGTGCACGGACAGCCCCACCAGTAGCCACAGTGTGCTCTGAAAGGGCTGCATGAACGAGTCCAGTGTGCTGCGGGGGATCTCCTGCAGGTGGACAAGTGGTCAGTGCTGCCTGGACCTTCCAGTACCCTACTACCACCACCCAACCCCTGCCCACCTTTTTGACCAGAATGGTCAGGCCCTGGTACTTGAAGGGCTTGGAAAATTCGATGTACTGCGCACGCTCATTGTTGATGGTCAGCGGTGCCACAATCATGTCCGCCTGCCCGCTGAGCAGCTCGCCCATCATCCCGTTCCACTCCTTCTTGTTGCTGTTGTTCACCTGTGGGCGACAGAGCCGGCGTGGTTGCGGACTGGGTCGGCACAGCCTCTGCGACAGGCCCCCCAACCCTGGATCAGCGCGGGTGGGACTGCTCCAGGTCCCGCTCCAGCCTGCGGCCCCGCCCACGCCAGGCCCCACCCCAGCCGAAGGCCTCGCCTGTTAAGGCTCCGCCCAGTCACGGCCCTCCCGCTTCAGGCCCCGCCCCGCCGCCCGCCGTACCCGTTCCTGCGTGCCGAACTTGCCATCCGCTACCAGGTGCACCTCGTAGGTGAAGTTCATGGTCCGCGCCAGTTTGATGAGCAGGTCAATGCAGAAGCCGTAGCAGCACTGAGGCACCGTGTGACGTGCTGCGGAGTTTGAGGGGTGGTCACCGCAGGCTCCTGGTTGCGCTGTCCGCGTCCCGACCCCCCACCCAGCCCAGCACTCACGGCTGCCCGGAGACGTGTCGTTGGGCCCGGTGCAGATCACCTTCTTGACTGGGTCTCCGTTGACCGTGAACTCTTCTTTGCACGTCCCGTCGCTCAGCGTGGGCTTGACATACACGAAGGGCTCCTGGTGGATCGTCACGATCTGGGAAGGGAAGGCCCAGCCTGGACCACCGCCCTCTGCTGCCACCTGGCATTGCCCTCCCGGCGCACAGTCCCGGAGGCACGGCTCCGAATGCCCATCTACCATCACCCCAGGGCCTGGCCTGGATCCTCCCCACAGGTTTCAGGGTCAGTCTGCCTCCTCCGGCCACACCCGGCTCAGACTCCCTGGACCTCCTGCCTGCGTCCTGAGCATTTCCTGAAACACCCCTCCCTTTCCCTAGGTTGTCCTCACAGCTGTCCTTCCATCAAAGCAGGCTGTGGGGGGCTGGGGTTGTGGCTCAGCTACAGAGCGCTCGCCTCGCGCGTGCGCGGCCCGGGTTCGATCCTCAGCACCACGTAAAAACATAAATGCATTGCATTGTGTACAACTAAAGTAAATAAATATTAAAAAAAAAAAAAAAAAAAAGCAGCCTGTGGGGCCCTCTAGCCTGTGCTGGGCACCTTCTCTGACCTCTCAGGAAGGAGAAACTTCCCATTTCACCTAGCGCCCACCCCACCCCTCACTGTGTCATGAGGACAGTGAAGAGACCCACAGGGCCCACCTCTCTCTCCTTAAGCTGTCCCCTGCCTCTCCTGGCCGCGGCCTGCTGGAGGCCCACGATCGCTGGCATAAGCTCTCAGGCTGGCCCTGATGCCCCTGCGTTCCACCATGGGCCTTGTCAACCCAGGTTTCAGCTTCGTTCTCTCCTCCCTGTCCTTCAGGGCCCTCACTCTGGGGTGGGGGGACAGATACAGGTGGGGGTTGGCTGACCATGGACTCCGGGGGGAGGTGATGTTGGAGTTGAGCCTGCAAAGTGGACAGAGGGGCAGGTGGTCCAGGCAGGACTGGATGGCAAGGATGGGGTCCAAGACGTTGGGTGGGAGCGGTGCCCTCAGCTGAAGGCCTTGCGGGGAGGCTGGGGGAGGTGGTCAGGGCCCTGCCTCTCCCCCATAGCGGCATGGCTAGCTTTTTTCCCTGGGAGGGGAGAATTGTGAGCCAGCAAAACTTACTTACTTTTAAATTTTTTCTTTTTTTTTCTTTTTTTGCACCAGGGATTGAACTCAGGGGCACTTGACCACTGGACCACACCCCAAGCCCATTTTTGTATTTTTATTAGAGACAGGGTCTCACTGAGTTGCTAAGTGCCTCGCCATTGCTGAGGCTGGCTTTGAACTCGTGATCCTCCTGCCTCAGCCTCCCAAGTGCTGGGATTACAGGCGTGCGCCACCACGCCCGGCTTTTTATTTTCTTTTCTTTTTTGTTATATAAATAATAAATGTTAATATTTTCAGTGAGGCCGGAAACCATGTTGTAGCTACCCAGATACCCATCTGCGCTCACAGCCTAAATGGGGAATTCTGGCCACCGGCACCTTTTTGGTTTGTTTTGCTGAACTAGGGATTGAATTCAGGGCTGCTCTGCCACTGAACTACATCCCCAGTCTCTTTTATTTTTCATTTTAAGACAGGGTCCTTCTGAGTTGCCCAGGCTGGCCTTGAACTTGTGATCCTCCTGCCTCAGCCTCCCTAGTACCTGGGATCATAGGCATGGGCCACTGCAGCTGCTACCTACAGTGTTTGACTGCTGCTTTAGACTTTGCAGTGCTAAGTGCCTGAGCTGCAGGGGGATGCCACGATGGTGCTGCAAAAGCCCACTCTGTCCTAGCAAAGGGGGCCAGAGTGAGGCCACAGGGCCATCTCCAGGCTGCAGAGGTGGGCTCAGAGAGCAGACAGCACCAAGAGACATTTGACAACCTGGGGACACTAGGAGAAGGTTAGTTGTGCACATTGCACTCAAGTTCCTGTCTTTGATGGCCTATGGCACCAGCAGAGCTGGTGTGGCTCAGCGTAGGGATGGAACAGCACCTGGGAGGAGAGAGGAGCCATGGGTGAGCCCAAAGGGGCATGCAGTCAGGCCAAGAAAAGATGCCGTGAGGGAGGAGGCCAGCCAGAGGAGGTGCTCCCAGAGGCCCAGGGGGAGAGAAGCCAGCTGGAGCAAAGAGGGACATGTGAAGCGCAAGGACTCAGGTCAGCGAACACTGGAGCCAAGGTCCGCACCAAGCACAGAGTGACCACCCAGCTGTCCCTCTGTCCCCACCAGTTGTTCCCCAGGCTTAGCTGGGACTGGGTCAAGATGAGTCGGGACAGAGCCTGTTGGATGGGGGGCAACTGCTTCCTCTCCTCCCTTGGCCTGTTCTCTTGCTTCCTGTGTGCCAGGCAGGTGGGAGGGCACCAGGTGTGGACGGGCCCCCTCTCCACTTCCTTTAGCTGACCTTACTGCCCCTTCTTCCAGGCCTGAGGGGGTTGAATAGGATATCCGGGGCGGGGATGCTGGGGCAGGTTGGCAGGGCCCCACCTTTAGTCTGGTAGACATCTGGTACCCTCGAGGCTTCTCAGTCTCACCACCTGGCCAGATGATCTTCCTGTCATTAGGGATGACCTGGGGGTGGGAGTATGAGATGGAGGGTGGCCACGCAGGGGTCTTGGCCCCAGGACCCTAAGGCCCCAGCCCCCACCCCCTCATGACCCCCACCTACGTGGGTGCCATTGTAGATGCCCACTTGCACCAGCTTGCGGTTCTGCAGATTCATGATGCTGTAGTTGGCAAACTTCCGGTCCCCGTCCTCGTTGAACTCCACGCGGCCAGTCACCCCGTCTGCATACTTGGAAGACATCAGTACCCTGGGGAAGCAGTGTGGTTGAGACCTCTCGGCAGCACTCCTTCTCCCTGGCCTCTGAGCTGCCCAAGACACTCCTTGTGCCCCAGTCCCGTGAGAGGAAAGACCGGCAGACAGCAGCCCCTCACGCCGAGCGCTGGACATCGTGTGTGTCTGCTGGACATCGTATGTGTGCTCTCACCAGATGGACAGCACAGCTAGTGACAGCTGAGTGGCTTCTAGGTGCCAGACCCCGTGTGGGCTCTGTGGGTTAGGACATCTGCTCCCCATAGCAGCCATGCTGGTTTTACAGAGGAGGTAGGATCCCGGGACACCGGGCCCATTGCCAGCAGGGTGGGGAGGCAGAGGAGCCTGGCATTCGGTGTGCTGTGCACGTGTGTTGTGCTCACTGGCCAGACTAGTGAACGGGTCAATCTGTGTGCACGTGTGATCCCCATGTGGGGTGCACACCCATGCATGTACTTGTGACACGTGTGTCATGTGAAGAGTCTATGCACGTGTGTGCATGTGTGTGCGCTTGTGTGTGTGCTCCTGGGGGCTGTGACCCGGCTCCTTCCCCTGGGTCTCTGGCCCTCTGTGTCCTTGGGTTCCTTGTCTGCCCTCCTGAGTCCCTAGAAGCTCCCAGTCCCCACATGCAGCAAGAGCTGCTTCCCGGGGCTGCCAGCCACTGTGGGGAGCCGCGCAGCCGCAGGGTGGGCCGCCCTGGGCAGGGGTGGAGCCGTGGAGGCCCGCCCAGGCGCGGTGGGTGCCGGCGCTGGGCAGGAGGCGAGGGCATGCAGTGAAGGGCGCCTGGGAGGCGGCGCAGGCCGGCCCCGCAGCCCACCTCTTGAAGAGCGGCCCGGCCTTCCAGATGTTGGTGTTGCCCACGCAGCCGCGCGGCGGGTCGGTGATGTTCTCCTTCTCCAGCAGCTCGTGCACGGCCTGCGCCACCACGCCCACCGCGTCGCTGATGTGCGCCGACTCGTTCTTGCCGTTGATGAGCTGCAGCCCGATGATGCCTGCGGGAGCGCCGGCTCAGCGCCCGCCGCGGCCCCCGGCCCGCCCCCGAGCCCCGCACTCACCGTCGGGCGCGTAGCGCAGCGCGTTCCCCGAGATCTCGCGCTCGCCCACCAGCCACACGTACCCCGAGCCCGTCATGTTGAGCATCGCCGCCGCGCGGTACACGGTGGCAGCGTCGTCCTCGCTGTGGGGCAGATGGGGCTGACAGGCCAGGACTCTGGCCCTCCCCGAGCCAGCCTGGGCCTGCCCCACCCGAGCCAGGCGAGAGCCCGCGGACGACGCCCCAGCCCAGGAGCGCCCAGGCCCGCGGCAACCTGCCTTGGAGGCAGGGATGGGGTTGGCTACCTGCTTACAGGACTGGTGGTGGCTGGCCCTGGGCTGGTGGCCCAGGTGGCGAGGGATCCCGGGCCACGCCTGCTGCCCAGGCAGTTCTGAGGCCTTCCTGTGCCTACTGCTCACAACACCTCCCCCGGAAAGGCCTTCACACCCCCTGGTCAGGAGGATGCTGAGGCGCAAGTGGTAGTAAGTGGGAGAGGGCAGTCTGTACCTGGACTGTCCACCCCAGGCCCCATGGCCTTGTGACCTCCTGGACAAGCCATGCCCCTCCTCAGATTCTTCCTGTTCAAATGTGCAAGTGAGGGGCTGGGGTTGTGGCCCAGTGGCAGAGAGCTTGCCTAGCAAGTGGGGCACTGAGTTTGATCCTCAGCACCACATAAAAATAAAATAAATAAAGGTATTGTGTTCACCTGCAACTAAAACAAATAAAAAACTACACAAACGTGGGAGTGAGCGGTTGAGGGTCCCCTGGGTTGGTGAGATGCGGGTGGGAACCTGTCCCTGGGAAGCGGCCCTAAGCCTCCCACAGAGGCTGCCGGGCAGAGAGGGGCCAGCTCTCACTCCTGGGGTCTGCACACAGCTGTGTCCCCCTTCCGCCCCGGCAACCCCCACCTTGCAGGGACATGTGGTCTTGAGCGCTTGGGGTGTTCTCAGAGGCGATTCCTGTGCACAGTGGAGGAGACCTCCTTCCCTGCAGCTGGACCTCCCTGGACACGGCAAGGACTCAGGGCCTGCTGCAGACCTCCACCTCTCAGACTCCTCCCTGCAGGGCCCGAGCCAATCCCAGTTGGGCCTGGACTTCAAGGGACACTTCACTTTTCCACTGCATGGTGCAGGTGTAGCAAGGTTGGGTGGATTGCCCAAGTGGTGGGCTGGCTTCACAAGGGCTGACTCTCAGCCATGGGGGTCCTCAGCTCTCTGAAGGGCCTGCCCCGTTTTTCTTAAGGATTGGCTAACAAAGAAACACAGGCCCTCAGTGTTTGCTCTGAATGGCAGCCTGCACAGCGACCAGGCAAGAGCATCTGGCAGGCATGCAACGCAGCCTACGTGCAGACCAGGGCGCCCAAATCACGCAGGACGGGGAAGCCTGGCCTCTGTGGGTGATTCATACCTGTGATGAGTCACTTGGAGGAGTGATAAGCTTTATCAATCCATCCAAACCTCGTCAGACTGTTATGGAAATAGCTGACACCAATAGGGGGAATTCCAGGGAAATGCTGATATGAGTGAAAAGTTTGGGACATGATTTCTCTACATTATACAGAAAATTTACCAGAATTTAAGACTGGCACAATGGGGTCTGCATACCATGTTGTTCCCAACAACCCTCACGAAGGAGGAACCAAAGTGTGACAGGTGACTGGGTTGTGGCTCAGCGGGACAGCACTTTCCTAGCAGGCCCACGGTCCTGGGTTCCATCCTCAGCACCACGCACACACAGGTCAGAAGGTGCCGGGTCAGGAAGGCCTGTGCTTGCTGCTGCCTGGGCCTGCCTTCCTGTGCTCCCGAGCTTAGTGCTACTGGGTGAGCCAATGGGTCCTCTGCTGTGGGACTTTGACCTTTCTGCCCCAAGGAGCCCAGAATGTGAGGGGAGGGGTCCTTGCCAGCCCTGACAGGCCAGGGGCCTTGCCTGGGTTCATTAAGAAGGCTGTAGGTGGGTGTGAGGTTGATAGGTGTGCTGTGTTTGCACAGATATAGAGTATGGTGTATAGCCGGGCACGGTGGCGCACGCCTGTAATCCCAGCACCTGGGAGGCTGAGGCAGGAGGATTGTGAGTTCAAAGCCAGCCTCAGCAATGGCGAGGCACTTAGTAACTCAGTGAGACCCTGTCTCTACTAAAATACAAAAAAGGGCTGGGATGTGGCCCAGTGGTCGAGTGACCCTGAGTTCAATCCCCGGTACACGGTGTATATGCAGTGCCTGGTGTGAACATGGTGTGCACACACATGCACGAGTACATGTGTGTATGTGTGGTGTACATATGGATGTAGGTGTGCAATTACCTGTTTATAAGTGTGTATGGTATATGTGCTGGTATACATGTCTGTGTGTGCAGTTATCATGCCTGTCCTGTGTGTGTATATGTGATATAAGGCATGTGTGGGGGTATGTATGTGGGGCATGTGCACGTATGCACACATGTGTGCATGTATGCTATGAGTGCACATGTGCACATGTGGCGTGAGGTGAGCACTTGCATGTGCAGGCATATGGATGCGTGTGACATGCAGGTGTGTGTGAGGTATGTTGTTTGTGCATGAGTGTGCAGTGTGTACAAGATCATGTGCACGTGTATGTGTGTGTCTGTCATGACAATGTCCCCTTCCCTGGGCTGGCCTTTCTCTTAGCACTAGGTCTCGCAAAACTGTTTTTTACCTTGGAGTCTGTCAACACAGGGTAGGCCCCTCTCAGCCTATGTCCCAAAACAGGGAATTCCCTGTGGCTGTAGTGGTGGTACAGGGGACCATGTGTCAGAGGGAAAACACAGAGACAGTGTCCACCCCTCTGCTGGGACCTGGCTGCACAGATTCCGTGGATGGGTCTTACTTGTGGTTCTCTGGCTGGTCCTGTTGGTCACCCCAGTTACGAGGTGTGGATCAGGTAGTTGAGCTCGCTCTAATTCTGCCCACTGCAAAAGCACCCACCTGGGGGACTGAGCTCAGGGGGCACTCTACTCCTGAGCTTCATCTCAGTCCTTTCTGTCTTATTTTGAGACAAGTTCTTGCTAATAGCTCAGGCTGGCCTGGAGCTTTCCTGTCTCTGGCCTCAGCCCCTGAGTGGTGGACTACAGGCATGCCCACCTATCCTTTTGTTCCATCAAATCCACCAAATCTCCCTCGAATCCTGCAATGAGTGAAGGAAGTGTAAATGGATCAGAAAATAGGAGGGTCTGAGCAGGACGTAGTGGCATAGGCCTGTCATCTCAGGTACTTGGGAGGCTGACACAGGAGGATCACAAGTCCAAGGCCAGCCTGGGCTACTTAGCCAGACCCTCTCTCAAAATAAATAATAAAAAAATTAGGAGGCTGGGGTTGTGGCTCAGCGGTAGAGCGCTCGCCTAGCATGAGTGCAGCCCGGGTTCGATCCTCAGCACCACGTAAAGATAAGACACATTGTGTACAACTAAAAGCAAATAAAAAAAAAAAAAAAAAAAAACTTTTAAAGGCTGGGGATGTAGCTCAGTGGTAGAGCACCCCTGGGTTCAATCCCCAGCACTGAAGGAAAAAAGAAGGAAGGTCAGTCAGGGTTTTCCCTGGGCGGGGCTTCCCTGGGCGGGGCTTTCCCTGGGCGGGGCTTCCCTGGGCGGGGCTTCCCTGGGCGGGGCTTCCCTGGGTTGGGCGCGGCTTGTGCTAGGAAGCGGTTTCCCCTGGTGGGACTTTCCTTCAGAGGGGTTTCTGCAGCCCTGCCCCTTGCCTGGGCTCAGCTTCAATCCTTTCTCAGGAAACCCAGAACTGCCTTCCACAAGTGCCCACAGTTGCATCCACGGCAAAGGCAAGTGGCCCGTGACTGAGGTCTGGGTTGCACTGTAAAATGCAGCTGTGCGGCTGGGAGTGGCTATCGTCTGTCACAGCTGCTAGGCTAGAGGAGCTGTGAGGCCACGGCAGTATCAGCCTAAGCTTCTGGCCTCTCACTCGGAGTGGGACAGCTGGCCCCAGTCCTGCCATCTGGAGGAAAGTCCTGCCTTATGGCCCAAGAAGCCACAAGGGTCGGCCCCATCCTCTCTGTAGATAGCGGTCGGAGTGCTGCGGGCATCGGCCGGAGAGTTTGTTGACCAAATGTGCAACAGACCCTGGTCTTGTGACTGGGCGTTGCTGGCCCTCCCCTGCCTTGGAACAACAGGTTTGGGGTGTGTTCCTCTGGGTCTGGGGGCCTGCTGCTTTTCTCCACTCCCTGCGAGCTTTCAGGTTGGGGTGGACAGCAGCGTGCGTCCACCAGGGCCCCTGGTCCAGGGCAGGGCTGTCATCCTTCCTTGTCCTGTCCCCTCTGACCTATTCTTTCCCTTCCCAGGAGAACCTAGCCATTTGCAAGTAGGGAGAGCTTCCCAGCGGGGCGGTTCCAGAGGCCGGTGTGGGGGGCTGGGCCCTGTCCAGGGGCAGCCTGCATTCACAGTTCCCTAACTGGTTTCCCTTCCGGGCTGCTCAGATCCTTCAGTGGGCAGCAGAGGCCCTCTCCCTGTGTGGGCCTTGCCACCTGGCCTCCTGCATGTCACCCAAGGTGTTTGCGTGTGTGTCCTCCGTGAGTCTTGGGGATTCCCAAGGGTGGGGTCTTCTCCATCCCTCACCCCAAGTTCAGTTCAGAGACAGCAGCCACATGTGGCTACGGACGGGGAAAGGGCCAGCAGGGGATGGGCCGGTGGAAGTGTGGAACTGGCGGCTCAGCAGGTGCGGGAGGTGAGAAGGGTTTTCCTCCGGGAGGGTGTGTTGGAGGCTGAAGCCCATTGGTGCCCCGGCCCTGGCTGAGGGTGGGCTCCTGGCCCAGGCACAGCCCTGAGTGATGTGGGGGGCCCAGTCCAGCCTCACCTGGCAGAGAGGATGATGACGCGAGCCTCCAGTTCCCGTGCCTCCATCAGCAGGGCCGTCACGTTCTTGGTCCCTGGGTCGAACTGCAGCACCTTTTCAGCCTGCGGTGTGAGCAGGAGTGTTAGTAGGCAGCGGGGGCAGGGAACACAGCGCCTCAGTGGCGAGAGGGGGGCCGGAGCCACTAGGAACCCCAAGGCAGCTGAGCTAGGGCTGCCGTGGCCTGCGTCTGCCACCTGCACTGTCCACCTGCCTTCCGTGCTCCTGGCCTGGCCTGGCCTCTCCTCCTGTCCGTTCTTCAGCCTGCGCGCAGTCCTGCACTCTCTCTCTGCTCTCTCTGCTCTCTCTGCTCTCTCTTTCCACCTCACTCCTGCTCTCATTTCTGCTCTGAGCATGCAAGCTGACGTGGACCAAGACTCGGAAAGAGGCGTGCAGCGGACGGGAGATAGTAAGAGCTTGGAATGCACCCGGGAATGGGGTGGGGCCGACTCTTCCAAAGCCGCGGGAGATCCTCTCAGTTCAGGCCTCATTCCTTAGGCCCCTGCAGGAGCAGCCAGACCCCAGCAGGGGCCAGGCGGGTGGGCTCACTCCCAGGGTTCCTCGAGGAAACCCTGGGGGTCCTGGAGATTCGCATGCACTTCCCAGAGAGCAGCTCCTCCTGCAGCCGCGTCTGCCTCGAGGATGCAGGCCAGGGTCACAGCGGTGGGCCGTGGGCACCCACGCCGCCCACGCCTGCCTCTCCTGCCTGCTGCTGCCTCACAGCCTGGCTGTCCTCACTGCTCAGACCTGCGGCTCGGCACAGCGGGGCCGGACAGCGGCCCTAGTGGCCGAGGTGCCGCAGGCCGGGGCTCGCTAGTCGGTGGGTGGCGTGCACGTCCATGCATATATACCTTGGGTCCGCGCTTGTTGTCATAGGACAGTTGGTCGAGGTTTTCATAGTTCCTTTTTTTACTCTGATGAATAATGTGCACAGAGAAAATATGCAGACACAGAAGAAGATTATAAACGGTTGAAAATGACGGCGCTAAAGCAATCACACCACCTCCTCGGCACGTCTGCAGACGGGCACGTACCTGGAGCTCGCAAACACCGAGGCCCGGGGCGGGGCTGGGGCCGGGCTGGAGCTGGGGACGGAGGGGGCACGGGGCGGGGCCACAGAGGCTCCCTGCCACGGAGCTGCGCTCTTGGAAGGTTGCTCTCAGGAGGAAGGGAGGCCCTGTCCGCATCCACCCTTTGGGTCCCGCCTGCCACCCCCACCCCTGCCATGCACCTGCTGTGTGGCCCAGCAGTACCCACCCTGAGTGGGGAAGAGCGGCCCCCGGGGCACTGCCCCGTATCCCTCCCACGCCCCCCGTTGTCCTCCCTTCTGCCTCTTTTCACTAGCTGTGTGCCCAGGCCCAGCAGCCCACGTGTGCACCCAGGAGTGAGCAGGAGAGGATGTGTGTGCACCTGTCCTTGCAGGGCGACATGCGTCCCACGGGCTGCGCGGGAGGCTGATCTGCAGAAGTCCTTCACGGGGTGGGGAGGGGAGGGCCAGGACGGAGTGTGTGTGTGTGTGCAAGTGAGCTGGTGTGTGCCAGGGAGAGTGCCTACACAGAGGACACACTCCTGTACCCAGGTGTGCATGCCCTTGCTGGCCCACACGGAGGTGTGTGGAGGCGGCCGGGTTCGAATCTTCCCAGGGATGTGCGGTGTCCCTGTGAGCAAGCAGGCAGGTGGCTGGGCACATGGGTGTGTGGTTATGGTAGAAGTCTACGTGGCCGCGGGTGGGCATGCCAGGAAGGGAGATGCCTATGGGCAGGGGTGGGTCCTCCAAGTCTGTAGCCCACCTTCCCTCCCAGACTTAGCAGCCGCCCGTGACCGGACCTCCAGGACCCTGGCTCTACCTCTGGCCTCGCCCCACCCCAGACCCTCTGATTCTTCTGAGGGCTCATGATGCTTTGGGGGCCAGGGTTGCACTACGTGTGGTGAGGCCAGCTCCGACTTCACAGACAGAACGTGCCCAGCCCATCTGGTCCCTGGGCCTCCTCCCTCCTGCCTAACACCAGGGCGCAGGCTGTGCTCTGCCCAGGGCTCTGGGAGTGGGTGGAGGTGACCCCCGACCAGATCCTCCTCAGTCTGGCCATAGGTATGGCAAGGCAAGGGGGGTCGCTCGGACCCCCAGAAATCCTGGCTCTGATCGCGGACCTTCTCACAGGAGCAGGGCTGGACTGGGCTGGGGTGTCAGTGTGCTCTGGGATCAGGATCTGGTTGGTCCCACAGGCATGCAGAGCCCAGTCCTGGGGGAGAGGAGAGTGGTCCTGGTGGGAGTGCCCCAGGCAGGGGTAGGCTGGCAGGTGTTGGTGGGTGCGGCTTTGGTGAGGGCGGTGGGAGGAGGCTTCCGAGGAAAGGCCTCCGCAGGACATGGAATGGATCCCAGCAAGGAAGGGGACAGGTTCTCTGGGAAGGGACATGGCAGGTGCCCACCACACTGGCCAGGCGCCCTAGAGAGGCAGTGGGACTTGGGGCGGGCGGAAGGCAGGCTGGCTGAGTTCCTGGGGCGAGGGGCCTGCGGCTGGCGGAGGGGCGGGGCGGGGTGTTTGCGGAGCTCCAGGTGGTCCGGCCCTCGCCCCGCAGGGACTGACACGAAGGAGATTTCGACTAATGGCAAAAGCAAGTGAAATGAGCCGAGGACAGGCCGGGGCGGGCGCCGCCAGACGCGGTGGTGCTGAGCATGCAGGATGGAGAGAGAGGTGTTCACAACGAGCCACAGACACGGCGGCCCGCCGGCTCCTGCGCCGGGCGCCCGCCGGCCGCGGGCCTCACCTTGGACTCGCGCTCCTCCAGCAGCGTCTCGAGGCGCTTCTGCGCGGCCCGGCCCTCGTGGTCGTCGCTGACCAGCAGGATGATGTGGTTCCAGCTGTAGACGCGCATCATCTCGAACCACACGCTCGACTGGTGCGAGTAGGGCGGCACGGTGCGCAGGAAGCTCAGGTGGATGCTCTGCGGGGGCGGGCGTGAGGCCAGGCGCGCTCCCTCCAGGGCTGGGGACCCGCGGGACCCCACGCCTGCGCACGTGCCCTCGCTGGGCGGGGGACCTCCTGACCCGGGGACCCCACTTGTCCCACTCTGCCCTCACAGCCTGGGGGACCCCACCTGGGGACCCCACTTCTCCCACTCTGTCCTCTCAGCCTGGGGGATCCCACCTGGGGACCCCACTTCTCCCACTCTGCCCTCACAGCCTGGGGGACCCCACCTGGGGACCCCACTTCTCTTACTCTGCCCTCTCAGCCTGGGGGATCCCACCTGGGGACCCCACTTCTCCTACTCTGTCCTCTCAGCCTGGGGACCTCCTGACCAGGGACCCCACTTGTCCCACTCTGTCCTCACAGCCTGGGGGACCTCCTGACCCGGGGACCCCACTTGTCCCACTCTGCCCTCACAGCCTGGGGGACCTCCTGACCCGGGGACCCCACTTGTCCCACTCTGCCCTCACAGCCTGGGGGACCCCACCTGGGGACCCCACTTGTCCCACACTGCCCTCTCAGCCTGGGGGACCCCACCTGGGGACCCCACTTCTCCCACTCTGCCCTCTCAGCCTGGGGGACCCCACCTGGGGACCCCTCTTCTCCCACTCTGTCCTCTCAGCCTGGGGGACCCCACCTGGGGACCCCACTTCTCCCACTCTGCCCTCTCAGCCTGGGGGACCCCACCTGGGGACCCCACTTGTCCCACACTGCCCTCTCAGCCTGGGGGACCCCACCTGGGGACCCCACTTCTCCCACTCTGCCCTCTCAGCCTGGGGGACCCCACCTGGGGACCCCTCTTCTCCTACTCTGTCCTCTCAGCCTGGGGGACCCCACCTGGGGACCCCACTTCTCCCACTCTGCCCTCTCAGCCTGGGGGAACCCACCTGGGGACCCCTTCTCCCACTCTGCCCTCTCAGCCTGGGGGAACCCACCTGGGGACCCCACTCTCCCACTCTGCCCTCTCAGCCTGGGGGACCCCACTCTCCCACTCTGCCCTCTCAGCTGGGGACCCCACCTGGGGACCCCACTTCTCCCACTCTGCCCTCTCAGCCTGGGGGACCCCACTTCTCCCACTCTGCCCTCTCAGCCTGGGGGACCCCACCTGGGGACCCCACTTCTCCCACTCTGTCCTCTCAGCCTGGGGGACCCCACCTGGGGACCCCACTTCTCCCACTCTGCCCTCTCAGCCTGGGGGAACCCACCTGGGGACCCCACTTCTCCCACTCTGTCCTCTCAGCCTGGGGGACCCCACCTGGGGACCCCACTTCTCCCACTCTGTCCTCTCAGCCTGGGGGACCCCACCTGGGGACCCCACTTCTCCCACTCTGTCCTCTCAGCCTGGGGGACCCCACCTGGGGACCCCACTTCTCCCACTCTGTCCTCTAAGCCTGGGGGACCCCACCTGGGGACCCCACTTCTCCCACTCTGCCCTCACAGCCTGGGGGACCCCACCTGGGGACCCCACTTCTCCCACTCTGTCCTCTCAGCCTGGGGACCCCACCTGGGGACCCCACTTCTCCCACTCTGCCCTCACAGCCTGGGGGACCCCACCTGGGGACCCCACTTCTCCCACTCTGCCCTCACAGCCTGGGGAACCCACCTGGGGACCCCACTTCTCCCACTCTGTCCTCTCAGCCTGGGGGACCCCACCTGGGGACCCCACTTCTCCCACTCTGCCCTCACAGCCTGGGGGACCCCCTGGGACCCCACTTCTCCCACTCTGCCCTCACAGCCTGGGGGACCCCCACTCTCTGCCCTCACCTGGGGACCCCACTTCTCCCACTCTGCCCTCACAGCCTGGGGGACCCCACCTGGGGACCCCACTTCTCCCACTCTGCCCTCACAGCCTGGGGGACCCCACCTGGGGACCCCACTTCTCCCACTCTGCCCTCACAGCCTGGGGGACCCCACCTGGAGACCCCACTTCTCCCACTCTGCCCTCACAGCCTGGGGGACCCCACCTGGGGACCCCACTTCTCCCACTCTGCCCTCACAGCCTGGGGGACCCCACCTGGGGACCCCACTTCTCCCACTCTGCCCTCTCAGCCTGGGGGACCCCACCTGGGGACCCCACTTCTCCCACTCTGTCCTCTCAGCCTGGGGGACCTCCTGACCAGGGACCCCACTTCTCCCACTCTGTCCTCTCAGCCTGGGGGAACCCACCTGGGGACCCCACTTCTCCCACTCTGTCCTCTCAGCCTGGGGGACCCCACCTGAGGACCCCACTTCTACCACTCTGTCCTCACAGCCTGGGGGACCTCCTGACCTGGGGACCCCACTTCTCCACTCTGCCCTCACAGCCTGGGGACCCCACCTGGGGAACCCCACTTCTCCCACTCTGCCCTCACAGCCTGGGGGACCCCACCTGGGGACCCCACTTCTCCCACTCTGTCCTCTCAGCCTGGGGGACCCCACCTGGGGACCCCACTTCTCCCACTCTGTCCTCTCAGCCTGGGGGACCCCACCTGGGGACCCCACTTCTCCCACTCTGTCCTCTCAGCCTGGGGGACCCCACCTGGGGACCCCACTTCTCCCACTCTGTCCTCACAGCCTGGGGACCTCCTGACCAGGGACCCCACTCCTCCCACTCTGCCCTCACAGCCTGGGGGACCCCACCTGGGGACCCCACTTCTCCCACTCTGTCCTCTCAGCCTGGGGGACCCCACCTGGGGAACCCCACTTCTCCCACTCTGCCACTCTGCCCTCACAGCCTGGGGGACCCCCACCTGGGGACCCCACTTCTCCACTCTGTCCTCTCAGCCTGGGGGACCCCACCTGGGGACCCCACTTCTCCACTCTGTCCTCTCAGCCTGGGGGACCCCACCTGGGGACCCCACTTCTCCCACTCTGTCC
Source organism: Tamias sibiricus (assembly GCA_025594165.1). Lineage (NCBI taxonomy): Eukaryota > Metazoa > Chordata > Mammalia > Rodentia > Sciuridae > Tamias > Tamias sibiricus. Next base: position 222,028,781 of record CM046657.1, on the reverse strand, counting down.
TCTCAGCCTGGGGGACCCCACCTGGGGACCCCACTTCTCCCACTCTGCTCCCACTCTGTCCTCACAGCCTGGGGGACCTCCTGACCAGGGACCCCACTCCTCCCACTCTGCCCTCACAGCCTGGGGGACCTCCTGACCTGGGGACCCCACTTCTCCCACTCTGCCCTCACAGCCTGGGGGACCCCACCTGGGGACCCCTCTTCTCCCACTCTCTCCTCTCAGCCTGGGGGACCCCACCTGGGGACCCCACTTCTCCCACTCTGTCCTCTCAGCCTGGGGGACCCCACCTGGGGACCCCACTTCTCCCACTCTGCCCTCACAGCCTGGGGGACCCCACCTGGGGACCCCACTTCTCCCCACTCTGCCCTCACAGCCTGGGGGACCCCACCTGGGGACCCCTCTTCTCCTACTCTGTCCTCTCAGCCTGGGGGACCCCCTGACCAGGGACCCCACTTCTCCCACTCTGCCCTCACAGCCTGGGGGACCCCACCTGGGGACCCCTCTTCTCCCACTCTGTCCTCTCAGCCTGGGGGACCTCCTGACCAGGGACCCCACTTCTCCCACTCTGCCCTCACAGCCTGGGGGACCCCACCTGGGGACCCCTCTTCTCCCACTCTGTCCTCTCAGCCTGGGGGACCCCCTGACCAGGGACCCCACTTGTCCCACTCTGTCCTCTCAGCCTGGGGGACCCCCTGACCAGGGACCCCACTTGTCCCACTCTGTCCTCTCAGCCTGGGGGACCCCTGGCCCAGGGGACAGCCCCTCCTCTGCCCACCCTCACACTTCTCCTCCTGTATCCCCACATTTGGAGAAGTGGAGGTTGGTGTCCCCAGCCGCACACTGACAGATCAGTTCTCTGTGAAATTGTCCCTGGGGAAGCTCGCCACCCCCCAGGAGCTTGCTCCTTGACAGACACCTTCAGCTCGTGAAGGTCTCGCTAGCGTGAGCGTCTACCTGACCCCGCTGGGCTGCGGTGGAGTCGGCCTCAAATCCCAATGACTATTTATCAGGAAGTCTTATCAGGACCAATGTCACTCTCGAGTCCAGACGCCCTTCCTCCATTGGAGGCTACTGCTGTACCTGTTGTGCACTAACTGCAAGGGGCCCGCTGAGCCTGCCTGGGTGAGCACTGGTCCCTTCCGTGTCCCTGCAGCCCAGACTGATCTCACGGTCTTCTCAGGCTCTGGGCTCCTTGTGCATGGGTTCCTTCGTGGTGGCCTGGGATACTGCCTTGCAGTACGAGAATGCCGCCAGTCTTGGTGACATGGCTGTAGGCAGAGTGTAACTGGGGTTTTGCTGGCTTCTGTGTGGGGCACGAGGGGCCAGGGTGTGGCCGTGAGGCCTGGCCCCAGCCTTTGGTCTTATGTGGACCCAGGGAGTTGGCCCTTGGTTGGCATCTGGGCGGGCCCTGTCTGTGGAGCCCCTCCTGGGCTCTCAGTGCCCAGGCTGCCTTCTTTGGTGGGGCCATTTCTCTCTGCATGTGAGGACGTTGGTGCTGAGGAGGTGAGTGGTGGCGGGCAGGGGCACCGGCATGGGCGCTTTGCTCCTCGTGGGCAGGTGAAGCGGCCTGGGAAGAGCAGCTCCTTGCCTCCGTGGGCAGGGTTTCCAGAGCCTGGGGGTGGCCGTTCCAGCCTCTGTGTAGCCCCTCCCTCTGGGGTCCTCCTGGACGGCCCTCCTCTGGCCCAGGGAGTCCCCCTCACCTGAGAGGGAGGAGTGGTGTCCCCAGCAGCATGCTGACTAGGGCTCAGGTCTCTGTGACATGGTGCCTTTGGGCAGACCCACCCCGTCCTTTCAGGCAACTGATTAAGGACTGTGGGCTCTGGACAGGAGGAATTTGGAGAGGTCAGGGAGGCCTGGGAGTCCAGCTGCAGAGCCAGCCCAGCCCTCTGGACTGGGCACCAGCTGGATGTGCCCTGGAAAGTGGCCTCCCTGGTGTGTCTGCGGGTAGCCCTGTGCCTGTGGGGGGTGGGCTGTAGGCTGTGGTGCCCTCCGGCCTCCCAGCTGGTGGGACCTCCCAGAATCCTGGCAGACTGAGGGCTGCATGCCTGGTCAGCCCCTGTGCCTCTCTGGGCTGCAGCATCCTGTAGAGCTGGCTAGACGGCCTCCCTGCCCTTCCTGCTGCTGCACCAGGCCTGGGCAGAGACCTGCCCCTGGCCCGTGGACTGGAGGACTCTCCAGGATGCTGAGATGGGTGCCACTAACCCCAAGTCACAGAGCCTCCTGCCATGAGCTACCTGGTCTGTCCACCCCAAGCCATTTCCCACCCACACCCTGTGGTGGGCAAGGCTGGTGACCATACCCCGCCTGAGTATCCCCCTTCTATCCAGGTGCATCTTCCTCCTGGACCCTCCCCCCAGCTCTCCCAGTGCCCCCTGCAGTCTCTCTGTCCAGGAAGCCGTCCCTTCTCCAGCCCACAGGGCCTTCTCCGTCCCCAGAGGAGATGCTGTCGGCCCCTTTGCCCCAGCAGGCCATCTGCCCGTGCGTGAGACTGCACGGGTACCTGTGTGCCCGAGCCCCTGGGTGGGAGGGCCAGGTGCCTGCTGTGTGTGGACAGCGGCGGGAATTGGAGCACACACCCAGTGCACAAATTGAACCAGGCAGTGAGTACGGTGTGCATGGGTTGATTGCTTGTGTGGGGGTGACGGGGACGAGGGTGTGGCGCAGGTGCAGGCGTCCCTGGGGTCAGCTGTGTGTGGTAGTGGAGCACCCTGCCCTTCCCTGACCCAGTGCCTGGTTCCAACCTGCTCGGGGCAGCAGCCTGTGGCCCTGGGCTATGCGGGGATGGACATGGGGGCCAGAGCATCAGTGGGCTTACCTTGTCTGAGTAGATGGACATGCGGGTTGTCAGCCCCAAGACGGGGATGCGGTAGAAGCCGGCCGTGTAGGAGACAGGCGTGGGAGTGAAGTGGTCATTGGGAGTAGGTGGGTGGCTAACTAAGATGGCATAGACCTGTGGACATAGGGGAGAGGGTCAGTCCATGGGGGACCAGGGGACAACAGAGGCTGGGCCTGGCAGGCTGGGGTACCAGGTGGTGTTATTTATGTGCAAATCAGCCTCAGATACCCAAGAGGCTTCGCCACTGGCAGGTCACGTGAGCCTCCCTAAAGACTGGCCAAGCAAGGCTCCAGGTGCCACAGGGCCACCTGCAGGGGCTGAGATGCCTGCTCCCTGGCCTCACCCCCTGCACACTGCTGACTGGCCCGAGGGCTCCACGGCAGAGCCTGCCCCAGGTCTCCCTGGTCTGCATGGGCACACGGTGAGCATGGGCACACCCTGAGCATGGGCACACGGTGGCCTGGGGAGCCGCTGACCCTGCATCATGCTGACACGCTGTCCAGACCAGCCACTGAGCCTCCCTGGTCAGAAGAGGGCCCAGCCCAGGGCCCAGCAAGGCAGTTGCCCTGTGGTCTGCATGGGGCTGTGGGGAAGTTCAGCCAGGGGCTGCCACTGAGTCCTGTGGGCCCTGTTGCTAGTGTCCCCAGGGGCTGGGCATAGGATGGCATGACACAAGCCCAGTCCTGACTGAAGCTGACCTCATCCCTGAGGGCAGGTCCAAGGTCAGTGGCCCCTAGAGTAGATGTCCCCCTCTCCTCAGCCCCTCCCCAGGTAGGAGGAGGAATGCCAGGGCTCCATGTCACTGTCACATCTGAAGGGCCCACGTCTGTCCCCAACTACCTTGGGCTCTGGAGCACAGGTCTCCCCAGTTTCTGGGAATGGGGACGGGTGTCATGCACCAGCCCATGTGACTGGGCTGGAGCTGCTGCCTGCCAGTGCTGGCCCAGGGTGCTGTGAAGGACAGTTTCTCCTGGCCCTGCTCTGGGAGGCCCAGCCCAGAGAGGCACGCAGGAGTGAGTGGCAGGCATCCCTCAAAGGGCCCCCTGGGACCTCTGACTTGGCCCGCCCTCATCATCACCCAGGTAGAACATGGGACAGAACCACTGGCCACAGTGCCTCCCCAGTCCTGACCTGGCGTCCTGGGCTGGAGCATGGGGGCGACTTTGGAGGTGAGGTCCCTGCCCCTGAGCTACGGTCCCCTCCCCTTTTATTTCTTCTTTTGAGACAATGTCTCATTAAGTTGTTGAGGCTGGCCTTGAACTTATGCCCCTCTTGCCTCAGCCTCCCGAGTCTCGGGGATGACTGGGGTTCGCCACCACACCCCTCAAGGGGGGTCTGAGCAGCGGCCACGGCAGGGGGCTGTTCAGGCTGGTCCTCCCTCCCCTGGCCGCCATCTTTAGGCAGCACCCGGAGGTGCCCAACGGAGCAGCAGACTGGTGTGTGCATGGCTGTGACCATGCAGGTGTTCACAAGCGCGTGCTAGGACACGCATGCCTCACATGCCCAACACGCCTACATCTGTGGTGTGTGAGCCCATGTTGTGTACGTACTGTGTGCCCAACGTGTCTGTGTCTGCACATGTCTGTGTGTGCACCTGGGCACGCCAGTGTGTCCACAGATGTGCGTGTGTGTGTCAGTGGGCACGTGCGGTTGGTTGTGTGATGCCGAGGTGCATGAGTGTGTTCCTGCGGGGTGTGTGTATGTGTGACATGCGTGTCCATGGGCCGGTGCTCCTGTCAGGGAGCACGTGAACACGCTGGCCCGGTCTGTCCTGCCTCTCACAAGAAGCTGCATTGCAGGGGTCCTCGGGCTTCACTGGCATTGTGCAGGCGGTGTGGGGCGGACAGCTCCGGCAGAGCCTCAGGAGCCGCATCCTCCCCGCAGCGCTGGCTGCGACAGCTCCCATGCTGTGCCCAGGCCTCTCACATGCGCAGTCCCCACTCCCACCCCACAAGCACACTGCTCCCACACCTGGGAGGCCTCCCCCCCTAGGCCTGTGGAAGGGGCAAAGGGAAAAGAGAAAGGGAAAGAATCAAGGAGCAGAAACAAAGATGGCCCAGGCCCCTCCTGCTCAGAGACCTGCAGCACCCCTGCCCACTCCCGGGGCGCCTGGCCCCACACTGGCACCATGCAACAAACCACCCCAAATTGGCCACATGTCTGCACACGGAGCCCCAGAGCCCTTCTGGGGACCTGCCAAGGTGGCAGGTGACCAGTCTGGGAGCCAAGCTGGGGAAACCAGCAGACCCTCGTGTCTGGTTCCCAGTGAAACAGCCTCCGGGCAGAAGCGCAGCGGCTTGCCGCTGGTCTCTCAGGGGGAGGGAGGGGTCAGGATAAAGAAATGAACCCCGACAGGGAGAGGGCGGCAGGGGAGCGGGAAGGAGGGAGGCGGCAAGCACCTGGCTGGAGATGAGGTCCTCACACACCGACAGGGCCATCTGGATGGCATTGGGCTTGTGGGTGACCGAGGTGGCATTGAGCTGGATCTTCCAGGAGCCGTGCCGCTTGTTGGCCTGGTTCACGGCCTCGCGGAACATCTGCTCGTGCTTGCGCGTGCTCAGCACCGCACCGATGTTGACGATCTTGGGGTCGCAGGCGGCGCGGGCGAAGGAGCAGGAGAAAAGCAGGGCGAGTGTCAGCAGGCGCATGGTGCTCATGGGCTCCGGCCACCGCGGGCCTGGTTCTGGGCAGCGCGAGTAAGGCGCCCCAAGTGCATGCCCCACGGGGTGCCCCTGCCGTCCGGCTCCCGCCGGGCCCGCGGGCGGGGCTCCGGGTACTCGAGCGCCGGCCTCGGGTGTGCAGCGGGCGCTGTCCGCGGTGCTGAAGCGGGTCCCGGCGCCGCCCGAGCAGTCGGCTGCGAGGACGCCTAGACCCGGTCCCGACGCTGCGGAGGCTGCGGCGACTGCGGCAGCTGCGGGGCCGCGAGCGGGACCACGCGTCCTACCCCTCCCGCCGCCCCGCTTCCCGACGCGGAGCCGAAGGGGGCGCCTCCGCGCCGGAGCGTGCGCCTGCGTCCGCGAGAGCGCTAGCTGCGCGCGTGAACCCGAGCGCCCGCGTCCGCGTGTGTGCGCGCGTGCAGGGGTCCAAGGACAGCGACCTGTGCTGTCTGGAGCCTGCGGGCGCAAGCTGGGAAGGTTCGAGGAGTCCGCGTCACGATGTGCACCTGTACCCTTGCTTGTCTGTAAGCATGGCCGCGTGTGTGTCCTGATCGTTTGTGTGTGTGTGCACGCGTGCACGAGCCTTCGCCCATAGTTCATTATATTTTGGGACTTAACTCTTACAGGAAGAAGACCCAGGGTGTGTAAAGGCCCTACGCCATGCTTTTGGGGGAGGGACGCTGGGCCGCCCCTCCACCCAAGGTTCAAAAATGTGGGAGACACCTCATGAGCTTCACCATGTGACATGAAATCCCTCCAGAGGATTAAGTATAGAAGGGGTGACAGTGGCTGCTCCATTACACAACAAGACCTTCTAGGAGAGTCTTGGCCTGGATCCAACTAGTCATGAAGAGACCAAGGCCAAAGGGAGCTGAGTAGTTGGGACTAAGTTAAGCCGTTAGCATTACAGGGGCTCCAGCCCGCCATGTTTGGTTCAGGCATTGCCCATGCCCTGCATGTTGTCCACACCGGGTCCCCAGCCCCTCTTCTAGTGTGTCAGGACTCCCTCCCCTCTGCCCCTTCCCAGACCCTCCCTTGTCCCTCTGTTCCCTGTGATCCTAATTCCCTGTCCCCTCCATTCTGAAGTGTGCTTCCCCCTCCCAAACTCAAAGGACAGATGAAGCTCCGCCCCCTGCTGGTGACATCACTGTTTCCAATAGCAACCAAGGATTCTGCACATTTAACTGCAAAAGCCCCCAAGGGGGACAAAGCAGGGTGGTGTCCACATCTAATTCTGTCCTGAGCAGTGCAGGGGGAGAGCTAGATCCCCACCAGGGTGGCACTCTCTACCCCTCCCTCCCACTGACGTCACCACTCTGGGGGAGAGGACAGGCGGGGGACCCGGCATTTGCCAAGCTCCCTTTCTTGGCTCCTCTCTCACATGCAAGGGAATAGCTGCCCGGAGCCAGGTGCCTTGGGACCCTGCTGCTTTCAACAGCACACCTGGGGGTGCCCAGGTCCCAGCGGCAGACCCACCGGCACAGGGGTTATGCCCACCTCGAGCTTCTGTGGCCTCTGGCAGGTCAGGGTCTGGAGGCTGGGGGGGAGGGCCTGGGCGCGGACAGTTCCAAGACAGTGTGGGGGTGGGGTGGGATCCTTCGGGGGCCACCTGTCCATCCCACTCCTCCCTTGGGGGCTGGAGGTGGCTCCTACTGGCACTGAAGAACTTACTGCTGATATTTTAGAGATCCTTCATATATATATATATTTTTTGGTACTGGGGATTGAACTCAGGGGCACTCGACCACTGGTCACATCCCAGCCCATTTTTTTTTTTTTTGTATTTTATTAGAGACAGGGTCTCACTGAGTTGCTAAGTGCCTCGCCATGGCTGAGGCTGGCTTTGAACTCTCGATCCTCCTGCCTCAGCCTCCCAAGTACTGGGATTACAGGCATGCGCCACCGCGCCCGGCTTTTTAGAGATCCTTCAGCTGTTGCTATAGTTGGCAATGTGAAATTAGCCATGGTGGGATCATTCATACCAGGGGGTTCATCAAACCCTACGAACCAGTGCTTTCTCCCCCTCCTTTGGAGATCAAAGGCCCATGACTGCCTGTCTCCTGCAGTAGGTCCTCAAGTTTTTTTTTTTAATATTTATTTATTTACTTTAGTTGTACACAGTGCAATGCTTTTATGTTTACGTGGTGCTGAGGATTGAACCCCGGGCTGCCTCGTGCGAGGCGAGTGCTCTGCCGCTGAGCCGCCACCCCAGCCCTGGTCCTCAAGTTTTTGTTCCAAACTCCTTGGACAGGTCCCCAGTGATGGAGGACACAGAGGATGCTGGGCCTCCCAGGCCTGGCCCCGCTTCATGCCTCTGGCTGTCTGTCCCCAACTTCAACTGCCCAGTCATAGAACAGCCCCCCTTAGCCTCGACTTGACTTCCATCAATTGATCAAAGGGTTGTCATATGACCCAAACAGACCAATCAGGGTTCTTTCCTAGTATTTTTTTTTTGCGGGGGCGGGGGGGGGGAGGTTTGTGTGTGCCAGGGATTGAACTCAAGGTCGTTCAACCACTGAGCCACATCCCCAGCCCTATTTTTATTTTATTTTACTTTATTTAGAGACAGGATCTCACTGAGTTGCTTAGCACCTCACTTTTGCTGAGGCTGGCTTTGAACTCGCGATCCTCCTGCCTCAGCCTCTCAAGCCTCTTCCCTAGTTTCTTTTTTCTTTCTTTCTTTTTTCTTTTTTCTTTTTTCTTTTTTTCTTTTTTTCTTTTTTTTTTTTTTTTTTTTTGTACCAGGGATTGAACTCAGGGGCACTTGACCACTGGGCCACCTCCTCAGCCCTTTTTTTGTATTTTATTTAGAGAGAGGGTCTCACTGAGTTGCTAAGTGCCTCGCCATTGCTGAGGCTGGCATTGAACTCACGATCCTCCTGCCTCAGCCTCCCAAGTGCTGGGATTACAGGCGTGCGCCACCATGCCTGGCTCCTAGTTTCTTGACTTGGTTGGAAACTGGGACAGGATCTTTCCTCTGTGTCCAACCTGGAGGTGAGTCCCTCAGAACTGGGGCACAAGATCCACCTGTGCACGCATTTCTGTCACGACAGAGCCAGTTTGAGAGGAGGAGTCTGACAGGATGGGAGGAGGGAACAGGCGCGGAGCCGTGACTCTACATCCCTGTCCACATGGCCAAGGGCAGAGGACAGGCCTTCAGCTGAAGTCCGGCTGCCGGGGGCTGCCTGCACATCAGGACTGGAGCAACGCGGCTGTCGGCGGCGGCCTGGCTGCCAAACAAAGTGGACTGGGTCAGGCTCTGTCCCTGACCTGGATGAGCCCCAGGCCCTCCCAGAGACACCACGGGGGCTCCGTGCCAGCCCCGAGCCCACGCCAGCTCCCACACAGTCCTCCACATTGTGGTCCCGCCTCCTCCCCCGGATCCCTCCTCTCCGACTTTTCAGACCCCGCTCCCGGGCAGCGCACCCCCCCGGCACCCCGCTCCCGGGCAGCGCACCCCCCTCCCCGGCGCCCCGATACCCGGGCAGCACACCCCCCTCCCCGGCACCCCCGCTCCCGGGCAGCACCCCCCCCCGCACCCCGCTCCCGGGCAGCGCACCCCCCTCCCCGGCACCCCGCTCCCGGGCAGCACAACCCCCTCCCCGGCACCCCGCTCCCGGGCAGCGCACCTCCCTCCCCGGCGCCCCGCTCCCGGGCAGCGCACCTCCCCTCCCCGGCACCCCGCTCCCGGGCAGCGCACCTCCCTCCCCGGCGCCCCGCTCCCGGGCAGCGCATCCCCCTCCCCGGCACCCCGCTCCCGGGCAGCGCACCTCCCTCCCCGGCACCCCGCTCCCGGGCAGCGCACCCCCCCACCCCGCACCCCGCTCCCGGGCAGCGCACCCCCCCTCCCCGGCACCCCGCTCCCGGGCAGCGCACCCCCCTCCCCGGCACCCCGCTCCCGGGCAGCGCACCTCCCTCCCCGGCGCCCCGCTCCCGGGCAGCGCACCCCCCCCCCCCCCGCACCCCGCTCCCGGGCAGCGCACCCCCCCCCCCCCGGCACCCCGCTCCCGGGCAGCACACCTCCCCGGCGCCCCGATACCGGGCAGCACACCCCCCTCCCCGGCACCCCGCTCCCGGGCAGCGCAACCCCCACCCGCACCCCGCTCCCGGGCAGCACACCTCCCCCGGCGCCCCGATACCGGGCAGCACACCCCCCTTCCCCGGCACCCCGCTCCCGGGCAGCACACCCCCCTCCCCGGCACCCCGCTCCCGGGCAGCGCACCCCCCCACCCCGCACCCCGCTCCCGGGCACCTGCTCTGCGCTGGACCCCGTGCCAGGTGCAGGGTGCAGCCAGGAGCAAGCCGGATCACAGACTTTGTGGAGCCAGGTACCTTGGACCATGTCACGCAGGCTTCCCTCTGAGGACACACAAAGCAGCACAAAGGGACAGAGAGCTGTGGGAACAGGCAGTGGCTTAACAGATCCCCACGTCTCGCACACCGCCCTTCCAAAGGTGGAACCCATCCCCTCTGCTTGAATGGGACCACACTCGACGGCGTCTTTCTTTTCTATATAGTGGGATTGAACCCCAAGGTGCTTTCTGCTGAGACACACCCCAGCTCTTTTCATTTTTTGAAACAGGGCCTCACTTAATTGCTGAGGCCGGCCTCAAACTTACAATCCTCCTGCCTCCACCACCTAAGTGGCTGGGATTGTAGGCATGCAGCCAGCACACCTGCTCTTTTTTTCTTTGTGAGCTGGTCTTTCTCTGTTACCCACGCTGTCCTTAAATTCTTGGGCTCTAGAGACTCTGCCTCAGTATCCTGACTAGCCAGGATTACAGTCACATGACACCATGTCTGGCTTTGATGATTCTCTGGTGACAAACCAAAATGTTGCAGAATTCTATGTTCAGCAGGGAAATTTTCACCTTCTTGGTTTTTTTGTTTGTACCAGGGATTGAACCCAGGGGTACTTAACCCCTGAGCCATATCCCCAGCCCTTTTATTTTTAATTTTGAGACAGGGTCTCACAAAGTTGCTGAGGCTGGACTGTCAACTTGCCACCCTCCTGCTTCAGCCTCTCAGGACTCTGGGATCACAGGACCACACCAGTTAACACAGCTTCTCTGCTGTTTGCTTGGGGTCTGTCCTGAATGCAAGGGCTGCAGGAGCTCAAGGAGTGGGGTCCAGGGAACCTTATACTGAGCAGTCCCTAAGGGCCAGGGAGGTCCTGCGTGCCCTCCACCCAGTTTCCCCAGTGGCTGCGTCGCACACCCACAGGACAGTATGAAGCCCAGGAGCGCAGCAGACTGTGGAGCAGCTCAGGGACAGAGCACCTGCCCAGCATGCCCCAGCCCCAGCTCCACTCCCAGCACGCAAGACAAAAGCAAAGGATGAGCCCTCAGGAACGTGGCGCGGGAGAGTGCTCCGAGTCCTCGCAGGGTGCCTGCGAGGTGCAGGACTGTCCCTGTCACCTCCCTTCTTATTCACACCCCCCAACACAAGCCCAGCCCACCCTAAAGAGGCGACCAGCTCTTGAGAGCCTGCCCCCCCCTTCACTCCGCAGGTGGACACTTGCAATAAACACGGTGCTGAGGTTGGTCACTGCGTGGGGGGAGCAGTGTCTGGGGAGCACACAGGTGTGGGAACAGGGCCAGGCGTGCACAGCTGTCTGGGGCTGGAGTTGGGGGCCTCGTGGGAACTGAGTCCACACCTGGAGTGGAGACCGCTCTGGGGTGCCCAGGACCCTCCTGCTCCCGCCCAGCTCCCCACCAGGGCCGGGGGGCGTGGGGCACTGTCGCGGCTGCTGGGCTCCTCCTGGGCTCCTCCTGCACCGCGTCCTGAGAGGGTGGGTTCCCTGGAGCCATGCCGGAGGGCACCGCTGGGGCTGCCAGCAGAGCTGTGCATGGGAATGTCGCTGTAGAAGAGATGCCACCAGGAGAGGGTCCAAGGAATTCCTGGAGAGCAGGGAACTGGAGTCAGGACCAGCGGGTCCTTGACATACACAATGGAAAGGAATCTCCGTTCACGTCAGTCAGTGGCACAGACAGAGGCTCATCCAGGAAAGCAGATGCACACTCAGGGAGAACGTGGGCTGTCTCAAGAGCAAGAGACGGCTGGGCATCGTGTTGCACGTCTGAAATCCCAGCAGCTCCGGAGGCTGATACAGGAGGATCGTGAGTTCACAGCCAGCCTCAGCAAAAACAAGGCATTAAGCAACTCAGTGAGACACCGTCTCTATAGCTATTTATTTATTTATTTATTTATGCTGGGGATTAAACCCAGGGCCTTGAGCACGCAAGGCAAGCACTCTACCAACTGAACTATATTCCCAGGGAGACCCTGTCTCTAAATAAAATGCAAAATAGGGTGGGGGATGTAGCTCAGTGGGTGAGTGCCCCTGAGTTCAATTCCCAGTACTCCCCACCCCCCAAAAAGAATGAGAGACATGTTTTGGGGGTCGCCAGCTCTTCTTTTAGAGGAAACTTGGTGAGAGATGGGTATGGGAATGTATGTAGGGTGATGTCAAGCTGGCCATTCTCAGAAGCCTTACGCTGACCTGGTCTTTATTGTCTGATCAATAGATAACACTGGAAAGTCCTAGACCTTATAGGTTTCTCAAATTATCTTATCTTTAATTAACAGCACACAAGGCAATTATCATAACTGAGTAAATTTACCATTAATACTTACAGATTTTCCTAAAACTTGGGAGTGATAGGCCTGGAAAAATATATGAAACTTTTAAATTAAAACTATATTTCCGCTGGCCATGGTGGCACAGGCCTGTAATCCCAGTAGCTCAGGACACTGAGGCAGGAGGATTGGGAGTTCAAAGCTAGCCTCAGCAAAAGTGAGGTGCTAAGCAACCCAGTGAGGCCCTAAGTAACTCAGTGAGACCCTGTCTCTAAATAAAATACAAAATAGGGCTGGGGATGTGGCTCAGTGCTCGAGTGCCCCTGAGTTCAATCCCTGGAACCACAAAACACAAAACAGACAAAAACTACATATCCTTCTGTTATGTCTTCTTTCTACCTATGTCAAGTCTTCTATCCTACCTCATTCCCTCTTTCCAGACTTCAATCCCTTATTCGTGTATAAAATTCTATTTATTTATTTATTTTTGAGGTGCTGGGGATGGAACCCAGGGCCTTGCACATACTGGGCATATGCTCCTCCACTGAGCTCAGTCCCAGCCCTCAAGTTTTTATTCTTTTCTTTTCTTCTTCTTCTTCTTTTTTTTTTTTTTTTTTTTTTTTTTTGTACCAGGGATTGAACTCAGGGCACTTGACCACTGGGCCACATCCCCAGCCCTTTTTGCATTTTATTAGAGACAGGGTCTCACTGAGTTGCTAAGTGCCTCACCATTGCTGAGGCTGGCTTTGAACTCGCAATCCTCCTGCTTCAGCCTCCCAAGGGCTGGGATTACAGGTGTGCACCACCGCGCCCGGCCTAAATATTTATTCTTGAGAACTGATGAAGGGAGAAGGTCCATCTTTTTAAATGTGCTTCTGTTGGTGCATTATAATTACACATAACAGTAGGATTCACTGTCACACATTCACACATGCGCACAGTGTGATCTGGTCAGTAGCACCCTCACTAAGAAGGCCCATCTCCCCTGGCTGCTTCAGACTGGCAAGGGGGGATGACTCTGCCTAGCCAGGGATGGGAAGCCCTGTCCTAACTGATCTAAAGGGGACAGAGGAAGGTCGGGGTTTGCTGGTTGTAGAAGCATCCTTCTTTGGTAGCCTGGAAAAGAAGGCATGGGTGTGTGAGATATTCATAAATAAAACAATAAAGAAGCTCGTCACGTCCAAAGGGCAATGGCTGAGGGCTGGGGCTGTGGCTCAGCGGCAGAGCGCTCGCCTCGCACGTGCGCGGGCCCGGGTTCGATCCTCAGCACCACGTAAACATAAATGCATCGCATTGTGTACAACTAAAGCAAATAAATATTCAAAAAAGAAAGTGCAATGGCTGAGAAAAGAAGAGCCTTTTCCCACCAAAGTGTTCAGAAGACCAGGAGGGTAGGATGGCATTGAAACTTAGGGCAGAATCAGGCTTCTTGTTGAGTGTCAAGGTCTTGTCATGCAGGACACTTTCCCAGGGCCAGCAGGGACAGGAGCACATCAGTCCACCTTGGCTGCACGGGACCCTCCCTGTGCTGCAGTCAGTGCACCCGGGCCACCTGGTTTGAGCAGGTGGCCTTTCTCATCATTCAGCCATGAGGTGCTGGGACTGTGTCTTGGAGGCCTTTGTGTGACTGGCTAAAGGACTCGATATGCCTTGTCATATCTTCAAGCCTGACTCAGGGAATAGCAGTAGAAGCTAGAGGATTGCACCTGGGAAGGCAGATGGTGCCCATCAGTGTGGCACATTTGGGAAATCAGCTGGACCATCTACAGTCAATCCAGGGTCTTTTTTTTTTTTTGTACCGGGGATTGAACTCAGGGGCACTCGACCACTGGGCCACATCCCCAGCCCTTTTTTGTATTTATTAGAGACAGGGTCTCACTGAGTTGTTAAGTGCCTCGCCATTGCTGAGGCTGGCTTTGAACTCATGATCCTCCTGCCTCAGCCTCCCAAGTGCTGGGATTACAGGCGTGCGCCACCGTGCCCGGCTCAATCCAGTGTCTTTGTGCCCAAGGATATTCTGTACATCTTCCCATCCAGCCCAGAGGTAACCAGGGCCAAAGGCCGGTAGCACACAGCCACCGGGTGCCATTTGGAGATGGAAAACAGTCCTGCCCACCACCTCCAGCTGGCGGCGAGTGATCAGCATCTCTGGTGGAGTGTGTCAGTGCCGTGTTCCACAGGGCCCGCCCGTTCCACATGTGGAATTCCTCCAAGGATCAAGAAAGTGATCTCCGTTCCTGACAGAGTAATGCCTTCTGGCTGAGTTGCCCCACAAGGATGTTAGCCAATTCCTTTTTTTTTTTTTTTTTAATATTTATTTGCTTTAGTCGTACACAGTGCAATACATTTATGTTTACGTGATGCTGAGGATCGAACCCAGGCCGCCCATGTACTAGGCGAACGCTCTACCACTGAGCCACAACCCCAGCCCTAGCCAATTGCTTTTATCCCACGTTGAGGATAACCTTTCAGGTATCCATCATTATCACCTTTTATCCCAGATGTCTTTGGAGCTTGAGAAAGATAAGGCTCAGTATAATGCCACATCTGAGCATTAGTCTTAGTAAGAGAGAAATCTTTTCCATGGCCCTTTCCTAAGGTCGCATGGACAGGACACTGGACAGGACACGGGAATCACCAGATCCAGTGTGAGCCTTGAAATGGTAGTTGCCGGGGCTGGGGATGTGGCTCAGCGGTAGAGCGCTCGCCGAGCACGTGCGCAGCCCGGGTTCGATCCTCAGCACCACGTAAACATAAATGTATTGCATTGTGTACAACTAAAGCAAATAAATAAATATTTTTTAAAAATGGTAGTTGCCTTTTGTTGCTTTCTCATGAGTTCTTGGAGATTGATCCTAACATGCTCCTGCAAGGGAGACATCCACCAGGCCACCCAGATGCCCTGGAAGTGGCATTTTCATTGACCTCTCTCGCATATTGTTGGGCCCAGTCAAGAAGAGTTAGTTACTCCCTGGGAGACTGATGTGAGAGTTAGGAGGCAAGCTAGTGGGCAAGCCTGAGCTCAAGTAGACATGGTGCAGTTATAAAAACCATATTCAAGGCCAAAAACCAATTGAATGGCCTACAGGGCCAGATTTGCTGATTTTTGGTGATATGCTATGATCCCCAAAGTAACTAGAAAGCAGATCACAGAGGCACCAAAAAGTCACTGAGTAGTACCTAAAAACAAGCTTGTCCTACCACCGGGCGCGGTGGCGCACACCTGTAATCCCAGCTCTTGGGAGGCTGAGGCAGGAGGATCACGAGTTCAAAGCCAGCCTCAGCAATGGTGAGGCACTTAGTAACTCAGGGAGACCCTGTCTCTAATAAAATACAAAAAAGGGCTGGGGATGTGGCCCAGTGGTCGAGTGCCCCTGAGTTCAATCCCCAGTACCAAAAAAAAAAAAAAAAAAAAAAAAAAAAAGCTTATCCTGAATCAGCTTTCTCGTTTCTCTTGAACAATACTTTTAAATCTTCTAACAGCTCAGAATACTATTGATTGCAGGCCCTGTAGGAGTCTTGAGATGGATTCCATGTCCCATAAGAAGCTGGATTCTGCAGAGTCTCAGGGGAACGGGTTTAATTCTAGATGCATGAACCCACAAACCGTGTCCCTGTGATTTGACAGCTGCCGGGTGCCAGGGAGAACCGGGAAGGGCCCTTTTGTTTTAGAAGAAACTGATCCAAAGGGAACCCTTTCTCCAGGTTTTGGGTAAGTCGCAGTCACCAGGTTGTACTTTTGTTGTTGTTGTTGTTCTGGAGATTGAACCCAGGGGTGCTTTGTCACCAATCTGCACCCCCAGCCATCTTACTTTGGAGACAGAGTCTCACTAAGTTTCCCAGACTGGCCTGAAACTTTTCATCCTCCTGCCTCAGCCTCCTGAGTTGCTGGGGTCGCAGGTGTGGCCGCTGTGCCCTGTGTAGGTTATATTTTTTTAAATATTTTTTTTTTAGTTGTAGTTGGACACAACACCTTTATTTTGTTTTTATTTTTGCATGGTGCTGAGGATTGAACCCAGTGCCTTGCACATGCTAGGCGAGCACTCTTATCTACCACAATCTCAGCCACAGCCTCAGCCCCGCAGGTTGTACTTTTGATACACAGGTTGATTCATCAGGGGCCAGGATCATTGATATATTCTAATGAAGCTTTTTTGTACTTGGTCCAAATTAATCACACGTTTAATGATTCGCTGTGTTTTAGGTCCAGCAACAGGAAGACGGGGTCTGAGGTCAGAAAAGTCTCCTGCAAAGCATCTCCTCCTGGCTCCGCTAGAGAGGCCTCAGGAGCAACCTGGTTCTCAGAAGAGCAGCAGGTGGTGAACGGAGCCAGGGCTCTGAGGCCTCCCAAGCACAATGTCTAGAAAAGTAAGCCATGGGTCATGGGTGTCCCCGTCTCTGAGAACTCCCAGTGCCACGCCCTGTCTCTCTGCACATGAGGGGCAAACAGCTTCCCCAACTGGCAAACGCCCAGGGCTGGGGCAGACAGCAGCAAGTACTTGAGCTTCTGAAACGTCTTTTGCTATTTTTCCTGTCCAATTTGGGGGCTCACAACCAGCCCCCTGCGTGGCTTCATAGAGTGGCTTAGCTGTGAGTACCAGCTGGGAATCTGCACAACCCAGGCACCCCCAGGAGGGCTCTCAGGTGCCTTTTGGCCTGAGGTGGTCTTTTTTAAAAAGGCTTCTTTTCTCTCAGGGGTGAGATTTCACCTCCCTGGAGCTGGGATGTGGCCCAAACATTTTGCCCTTTGTTGGGAGATCTGAGCCCTCTGTGGAGATCCTTGATATCCTGTGGCTCCCAGGAAGTGGAGGAGTCTGCGTGTTGTTACCAGGGAACTGTTTGGTGGGAATGCAGATAAGGAGGTCGTCTGTGTCCTGGGTGGGGCAGGCTCCATTTTAAGAGTTAGAGATCTCGATTCCTTTGCTAAAGCATTTCCAAACCAGTGGGGGCTGCCTCCAGTCCCGGAGGCAGCACGGGCCAAGTGTGCCAGGCAGTTTCCATGGCAACAGGATCAGTCCATTCCACAGGAAATGCCTGTTGTGTGTCGCGCTGCCGAGGAGAGTGTCTAGGACCAAGAGCAGCGGGCCGGGCAGGTGCACTTGGTATCTGAGTTAGAACAGTGGGCAGGTTAGGAACTGCCGGGTGGGGTGCGATCACAGCCTTGTTGGCTGCCCGAGAATCCTGGACTAATCCATAGTCCCTACTTGGTCTGGATACAGAAAGGACGGGGTGTTTCACGGGATCGGCAGTGAACTAGAAGACCACACTGAGGGATTCAGAGACGAGAGGCTGGAGTCCTGGGCGGGCTCTGGTTGGGATATCGCCATTTGTGGGCATGAACCTTGGGGTTCAAGGAAACAGAAGCAGGCTGGGTGTTGACTGCTCTTCCTGGAGTTTCAGGACCCCAGACTTGAGGATCTGCTTAAGATAAAGCACCCTCAGCTCTGTTTCCCTCATCTGGTGGCCTTGCTACTGAAGTACCTGCCAAGCAAGGAGGGTCTTGGTGCTACATAGAGGAGCACCCGGAGAAGCTGGAAGGCTCTTCCCAGCAAAGGTGGGGGCATGCTGCAAGAACTTAGGGCCTGAGCGAAACTAGTTCTCCAGATCTCCAGGTAAAGACACCGTAGATTGCTGGGCCTCCTGGGGGCCATCAACACCAGTCACAACCCACGTTTGATTAGAAAGGGGTCCAGGAGGACTGGGGCTGTGGCTCAGTGGTAGAGCACTTACCTAGCACGTGTGAGGCACTGGGTTCGATTCTCAGCACCACATAAAAATAAATAAATAAATAAAAAAAGGTGTTGTGTCCATCAACAACATAGATATAAAAAGAAAGGGGTCCAGGAGTTTCAAGCAGAGCAGGGAATTGAGCCTGTGTGTCCAAAAGGAAGTCAACATCTCTATCCGCATGTCCAGTCACCTGGGACTCCTCTCCTGCCATGATGTCAGCTGACCAACAAGTGCTTTGAGAGGCTCAGGCAACCTCCGTCTTCCAGGGAAGCCATAATGGGAGCAGAGGGCCTCCCCTCTCTTTGGAAGAGAAAGTGATCTCATCTTCAGTGATCTCTCTCTTTGCAGAGGGGCCTGTAACCCAGGTGTGGCTGGACCTCGCTTGGAGCTGTCTGCTCCAAGGCCCATGCTTTTTGCAGTGGTCCCAATTTCCAGGTCTCAAGTTACTTCCCTTTTTCTGGTAAGGAGACTTTGGGTATCTCTGAGAGTCAGGGTCCTAGAACCCCTAGCTAGGGCATGGACCTGGGCTGTTCTCCAGTCTGCATGCATCCCTTCTGAGCTTTTTACTTTTTATTTTATTTTCTGAAGGACTGACAATTGAACCAGGGGTGCTTTACCACTGAGCCACATCCCTGGCCCTTTTTGTTTGAGTCAGGGTCTTGCTAAGTTGCCCAGGCTGGCCTGGAACTTGTAATCCCCCTGCCTCAGCCTCCCAAATAGATGGGATTCCAGGCAAGGCCACCACACACAGCCCTTGAGTCCTTTTCTACTATTTTTCCCTATTGTTGAAAAATCCAAAGGCCAAATTTAAAAGTTGATTAGTTTGAGGTTCCATCACCTGTTTCTGAAGTTACCTTTTACTATCAGGAGCTGATCCACTGATGAAGTTTGTCCCTAACATTTGTCCCTCACTTGAGTCGTCACCAATATCAATACATTTCTGGAAGGCTTCAGTTAAGTGAGCTAAATGCCCCTAACGGAGCAGGACTTCCACCTTGATCTCAGTGTCCCCTGGTCTCCTCGTGGCCAGCTGGTCTCTCCATCAAACATGTGCCCATGCACTTTCCTGACCCTGGCTGTTTCTGACAATCCAGCTGGACTCTGGTTGGGGACAGCACCTTTCCCACAGGCTGCTCATGTGCCTCGCTGCTGCCTGTCCATGGGTCTTTCCCTCAGGAGGGCAG
The DNA here is from genome assembly GCA_025594165.1 of Tamias sibiricus. Classification (NCBI taxonomy): domain Eukaryota; kingdom Metazoa; phylum Chordata; class Mammalia; order Rodentia; family Sciuridae; genus Tamias; species Tamias sibiricus. Next base: position 222,009,795 of record CM046657.1, on the reverse strand, counting down.
CAGGTGGGAAAGACAACTGGAAGGTCAGCCCATGATGACGCATGATGGTCAGGGCCTGGAGCTTGTCCAGGAATCCATCAGGGTCCTCCAGGAATCACACTGTGCCAAGCCAGTCATGGAAAAGGGACATGTCCCACCTGCCACCTCTAGGAGAAGGCACATGTTGGTAGGCTTAGAGGAAGCTGGGTCAGGGGGTGCTGCTCATTCCCTCCACAGGCTGGGTTCCTCTGGTACTGAGCCTGATGAGGAGGTGGTGTGGAGGGGAACCTCAGGGTTTTGTACAAGGCTTTCATATGAAGCCTCTGGGATGCTGCTGGCCCTGCGTTGTGAGCAATGCATGCTCGGGGAAGCCTGTTGGGAGCACCTAAAAATGAACCCTCCATTGCATAGCATGGCACCTTACAAAATCCCTGTGATTTCAGATCTTGATATAGGGCTATAAAGGCTTGAATATACAGGATCTCTTTTCATTTGTCTTTCCCCTTACAGAATAAATCAAGCTGATGTGTTAAATTTCAGAGTCCCATTTTTAGGCCATATTTCCCCACTGACTAACACATATGAATGCAAAGCTGTATCACAGAAGGAAATCAACTCCTTTTTTCCTTAAGTGCTCTGCCTTAAAATGATTGCAGTTACTTACTATTTACCCATGGGGTGAATTTTCAAGGAGAGAGACTGAGTTACCCATGATCTTGTAACTTGCACACTTCAAGAGTTTTTTCTTGCATTTTTCTGAAAAGATATGGGAAAAAAGAAAGGATAATTTTCTGGGCGCAGTGGCACATGCCTGTAAACCCAGCACTTGGGAGGCTGAGGCAGGAGGATTGCAAGTTCAAAGCCAGCCTCAGCAATGGCGAGGCACTTAGCAGCTCAGTGAGACCCTGTCTCTAATAAAATACAAAAAAGGGCTGGGGATGTGGCCCAGTGGTCGAGTGCCCCTGAGTTCAATCCCTGGAAGAAGGAAGGAAGGAAGGAAGGAAGGATAATTCATGTCTGCAAACTGGGTTTGGGGGATCAGACAATTTTTGTCTATCCCATATTTCAGAATCCAAAAGGCTTAAACCTCGAGTGGAACTAGATAATATCAACCTGCCTCACTGCTGCCACCTACTGGCAGCCAGGCATCCTTGAAACTGTCAACGTGGGAATTTGGTCCCAGGTGATCCTGGGGGTTTGAAAGTAACTGACAAGCACTTGTAATCCCAGCAGCTCAGGAGGTTGAGGCAGGAGGATCCCAAGTTCAAAGCCAGCCTCAGAAACTTAAAGAGGCTCTAAGCAACTTAGTGAGACACTGTCTTAAAAAATTTTCAAAAGGAAGGAGAGCTGGGCATGATGGTACATGCCTGTAATTTCAGCAGCTCAGGAGGCTGAGGCAGGAGGATCGCAGGTTTAAAGTCAGCCTCAGCAATTTAACAAGGCTGTAAGCAATTTAGTGAGGCCCTGTCTCAAAATAAAATAAAAATAAAAAGGGCTGGGGATGTGGCTCAGTGGTTGAGCCTTGGATTCAATCCCTGGTACAGGATAGGATAACAAAAAGGGAAGATCAGAGATGAGTAATGGAGGAGATCTAGAGACAGAGTGCAGGGATGGGTTAGGGGAGGCAATGCAAAATGAATTCTTAAAAAGCCGCATTCTGTGCATATATATTACAAGGCACTTCATTCTTATGCGTATGTAGAAGAACCGATCATCCATAAATAAATAGCATAACAAAGTCCAGCAGAGGAAGGAGAATGGGAGAGAGGAGGGAAGGGGAGGGGTCATAAACAGAAATCGAACTCCATGCATGTGTGAGTTTGTGGGAGAAACCCAACCACACGTCACTATAAAGCTCTCATAAAAACAGGCTGGGGGGCTGGGATTGTGGCTCAGTGGTAGAGCGCTCGCCTAGCACGTGCGCGGCCCGGGTTCGATTCTCAGCACCACATAAAACTAAAAAACACATTGTATACAACTAAAGCAAATAAATAAATATAAAAAAAAACAGGCTGGAGCTGGGGTTGTACTCAGTGGTAGAGCACTTGCCTAGCATGTGTGAGGCACTGGGTTCAATTCCCAGAAACACATAAAAATAAACAAAATAAAGGTATTGTGTCCATTTACAAAAAAAAAAAAAAAAAGGCTGGGGGCTGGGTTCAATCCTCAGCCCCACATAAAAATGAATAAATAAAATAAAGGTATAAAAAAAATGCTGGGGTGGGCTGGGGTTGTGGCTCAGCGGCAGAGCGCTCACCTCGCACGTGCGCAGCCCGGGTTCGATCCTCAGCACCACGTAAACATAGATGCATTATTTCATTGTGTACAACTAAAGTAAATAAATAAATATTAAAAAAAAAGTTTAAAATAAAATGCTGGGGCTGGGATTGTGGCTCAGCGAAAGAGTGCTCACTTAGCACGTGCGCAGCCCGGGTTCGAACCTCAGCACCATGTAAAGAATAAAGGCATTGTGTACAACTAAAACAAATAAGTAATTTTTTTTTTTTTTTTTTTTGGTACCAGGGATTGAACTCAGGGGCACTCGACCACTGGGCCATATCCCCAGCCCTCTTTTGTATTTTATTAGAGACAGGGTCTCACTGAGTTGCTAAGTGCCTTGCCATTGCTGAGGCTGGCTTTGAACTTGTGATCCTCCTGCCTCAGCCTCCCAAGTGCTGGGATTACAGGCGTGCGCCACCACGCCTGGCAAGTAAATATTTTTTTTAAAATGCTAATCATAAAAAAAAAAAAAACCAGGCTGGGGATGTGGCTCTGTGGTTGAGCGCCCCTGGGTTCAATTCAATGCCTGACTTTAAAAAATAAATACACACACAGAGAAGTGGAGAGAATATCCTGAGAGCTTAAATAATCCAGGTATGCTTGAGAACTTGTGATTCTTTTGTGTGTGAGAACTTATGACCCTGACAGCAGACCTTGCAGCCCTTAGGAGTATCCAAAGGCGTTCCAGGATGGGGTGGTCAGGTAAGGTTCAACAGACTGATTTACAGCAGATGCTTCCTTCCAGGAAGGATGAGCCCCCTGTGTCTCTTCACGGCCAGGTCTGACACAAAACAAAACGTCAGTACAGCCACTGCGCTCCCCAGGTGGAGCTGCCCTTCTGCCAGCTACACAGTACCAGCAAGGTGGGTGTCTGCCGTGACTAAGGAGGCCAGAGGGCATTTTCCTTCAGGAACATGTGTGTGAACACACGTCTGTGTGTGGCATATACACATATACACAGATGCATCAACTTCAGGGATCAAAACTGCAACAGCATCAGGCATGGCGGAACACTCCTGAATCCCACCAGCAGCTTGGGAAGCTGAGGCAGGAGGATCACAAGTTCAAAGCCAGCCTCAGTAAATTAGCGAGACCCTGTCTCAAAATAAAACATAAAAAGGGCTGGGGATGTGGCTCAGTGGTTATGTGCCCCTGGGTTCAATCCTCAGTACCAAAAACAAACAAACAAAACTTGGGCAAATATTGGGCAAAGAGAAGGTGAGACTTCACGTGAGAATCAGCATGATCTAGTAAAGCAAAGTCTGAGAATGCTTCCCCATTAGCAGCAGCTCAGGACAGACCAGTCTAACTGGAGCATGAAACACAAGACTGTGTGCATTGAGAAAGTCCCTCACGAGCACTGAGACTCCACCTTCAGAACGATCACAGCAGCTTAGAGACTGGCGATGAGATGTCGAGGGTTTGAGTGTGGTGAATATTGGGGTTCATTCCCTTTGTTATCACCCCAAAAGTCAGACCCCCACAGGATCTTGGTTGAACCCTACTTCGACAAATCTAGGGGGTCCTGGAAACACAGGCAGACCAATACCTCATACGCACCTTCCAGAGGAGCAGACTTCCCTGTGCCCCGGGAGCAGGCGTGCCAGGCTCAAGGCATCTCATGAACAGATGCTCATCTTTTAAGGGGAACAAAGGGCTTCGGCTGAGGAAAAGCAGGAGAGAGAGAGAGGGAAATGTCACCTACTTAAGTCTTTTTAAACATATTTATTTATTTTAGTTGCACACAATGCCTTTATTTTTACGTGGTGCTGAGGATGGAACCCTGGCCACCCAAGTGCTAAGCGAGCGCTCTACCGCTGAGCCACACCCCCAGCTCCCCGTTTAAGTCTTACAGCACCTTGGATTAAAAGTGACTTTTTCCTTTGGTCTCAAAAGGATCTGGGAAGTGGGCTGGGGATATAGCTCAGTTGGTTGAGTGCTTGCCTCACATGACAGGCCCTGGGTTCAATCCCCAGCACCACACACACACAAAAGGATCTGGGAAGTGACACAAATTTTACATTCCAGCTAGATTGAGACAGCAGGCCTTAGCAAGGACAGATGACAGCTGAGAAACCTAACAGGTAACTACATTTGTAGTAAAAGAAAAAAGAAACAAGGGAAGGATTTTAAAGACCACTGAGCTCCTTTTTAGAATTCAAACTCTCTTATCAGGTCCCAAGGATGGTATCAATCATTACCTAATTGCCACTTGAATCTACAGCTCAGGGATTTCCCATCAACCAAAACAGGGGAGCCATGACAAGTGCAGTAGATAGAGCTTGTGCTCTCAGTCTTCAAAAGCAAAGGAAGCAGAGGGAGAAGTTATGAGTACAGGAGTCCACACAAACTGTTGCCGCCTGAAGCGCTTGGAGCAACGGAGCCGCGGGAAGAAGTTCAGAGGCAAACTGGAGACAAACAGCTTTTTATTTTGATAACTTTTCTCTCTGGTTCTAACAACGACTAACACACGCCACACACACCACCAAAATGGCGCTGACCCGATCAGCAATTTCGGCCAAGTCACTCGAGATCCTGGTACAAGTCCCGTGAGACTACGGAAGGTGACAATGCCCAAATCTCTATGGCTCATAGTCAACCGCAATTTAAGTCATCTCTCCAAACAGGGCTCTTACAACAAACTACATCCCAGCCGAGGAACCGAGGAAGATTTAATTAAGAGTAGACTCGTGGAAGCCAATGCCTCAGATGCTACGCTGGGCAATATCCCGAGAAGAGGGTCCCTAGGAGTTCCCAGAGCAGGGGAGTGCCCAACTCAGGACCAGTAGGATCCTTGGAGTACGTGATGGAAAAGAATCTCTGCATGCACCAGAGACACAGATGAATATTTATTTAGGAAAGCAAATACACATTCAAGGGAGAATGCAGGCCATCTCAAGTGAGAGGAGTGTTTTGGGGATTCCCAGCTCCCTTTTAAAGGAAACCTGGTGAGAAGTGGGTGTGAGAAGTGTTATGGTGTAAACTAATCAATAAAAATCAATGCGAGTGTAAAATATAGATTATAAGATTTTTTAAGAAGTTTTTTTTTTTTTTAACATTTATTTATTTGCTTTAGTTGTACACAATGCAATGCAGTTATGTTTACGTGGTGCCGAGGATCGAACCCGGGCCGCGCACGTGCTAGGCGAGCGCTCTGCCGCTGAGCCACAACCCCAGCCCCAATTATAGCTTTCTGAAAATAACATTTCTTAGCATGATCTATTTATTGGTGGCCAACTAACAGTGCACACGGTAATTATCACGAGTGAGTGATTTCCCAGAAATTTGGGAGGGAGAGGCCTGGAAAAGCCATCCGAAACTGTTGTTGGTACCAGGGGTAGAAACCAGGGTGCTTAACCACTGAGCAACATCCCCAGCTCTTTTTGCGTTTTATTTCAAGACAGGGTCTCACTGAGTTGCTGAGGCTGGCCTTGAACTCTCGGTCCTCCTGCCTCAGCCTCCCGAGTGGCTGGATGACAGGCGTGCGCCCCCGCGCCCGGCAAGTCTGCGGAACTTTAAGCCAAATATTTCCTCGTCCTTCCTTTGTCTCTCCTTTCCACCTGTTCCTTTTACCCCGTCTAGCCTTCTTCAGGAAGAGACCAGCGGAGACTAGAAGATGGCCCCAGGAAGGGAGCGTCCCCCGCGCAGATGCCGCCGGGCCGAGCGCCGGGCAGGAGGCGCGCGAGCCGGCCTGGGCGGGAGGACGCGCGGCAGGGCGCTCGGTTTCCACGGGTGCCAGACCATGCAGGGACCTGCGGGGCGCTCCGCCAAGACCTAGGGACCCGGCTCCCCGTCTCGGGCCTGGCCACTGGGCGACGGCGCGACGAGGGGCCGGACCAAGTCTCTCCCAAAGAGACCCGCAGGCGCGGGCCGGCGCAAACGCAGCAACATGAGGCTACGGCGCAGGCGCGGGCTTCCTCGACGCAGGCGCGGGCTTCCTCGGCGCAGGCGCCGTACGAGGGAAACGTGCATACGGGGCGCAGCGAGGAGCGCGCGTGCGCAGTGGCACGAGCCGGGTAAGGCGCATGCGGAATGGCCGGCGGAAGGCGCGGCGCGTGCGCACTTGTGGGCAGAACGATGGGCGGGGTGCGGACGGCTCCGCTATGGCGCTTCACTCTACCCCTTGGACTCGGGCTTCCTGACACCGCCCGCGAACCGGGGCTTGTGGGCCGGCGCGGTCACCATGTACCCGCCGCCGCCGCCGGCGCCTCACCGGGACTTCATCTCGGTGACACTGAGCTTCGGCGAGAGCTACGACAACAGCAAGAGCCGGCGGCGGCGCTCGTGTTGGAGGGTGAGTCGGCCCGGGGCCGTCCGGCCGGTAGCGTGGCGGGCAGTCGGCCCTG